>JAFIRS010000009.1:365000-1565000 GCA_018342105.1 Gonioctena quinquepunctata
ATATATATAGTTATATGAATTGCACAAAATTTGCGGAGTGAAACTCAACATAATGCTGTGGAGCTCGAAGGCAGGAAATTTCGTGCAACATCGATAGGTCACCAAAAATTGTCAGCACAGGCCAATCCACAACACTAAAAGTCAAGCTTCTAGTGCGTTCAGAAAATAACGAAAGAAGAAAAGAGAATTTTGTTTCAACTTCAAGGGAGCCCACCATCCGCCTACAGCTAATTCATGGTTTCTCAATCATCAGGACGGCTTGTGGTCTTCCTCTAACCTGAACAAACCTCTCAGAGTGCTAATACCTACCGGCAAGGATAAAAATGTGAAATGCACAAAATTATAGACGCGACATCTTCAATTTGCGGAGCGAAACTGAACATAGTGATGTGGAGCTCGAAGGCAGGAAATTTCGTGCAACATCGATAGGTCACCAACAATTGTCAGCATAGACCAATCCACAACACCACAAGGTCAAGCTTCTAGTGCGTTCAGAGTATCGTAAACAATAACATCACATATATAAGTCAATACACATTTTTAGTTTAGCCTTTTCGAATAGTGATGATGTTAAGACAAGAGATTCTTGCCTCTTGCCTTGTTTGAGACAAGATGGTTTTTTCTCGGTAAGAGAATGGATCAATTTAGGCATCACTATTTTTGAGATTATTCAGCACTGGAGGAGTACAATGAATTCAAATATTACCATCTATGTTAGAAATTTTCACGATTTTCAAAAAATGTCTCAATGATTTGTGTACATTTAAAAATATACCAATTACATAGAAAAGTTGTGACAAGACCACCAGTCCACTTTTCTGTAAACATTGTTTTTCTACAAGGTCTTAACTTTTTTGTGATTACACGGTTACACATGAGAATAGCTTGCATTCCACCCCAATTTTTAATTCCATAAACTATTAATTTTTTCCAGGGCGGGATGTACATTTTTCCAGTTGATGGATTACTATTCAGCCAGTGGGATGTCCTTACTATGGGTGTGTTTTTTCCAGACGATAGCAATTTCTTGGATATTTGGCGTGGATAAACTTAGCGACTGCATAGAACAGATGATGGGAATGAGACCGAACGTTTTCTGGATCTTTTGTTGGAAATACTTAGCGCCAGTTAGTATAATGGTAGGTTTCAATCAATTCATAACTATAACCATTCAAGATATAACAGTTGGGTAATTTGCTTTCTAAAAACAAGGTATTCAAAATTGAAATGTAATATATTTTTGGATGAGAGAGACTTCTTCAAATATAAATTATCGCGATCTTCTTCTATAATTTTAGCTTAGATCTTTATCTGTGAATGCATTATCAAAATTGATGCTTTTACTTATATTTGTGGGTAATTTCTTGATTAGAAGACTCGCCTGAATTGAGATATGCTGTTTGTTGCCATTAACTTGTTTTTGCCTCCTAAACACGAATACAGAGTTAAAACGCGGCGCTCTCCAATACTTTCCGAGATGCGACACTTGAAAAATACAAAAGCATGTTCAACGCTATTTTCGGGCAGTAACAATCATCCTCCATCCAACCAAAATATAAGACAACAATAATTATAATAATTTTGCACTGTCCCAAAATATACATCCCCTTTTATAACTAATTATATATACAGTGTGTCTCACTTCTCATGGACACACTCCCGTATCTTCCGTAATTATTGGAGTAGAATTCTGACATTCTCACGAACGTTAGATATACCGAAGATGAGTATGAATCTTTCCCGGGGTTGACCTGAGTGACATACACTGCGGGACAGGGCTGATGGATATACCGATTTTTGGGAATAATAACATTTGAGAAGGATGGGCTAGAAATTCTTACGGATTCGTGATCAGGGCATCAACTTCAGTAGAAAACCATATTTTTGCGAGAAATTTTCAGTTCCTAAAAATCCTAATTTGTTTCACTTCTCATGGAAACACCCCCGTATCTTCCCTAATTATTGAAGTAGAATTCTGAAATTGCCACGATCGTTAGATACCCAAAGAATGAGTCTAAATCTCTTCTGAAGTTGACTTGCGTGACATACACTGCGCGCCAGGGATGATGGATATACCGATTTTTGGGAAAAATAATATAAGGAGGCAAGATAGGCTCAAAATTGATTACTCTCGTTTCGGAATTCCATCGTCTCAATGGATTTGAAAGGTTTTCGCGACGTTCCGAATGCTCGTTCTCAGGTAAATACTGACGAACTTAGGTGCTACTTACTTATGTATATGACTGGAAATGGTGCGTGTGATTTTGCGCGGTGTGGTGGTGCGTCAAGTTTCGCGCCTCTGCAGTCCGCCAGAAAGGGCAATTAATGGTTTCCATACGTTCTTGATCTCGACGCTTGGCTTCGATGTAGGCTATCCCTTTGAACTTTCATTTGAACCAATGCTCCTTTCTATGTGGAACACTGCGCCGTCCCATAGAATTCGATGGTGCTCAGTCCTGGCGAGGTAAGCAATTCCCAATTTCGACGTTTCTCCGCGTTGAGTCCATTTCTTGTGCTCATCCAATCTTACCGTTAACGTCCTATTTGTCTTTTCAATGAGGGGATCCTCGCATTCACATGGATCTTCATAAATACAATACTTAGTGGTTTCAGTTCTGTTGTCAGGTTTGGTCTTGATGAGAAAACTCTGTGAAGTACTGCCGGATTAAAAGCAGATCTTGATGTTGAACTTGTTTCCGATCCTTCTGATCTTCTCGGAGACACCTCTGATGTACGGAAAGCAGATCACTGTGGTTTGTTGTTGCTCTTCACATGTCTCATGTCTCTGGAGTTGTTTCAACAGTTCTCCTAGGAGTTTTTGGGGTATCTATTCCAGTGAAGGTTCTCTCTGATGTGGTTTAATTCGGCATCTCCTCGTCGTTGCGAAATGTGCATCGCTCTTTCTACCAATGTTCTCACGATCCCTCTCTCGGACAGAGAAAGAGAGGGATCGTGAGTAGATGCCACTCAGGTAAACCCCAGAAGAGATTTAGACTCATCCTCGGAATATCTAACGATGGTGAAAATTTCAGAATTCTACTCCAAAAAATACGGGGGTGTTTCCATGAGAATTGAGACAAATTCGGATTTCTCAGAACTGAACATTTTTTAGCAAAAATATTGATTGTTACTAGAGTTGATGTCTTCATCACGAAGAGCTTATCTTGCCCTCTAATATTATTTTTCCCAAAAATCGGTATATCCATCGCCCCTGGCGCGCAGTTTAGGTCACTCAGGTTAACCCTATGGGAGATTTAGACTCATCCTTGGTATTTCTAACGATCGTGAGAATTTCAGAATTCTACTCCAATAATTACGGAGGATACGGGTGTGTTTCCATGATAAGTGAGACAAATTCGGATTTTTTGTTAATAAAGTTGATGTCTTGAACACGAATCCGTAAGAATTTTGAACCTATCTTGCTCCCTAATATTATTTTTCGCAAAAATCGTTCTTTCTATCGCCCCTCGCGCGCAGTGTATGTCAATCAGGTCCACCCAAAAGAGATTTAGACTCGTCCTTGGTATATCTTAATATCTCAAAATTGAATGTTCTTCAACGAAGGCGGCTTTGAACATAAGAAAGCTAAACAAAAAAGCATAATTTGTCAACAAAGTGACAATTTGTTCTACTTATTCAATACAAGAGAATCGTAACTTGTTGAAAAATATTCCGATGGCGCAAAAATATACTAGAACTGAAAAAGTAGACTTACTGCTAATTTATGGCGAGTGGCAATTGCGGCTTGCATTCTTTACAGTGAACGATTCCCTCTCAGACAACGCCAACCAAATAGAAACTATTTTGCACGTTTGGAAAGGCAATTTAGGATAGAACCTGATGACAATGTACATGATCAGGATAGTTTTATTTTTGATGAAGAGACGGAAACCAATGTTTTGGCTGTTGTTTATGCAGATCCCACCATATCACTTCGACAAATCGAACACGAATTACCAGTTGGACGAGAATCAGCTCGAAAAATTCTGAAAAAACATGGGTTTGAGCCGTATAAATATCAGATATATCAGTGCCTTTAGGGAAATGATCATCAAAGAAGGTCCAATATTGCAATTGGCTGATTGAGAACCACATAAGGAACCCGAATATGACTAGAAACATTATATTTTCCGACGAATCAAGATTTACGAATCTTGGTATGTTCAATAGAAATAACACCAGATACTGGGCAACTGAAAACCCCAGGCTCATAAGGCAAGTGAATTTTCAGTAACGCATAATATTCGATGGCATGTTGAATGGGCAACGCTATTTGGGATTGCTACGGAACGAAATAGAAGGATTCATGGATAATTTACCTCTCGACGTCTACCAAAATATGTATTTCCAGCAGGATGGTGCACCTCCCCATAATTCCCGAATAGTAACCAGATGAAAAATTCCCAAATCGATGGATTGGCACGGATGGTCCTACAAGATGGCCTCCGAGGTCACCTGACCTCACGCCACTGGATTTTTTCATATGGGGTTACCTGAAGAACGAGGTTTACTCTTCTAGTCCTACATCAAGCGAGGATTTGGAACTTCGCCTTAGAGAAGCAATTGCTAGTATTACTCAAGCTCAGTCAAATATAGTTATGGAAGCTATAGTGAGACGTGCAATTTCCACAAAATGCAGAGAACATAATGGAAAACATTTTGAACAGTACTTGTAAATCTGTTTTTCATTATTTTGATTTTTGTTATAGTAGTAAGTGACCAGAACCAACAAACAATTTACTTCATACCTCATTTTTTCGTTCAGAAATTGGTTGTATCAAATGTTAGAAATTGGAATAAACATCTAATACATTTTTTTTATCTGTATATTCTATGGTGGATTTAAACAGCAGTTCCGATTCATGAGTTTTTAGTCACTAGTAAGAAGTCATAAGAATGTTCGTTAATGGAATTTATTCCAACAACGATCTTAAAACTGCTGTATGAATCCACCATCAATTACGATTGGCATCCGAGTAATGAGAAAAAAAGTTCGCTCCATCGCCGTAGAATGTTTTTCGACAACTCACAATTTTCTATTATTCAGAATGTACCGCGAATTTTCATAATTTTTTTTTAAATATGATTTTTTGTTTAGCTTTTGTAGGTTCAAGCCGCCTCTGTTTAAGAATGTTCAATTTTGAGAACACTCATAATGAAACTTCTCGTATCTTCGATTCCTTTCAGAATCCTATGAAACTTTAACACGATTATTTGGATAATTCAGAACTTTTCAATACGACAATGTGAAAAAAGTATGTTGCCATTTGAGAAATGGCAGTTGTGAGCATTCCTTTATGGGTACTACTCCGTTTTGAGGAAATTTTTGATAATTGTTGGAAAATATGGTTGCTGCAATTACATGAGAAGCTCAATTTTCAGCTGTATCTTACCTCGAACCTTCCTCTCGTAAATGCTGACGCCGTTCGTCAGTTATGATGATTTGAGTTTGATGTTCATGGCCAACTTTGTTCGATTGAAAAATCAACTGTATCTTCGCCATTTTTCGACCGATTTTCAATTTTGAAGACACAAATTGGGTGTTCTTTCCGGATAATGAAAAAAATTGTACAGGGTGTCATTTGAAAACCTCACTTCCGGTTAAACCGGAAGTGGTGAATTTTCGGTAATGGAGTCAAAATATGCGTATTCGAGTAATATGTCGACGTACCAAATTTGAAACCTGTATCTTTAAAACTATAGAAAAATTGGGGGGCGTACCTCACCTCTTGGTCACCCGGTATGTCTATTTTCTTAAATTTTTCGGAATAAAGAGTCTGATTCAGGCAATTCATATAATTTCTCTTAACTACGTTTCGACATGGATTTGTCATCATCAGGTTAAAACAGAATTATTTTATTTGAATTCTGCGTTCGCATCGTACGTAAAAATTGATTCCGAGGAACTAGAACCACAGAAAAGCTACTCTCAATCGATATTTATAGATCCAACAGAAATAAAAAATATAATATGACCTAAAAGATGAAAAAGCATGTGATCCTGATCAAATCACCAATGGAATAATTGAGTCTGCAGTTGACTCTATAGCAAAACCCCACTATAAACATAACTAACCTAGGTATAAACATTGGTGAGTTACCAAAACAGTTTAAATTGCACTTCAAGTACCCTAAAACTTTTTTTTTTTAGATTGTATTTGATATGGTAAATAAATTATTATTATTATTACCACCGTTGTGACCCTGAAAAAAAGTTTCGTTTTCCAGGTAATATTCATCAGCCAATGTTTCGCATACCAGTCATTATTTTATGGAAACTACAAGTATCCACTCTGGGCTGATATTATTGGATTGGGTATAAGTTTCTCCTCGATGATATGGATACCATTTTATATGATCTACTATCTCCTAACTCAACCTGGTAGTCTCTCAGAGGTAAGACATTTCAAAAATATATTTGGGATCGAACGGAAATATGTTATTTTTCCAGAATTTCCAAAAAGGTATCCTGCCGAACATCAAGCAGAGGGAAGTATCGGTTTGTGACACAAGTACAGGGAAACTGATTACTGAAAGTAATGTGGTGTTGATACCACCCAGCAATTCCTCTTTCATGGAGCCCTGATTATATCGGTGTGTTTTGGCTTCGTGAATATATAGTTTTTTCGAAAGAAAAATAAACTGACAAGGTTATGAGAAAGATAAAAAAATTACTTTGTCTCGTGGATCATATTTATGTGCATCTAACTGCAAACAGAATGTTTTTTCAGATATAGATAATATAACACTCAGCATAAAATTAGAAAATCGTTCGTTGTCTATTATCTTTGCATCGAAAATGAAATATAATGTAGTTGTTGACGAATGGACTATAATCCGCAAAAGAAAATGTATATTGTTCTTGTCGAAAAAAAAAGGGTTTTTGACACAATATTTATTATAATTTTTTCCCGAATCTGTGTTTTTATTTCCCATTTCCTAGAAACATTAAATGAATATTTTTGTGTTTTTGACAAAATATTTATTATAATTTCTTCCGGAATCTGTATTTTTATTTCCCATTCCCTACAAACATTAAAGGAATATTATGTATTGTGACGATCTCTCATAATATTTATTTGGTATTTAATGGCCATTCTTAATGGCTCGCAGCTTTAACGTTTAGTCAGTGGAGCAAATTCCATATTTTATCGAGGGTAATATCATATGTGCTAGGGGTTTTATCGAGGGTAATTGTGCTAGGGGTTTTATCGCTCAAAAATATTTGAAATTTTCGGGAAAGCATTTTGCATGGAAATTCAACTGAGTGCGATTTGCGGCCTCATTATCTGATTGAACCACGGAAGCGAAGCTTGAGTGGTTCCATCTTTGATAATAAGGCCGCAAATTGCACGAGTTAAAGCCTAGAGGCAAAATGCTTGAGGAAAATTTCAAAAATTTTGCGATAAAATCCTCTAGCACCATGGATATTTGATGAGAATATTTCTCGAATCACATTCAAAACTAGATGAAATTACCAGAATTCATGTTATATTTGAATTTCCAACGGGGAAAATTACAATTCTCGTTTCAAAATTGTCCGTTTCTGAATGCTTCGTTTTACAGATTCATTCATTTACCATGATCATTCACTGCTCAAAAAGCTAAAATGTATATGAATTTTTCACTACCAAATATATTTGTTTCTGAAAAATAAAAGCTCCTGGATACGGTATCGTAAAAAAGTTGTTGCGGTGGTCGGATTCGAACCCTGGTCGCTTTTTTCGTGGCCTGCTCCTTAGCTAGGCCATCTCGATTTTGATATAAGAATACTTCTGAATGCCTGTTGACTTTATGCATATACTAATTGAGATTTGTGTGATTTGTGCTATTTTGAGATTTTTATGAAGTTGTTAGTGGTTTTATAATTCTTCCTTCAATATTTTTAGCTTCGCGTGATAGTTTGGTTACCTACCCACTATTCCACAACACCCATTGATTGTATGAGAATATGGGAGTTATATGATTCACAGCCGTACTTGGCTCATTTAACAATCTGAAAAATGTATATATTTGAATTCCAATGTCGAATCACTGTATGTAGTGTGCTCAAAATCCCTTATTTAATCCATTTTGCATTTTCTGTTTCCTTACAGGAATTGAATTATATATAATATATGAATTGAATGCGTCGACAAATGATGACAGGTGACGGGGCATAGTGTGGAGATCAAAAAACAATATCAAATCTACTAGTGGTTTTATCGAAAAACAATATCGTATCTACTAGTGGTTTTATCAGTATAAAACAGCGAGAAGACGTTTTATCACTATAAAACTGATCTGTTTGGTTCTCTATTTGGAATTTCGGCCATTTGATTGGCTCAAAAATAATGAGGGAAATAGTCGATATAATTACATTTATTGAGCAATAGTTTTTCAATACACCAAATTCCTCCAATCACCCCAGAATACCAATATTTTTCAGATGCCAAATATCATTGAATACTGAAAACCGAAACTGATAATCAATAATAGTTATTAAGCTACAATCTAATTTTCCTAATCGAAAAATTCCCAAAACAACTTCATGTTTTTTGAGTCAAATATCAACAATACCATTGACCAAATTCATGCACTAATCAGCAATGAATAATATTATCAGTATTGATTCAAATTTGTTACGAGTTTCAGTGGTCTAGTATTATCGATGATCGAGGTTTTCAAGGTTCCAGTCTCACTGCGATACCTTTTTTACAAACTTTTATTTAGTCACCTGTCCCGATGTCTGTGGATTTGTAATGAAATCTTACAAGTTAAATTTGACCCACTTCCCGTCGTCCTTGAAATTAGGCAGGTGTTTATAATTCCGGTGCATTATGGAATTCTTGTTAGATTATTTTTGAGCCAATCAAATGGCCGAAATTTCAAACAGAGAACCAATCATATCAGTTGTATAGTGATAAAACGCGTTCTCGCTGTTTTATACTGATAAAACCACTAGCAGATACGATATTACTTTTCGATAAAACCACTAGTAGATTCGATATTGTTTTCCGATTACACCACACTATGCCCTGTAACCTGTAATTATATGTCAACGCATTCAATTCATATATTATATATAATTCAATTCCGGCGAAGAAACAGGAAATGCAAAATGGATTGAATGAGGAATTTTGAGCTCACTACATACAGTGATTTGATATTGGAATTCAAATATATACTTTTTCAACTGTTAAATGAGCCAAGTAAGGCTGTGAATCATATAACTCCCATATTCTCATACAATCAATGGGTGTTGTGGAATAGTGGGTAGGTAACCAGACTATCACGAGGAGCTAAAAATATTCAATGAGGATTATAAAACCACTAACAACTTCATAAAAATCACAAAATAGCACATAAAGTCGATAGGCATTCAAAATTATACTCATATAACAAAGCCGAGATGGCCTAGTCAACTAAGGAGCAGGCCACGGAAAAAGCGACCCCAGTTCGAATCTGACCAGAGTCGAAAAAAATTTAATTTTCGAAAATAAATTTCAATGAAAATCACAGCGAAGATTCTGCGAACGATACACTTACAAGGTGGATGCATCGAGAATACTCAAAAACTGGTTTTTTACCTAAATTTTTCAGTGAATATATGATATTTCTTCCTATGATACTAACCTCAATTCTCGCGTGAAAAAACACAGACGCTCGTGTGAGCTCAGCAGGAAACGAGCCAACGCTATCCCATTTTTCTCAAAATTATATCCTGATTAGATACACACCATCAACGGAGAAAACATTTCACTTAATCATTGTCAACAACCAATATTTCTTATTATCATTTCGATTTATCAACTATCACTTAAAGACCGGAGCGAAATAGTTAAACTGATTTCGAAAGTTTGTTCCATCCACAAATTAAGTTGCATTTATCAGATTTCAAATAAAAGAGACTCATAAGTTACGTAAGATGGAACAAGATGCATAGTCTTTTAAATGATACATAAACCAACAAACCTTTCGACTAAGTGCAGGGACAGCTGGAATTGATTCTCTCTTCCTCTTATTCTCGTTACTCTACATTTAACATTTCTTTCTAATCGTCTCAAGCTACTGCTTGGGGTATATTAATAACGGGGAATTCAATTGAATACATTACTTCCCATGAATGAATACAGATACACATTTTTTCAATTCATAGTGAAATTTTTTATGTATTTTAAGTTTTTGAGTAAGTTCAAGAGCAGTGAATAATCATTATGAATGAATCTGTAAAGCGATTCCTTCGATTTTGGAACGAGAAGAATTGTAACTTTCCACGTTGAAAATTTGAATATAACATGAATTCTGGTAGTTTTATTCAGTTTCAAAAGTGATTCGGGAAATATTCTCATCGAATATCATTCGTGCTACAGGATTTTATTGCAAAATTTTGAAATTTTTCCTCGAGCATTTTTCCTCTAGGAAATTTAACCCGTGCAATTTGCGGCCTCATTATCAAAGATTAAACGGACAGATGTAAACTCGGCCGCTTAAGGATTTATAATCTTCTCAATTAACAGTCGCCCCAAAATACGGTATGTAATCTCGGCCGATCGTAAAACTGATGATACCAAACCTTAGTTCTGAGAACTCTACGGGTCTACCATGTAACCTATGTTTGTAAACTAACCTACTACTGAGAATCAGAATCAGTTTTTCAACATTATAATGTCACACTTTGGCAAGGAAATAAAAACACCTTTTGAAGGTTATATTACTTATATTCCAAAAAAGGCATATATAAACGGTATATACGTACACAAAATATATACAAATCATAGATCATACAGTTATTGATAAATTGATAATATACAATTCCACTCAAAAATAACACATATTAAAATAAAAATAAGTCACATACAGACGGAAATACATATATTATCTCAAACTATTATTTAGAACTTATTTACTGTAATAATGTGAAGTAAGTTTAAAAATGCAGCGTAGTTATTTTCTTAGCGTTGTAGTCATTAATAATACGGTCTACATACTCCTCTTTTTTTCTTGTGTCCGAATTTGGTACATATGGCTTGTCCATACTTTGAAGTTATACATATATTTCAAATTGATAACTTAATAAAAAGTCAATAAAAACAAATATCGAAGGATGAGGCGCGTTAAAATTGTTTTTTAAATGTGAATGGAATGATTCACAGGAATTAGTGCTTCTATCGGCCCTGAATCTGAAGGATAGATTGCACAATCCGCCACATAATTGTCCGCAAACGTTTGAGTTTTTATTTCTTGAGGCTGAATTGCAGCTAACGAAAAAACAAATACGTCTCCTACTTCCTCAGGGTCAACAAACATACGTCCAAAACAGTATCCTAACCATTTCCCTCCTTCTGTTTTATTTCTATATTCTTTGGCAAGTCCAACTTCTTGAATCTCACACCACCAAGATTGTGATAGATGACAGTACAAGCTGCATTGTGGATAGCCTTTTCGAAATCGACGACGATTTCCTTGGGGAAAAAAGAGAACGAAAAGTCGCTACAGCACTCCTTCACGTGTTCAAAGCACTTTACATACGTATCAGGTCATTTGTCCGGCAGCACACAAAACACAAGCGGTAGGTATATAATGTCCATTTAGGCAGCCGTGAAAAATAAACAGTTGCAGAAAAAATTTAGTGCAGTAGTCAAATATAGTAGATTTTGCTACATTTGCACAGATTCTCCAAATTTATAACGCAACTGAATACTAGTATGTGAGAATCTTCATCATTCACCAACAAGAACTTCTCACCTCGGTTTGTGCGATAATTTATATTTGTCTTTAGTGCATTATGAACTTCACTTTGAGATTTAGGAAACACAGTAAGTAACTTTCTCCTAGCGTTGTATGTATGTATTGCGTTTTATGTAGGTTGGATCCTTTGTCTGAAGAGCTGTTGTATCTTCATTAACCATAACTGAATGTAAAATTTTACTTGGCCGACTGCTGATATCGTCAACAACTTTTCTTTTCGCTGAGCTTGTGATGATATGTCGTTGAATTTCTTTAATGTTGCAGGCACCATGATTGTGAGTGAAATTTGATCTCGAGATGGTATAATCACTGCCCACGGTATAAACACTAGCAGAACACTTTGGCTGTTTGCACCTCCACTTCTTCTCGCCCGTCTTCAACTCCTCTTTGAAATTGTAATTGTAGTTGTTTATTAATAAAAAATTTCCATGACTGATACTTGTACATCCATAATTGGTTACACGCAAACGACTGAGATTCACTGGACAAATCTAAGATGCTATTATTTATCAATCACCCTCGACACTTATATTTGTATCCAGGGGGCAAAACTTGTTAATTATAAGGGGATGAGTGAGTATTTCCAAATTATAAATATATTTACTGAAATCTACGTAGATTACCTGGCAAGTAATCTTCCTCAAATAAAGTGTCATGATAATTGAGGCGGCCGCCTTTACATACCTGAAATCAGGTAAAAAAAATGACCGGCCGAGATTACATACCCATTAAGGAGCATTACCTGATAATCGGCCCGGTTTACAATCGCCCGATTAAACCACTCAAGCTTCGATTTCGTAGTTTAATCAGATAATATGACCGCAAATCGCACTCAGTAAAATTTTCAGGCAAAATACTTCAATTTTCAAAAATTTTTGAGCGATAAAAATACCTAGCACATGATATTACCCTCGAGAAAAGAACAAATGGCGGCTCGATTAGATTCAAAATTGGTATGTGAAGATTTTTGGGGTCGGAGATTATGAATTTTCTATCAAAATTCATGAATTCTAGATGGCGGCTCCAATATGGCGATGAGTTTTGTAATTATGATCCGATTCGATTCAAAATTGGTATGTGGGGGTTTTGGGAATCGTAAATTATGAATTTTTTGTCAAAATTGATATAATCAAAATGGCGGCTCAACGATGGCCGACGATCTCTGTGATTATGTCCTGCTTCTATTCAGAATTGATATGTGGGGGTTTTCGGGGTGGGAGATTATGAATTTTCCGTCAAAAGTCAAGATGGCAACTTCAAGATGGCGGATGAGTTTTGTAATTATGGTCCGATTCGATTCAAAATTGGGGGGGTTTTCGGGTTCGAAGATTATGAATTTTTTGTCAAAATGGCGGACGATTTCTGTGATTATGATCAGGTTCTATTCAAAATTGGTACGTGGAGGTTTTCGGGGTCGGAGATCAGGAATTTTTTGTTGAGATGTTGAACTAGTTTTGTGATTATGTACCGTTTCTATTCAAAATTGGCATGTCGGGGTTTTTGGGGTCCGAGAATATGGATTCAGTCAAAGATTATTTATTTCTTGTCAAAATTTATAAATTGAAGATGGCAGCTCCAGGGTGGCGGACGAGTTAATCTCCATTGAAAAACTAGATATCTCAGAACTTACAGAAAAAAAAAGGCCTCATAATAACGATGCTGCATCAAAAATGCAAAGATTAAGGCTCACTTACTAAAAAGCACAAAATATAATAATTAATAAAAAACCTTTTTGAAGACAAGCTTTTATTCAAATGCCCTAAAAAGTTGAAAATAATTGCTTTTGATGTGTGACGTAGGTTATTCCGTGAGTTATAGATGCAAAAGCTTGTCGCTTTTGTATTCGAACTTTGCGCGACAAGCTCTTGAATCTATAACTCACGGAATAACCTACGTCACACAGCCAAAGTAATTATTTTTTACTTTTCAGCGTGTCTTCAAAAAAGTTTTCTATTTATTATTTTATTCTCGGTGAAGCAGTTCAATGCAGTACCATTTCGTTCGAACGTTACATGGAAACGTTGTACTCAAAGAAGTTTCAAAACATTAAATTTCGTGACTACGTTTCTTTCACGACGATTAGATATCAATATTTTTGGTTAATCCAATCACTCGATTAATTCTGATTTCAATTCCTCCATTTCTGTGAACAATATTAAAAAAAACATATTTTGGTCGAATATTTCTCATAAATATGTATCATGATTGGCGCATACAGAATTCTAATTTCCAAATAAGGGATATTGGTAGGTACAGCATATTCATATTTTAGCTGAATTTTCATTGAAAGCTCATGGAAATCGATATTATTTACTCCAAATATGCTTTTCCGAGAGAATTCCGAAAAATAAAATTTCAATTGGCGTTGTCATGGAAATTTACATATTCAGATTTTTGCACTTTATTTCGATTGACTGTGCACAAAACTTTGAAGCGTATACCGGTCTCCCACAATAGTTCTTATTTATGATTCCAAAAGATTGATGACGTTCATCATGAATTGATATATACGTCGATAGGATTGACGTGCTTATCGTATGAAAAATATATCAGTTCCATACATTTATATCCTGACGCATTTGGAGAAGATATATCTCCAACGAACTCTATTATACAGGGTGTCCCTTGACTTCCTCTTTTTCCCTCGGGTATAAATAGATGGGGTCAAAATATCACCAGTACTTCATATAACTTTTGTTCCTAAAAGCCTTCGTTACCAAGTTACGGGCCCTCAAAGTTACAAAATGAAAAATGTTTTTCTTTGATTACTTTCAAAGTGAATATTCAAAATCATCTAAATTTTGGTGATTGACTAAACAAATGAATTCCTTCGATGAGCCTCCATGCAGGAGTCAGTTGTTTTGCTACAAAGTCAGGAACGGATGGTCCACACCCCAAAACTTTGAAATGACTGGGATTTGTCAATATGTTTTAACAAATAAGGTTACGTAGACAATTTTCTTAATAAAAGTACTCGTGTATAAAGTCGATCGGAGCTACGATTCTTGATGAAAATGCAGTTTTACTCGACGACATCAAACCCGATCGTCCACCATTATTAGAAATGAAAAATTTTCACAGTAGAAATACTAATGCTAACGTTAATTCAACAACATTTATAACAGGGATAATACAAAATATGCTAAAATGAAGTCGCAAACAAAAAGTACACTACCTAGTTGAAAGTTTCATTCACAATGTAGATATTTTTTCAAATTAAATATCAAGTTATGTAGATTCGTGGTGTTTTTGAACTAACAAGCTACTCCACTATGAAATATCGAATTCAGTCCATATTTTGTATGTACGCCTAGAATAAGCACGTTTCGTGTTGTGTTATCTGAATCTCATGAAACTCAACATTTAGATGTTGGAAATTCGTATTCACAGCTTAAATGTTGAGGAGTTCCACTGATAAGTATAATTTCATGGGAGAAAATCTTTAACCCGAAGATAAATTTAGCTGAAAAACGCACATTGGAAGACATAACTGATAAAAAGCAAACGAATAAACTACAAAAACGGCTGCACATGAATAGGTGAAAAATATCCGGTGAATACATTTATGTTCCATTTCGTCCACAGATGTTGACAAAAACACCTTGTAGAAAGAAATAAAATTAGTGTTAAGGTTTCCCCTTATTCCTGACCCATCTGTTGTTAAAAAACTATTATTTTTATTTTTTTTATTCTTTATATATAAGTATTTTCATATGGTCGAAGCAATTCCCCTTAATTTTCAAATATATATATCATTTCGCGTTCATGAAAGCATACTTCCACTTTACGCATGCGCGCGAAGAAAATCAAGCAAGAATTCAGTTTGCTTTAGACACTCCGCTTTGAAACACTCCGCTTTCAAGATATACGTCTCGCCAGTTTAGTTAAAAACGGAAAACATTTTGGTTCTTCAAGTTTCCGTCTCACCGCTATAGTGTTAAAAGGAAGACATTGTCACGTGTGTGATAACCCACTTTTCGTAGTTTAAACACAAGACTCCTGAAGGAAGGAGGAAGATCCATCCATCTAGGCACCAGAGGTAGGTGGAAGTTCTTTCTCGATTTTAAATCGTTCAATAATCCATTTGAACCAGCAAATTTCATATTTTTCATATTTTCATTTTACCGCCATTTTTGGTCCTTCTGAGCCAAGAATCCCTGGATTATTGGTTTTCATTTATTCATTTAAATACGAAGAATTGCTTCGACCATTTTTCAAAATATAAATTCATTTTGTAGGTAGGAATTTGTATCCTTTTTTTGGATAAAAAGTTGCCAGGTGGGAAACAATTGTAGTAGGAATTTGTATCTTTTTTGGATAAAAAGTTGCCAGGTCCGTTCTTGGGTACAGTGGTTTTTGTGTATTTATTTCAATTTATCAGTTATTTGATTAGTTTCACAAAATGGCTGATAAGATCAAAAAATTGAAAGCTCTTCGAAATACTGAAATAAAGAGAATGTCAGAACTGAAAGAGGTAGCTGAAATAGCCGTTATAAATAGTAAAGCTCATTCTGAGTTTCGGCAACGATTCAAAATTTTAAAGGAAATTGAATCGAATTTCAATGATCATCAGTCTAACATTATCAGTAACTTAAGTTCGTTGAAAGATCTAACCACAGATATGTTGGATACTGAAGAATCTGTCCGCACCGCATTTGATAAGGATTTATTTTCAGTTCAAGCAATTCATGCTGATTTATTTGAAGAGGTTCCACAAACTCAGGTTGGACAAATTATTGCTCCCTCCGCACCCAGAGTAAAACTTCCTGAAATGAAGTTGCCAACTTTCAATGGGGACATAAAGGCGTTCACTCCATTCATTGATCTTTATAACGTTCTTGTGCACAATAATGTGTCTCTTTCTAGCATTGAAAAGTTTGCCCACTTGCATTCTGTATTGGAGGGCCGTCCAAAAACATTGATTTCGTGCACACCGCTTATTTCAAGCAATTATTTAGTAGCTTATAATGCAATCACAAAAGATATTCAAACCCGCGTCTTTTAGCAAATGCTCACTGGAGCGAAATTGAGTGTAGTCCGCGCATGTCAATTGAAAACCCGCCTTTGCTTAGAAAATTATTGATACATTTTCGGAAAACGTTGCCGCTCTCCGCAATTTATCCTATCCTGTAGATCAGTGGGATTTCATCCTTTGTCATATGCTTTTTGAAAGACTCGACTCCACTACTGTGAACCGCTATGAATTAGAACTCAGTTCAAAATCGATTACCAATCCTAATTTCACTGACATGATAGATTATTTAACAAATCAGTGTAATGCGTTCGAATCATTTTCATTGAATTCTATCCGTATGAAACCCAAAACTCATAATACTTGTAATATATCTAACATGAACCGCACGAATCCTAATATTTCTAGTTTTCGAAATACCACTTTGTTTGCCGCAAATCCGCAGGCATATTCGAGTAAAAGGCTATGTCCACTCTGTAAATCTGAACATGCTTTATATAAATGTCCTTCATTCCTGGGAAAATCTCCTAGAGAAAGATATAAAATTGTTAAACAAAACCATTGGTGCACAAATTGCTTAAGTCATACTCATTCCAAGTCAAAATGTTCTTCATCTCGTACTTGCAATTATTGCCAATCTACTTATCACCACTCAACTTTACATTTTGACAGACCGCAAAATATTTCAGCTTCATCATCAAATTCTAATAATGATGGTTCTTCCGATTCAGTCCTTCGAATTGAAGAAACTCCGCAAACTTCTATTCCTGAAACCGGCCCTGCAGCACTTAGTGCGAATCTTTCACAGCAACACAATGTCTTATTGGCTACCCTTAAATTGAGAATTTTAGATTGTCGTGGTAATTTCCAGGTGGTAAGAGCATTAGTGGATAGTGGATCGCAAGCAAATTTTATTTCCAAACGATTCCTGCATCGTTTAGGTTTGAAACCGTTCAAATCAGCTGTTGCTGTACAAGGGCTCGGAAATATGACCGCTCAGGCATCGCTTGGCAAGGTTAGCTGTACTGTTCAGCCGACCGGAGCGACGCATCCGATTTTAACTTTTGAAACAATAATTCTTGATAACATTTGTTCAGATATGCCTACTTTTAAGTTTGATACATTTACTTGGAGTCACATAAAAAACATTACTTTGGCTGACCCACAGTTCTCGAAACCCGCACCGATTGATCTACTTTTAGGCGCTGAAATATTTCAGAAAATTCTTTTGGACGGCCGTAGTGTTGGTAATGAAAATTTACCCAGTGCGTTTAATACCACTTTTGGTTGGATTTTATTTGGAAAAGTTGCAGCTACACATCAAAAAGTAATCAATTCATTTTTGAACATTGTAGAAATATCTCAACTAGAGAATACGCTGAAGCGATTTTGGGAAATCGAAGAGATACCTTGTGAAGAAACGATTTCTGTCGAGGATAAAAATGTGAACAATTATTTTGGACACTACAACTCGCACGGAGACCGGACGATACATGGTGTCCCTCCCATTCAAAGAATCCGCAGTCGTGAATTTTGAGAATTCTAGAGATATAGCTCTTCGACGTTTTACAGCCTCGAAAGGAGATTGGCCCGCAATCGAAATTTATATAATGAATATTCCAAAATTTTTAAGGAATACATAGAGTGCAATTACATGGAAACGATTCCGGAATCCGAATTATCTAAAGTTCCTTCTTATTATATACCACATACTTGTGTTTTCAAACCAGACAGTACCACAACAAAAGTTCGAATAGTTTTCGATGCAAGCGCAAAATGTTCTAATAATATTTCACTGAATGACGCGTTGATGACAGGACCTAAATTACAAAAGGATATTTTGGCAATACTTTTGAATTTTCGACTACATCTCATTGCATTTACCGCAGATATTAGCCGTATGTATCTTCAAATTTTGCTCCGAACCGCTGATAGAGATTTTCAAAGAATTTTTGGAGATTTTCTCCAAATGAACCGCTGCTTGAATATCGTTTACGTACGGTGTCTTTTGGGGTAGCCAGTAGTCCTTGGCTTTCCCTCCGCACTTGCAGTACAAAGTCAATTGATTTCATTATGTAAAAGTGGTGGTTTTCATCTCAAGAATCCACTAGCGTCGCAACTTTTGCTGTCCCATAATATTTATGTAGATGACGTCATTGGTGGATGTGATTCTTTGGACGAATCACTTGCAGTACAAAGTCAATTGATTTCATTATGTAAAAGTGGTGGTTTTCATCTCAAGAAGTGGTCGAGTAATAATGTTGAGTTTTTAGAAAATTTACCTAAAGATTATTTGTATGATCAATCATATTCGATGGATAAAGAAAGTGAGCCAACCATTAAAGTCTTGGGGTTAAAATGGACTCCTTCTTCAGATGTTTTCTTTTTTTCTGTTAATTTATTAGAGGAACCGCTTACTAAACGTAATATATTATCCGAACTTAGTCGAATATTCGACCCTCTTGGGTTTCTATCACCAATCACACTGTTTGCAAAACTGATAATGAAAGAATTATGGTTACAGGGTGTTGGTTGGGATGAGCTCCCTCCCAACCAAATTATAAAAAAATGGACATTATATAAAAGTCAACTACCAGAAATATCGAAGATTGGAATTCCTCGTCTCATTCCATTCAAAGATTTCACCCGGTGTGAATTACATGCCTTTTGTGATGGCTCACAGAACGCATATGCGTCTTGTCTGTACGTCAGAGTAATAAAAAATAACCGCATTTTTGTATCTCTTTTGAGTGCAAAATCTAAAGTTACTCCTACCAAATTATTATCTATTCCTAGGATAGAGTTATCTGCTGCCCTTTTGTTGTCAAGGTTAGTCTCTTACGTTTTGGAGATTTATTCCGAAAGAGTCAGATTCGATCAAATATATACTTGGACGGATTCGTCAATTGTTTTACATTGGGTAAAGTCAGATCCAAACAAGTTCAAAACTTTTATTGCTAATCGTATATCTATGATACAAAATAAAGTTTCTCCTGAGTGGTGGCGTCATGTATCTTCCAAAGATAATCCCGCTGATTGTTCCTCCCGCGGCCTCCTTCCCGGAGAATTAGTTAATCATCCGCTATGGTGGGGGGGCCCATTTTGGTTACAGAAACCCGAAACCGATTGGCCCATCCAAAAATTCAAATTAGAATCTCACAGCTTCGATTGTCAAGAGCGCAAAACGGTGCTTGTAGCATTCACTGATGTAGATTCATTGCAGAATATTCTACAAAATTTTTCTTCTCTAGAGAAAATCCAGAGAATCATAGCATACATCAGAAGATTTTATTTTAATTTGAGACATCCGCTGAATAAACTAATTGGTTCTTGTTTCAGTGATACTGAGTTACACGAGGCTTTACTTGTTCTTGTTAAATTCACTCAGTATTCTGTATTCGAAGATGAAATTTCTAGATTAAAAATAATAAACCGCTTCCTAAGTATTTGAGAAAACTCAGTATTTTTTTAGACCACAAAGGTTTATTGCGAGTGGGTGGAAGGTTACACAACTCGCTTTTAGAATATGATAAAAACACCCTCTTCTTCTACCACGTTCGAATAGACTCACTGATTTAATAATAGAATATACTCATAAACTTCACCTGCATCCCGGACTGCAGACGTTGCATTTTCTTTTATTACAAAATTTTTGGATATTATCCCGCGTCGCACCATCCGAAAAGTGTTGGACAAATGCTTCCGATGTTGGCGCCTCAATCCGCGAAGCCTACAACCCCTATGGGCAATCTCCCGCAAACCGAGTTTCACAGGTAAAAGCTTTTCAGTAGTTGCTGTTGATTTTGTGGCCCATTTTTCATTACGTTGGGCAAAATCCGGGGCAAAGACGGTTAAATCTTATGTCTGCGTTTTTATTTGTTTTGCAACTAAAGCCATACATTTGGAACTTATTTCAGACATGACAACCGAGGCATTTCTGGCTGGCTTACGCAGGTTCATGGCAAGGCGAGGCCGCTGCTCATACATTTTAGTGATTGTGGTAAAATTTTGTTGGTGCAAATAAATATATTAATGAAATTATGAAAATGCCGCAGATAATGAAAAGTTAGTTTGGTCATTTCACCCCGACAGGCGCATTTTTCCGGCTTAGTTGAAGCAGGTGTTAAATCATTCAAAACACACTTTGCTAGAGTTATCGGTTCGCAAATTCTCACGTACGAAGAATTGTATACAGTTATAACTCAAATTGAGGCTATATTGAATTCTAGACCGCTTTGCCCGCTGAGTTCTGATCCAAGTGATTTGTCGGTTCTGACTCCGGGCATTTTTAACGTTAGAACCTTTAACTTGTCTTCCAGATCCTGATTTCAGTCATCTAAAACTGAACTCTTTGGGACGATGGGAGTTATTACAAAGGATGAAATCCTGTTTCTGGTCCAGGTGGCATTTAGAATATTTAACTAATTTGCAGCAGAAACACAAATGGAATGATCCTGATCATCCCTTGAAAGTTGACGATCTCGTCATTATAAAGCAAGATAATTTATCGCCTTTACAGTGGCGTATGGCCAGAGTTGTGGAAATTCACCCTGGATTAGACAAAGTAGCTCGCGTTGCTACAGTGAAAACCAGTAGTGGTACCTATAAGAGACCAATTAATAAATTGTGTCTCCTTCCACAGAATTAGTTTTGTTGAAAGCCTTCAACAAAAGGTGGGGAGAATGTTAAGGTTTCCCCTTATTCCTGACCCATCTGTTGTTAAAAAACTATTATTTTTATTTTTTTTTATTCTTTATATATAAATATTTTCATATGGTCGAAGCAATTCCCCTTAATTTTCAAATATATATATCATTTCGCGTTCATGAAAGCATACTTCCACTTTACGCATGCGCGCGAAGAAAATCAAGCAAGAATTCAGTTTGCTTTAGACACTCCGCTTTGAAACACTCCGCTTTCAAGATATACGTCTCGCCAGTTTAGTTAAAAACGGAAAACATTTTGGTTCTTCAAGTTTCCGTCTCACCGCTATAGTGTTAAAAGGAAGACATTGTCACGTGTGTGATAACCCACTTTTCGTAGTTTAAACACAAGACTCCTGAAGGAAGGAGGAAGATCCATCCATCTAGGCACCAGAGGTAGGTGGAAGTTCTTTCTCGATTTTAAATCGTTCAATAATCCATTTGAACCAGCAAATTTCATATTTTTCATATTTTTCATTTTTACCGCCACAATTAGTGTGGATAAAAAATGACAACTGGAATGCGATGTCGTTTTGTTGAGTGGTGCGTTGTCATTGTATTGTCAATATTCTAACAGGAGAGTTTGAAGTGTTTTGATATGGCCGAACAGTTTACATTCAACGAATATGCAGATATGCATGCATTGTATGGACGAGCATTTGGTAATGCTGCAGGAGCCCGTCGTCTGTATGCCGAACATTTTTCCAATCGAACGTTACCGGAAGAGAAACGTTCAAGCGTGTCGATCGCAGCTTGAGGGAGACAGGTATGTCTAATGGATGATTAATTGGAGCCTGTTGTTTTATTTCGATATTATTGTAGGTTCAGTTTTGCCAAAACGAGGTGGTGAGGGCGCTCCAAGGGCTGTGCGTACCGTTGTATTGGAGGAAAATATTTGGTAGCTGTCGCTGATGATCCTTCAATGAGCATCAGAAACCTATCAGAACAGTTCCATACATCCAAGTCCAAGAATAAGAAGAATAATTAGGGAACAACTGCTCCACCCATATCACATCCAGACGGTACATGCTATGACACCTGAAGATTTTCCAGCACGACTGGAATATGCCAATTGGTTCCTGGATAAGTAAAGAGAGGATATGACTTTTATTACTCGAGTTTTATTCACTGATGAAGCAGGTTTCAGTAGAGATGGAGTAATCAACTCTCATAATCTCCACATATGGGCCGAAGAAAATCCCCATGGGATATTGTAAACCAAACACCAACGGAAATTCAACGTGAATGTTTGGGCTGGTATCGTAGGAAACCATCTCATAGGACCATTCGTTCTACATGACCGATTGAATGGAGAACGTTATTTGGAGTTCATTCAGAACGATTTGAATGGACTTTTGGAACATGTTCCATTGCAAACACGAAGAGATATGTGGTTTATCCATGATGGCGCTCCTCCTCATTTCAGTTTGATTTTGCGGGACCATCTGAACCAGATTTTCCCCAATAGATGGATTGGTAGAGGTGGGCCATATTCATGGCCGCCGCGGTCTCCGGATTCAAATCAATTGGATTTCTTTCTGTGGGGGCATCTAGAAAGCCTCGTTAACGCTACACCTATTCACACCAGAGATGCTTTGTTGAATAGAATAATATTACATTGTGAAGCCATACGAAACGACCCTGGCATGCTATTTCAAGTGCAGAGAGGATGTTTGCGCCGACTAATAAAATGTATTGAGAGAGACGAAGGTCTTATCGAGCAGTTTTTGAAGCGGATTTTGCATTTCTGTTTGCTCTTGAGGCTTGCGATTGATTATTTACAACATGAGCTTTGTAAGGTGAAAGTGTTTGCATGATAAAAATTTGTTATGAACATTGTACCTATCATTTCTATTTTCATCATGAATTAATCTTTTCGAATAATGGTAGACATCTCAGGTTGGATGTCGTCGAACAAAAATGCATTTTTATCGAAAATCGTTGCTCCGATCGATTTTCCACACGAGTACTTTTATCCAGGAAATTGTCCAGGTAACCTTGTTTTGTTGAAACATATTGACAAATCCCAGTATTTCAATGTTTTAGGTGGGACCATCGGGGGTAGTCCGTTCCTGACTTTGTAGCAAAACAACTGATTCCTGCAGAAAGCTCATCGAAGGAATTCATTTGTTCAGTAATCACCAAAATTTAGATGATTTTGAATATTTACTTTGAAAGTTATGAAAGAAAAACATTTTTCATTTTGAAACTTTGAGGGCCGGTTACTTGGTAACGAAGGGTTTTAGGAACAAAAGTTATATGAAGTACTGGTTATATTTTGATCCCATCTATACATTCCCGGAAAGAGGAAGTCCAGGGACACCCTGTATTCACATCGTTCATTAGTTTTCAATGATTGAAGATTGTTCAAAGTTCATGCGATACAAAGTAGGTATGTAAAAGGCAATATAGAAGTTGTGATCAAGCCATCACATTTCATTGGTAGTAATTGGTTTTTCATTTATTCGTTCATTCCTCAACTCTGGCCTTTCTCAGTGATTTAATAGTCTCTAGAAATTATACATCAGTGATGCAGCGACAGTTCCATTAATTATGAGCTAGGTTCATTTCCATACGCTACTATTAGGCTGCCTAATGTATTAACTTCCACTGATATTATCATACGGCCTGTATCGATCAACTAATTTATTCATAAACCTTTCCAACATGAAATTTTCATAAGGGACAAACTCATCTTGTCTCTCGCAGTTATTGATTAACTTTTCGTTAGCGAGATGGAGCTAGATTATAAACATAGCTCTATATATTGATGACCAAACTTGAGTTTTCTTTCAATTATGTTCCTTCGGCCATCATATACAGTGCAGTCCATAGGTATGTAATAAATTAATTTCTAGCGTTATTATGTTGTAGATTGATCTTTGGATTATACAAAAACTATTACTTTCGTTTCGTAAACTTTAACCACCTTTTTATTATCTCACTGTCAAATCCGACGTCCACATAAAACTTCATGAACTACTCAGTGATCACATAAAAACAAGTAATGAAACATCAATCGAATATAAGGTAAAGTACAGGCTGCCACAGTACTCCCCCCTCAGTGTCAACGATATCAGAATATTATATATACACATATATTTTAAACAAGGAACTTCACTTTTCATCCCGAACGTGTCTTGTAAGAATTAGTTGATTCCATAGATGGAGTTGTAGAGATATATTCGACATTGTTTTCCATGAATGCTGGTTTGAGTCTATCGATTAACACATTCTTTTCCTTGCCACTAATTGATATTTTTAAATATTTTTCTGTTCTGTTCAATACTTGGTAAGGTCCAGAGTAGGGTTGTTGTGAGAGGTTTTTTAACGGCATCGGTTCTCAAAAAAACGTATGTTGCATTTTTCAAATCCTTGGATACGTACGCCTTCCTGGAATTGTTATGGTTACTTCCTTGTTTCGGTCTGAATTCTTTCATTGCAGTACGTGGGTCTTCCAAAAAATTTTGAGTACCCATGATTTTTCTATCAGGATTTTGGGCAATTATTTTCCCTGGAATTCTCGATGTTGAACCATACAATAGTTCTGCACTAGAAGCTTCCAAATCGTCTTTTGGCATGACCCGTATTCCGAGTAAAACAGTTGGTAATATTTTGGTCCATTTCCCGTTGTTGTGGCATTTTAGAGCAGTTTTCAGAGAGGAATCTTTCGATCATCCCATTTGAGCATGGATGATATGCAGTTGTTCTTATATGTTCAAAACCTAATAGTTTACTGAATTCTCGAAAAAGTGTGGATTCAAACTGTCGTCCTTGGTCCGTAGTTACTCGTGAAGCTATACCAAACCTTGTTATCCATCCATTATAAAACTCTTTGGCTACCGTTTCTGCAGTAATGTCATGAAGTGGAAAAGCTTCGGTCCATCTTGAAAAACGATGAATACATGTAAGGCCTTATATGTAAAACCATTCGATGGAGAAAGAGGACCAATAATATCTATATTCACGTGGTCGAATCTATTTTCAGAAATCTGGAATTTACCAATGGGACTCCTGGTGTTCTTGTTAATTTTGGATTTCTGACATTGTAGGCACCTTGTGACCAATAGCGGATATCCTCCTCCATTCTAGGCCATACGTATCTACTTTCTATGAGTTTCACCATAGCTTCAACTCCAGGGTGCGACATATCATGTAATTTGTTGAATATGGGTCTTCTCATATTTATCGGGATATATGGTCGGATTCTGTTACCTGTCACATCACATATAATCTCTGTATTAGATTGTGGAATTTCAATTGTTTTCGAATTCAGTGCAGTGTTTCCACTGGTTATCAACTGTTGTAATTTTCCATCTTCTGTTTGATTTATTCGCCATTCTTTGAAGTCCATCGTTTTTTGAAGACATATACTAGATATAGTCTTGTTGGTTCAGCAGTTCATTTTTAGCGACTTTTTTATATCTATTCAGTGGAGTTGATAATTCTGATTTGAAGGAATTAAAAAGTTTTACTGCATTATAAGTAAAACTACGTTCAAACAAAACTGTCTGGTGGTGTGGCATGTTAAGTATCTGTGAATGTCTGGTATTAAGATTGTGTAAATTGTTTCTGAATACAAGTTTGTCAAGAAGGTATGGTGGACTTTTAGTATTAAACAATATATGCAAAAAAATGAGGAAATGGTGTTCAAATACATTAGAAATTTTGAGCCACTTCAACTGCAGGATGTATTGAGAAATGTGATCATATTTCCTTAGATTAAATATGAATCTGCAACAAGTATTTTGCACTCGTTGAAGTCGATTTTGAGTGCATTTATCAAGACATGGATAGTAGACAATGTTACAATAATTTAGAAGGGATAAAACCAAAGATTCTGAAGGTTTTTTCCTTGTTTTGAAATTCAGAATATGTTTACTAGCGTAAAGTAACCGAGTGCGCATATAACATCTACGTAATAAAAGATTTACATGATTCTTGAATCTAAGAAAAGTATTTAATGTCAATCCTAAATTTTGTGCACTATCAGAGATTACTAAACGTGTATTGTTTAGAGTAATATCCATATTATTCACAATGTTAGGCCATAAGTTTTTATTTCCAAATAAAAGGACCACTGTTTTCGAAGGATTGATTGATAGGTTGTGTTTATTAGAATAGTCAACAATCCGTTGAAGATCGCTATTTATCGTTTCAGATGCTGTAATGTATGATGTAGGTTCAAAGAAATGGATTATTTGTGTATCATCCGCATAAAGTTGAATTTCACTAGTATTTATAATTTTCGGTAAGTCTGATGTATACAGTAAAAATAATAAAGGACCTAGGATAGATCCCTGGGGAACTCCAGAGACTATTTTCTTTGAGTTTGAGAATTTGTTATCAATGCACACTCGTTGTGTGCGATTGATAATAATATGATAATTTGGAGATTAGTAAGGTGTGATCAATCAGATCGAATGCTTTGGAATAATCCAAGGTAACCAGAATAGCAGCAAGTTTTTTATCTAAGGCTCCAATTATATTATCTGTTAAATTCAAGAGTGCAGTAGTTGTACTATGACATTTTCTAAATCCAGATTGTTGAACAGGTAATATGCTATTAGTTATAACAAAGTCATTCAATTGAATATATACTACTCTTTCGAGTATTTTGGAAATCACAGGAAGTAAGTCCCAAATCATGAACATGATTAGGTGGTGAAGTTTTTGGAATTGGAATTATGATCGACTCACGCCATTTTTTAGGAAAATAACCACATTCCAAGCAACAGTTTATTATATGGGTAATATGGTTAAGGATAATAGGCAAGCATAATTTCACCATGTGGAGTGTGATACCATCATTTCCAGCAGTATTTGATTTTATATTATTTATTATTTGTAGGATCTTATTTTGATCAATAAACGATAATTGAAAATATTATCACTATACCTATTATTTGAGTAGAACTCGCATGAGTTGGCGCAGTTATTTGAATTATCAAAAATTATTATTATATGATATTACTGTAGAGCCTATACATGGTAGAAATATTCCTTGTCTCGTCATCGGACTGCAATGGTCTCTTGGTGCTTCATTTACAATGCTATTCATCTCTGAAATTCGCTTCCGGAAGAATTCAGGAATATATATATTAATAAATACAAATTCACATATAAATGTGATTTGTTGAGCAACAAATAAACAACATTCAATGGTAATAGTTATTCATGCATTAAGTGTGTTATATACATGCATGCAATTGCAATTATGTTTACTATGATTTTGGCGGAGCTTTATGTGCTGAACTCTCTGCAGACGCGTAGTGGGACACTTTTGGGACCCGAGGGTCCAGGCGATTTTTTACGAACATGGAAATTTGTCTCGAAATATTTTTATAAATTGTATTTAATGTGCTGTGTTAATATGTTTAGGTCCGATTCTATTTATAATTGGTATGTGGGAGGTTTTTCGGTATCGGAGATCATTATTTTGTTGTATCATTGATGGTCAGAATCTATTTAAATTTGCTCTCTGGAGGTTTTTGGGGTCGCAGATTATGATTTCATTGTCTAAATTCAAGATGGAGGATCTAATATAGCGAAGAGATTTTTTATTTATCATCAGATTCCAATGAAAATTGGTATGTAGTGGTTTTTGGGGTCGCAAATCATGATTTGCCAAATTCAGTAATTCGAGGAGATAGCTTCAAAATATTCGATTTCATGTGAATAAAGTTTTCATTTTGACATGCACTAGCGTGCGAGTCGTATTTATTACCACACCAGTTTATTCAATGCCAAACGCCAAAAACATAAATAATATATCATACGGGGCAAATCATTGCATTTTACATAATTATTATGTTTTCAACGATGTTCTGGATTCAATTCGTTGTAATCAAACCAAAAATACAAAAACTTTTTTTTCATTTAAAAAAGTGACTAAGAGTCTTACCCTTTTGAAAAGTGCTTAGTGCTTATTGCTCGAAGCTATTTTCGTCAGTGCTCGACAAGGGACCGTTAATATGTTATTATCTCTGAGTATGGTTTGTATAATCTGTTCGTTTGATATCAATATGAGTATGATTACTCGTTTTTGTGACCGGAATTATGAACACCTGCCAAATGTAACGTTAATCGGAGAACCAGAAGTAGGGCCAAATTAATTTGTAGAATTTGAACTGAATATACATACAAATGCGAAGTTAAATAAAAGCTTGTGGAAATGGAACGATGTGCGAGTTGAACTTGATCGATTTTCTCGAATAATTCACAGCGCTTAAAACTTCGTGAGTCTTCAGACTGATCCTGTTTGTTTATGGGTTTCTAGCCGGAAGAGATGAATCGAATGATCCATATTATAATTTTCCATCCCATATATTTCACTCTCCATTTTACGACTGAGAGATTCCTTTAATGAGTCTAGAAAATGGAACTTTCCGAAACAACGCCAAGTCATTTCCTGGAATTTTATTTCAAGTCGACCTAACCCTTGATCAAGATAAACAGGGTAGTTAGTCATGAAATCTGGAGGCGTTATAGCCTTTGAATGCGGAATACTATGATTAGGAAAGATTAATTAGGCAGTTGAGTTGAGAATGGCCCGAATCCAGTTTGTTCTTTAAGGCATAATCAAATCCATATATTTTCGGAGAATGCACACAGATATGGATATTATTGTGGAAGGTGGTGGCATGTTTTTTAACGTGAATATTGTTACGAATATGGGATTCGTGGCTACTGAATGACTGAACTAATTATTATCTCTTTATTAACAGCCCAAAACACAAAACTATAATGAGCTTCCACAAATGAATAACTGAATCGGAATTCACCACTGAAATACCACACACGTCACTGTTTTTGTTTCTAATCTGAATCACTTCATTTTACTCAATGAAAACACTGACTACTATGAGCGATATGCCGCTCCTTACACAGGGTCCTGAAAATATCTCGGCGAACTCTTTTTAGGAAATGGTGACCCCTTTTGTAACTTCCTTGAGAAGTTTTTGAGAGCTCTATATCTCCGGCCAATGTACGCCGCCGGGATATTCTGAGCGAAGCCTCAGCAATATTCAACGTGCAAATTCTCGAACAATACATCTCTGCGAAAACTTGCGGCGAGTACTTTGGGAAATTCGCATTAACATCTCATGTCGAGGTCTCTGTGAGCTCCCATGAAAGCTAGTGCTCGTCCCGTATTGAAACGACCGTTTGGTAGGTAGAAAGGGGGAAAACACGATTGGACACGATTTGCAGTGCTACGGCAAATCTTCACCAGTGTCTTGGCATGCAGCGTTTGGCAGGTTAGGTTTGTTTGATTGATAAATAGGTAGTGCAGTTATTTATTCAAATATATCTATATCCTTCTGGCAGATTTGTCGAAAAATATTTTTTCCGTTCAGAAGTTATAGGAGTGTAAGTTCTCCACTTCTCCGTATCGCCTATATCAAATAATTTGGTACGCCTATGGAATTTCTATTACTAGCCATAGTTCGGGCATCTTCGAAAAAATTGGTTGTTAGGTAGGGGAAGGCCAAAGTGGTCGTTTCAATACTGGACGAGCTCTAGCTGTGTAATCATCGCAGGCAGTGCCTCTCGCGAGTTCTGTGGGAACTTCGTATATACAGCCGTTTGACGAGTTCTTTAGGGAATTCACGTCAACTGTTTTTGTTGATATATATGTGAAGTCGCTTGCAGTTCTTCTGGCGTGGTCTTCAAGAGTTCGCATTGCGAGTTGTACACGATATTCTTATATATTAAAATAGGAAAAACGATCTCAATTGAAATTTGAAAAAATATTTGTGTTGAAAATAACTACTTCTCTGCCACTATAGCATGCGGCATGCTGGACATTGACATCATCTGATATACATATATTCATATCACAATATATATTGTGGATCATCCCAAACTTTTCTCCCCGAAAAAATCCTATAGTGGATATTTACATTTTCATTCAGATATTTGATTGAAAAACTTTCTCAATCAAGATTGGATAGAAAGCTTTCCAACCAAATATCCGAATGGAAATGTAAATCAGATTTTTCAGGTTAAAAGTTAAGAATTTCGCACAATAGTTGTTTTCTGTTAGATATTGAAAAAAGTTACTTCATAATTTTATAGATTTTTTCCATTTCTGATTTTTATTTCTAATTTTCAATTGAGAATAATGTTTCTATTTTCAACAACCAAGAGGTTCCTGAACGATGGAAGATATAGTAACTGAAGTTTATATTTAAGTCGCAGATTATTATTCCACATCTGATTTCATAACTTCGAAAAAGTAAACAATTATTTTATATACGTACAGTTGTGTGCATAAAAAAGTCGTACAAGGTTTGTATTGTGTAAACCTGCCTATGATGTTCCAGATTTCATATGAAGGTAGTACACGTACACATTTGACAAAAATTTTGACACTACTTGTCAAAGGCTTGTCAAAGTCGATAAGAAGTTTACTTAAGATTGACAAGCCTGACTCACAATAGCCTATAACGGCTGTACGACTTTTTTATGCACACAACTGTACATCCCGCCCAGAGTTTTTCTTTTGGGACACACATTTATAAAAATCGCTGGTAAGTTGAGGCAGCATATCTCTGAGAGCTTGTGGGAGAAATTTCTATTGGGATATTCAAACTTAGTCAAATGCATATAGTATGGTTGTTTTTTCAAGTCATAGGTAGGTACCTAAAAATTTTTAGAAGAAGTGCATTCAATTTATATTTCTCATATTATATTTATAGTCCTTTGATGGTTTTGTAGATAACTTTATTCCATACTCCAAACAAAAGCTCCATCAACTGAGCTACTGATGTCACTAGTCACCATTTAGGATATGAATAATAAATGCTGCTCCATGTTGGTCTGAACAAATTAGGAACATCGTTCCTCAATAAGATGAACAATTCTTTCATAGATTCAATATAATGAGTATATGGGGTCACATAATGTTTTTCAGTATCGAATTGTTGAAAAAGTTCTACTTCCTCATATACATGATTATTTTTCAGTATAAAGAAAGATAATAGCCATTTTGCTTTAGTCATGACCTTAATTGGTAGACCTCTTGAGCACATAATGGAATTCTATATTATACAAGGGATTGACCTACACATGTGTGTGTTGCTGCAGAAACAGTATTAAGATCAGAACACGCTGTATTATTATAACTGCAAGGAGGAAGAATATTGAAACAAGCAATGAACTAATACTAAGTTTATCATACATTTTATCCTACAAGGTAAGCCAGAGCTAACGATAATGTATCTCAAAACAAAATCACAAAAAATACTGTTTTTTTTGCATATATTGTCACCTTCGATAGACCTGCAAGCAATTGGTAAAGCATAATATTCAGGATATTAATTTAAATATACATTTCACTGCACTCATGGTGTTGGTGGTTGAGAACTACAAATGAGTTTTTCACAATAACTCATTAAGAATTGCTGAATTATTCTTATTAAAATTTGGTAGTTATTTGCTCTTAAAATTCCTCATTACTTAATCAATCCACAAAATATTCAAGCTTTTGTTTGAATATTTCGATAACGGTTGATTTGATTTTGGCAATGTGAACCTTCAGCTGTTTTTTCTATGGAATTCAAAAAACAAATCTAAAAACTTAGAAAGCTCCACAACTCCCTGTGATGCAACACTGGAAAATATATCTGAAATAACTTTCCTATGAAAAATTTAGTGCTGTCGAGAGAAAATAAGGTATATCTTCCAATTTATTTGAATGAAAAATACTCAGCCGTTAAATTAGGATTGGAAAAATAATCTCTAAAATTAATAACTTGAGAGTCTCATATGTTTAAGTCTCATTCTTCATCATATTTGATGGAAAACTCAGGGGGTGATTCTACTTGCAAAGTTGTATAACATTTTTACGAAAACAAAAACCACGAAGTTACAGGATCTCAAAGGTCATATAATAACTTAATTTTTTGTGAACCGACTCTCCCCAAATTATTACCACAAAGCTTCTGAGTTTTTTCCAAATTTCACGTTAATTCACTGAAGTCGGAATGCTTCGGAAACAGCCATGGAAAATGCTTCAATTTCACGTGAACTTGTTCTCAGGGCCATAACCATGGTAGTTACCAAAGCACGATTCAATAATGGATATGAACTGGAAAAAGGTATCTCTACAGTGCAAGCAAATATTTGAAACATTTTAATTGGAAATGGGCTCATTTTATCAAGGTGCAACTTCTTAAAGATTTTTCTATAATTCATCAAAATGGGTTATGGGTTATATTATCTTAAGGTTCAGGATAGTTTAACGCCTTTGGCAAATCAGCTTCAAATTTGAATATAGAATATGTACAATGAGAATAATAATGAAAAAAATAAACTCTGAGGATCTGAAACTACTATTTTCGAGTTTTGGAAAAGGATATATGATAAAATGAATACATTCCTTTTTGGCGGTTGCTGGGTACCATCAGTAGGCCTACACAATAAAAACACCTTCGTAGAATGAAAATATGGAAAAAACAGCACTTATCTATCCTCACTCTTCATTGAACACAACTACATATACAAACGATTAACAATCACCTTGTGCTTTGAGCAACAGCAGTCAACGCCATCCACACTAAAAATCACATTATTATTTTAGACAAACGGATAGGGACGATCTCCACTATCCACGACTCACGATCATGGTCTGTTTCGCTCTGTATCATAGAATTCCTCGATGTGCGATGTGTATAAATATCTCGCGTATCTGTCGTCTCTCTCATTCCAGCAGAGAGAGACGAGAGTTGAGCAATGTTGACGTTGATTTCTTAGCATCACCTCCATACCGGTGCGCGGTATTATAAAATGTTTGGCGATGTGATTTGGATCAATATGATCGTTTGATGAAGAATCAGATAATTTTCAAATCTCTAGGGAGCGTAGTGTTTGCCAGACTTTTTTGGGGTGGACAATTGTTCCTCATGGCACGATAAAGTTCTTTGTTTTCGTGAGTGTTTTTTTTTATATATATAGTGATTCCAATTTATCACGTTCCTTCATCATTTGTTTCAGGTTATGGTTCAACCAGGGGCATGGAGGATACTTAATTCTAACGGATTAGCGGAGCGACAGCTTCATATATTTCTATAATTTTAACATTTTTACTTTTTCATCCAAGGAAGATTTTTCATAAAGGGGGTATCAGTTCACTTCTCTCGTCTTCTGGACCAACTTTGTCCTATCCATTTTATTCAAGTTACGGCATTTGATGATACGTGGTTTCTGTTCAGGACATTTGAAGTTGAAGGCAGCGTAGACTAAAGAACCTCTTCCTTTTTAACCGACGAAATAAAAAAGGAGGAGGTTCTCTAGTCGACGTGTATATTTTTTTTTTATGTTTGACCCCGCATAACTTTTCACAGAGTGGTTCGATTTCGATGATTTTTCTTCATTGAATAGGGTGCACATTAAAGTTGGTCCCATTTGAATTTGAAATGAGAAAATCACCCCTAAGGGTAGCAAAATGGAGGATATTGATCGTTCACCCTCTGAATTTTGGTTCGTCAACCGATTCTATCAGGCATAACTTTGTACTGGGTTGTCCGATTTGGATGATTCTTTCTTCATTAGATAGTGTATACCTCAAAGTTGATCATATTCGAATTGAGATGGAATAATCCACCTCTAAGGGTAGAAAAATAGATTGATTTTTTACTTTTGAACATTGGCACACATATGTAGTTGCCATTGACATATTGCTATTGTCATTATTTTTGTTCTCCTTCGTCCGTCATTATCAGTCTATGGGGGGATGGAATTATATGTAGCTCGACCAGTGTTGAAACGACCGTTTGGTAGGTGGAGAGGGGGAAAACAACGAGTTGACACGATTTGATGTGGCTGCTTATGCTACTGCGAATCTTCACCAGTGTCTTGTCATGCAGCGTCTGAAAGGTTAGGTTTGTTTGATTAATAAATAGGTAGTGCAGTTATATATTCAACTTTGCAATAGTTTACTTCTTACCTTGCCAAAATACCCAGTGGTAAGTACTATTCAGTAGCGGAGGAAGAAGTTATGGCAAATGTCATCAAATTCATGAAAAATGAGGCCAAAAATGGGATACAAATACCTTTACAAAATTACAAAGAACGTGCCAAGGCAGCAACGGGTATAACAGAATATTGTTTTAAAAAAATTGAAACAGATCAATCAGCTGTGAATTCAAGTAGTATTCCTTCTTCGTCGTCTCCGCAGAGAACAAAGTCAAAAAATAATATTACGGAAGGGCAGGGTGAAACAATAAGAACGATTATAAATGGTTTTTGTTCGATTGAAAAACAACGCCCTACTTCAAAGTCTATTCTTCAAAAAATCAAAAATGCTTCAGGTAGGGTTTGAAGGCAGTCGTTCAACATTGCACATTATAATCAAAGAGTTAGGTTTTGATTGGGAAAAAACGCCTGTTAATCGAACGATATTGATGAAAAGTCATGAAGTTAGATTACTAAGGGTGGAATTTTCAAGAAAACTGAAAATGTATCGTGAACAAGGAAAAAACATCATTTACACTGATGAGACGTATTTGCACAGTTCTCATACACATTCTGAGACGTGGGTTGATAAGAAAAATCCGAATTTAAATTTAAAAAATCATTAATAAAAAAAACCTTTTTAAAAACAATCTTTCATTCAAATACCCTAAAAAGTACAAAATAATTGCTTTGGATGTGTGACGTATGTTATTGTGAGTTCTAGATTCAAGAGCTTGTCGCGCAAAGTTTTCATTTCGAATACAAATGCAACAAGCTCTTGAATCTATAACTCACGGCATAACCTACGTCACACATAAAAAGCAATTATTTTGTACTTTTTAGGGTATTTGAATAAAAGCTTGTTTTTAAAAAGTTTTTTTCATTAATTATTTTATTTTGTGCTTTTTAGTAAGTACCCCTAACACCCACATACCAATTTTGAATCGAATCGGACCATAATTACAAAACTCGGTAGCCGTCTTGAATCTGTGAAATTCATAATCTCCGACCCCGAAAACTCCCACATACCAATTTTGAATAGAATCGGACCATAATCACAGAAATCGTCGGACATCTTGAAGCCGCCATTTTGAGTCTATGATTTTTTTCAGAAAATTCATAATCTTCGACCCTGAACACCCCCACATACCAATTTTGAATCGAATCGGACCATAAACACAAATCTCGTCCGCCATCTTGGAGCCGCTATTTTTTTTTACAAATGCATTATTGTCACGGAAACTATGAACACCTGCCAAATTTCACGTTGATCGAACAACTAGAAGTGGGTCAAATTTAACTTGCAAGATTTGATGAGAAACATCGGGACAGGTGAAATTAAATAAAAGCTTGTAAAAAAACCATTAATAATAGTTCATGCAGGAGGAGAAATGGGGTTTGTAAAGGATGGCCTTTAATTTTCAAATCTATGAAAAAAAGTGGAGACTATCACGATGACATGAACAACGAAAATTTTATGAGGTGGGTAGAAACACAACTAATTCCAAATATTCCCCCGAAGAGTGTGCTGGTGGTGAATAACGCTTCTTATACAGGGTGTCCCTGGACTTTCTCTTTTCCTCTCGGGAATGTATAGATGTGGTCAAAATATCACCAGTACTTTTGTTCCTAAAAGCCTCCGTTACCAAGTTACGGGCCTTCAAAGTTACAAGAAGAAAAATATTTTTCTTTGATAACTTTTAAAGTGAATATTCAAAATTATCTAAACTTTGGTGATTGACTAAACAAATGAATTCCTTCGATGAGCTTTCATGCAGGAGTCAGTTGTTTTGCTACAAAGTCAGGAACGGACTACCGATGGTCCACACCCCAAAACTTTGAAATGACAGATAATTTTTCAATAGTTTTCAACAGAATAAGGTTACGTAGACAACGATTCTTAATAAAAATACAGTTTTACTCGACGACATCAAACCCGATCGTCCACCATTATTTGGAATGAAAAATTTTCACAGTAGAAATACTAATGCTAAGGTCAATTCAACAACATTTATAACAGGGATAATACAAAATATGCTAAAATAAAGTCGCAAACAAAAAGTACAGTACTTAGTTGGAAGTTTCATTCACAATGTAGATATTTTTTCAAATGAAATATCAAGTTATGTAGATTCGTGGTGTTTTTGAACTAACAAGCTACTCCACTATGAAATATCGGATTCAGTCCATATTTTGTATGTACGCGTGGAATAAGCACGTTTCGTGTTGTGTTATCTGAATCTCATGAAACCCAATATTTGGATGTTGCAAATTCGTATTCACAGCTCAAATGTTGAGGAGTTTTACTGATAAGTATAATTTCATGGGAGAAAATATTCAACCCGAAGATAAATTTAGCTGAAAAAACGCATATCGGAAGACATAACTAATAAAAAGTAAACGAATAAACTACAAAAACGGCTGCACATAAATAGGTGGAAAATATCCGGTGAATAAATTTATGTTCCATTTCTTCCACAGATGTTGACAAAAACACCTCGTAGAAAGAAATGGAATCAGTGTGGATAAAGAATGACAACTGGAATGCGATTTTGTTTTGTTGAGTGGTGGGTTGTTATTGTATTGTCAATATTCTAATAGGACAGTTTGAAGTGTTTTGATATGGCCGAACAGTTTACATTCAACGAATATGCATGCATTGTATGGACTAGCATTTGGTAATGCTGCAGAAGTCCGTCGTCTGTATGCCGAGCATTCTGCCAATTGAACGTTACCGGCAAAAGAAACGTTCGAGCGTGTCGCTCGCAGCTTGAGGAAGACAGGTATGTCTAATGGATAATTAATTGGAGCCTGTTGTTTTATTTCGATATTATTGTAAGTTCAGTTTTGTCAAAACGAGGTGGTGAGGGTGCTCCTAGGGCTGTGCGTACCGTTGTATTGAAGGAAAATATTTTGGAAGCTGTCGCTGATGATCCTTCAATGAGCATCAGAAACCTATCAGAACAGTTCCATACATCCAAGTCCACTATTCATAGAATAATTAGGGAACAACTGCTCCACACATATCACATCCAGAAGGTACATGCCATGACACCTGAAGATTTTCCAGCACGAATGGAATATGCCAATTGGTTCCTGGATAAGCAAAGAGAGGATATGACTTTTATTACTCGAGTTTCATTCACTGATGAAGCAGGTTTCAGTAGAGATGCAGTAATCAACTCTCATAATCTCCATATATGGGCCGGAGGAAATCCCCATGGGATATTGCAAACCAAACACCAACGGAAATTCCACGTGAATGTTTGTGCTGGTATCTTAGGAAACCATCTCATAGGACCATTCGTTCTACATGACCAATGCAAACCCGAAGAGATATGTGGTTTGTGCTTGATGGCGCTCCTCCTCATTTTAGTTTGATTGTGCGGGACCATCTGAACCAGATTTTCCCCAATAGATGGATTGGCAGAGGTGGGCCATATTCATGGCCACCGCGGTCTCCGGATTTAAATCCATTGGATTTATTTCTGTGGGGACATCTAGAAATCCTCGTTTAGGCTACACCTATTCTCACCATAGATGCCTCGTTGAATAGAATTACATTACATTGTGAAGCCATACGAAACGACCCTGGCATGCTATTTCAAGTGCAGAGAGGGTGTTTGCTCCGACTGAGAAAATGTATTTAGAGAGATGGGGGTCATTTTGAGGCTTGCGATTGATTATTAACACCATGAGTTTTGTAAGGTAAACGTGTTTGCATGATAAAAATTCGTTATGAACATTGTACCTATCATTTCTATTTTCATTACAAATTAATCTTCTCGAATAATGGTAGACATCTCAGGTTGGATGTCGTCGAACAAAAATGCATTTTCATCAAAAATCGTTGCTCCGATCGGTTACTTTTATTCAGGAAATTGTCCAGGTAACCTTGTTTTGTTAAAACATATTGACAAATCCCAGTCATTTCAAAGTTTTGAGGTGTGGATCATCGGGGGTAGTCCGTTCCTGACTTTGTAGCGAAACAACTGACTCCTGCATGAAACCTCATCGAGGGAATTCATTTGTTTAGTCAATCACCAAAATTTAGATGATTTTGAATATTCACTTTGAAAGCTATCCAAAGAATCATTAATGTCAATAAATTGTCCAAAGAATTGGGCAATTCTGTGTGCAATGCTCTACCAGGACTGCACGCTTTTAGTGGATGCGATTTCAACCAGGCATTTGACAAAAAAAAGGTAAAAAAAGCCTCTGAAATTGATTTGCCAAAGCACAGATTTTCAAGAAGCCTTTGCCGATCTCTGGTACATAAGCGACAGGAGTGAGGTATTCGGAAAAATACAACAATTTGTTTGCCACTTATATGGCATGAAAAAGTTAAAATCAGTGGACGAGTCACGATTCGTTTTGTTTTCAAAAACGTGTAAATGTTCAAGCACCGTCAATAATTCGTTCAAAAGGAAAGTGAAAAGCGTAGATCGATCGAGTATGCCACCATGTTAATCAGAATTGATGCAACAATTTTTAAGAGCGAGTTACATTGCAAACTTTTGGCACAATGCCCAAAGAAAGAAAGAAAAGTCACAACAGCACTGTCTCCAATCAATCACGGGTGGAAAATAATCGAGAACAAATATGAATTTGATTGGTTCAAAGGCGATCAATTACCACAATTGGTCAACGATGTCGTCCTTCAACCTCCACAGGAAAAATTCAGGTATGCAAATAATATTGTTGGCAAACTTCAATGCTTTTGATTTTATGTAAAAAAACAATTATTTTCTATTGTATAAAATTACAGCAGTTATATTCATTTTCCAGAATCCCAATCCGAAACTCGATCAGAAACGACAGAGCTTGAAACTTCTGATCGTGAGAGCGAAATCAACGAATTTGATGAATCGGAGGAATAATTTGATTACAGTGAGTGAATTGTTGTTATATTATTTGTAATGTATATTCTGCACATATATAATAAATGTTCAATATTATTCTTAAATCGACATAATATATTTTCGTCCTCTCAATTTGGGTTCCAACCCAATAAAAGCACCAATGATGCTATTTTCAACCTGTTGCAGGCAGTTTACACAGAATTGAATACCGGTGAAGCTGTTGGAGCAGTGTTTTGTGATTTTTCCAAAGCATTCGATTGTGTGAATCACGGAATACTGCTTCAGAAGCTGGATTGCTATGGAATCAGAGGTGTAGCTTATAACTGGCTAAAATCGTATCTCTCTAACCGAATTCAGATGGTAAAATGTAAATAAATTGTCGAACCCTTCAAATATCGATTATGGTGTTCCCAGGGCTCGGTATTGGGACCACTTCTTTTTCTCATTTATTTAAATGATCTTGGTAATATCAACATTTCCGGAAAATTCACCATGTTTGCAGACGACACCACAATAATGTGGCACGGAAAAAATGTTGAACTCTTGAAAGAAAATATCACTTCTGATTTGGAGAAAGTTAAACGATGGTGTGACTCCAACTTGCTGTGCTTCAACATTGAGAAAACAAGCATACTAACCTTCAAATTCAACTTTGATAACCTAGCTTTAGGCAATCAGAGGGTAACTAGCCAACCCCACACCAAATTTCTAGGTTTATACCTAGATGACAAATTGAAATTTGAAGCGCACATAAAAAACTGAGTAAAACATTAGCATCAGGCTGTTATGCTGTTCGAGTCATTACCAATGAACTTGGCCTCAATTCAGGCAGAATAGCGTACTTCTCACTGGTTGAATCTCACATAAGATATGGCATCTCCTTCTGGGGTTCCTGCTCTAACCAGTTGATGAACTCAATATTTGTACTTCAAAAGAGAGCATTGAGGTACTTTTGTAAATGTCGTTCAAGGGTTCATTGTGACTTTTATTGAACATCGAATTTTAACGCTAACTTGTATATTTATTCTCGAAACAGTGTGCTTAATACATAAAACAAAATCAAAAGAGCCAAATAATAGACCCTGTTATATTACCCGTCAACACAATAATATTAGTATGCCCATACCAACATCATCTTTGACAAAAAATTGCCTTATATTCGAGAGTAGGAAGATTTATAACCACCTACCTGGCATCCTCAAGAATACAGTAAATCTCGCACCATTTAGAAATTCAATTAAGAATATCCTTCTCAAAAAGGCATATTACAACCTTCAGGAATTCTATAGTGACAACCTTAGTTAGATCATTATGTATGACTAGCACTGTACACCCATTTATTTATTTTATTATATTGTAATTCCTCTGACTACTGAATGTAGCTTATATATCGTATAAATGTAATTTTTAATTGTTTAGTATTGTTAAAATTTTAACGTGTAGTATGACAATCAACTAATAACATTTTACCATGTTTTGGAAGTGTTATTAGTTGTGTTTGTATATGTGATGTATATATTTGTATTTATGAGTAAGTAATTTTTAATTGTTGAGTATTGTTAAAATTTTAACGTGTAGCATGACAATCAACTAATAACATTTTACCATGTTTTGGAAGTGTTATTAGTTGTGTTTGTATATATTTGTATTTATGAGTAAGTATTTTTATTATTAATAATTGTTTAATTGTTTATGTCCCTTTCACAAAGCTTTGTCAACAAGAAACTATCTTAGACAATAAAGTATTTTGATTTGATTTGATTTTGATTGAATTATAATTAATAAATACCCTTTTCAACATGAATACCCCACAAGAGGTTATCTTGACGATGGAAGATAGTGACTTAATTATCTTTCAGTCGCAGATGATTCCACATCTGATTTTATGAACATCCTGTTCAAATTTTCAACAAATCAAGCCCTATTCAATCTTGTTCGTTAAATAATAATAAAGAAAAAAGCGAGCCGCCGCGCCGCCTGCATTACCAAGGGCGCGCAAAATTTTTATTTCTTTTTTTGCTGACTGACGGGCACTGTCCCACAAAATCGTTGACTGACCATTTTGTTTATGGTTGATATGATAATGATTACCGTCACAAAAGTTTTGAAGCCTAGTAAACGAATTGCTCAGTATTTATTTTTTGGTACATACATTTTGGCCGACTGACCAGCTCCGTTCTCACATTCAGCTGACTGACTGTCATAACTTTTATTTATATAAGGGTGTTTCACAATTAAATGCTGTTCCTAAAGGGCGATAATTATTGGATGATTTGAAGAAGAATTCTTCATACGAGCATAGGTCCGCAACCGCTTTATTTCTGAGATACAGGATGTTGAAATTTATCAAAAAAATCAGTTCTTCCCCAATATCTCTAAAATCGCTTTGGCTCTTTTCAATTTTGGTACATGCAAAGTACGCAAAAAAAAAAATTTCCATGATAAAGGATTCCTCAATTTTCATCAGTGGCGTCCCTGTTAACATGCCCTGTCATATTTTTGATCAAAATAATGATACTGTTTTTTCCCCAAATAAATATTATTTATGTAATTTTCTTCTATCTGCTCATAAAAATGGTCTCCTGCCTGTTTTTCTTCCGGCGAACGGTTATTGATTTAGAAAAAAAATGCATTAATTTGCTTGTCCCTATGCGAAATCAGCCGTTGAAGAGTAGTAGGATTATCTTGTGGGCTAGAAACATCTAGAATGCTTGAAACACATTTCGTTGTTTTCAATATGAACAATTTTGACACTTCTTCAGATAGATAGGTGATATAATCAACGTAATAAAACTTGTTTATTAAAAGAAATATGGTAAATTTCACAAATACCGAATTAGTAGACATGCATTATTCGTATGGGCTTGCTGAAGGGAACGCATATGAAGCCAGGTGACTGTATCAAGAGCACTTTCCGAATAGAATGGATCCTGATGCTCGAACGATTCCAAGTACCCATAGAAGGTAATGTGAAACAGGAAGTTTTGAGCCAAATCATCACTTGAAAGGAGCACATCGGACTGCAAGAACTCCAGCAATTGAGGTAGCTGTTCTGAATTCAGTTGACGAAAATCCTGAAATGAGTACCAGGCAACTTGCCAATAATTTGAATATCGCCCATATTCTGGTATGGAGGATTCTTCATGATTATTTATCATATCCCGATAACATTCAACGGTGTAACACCCTTTATTTTTGAACCCCAGATTTGAAATTATATGATTCAAATTAAAGAAGGTGAAATCACTTTGCCGATAGGCTGCTCAGATGGATACGGTTAGGCCGTGAGTAAGGTTCAATTAATGACTTTTCCTAGTTCATCAACTTGAGCCACTAAAAAAATTATACATTAATTAACTTGACTAGTTCAAGAGTTGGGCGCCAGGCTTGCTAAAGACAAAAGCCAAAGATAAACAAAATTAAATAAATGTCACCTAGCTTGTATGGGAAGGCAAATAAATATGCAAGAAATCAACTTAACAAATTTATTCCAGACTGAATGGTTATTTGACTGGATAGAAAAGATATAAAGAACAAACGTTAACAATGTTACTTGAAGAGTATAAAAATTCTGTGCAAAAATTGAAAAATTACATGTGGATTAAAAATATTTTTGACTCCGATTAAATCTAACATACAAAGTCACGACTCCTCTAGCTGTTGGTGATACGGATATACCTGCGGAGGTCTTCAAGGAGAGAGATGAAGAAGGCTGGTTTCTACGAAGCTGGTCTCAGCAGTACGACGATGAAATTGGTCTCAGCGGTACGACGACGAATCTGGTCGTGGGTGGTTCTCTAGTTGGTTTTAGACCCCCTTATTGGCGTGAATTTGTTTGATCTTCACGGACCAGTGCTGAATTGGATGTGATGTATGACCTCCTAGGGTACCAGTCCTTCTGTCTCCGTAGGTGTCTTCACTCCGTGGTATATATCATGCGAAGAAGATGATAGGAATCAAAATTTGTACAAAAAGGGGAGAACGAAGGATATCCTTTGAACCTCAAGTCTTATGATTCAAATTTTAATCTAGAGTCAAAAGATAGATGCAAATGATAGCATACAAAAAAAATCTCAGTCTATATAGAAGACTGGAAGATTACAGTGAAAGAACAAAGATAATAGCAATCAAATCTGCTATTCTGGATTTAAATTTCCAAGTTAATTTTAATGATTTAAAAAATATTAACAATGAGAAAAATTTGAAACCAGACAAAACGAACCTCACCCAAAACGTTATGTTCAAATTCAGTTAAATTTTGAAACAAAGTAAGCTTTGATTAGGTGATTATATTTACTTGAAAGGTTCAAAAAAATGGAATGGGTAAAGGTATTTCAAAAGAAATATAAAAATTTCCTTGAAACTTTACCAGAGAAAAAATATGGTATTTTAAAGCAAAATACTCTGAAATTGCCGGAGGAAAAATCTTATATGTTCAAAGGAAAAAATTCTCTAAAGGTTGCCAGAGAAAATATATAGTATTTTAAAGCAATATACTTAAATGTTGCCAGTGCAATTACTATTTCAAAGCAAGTACTATAGGAAAATATAGCGTTATGAACCAAAATACTCACTGTGAATTGAATGAAGTAAATCGATATAATGAACTTATTAAACGTGAATAAAATTTTATGCTTAGGGCATATATTAAATCGAGTGTTCTGAGACCAGTTAAGCTAGAGGTATAATCCTCTCCAGAAGCAATTTTTTCTCAAGAGAAAAGATCATTAATCTCATAAACATGTAGTTATGAAAATAAAAAAAATTGCTTACCAGAGAGCCTATAAGGTACTGCCGAACTGTCCCAGTAAAGTCGAATACACCCTTCAATCGGGATCCTTGGAATAATCCACTGGTCGTGTGAGGTAAGTAAGCGCTAGTCCACTCGAAATTACCAATTATCGGTACCTAAAAAAATAAAAAAGCGTAGAACTGATTCCCAAAAAAAAATAGTCCCCAATGCTCGGAACAGATGTTACGTCAGCCACAACATGTGCTATGAATGCTTTTCCAAAATGGCCGAAATATATTTTTTTTGGTTTTTTTCTTCACTTAAATCGAAAACACAAATCAACCTGGATAGAAATTAGCCAAAGTAAGATATAAAATAATATGTAGATTATTTAATCGTAAATTCACTGACGAATCCCAAGGTGACGAAAATCGACAGTTTAGAATATATACTTAACCTCCAAAAATTACCATGTACTTACCATCCAAGAATTCGAATATTACAAGCATAGAAAAAGCGTATAATGTTAATCATCTACAACATTAATTGCAAAATAAGGAAAATAATTGGAAAATAATTTTACTTCACCAAACTCAACGATGATAATCATTCAACTTATAGATCGTACATACCAGTATCAATTCACTCAGCGCACCTGCCTAGCTCGAAGTTCAATTCAAGAAAGGGGCCGATCATCCTTTCGGTTCGACGAAATCATAGTTCACTTGTTTTTTCAAAAACCATTCTCGGTTTTTTCTCTATTTAAAAACTCTTATGAAAAAAACAGATGCCCAACTTGACATGAAATAGGTACTGTGATGATCCCTGGCACCCATATTCCAAGGTCGATAATAAAGAGCGCATACGACCTAAGCAGTGACTACTGACCCGTACCACCGTAAAGATAACCGGAAAAATTATGAGAAATTGGTTATATATAAGGAAGTAACGAAAAATTCGTTACAACGGGTTCATGCTCTACTTCCTCGATACTTTCCATTACGAGTGAATTTCTTCCAATGGTTTCTCCAAAAAGTTACCGAAAATCCTTTATTTGACAGGGAAATTCTATTCACGGACGAAAAAGCTTGTTTTACTGAAAACAGGATCAGAAATATTCATATAATAATTTTTGAGCCGAGGAAAATATCATCCAATCGTGGAATCTCATCACCAGGAGCAGTTCTCATTGAATGTATGGGCTGGAATTATTGGAGATTATCTAATTGGACCTTTTTTTTACCACGCAGATTAAATGGACATTCTCTGCCAATTCTGTTGGCGAAATCGCATGTGGTTTATGCACGATGGTGCACCTGCTCATTTTAGTGCTCTGGCATGCGAATATTCAAACCAAAACTTTCATTTATCGCTGGATAGGTCGTGGGGGAACAGAGTACTGGCCAGCTAGATCCTCAGACTCAAACAATCTTGATTATTTTCTTTGGGGACATCATAACACTTTGGTGTACAGTCAACCAATTCTAACTGAGGTAGAATTGCGAAACCGCGTAATAGTTTCCTGAGAAGCAATAAGGAATTCTCCAGGAATTTTCCAAAGAGTACGCTAGTCAATGACAAGGAGGGCTAAAGCGTGCATGCTTGCAGGAGGTCGACATTTTGAACAGTCAATTTGATTTCTGTATTTTTTGTTCATAATAGTAATGTTTTTAAAAATAAAAAACTTATTTTTATGCGTACTTATTACAAAAACTGAATAATAGTTTAATGAAATTATAAAAATCTTGCCTAGATCCTTTGGTTACCATAATTGTGGAACTAAGACTAAGAGAAAAACTCGAATAGGGACAAGCAAATGAATTTTATTTTCTAAATCGAAAACCGTCCGCCGGACAGAAAAAAGGCGGGATCCCATTTTCATGAGAAGATGAGTACAAATACAAAAATGATATTTATTTGGAAAAAAGATAGTGGGGTATCATTATTTTAATCAAAAATATGACAGGGCATGTTGACATGGACGCCACTGAAATGATGCATTTTTATGCGTACTTTGTATGTACCAAAATTGAAAAAAAAGCCAAAGCGGTTTCAGAGATATTGGAGAAGATCTTATTTTTTTGCTAAATTTCTACATCCTGTATCTCAGAAATAAAGCGGACCTATGTTCATATGAAGAATTTTTCTTAAAATCATCCAAGGATTATCGCCCTTTAGAATCAGCATTCAATTATGAATCACCCTGTACGATATACAATTTATATAACGATTTTCATCCTTAGTAAATTCATTTACAGCTTCGATAGTGTACTTGAGACACCTGTTCTTAGTTCCGCTTGACTAAATATAATAAAAAACTAGGCTTAGTAAATTTAGATACATTTTTTGGCTCTGGCTCACCGTCCATTATTCCAAATCATCCGTATCGAGATTTCTCAGGATTTCAACGTATCGTTCACCTAGAAATAAAACAACCCTGTAGATCTTTTATTTGTTTTTCTACATGCTATGAATATACTTAGCTCTCTGGTAGTATTTTACCTATCATACGACTCAGATCATTATTCTGATACACATACATATAGTAATATAGATACTTCAACTCACCATTCAAATTGTGGAGCATCACTATGGCATTGTTTTTTACAGCACAGTGAATATTGAAATTCCAACGGTCTTGAAATTGACATTCCCGAACAGAATGTGGATAACTTTCGCTTCAGTAGTGAGTGTTTCTTTCGCCTGCTGACTATTCCATTTTTGGAATATATTTCCACAAACTGGTCATTTTCGTGATTCTTCATAATAATGAACTCCGCAAAGTTTACCCTCCTCTCATAGTCGGAAGGCTTCAGGCCATGAAGTTAATTATGAAAATAAGCATGCCATTTGTGTTTTGCCAAAATTCTTTGCATGGACATTTCATTTGATCCCAAATCTCGTGAACTTTCAACGATGCTTCTGGAACAGCTGCGAAGTACCCTAGCACTGTAATTTAATTTTCTCCTTTGTCCACCACCGTTTTAGTTTCCATAATATTTTTCTTGAAGGATGATCCATAGTTCATAAAATTGAATATTAATTTTCCGATTATATCTGGAGATAGTTTTGGTTTTCCTAGATATCTTGTTGCAAAAGTATCACATGTTATCGAAAAAACTCTGTTACATTCGCCATAAATCACCAATAGATTAACGAAATCTTGCTTTGCTTACTTCGCCGTCTCCAGTGTAATTTATTTGACCCATAAATTTCACGACCGCCCCCCTCGGGAAATATCCGTTTTGAGTTCCTCAGAGAGATGATGGAGACCATTTCCAGGTTGAAGTCTGTCTATGTGTGTGTGTATGTGTGTCTGTAGTCTTTCACGATGAGTGCAGTCAAATATCTCCCTTGGTTATTTGGTCCTAAAAATATTTTAATAATGTTTCATTTTATTTCAAAATAACCTCATTCTCCCGAGTCCCGTACTGGTCAAGTTCTGGGAGTGACAGCTGATCTTTTTCTATCAACTCTGATAATTTTACATAAATCAGAAATATCGTATTATCATCTAATTCTTTACTATGTTAGTCCCAACTATCATTATAGGAAAATTATACCAAGCAGAGGGGTAAAATGGCTTGGAGAAGTCCAAATTCACCTATTTCTGACCAAATATTCCACCTTCAACTACTAACTAACTCCAAAGTTATAATTCGAGTTATATAAACCGTAACTGAGACCACCGGATATCCTTCAAAAACCACTAACTTAATAGGCGTAGTGCATAGTATGAAATTGGTTGTTATGAATTAAATATACCTTCACAGCCTCATGGGTCGAGGGGGTTATTTAGCAGGTTGAATTTCACCTAAAGGTGACCAGCAAAATATGTTCAAAATACTTGAACTTTCAGGAAATACTTTCTAGTAATTATTAACCTAATTATTACCTCATGTTTGTTCACATAGTCAGGGAATAAACAAGTCGGTAAACAGGTCTACTTTACACTCTACATTACCTATTTTGGCACCAATTAAGTTTCCTGGGCATTTTTTATCCTAATTTATACCCACTGCTCCACAATGAGGGCAAGATTACCAAAATATTTGTCAAATAAGACTGAATGTCTACAACGAAGTCAAAATTACCAAAAATTAATTCCTCAAAGTAACTTGGTCTATTATCATATATTGAGACCCGAATCGATTCGGATGAGCATGACATGATACAATTTACTCTCCTCAAATTATTTATTTTGGTGCTGAATTTTAGAAATCTATAAAATGCCAAGTAGAAATTTGAATAGTATACAAGTATACCATCAACTACTATCGATTAGCTGCCAGAATGAGAATATAATCCGAACCCACACTTCCCAAAGTCCAAAGATAAGAGCCATCATGTTACTTATGTGGTACATAAGAATATTCTACTATGTGCTTCACGTCTTTTAATGACGGCAACCATTCCAAAACATTCATCATCCATTTTTATGAATAAAATTTGAAAGCAAATAAGTGTTAACCATCGACGGAGGCAATATGAAACAGGCTTATGTTAGGTTATGCTGGTAATGGATGGATTGACAGAATGAACCGAATGAATGTATAGATAAGCTGCGTTCAACAAGTTCCGTCTGTCGCCAGCGGTATACTACTGCCGTGGCGTTTTCAATGATACGACAAAATGAAATACAATTAAGTTGGTCCAGCTGAAGCAAATGGGTGAAAAAATGTATTGAATAAAGTGCAAGAAAACGAAAGCAAATAGCAAAACATTCAAAGATTGATGTGTTGAAACGATGACTTCGAAAATTTTATCACTAATCATTGTGGCGTCCGGAAACATCGAATTGAAGTTTTTAAGCAAATCATAATATCTCGATTTTTTGAGAGGTAGTCACAATTGGCAAACAAATTGAATGGGATATTTCCGATCACGACATTCTGCAAAGTTAGCATTCTAAGAGTACTTTGAGACTATGCGGAACGCGGTCATGTCAAACTACAATTTTTGAGCCAATCACTAAACACCATTTGATATTTAAAATGTTATGATTATCATGGATAATATTATGGCAAAATGTGCACTTGAAACAAGTATCGCATACTATTCTCAATACCACTGATATTTGATGTTCAATTCCTGAATAAACACTTCAATTTCAGAATAAATACTTATTACAGGGTTTTATAGAATATATAATTTTCTTCGAGTAACTAGGTATAGGCTAGACAAAGATACTTGGTTTCACCATCAACAAGAATTGGAAAATAATGTTCATTTTTTCTCCGTATTATAATAACAACAATATAAATTTATTATCCACAATTCCAATCCAACCAGAGAACGGAACGTATAGACATATCGCTTGAAAAGAACAAATTTGTATTTCATCACGTGACCACAATGCGAAAGGGTCTGAAATCCCAAGATAAGGAAAATGGACTTCAGAGTCAGGAATAAAGGTTACTTTCGAATTGTCATAAAGCCTATGTGTTCTCAAAGTTGAAAGTTTGAGACAATGCGCCTTAAAGGTCCCATATGGGTTAGACGCCATATTTTTTGGCTTGAAGCGTTTTCGCCATTGCAAAAATGATCCATAATTTTCTTGAATCGACTACATTTTAATGATAGATAGTCAAAAAATTGGTGTATATGATATGTATATACGTACTTCATCTATGAAATTAGTTTCTGCAGTGTTTGATGAAAAAAGTTGAGGAAGTACACCTAATTTCATGAATTTTTTCTTCAGAAATTTGATATTTTGAAGGGGTCCACTTGTTTTACATAAGTAGAATTCAATATTATCACAGAAAAGTTCGTATCGCAAATAAAATCCGAACGAGATGTGAATGCGAAACCATCACTTGCATACATCATTCTCTGCTGTAGGTTTCTTGACATTTCTTTTTTCATACGCCATGATCATCTTCAAAGCTTCTACGAATAAACATGTAGGTTGAGATACACAATATGCAGTAAACATTTATGTGTCTTCTTCTAACCTTCTCCTCTTTGTTTTAATATAGTGTTTATTACCTAAAATAGGTAGAAATAATTGAATTTTTACCATCAGTCGACTATTCTGAAGGCAATTTCACCTATTTATGCCTTCGACTTATTAGGCAAAATGTCTTGATTGCCCAATTTTCGACTTCTGAATTACTTCCATTTTCTTTCACATATTGGTAAATTTAAGGTAATCATAACGTAAGAATTACCTTCGCCAATTTGGGCGCTGACCTATTTGAAGGTCAAATAACGTAGATTTCACCTAAAATGTTTGTTGAGGTCTCTCTTTGTTGAAAAAGCAAACACTCTCAATTGAATATTGAATAGAAATATTTTTCTGTGAATTGAAAAATCCATGATAAAAATGAAATTATTTTTTTATGAATATCCAACAGAAAACAACTACTTCCCCGGCTGAAGCCACGTTGGATATTGAACAACATCTGAGAAATACTGAGAAAGGAACCTAGCTCAAAAGAAAAAATCTGGGTATTTGATTTTCTATTCCAGTTTTAATTAAGAACTCATATAGATGAATGAGGTGAAGGAGAATGTATTTCCAATGGAGATAACTCACCAGAAAGCCTTTGTAACATTGATGCAAGATCGGCATCGCATTCACTAGGTCTTCAATACATTTTTGTCGATGAAAATCTAGTTCGCGCTTCCACGATCATCAGGAAGTACGGAGGGAATGGCAAACACTTTTTCTAGAAGCAACCTCACTTTGCAAAGATTCAATTGAGAGTGTTTTCTTTTTCAACATGAATACCCCACAAGAGGTTATCTCGAACGATGGAAGATAGTGACTGAAGTTTATCTTTCAGTCGCAGATGATTCCACATCTGTTTGTATGAACATCCTGTTCATATTTCCAAACAAATTAGTCTCTTTTTGCATCTTGCGTTATCTACATATTTTTTTAAATTTCTGTTTCTTACTTTATTGTGGTCTGATGGGTTATTTTTCTATATTTTACATGAATCATAGCGAAGGAAAGAATCATATGATTATCCCCACCATAAATAACTTTCTCAGAAAAAACTGCCTGAAATTCTGTAATAAACTTCTGGAAATTGAACCCTACTGACCTAATGAATACTTGTCATACAATTCATCTCAGTAAACTATAATGTACCCGAATTTTGTAATACGGGATATATTCTAATATCCCTCAAGACAAAAAATGCTCATCATTATCCATTCATTTTCGTAATAAGATGAGTCAGTCACTTTAAAAATAAATGCTCATCAGTGTAGATATAAAAAAAATCGATCCAGATAAACCAACCGCCATGTAATCCACGAAAATACACAACTATGCCCATATATCATCATCACAAACATTCGAACATGTCAATATCCCCGACAACTGCTGCCCAAAGCGGCAATCAATACATATCCGCCATAAATCTCATCTGAAATCGGATTTTGTGTAACTTTTTCACTTATTGGTCTTTACGTCTCTGCAGTAAACTACGTATCCAGCGATTCTGTCTGGGAGTTGGGGCCAGCGAGCCATTGATTCGGCAATATGGGTCAGATATGAAGTAGGGAGTTTGTTCATTCTGTTGTGAAAATAGGAGATATAGGTCAAGAATTAACTCCAACGCATAGCGTATGGATATTCACAAAAATGAAGTGATTCCAGGAAATATTCAAAGCTCTTTGCAGCGTCTTTTTTTTTTCGACCACTTATTTCTGACAAATTAATTTAATCCTAACAACAGAGTTATAATTCTAATTGTTTTCATGTTGGGAAGGTATCCATATAAATCGACAATTGAAGATGATCTATTTTAGTTCTAGAACGTCGAGCTTCCATCAGGTGTCTCTTGTATGAAGGTACAGAGTCAACAAGTATCAATACGCATCGATGTACAATATTTTTCATGAATCCATCTCCTATTTTTATATTACACTTCCATACTTCCTTTCAGGTTTTCATTTTCCTCCCATACATAGTTCTCTCTGGTACTTGATATGAACTGTTATCAGATGATGTGTTTTCTAAAGTTTTATCAGAAGAATGAAAAGAATTATCACCACACCTGTTTCGGCGGAGCTATCACTATGAGTTGATTTTGGTAAAGTTTAAATAAATCTACCATTTCTGGTTAACAGCGAACCATCGGTTTGTGGCAAAATATGAGACCTTTCCTGTGGTTTATCTACAACTTTCCCAAACTGCCACTTTGATTTCGAATTGACTTGATACATCACATTGAACAAGCATGTGCAATAGGTTCAAATTTTTTTTTAATACTTTTTTTGTTTTGACTTGTAGCTATCAAAATGACAAAAGTTGATACCTTTGGGTTCCAAATATTGACCAGTTGTAAGAAGAATATCTTAATTTTTTGACATCAAAAGCCGAGCTGGATTACTTCATCACATAGGTGATGAATATTTCGTAATTTTTAATACTTTCACATTTGTCAGCGACGATGAAAAAACAAATTGAAAACAATTCTCCAGAAATTTGATAATAACATCCTACCGACTGCGCCATGTTATATTGGTAAGATATCCAAATAAATCCACAATTGAAAATGAACTACGTCATTTTGAGAACGTTGAGTTTTCATCAGGTGTCTCTTTTTATGAAGCTACAAAACAGTCAACAAGTATCAATACGCATCGATGTACAATCATTGACAGAACTTTATAAATCCATAACAGTTGTGAATATTTCTTTTCGGTGGTTTCCACTTCCCGACGCTTTTTCTCTGAGAAGGTAGGACTTTTACCGCCTAGTCCGAAAAGTACGTACGGTCTAGGCTGGGAAAAATTACATCGCTGTTGTCATTGTACTCAATAGATAGATATATAGATAGATAGATATATTTGACTATGTTACTCATACTTAATATGGTTTATAGCAAGTCAGAGTCACAATTACATGTAAAATTTTGCTGGCAGGAATGAAATGCTTCTTTGAAAAACTTGTACAAAAAAATATTGTATGTAGCACGTACGCAAATGGCTTTCGCGGACTCATCTTCATATTACGAACTCAGCTAGCACCTTACGATTCGTCCGCGAAAGCTTCATGCGTGCTTGTTAAAGTTTATCCAATGTCAGTTGAATATGTACAGGGTGTTACAAAATTCGATACAAATATTTTAAGGGCGCATTCCTTGGGTCAAAATAAGACTTTTTTTCCCATAAACATGTGTCCTAAAATTCACCCCCAAGCTACATACATCGCAAGTTGCGCGAAACAGATCGTAAATTTTGAATTGTGGCTACAATTATGCATCAAATATTCGGAAAATTCGCAGGCTCGTGGTTTTTTAGACGCTCTATTCATTCCTTGCTTCAAAAATAAGGTGACTGCTTCAAAGGGGTGGATAATAATAATAATAACGTTTATTTGCACAATAATTGGCAATACATATACAATGTAGCAAATAAACATAAGGAATCTGCAAAGCCTAATGGCTGTGTGCAGAGTAAGTATTCACTTCAATAAAATAAAAATAGTATTAATGATTTATGATTTGATTTATGTTACCAACATCTACCGCAATCAATATTCAAACCTTACAATACTACTACAGTAATAATTGGAAAGTGAATGAAATGTAATAATAATAAAAATTATTTACCTTTTGATTCATAGCATAAATGTAGGTAAGATAGCATAGATGTAGGTAACATACCGAAGGATGAAGGGAGATGAATTGTTTGCCCTACAATAGATAAAGATCTGTACGTAGGGCATGATAGGGTATGTGTACAGTTAATCCAGACACTCAAAGTAATAACATATTCAAAGGACACATAAACAATGAGGGTAATAATTGTAATATCAGATCTTAAATAGCAATATGTAAGATTAATATTTCTCATGTTGACACATATCAAAATATAGCATATGTACAGGTAGTCGAATCACATAATAAAATAATAAAATGGCCATTAAATTTTTTTTAACATGACAGTAAAATGGTAAGTTTGATTTAATTTCTGTTACATAGTCAACTTCATTATACATACGTGAGGCATATTAGAATAAAATTACATTTGAAAGTGATGACATGTAGTATAAAATTGTAAAAATGAAATAAAATACAATAAAATGGGAAAATTTTCTTGTCTAACTATTTATCAATTATCGCACTACACAATTTAACGTAAGTAATAAACCCACAATAGCTAGAGCCGCGCGTAGGTTTTTCCTTGCCAAAAAGTATATGTTATTATTTAAACTATTATATATTTTCTCTGTATATGGTCTCAAATTGAATAGAATTGAGATATTAGAAGTTTGTATTTCCGAGATAGGCATTCTATGACAGTAGACTGCTAATGATCTTGAAATTGGTGCCAACTATAAATTTTTTCAGTTTCTTTTTGTACATATTGCGCGGGTTCATTTCAAATACTTCGTTTTTATGTTTTTCGGGTAGAAAGTTGAACGTTTTGACAAAAAGGTAAGTAAAGTTTCTCTGTCCAATTTTTTTTGTTGATAAAGGTATTTTCATGAAGTTTCCAGTTTTTTGTCTTGTAAAGTATCTATGATCCACGTTTTCAAGAAGAGCTTTGTGAGAATAAAGGTGGAGGATTAGATTGTTGAATAATATTTGACGAATACTCAGGACTCCTGCTTCTGCATATAGAGATTCACTAGAATAAGTGGGGTCTTTACTGGACATGATTTTCAGAAGGAGCTTTTGTAGATTTTCAAGTTTAGTTGAATGTACACTAGCTGCTCCACCCCATGCTGAAATTCCATATTGCAATCTAGATTCAACAAGTGCCGAGTATATGATTTTCAGGTGGTAGTTGTCCACAATATTAATATGTATGTCCCATCTGGGATGGTTATCTATTGTTACACCCAAGTATTTGATATCATTTCTAGATGAGGGTTGCCTTCACTTTTTATAGCCAAAATTTTATATTTTTGAAAAAAAAACTATTTGAATATCACAGTTGAGTTGGCCATGAGAAAACCTAAAATTTTGGTCTCTTGCATTTTTTTGAATCAGCTAATAGTTTTCGAGGAAATTGCTGGCAAATGAAAGGGGAATATTGAAGTAACAAACTGAAATACTTAGTGGGCTATGACTTTTTACCTTGTTTCCCCCTTTGACGCTTTTGCCGTTCAAATTGTAACAGCAATTTGATTTACTTATAACTGTGACGTTTGTGTTTCACGGTTTAGTGGAAATAGTTTATATCCATACCATGTTCAACGTGTTCAAGGATTGCTTCCAGGGGATTTCCCGCGACGCTTGCAGTTCACTAGGTGGGTACTTTGAAAGTGCGAAAGAAATCCAAATTTTTTATCCCGCATCCTGTTTACTGACTAGGCTAAATTTAGCCGCGATAAAGTATTAAATTTCCACAAAATTCATGCATTGGCTGTAGAAAATCCGCACTAGATTAGAAAAAACGTCATCAAGTGCAGTTTAGCCTAAATGTATTGGCCGGAATAATGGGAGTAAACACTCCGAAGTCGCTAATCTGTAGTCTTTACCCTCCGAACTGACTTAAATCTGTACTGTGTACTACATGTCGCAGCGCGTCGAGGCCTTATATTGAATTCCTGGCTCTAGTAAGTTCAGCTGCTGGAATATTCGTGAACATTTTGAATATTCGCGCGGCGTAATGCTGGTTCTCGATTGGTTTCCGCTCTAGACTCGCTGTGTTTTCTTGGAATTCTGGCCAGTGGGGTTTCATTTTCCAGGATTCGTAACAATACATCCGTTTATATTCAATGCACGGAGAACAAAGAAAAAAATCAAAATAGATACAGATCTATGGTCGTGTTCTTCAAATAAAATTTTTATCTTTTTTTATTTTTCAACTTTTTTAACTTGGCAACCACGCATTATAAAATTATAATTACTGATTTGGAAAAAGATTTATATTAATTTTTTTCTAAAATTTCCAACAATCTCTTCTCAACGACAATTACTGTCCATAACATGGCAACAGCGCATTTCTGGAGACGAAAATTACACCAAAAAATTGATTGAGCAGAAGAGTTATCTGGATATTCTCCAAGCAAAATTTTTAGAAAACCTTACCAAATGATTTCTAGCGTCCATAACTTGGCAACATCACATTTCCACAAAGTTCAATAGCATTGCACGATTTGCCTGATTGATTAGTATAGTAATCACTCCGAATCATCCCCATATCAGATTTTCAGTAATCCGAAGTAACCAACTTGGCAACAACGCATTTCTGCAAAACAAAACTTGTACTATTAGAAATAGTGAAGGGTATACAGACGCGATTATATTTTATTTTAATAAAGTATTACAATATTTTCATCGTTTTGGAGAATTTCCTAAGATTGGATATTCCGAAGATTTAACTAGACTAATTTTGCAGATTAGAGATATGAATGACATTATCAGCAAATGTATCCAAATACAGTAATCCTATCTAATTTTTATTTCCATGCATATAAGCGGCTAGCTACGTCAAGAGCATTGTCAAGAGCATTGAAAGGGTTAAGAGTCTTCTGTCTTCTGGAATGAATTTTACTCAGATTTTGAATTATGTAAATACAGGGAAGTGGTAAAATACCTAGTCTTTTGAATATTGGTTGACAATGTTCTCTATACCCAACCCCCGCTAATATTATTATTGCTCGTTTCTGTAGCCTGAAAATCTGGATAGAGTTAACGGAGTCACCCGATAAAACCGTTCCATAGCTGATCAAGAAGTGAAATAGACCAAAATATATATTTATCAACATACTTCGATTAAGGCATTGTTTAAGTTGCTTAAGCAAAAAAAGGATTCTGGAAAGTTTGGTACTGAGCATTTCTACGTGGTGTATCAAATCCAGACAGTCAGTTGCAGTGGTTTCCTATAGTTATTTGGTTGTGACTTAGGAATAATAAGATTTTGTGTTTTTCCTCTATTAAGTTGCAGATTGTTTGCAGAAAACCAAGCCTCTGCATCGAATATTAGAGTTTCTGCTTGGTCACGAAGAAGTGAAATATTCCTATTTGAGCTAATTGAAGATGTATCATCTGCAAAGAGGACTATTTGACATTTCGATAGCATATGGTAACTCATATTACTTATGTATATGATGGAAAGCCACGGTTCTAGAATAGATCCTTGGGGGCTCCGTGTAGAAAGGATTTGAGTTCAGATTCAGAATTATTATTCAAATATACATATTGCTGACTTCCTTACAGGTGAGATTCAAATAATTCCAATGACGTGCGTCTTATGCCATAAAATGAAATCTTTTCCAATATGGGAGATACAATCGAAGGCATTAGAGAGGTCACACATGGTCGATAATGAATGATCGTGCCCCTCCAGATCCTCGACTACGTTTTCCACGATCTCAAGAGAAAATTACAATAACCAATATTGGTCGATAATTGTCAACCTTTTCACAACCCCTTTTTCTGAGGAGGTATAACAGAGGCCTTGTCAATATCACAAACAATTTTCAGAGATGATAAAATATTCCTTTTATTGATGAGGTTCTGACTGAACCAATTTACATGTGGCAATTTCTTGAATGAATTGTCGTTGAGACAAAACAATCTACAACTGTATTTTCATATGTATCGACTAACCAATTAGCCATCTTGTTAACATCGTACTTGCTTTCGAAGAATACAGACCAAGTATTGCTACCTATAGATGATCTAAATCCCTGCAATCCAGAATCGGTAGAGATTCTTTTGGTTACTGGAGTGGAAATGTCTACCTTATCATTCCATACCAAGTATCGACCCCTAGGATTAGCTATTCAAGGTTTGTATACACCCACTTGCCGATCTTTCTCATCGATGTTTGTGATGACATTATCTATGCAAGTGGCCGTATGTTGGGAGACTCTAGTATCATTCCAAATTCAAAAGTAGCGTCAGATTGAATTTTAAAATTGATGTTCAAGTCCCCGACAAGTATGATTTGGAAGTTATCTCGTGACAGATTGGTTGAAAAATGTATGGAAATCACTGGATCCAGAAGACCTGTAAGTATCGACAATTATTGTCTTAAATTTCGGAATTTAATTGCGGAGCTTTCTACAAAAGGAAGTTGCAAGTGATAAGTTATTTATATTGATAGAATCTAAATTAGATTTTGACAGCCAGTGTTCGGAAAAACACAGAATATTGATCTTGAACTCGGAAAGAAATGATTTTATTTTGTAGGTCTTACTTGTTATACCTTGCACATTTATGTGGAACAAGTTGATTGTGATATTCCTGAGGATATCTCTAAAGGAATTTTTGTTTTCAACACTATTGTTTGTCTTGTTGCTCGGTCTTCGGTATGAAAAATGCCTAACACATGCATCTTCTGGCCACACTGAAGGATCCATAGCCCTTTCAAAATGCTTTTCATAAATTCTTACTTCAATATACAAATCAGGGAAAACCAACTTTCAAAAATTTGTGACGGTTTCGACTTCTGTGTTGGGTGCTAACCAAATAATGGTATGAAAATCTAGGTAGATGCTTTGGAAGAAGGCAGTTGATCATTACCATACAACTGAATAACGACATACCCATTTGATATTAAAATAGCTGAAATATAGCTTTTCAGAAGTTCGTATGGAATTATTGCAATGAATAATAGAAAGCAGTGCATGACGAACTTTCCAATGCCGCAGCTGGTGCTAGAGCCCAATTATCACCTGAAAAATAGAAGTTCAGGTATATAATTTGTTCACAAAATAGATGGATATAAAGAAATACAAAACTATTAGAGAGGACATAATTTTGGGTCATATGGCATGGAAATCAAAAATTATTAAATACTCTACCTTGTGGAGCATGTTCTCTATGCTGAAAAGTACTATTTTAGTGAACAAAAATATGAATATAGTCACATTCCTGAAAGATAGTGCATTTTTGAAAGGAGGAACGTTGGTTGTAGAGCAAATAAATCAATAGTATTCTGCAGCAAACAGATCAGCAAATTTATCAAAGAAGAAGAAAAAAAAACATCAACTTGGTTTGTTTTTACTTTCACGTAGCAACAATTATTGGTTAGCCGGTGCGTGTAGACGAGAAGAACTAACAGAAATGTCAGTTGATCATATAAATGACTACGTAACTTCAATTGGGATACTGTCTATGAAAAGGAAAGTGCAAAAGCTGCGGCAAATATTTTCATGGATATCTTGGATAACGAAATAAAAAATTGTACAACAACCCACAAATATAAAGTAAAGAAACGTAAAATATGGATCACCAATGGACTCATTAAATCCATGTGCACACGGGATAAGATGTACCAAAAACTACTCAAGGAGACAGATAATATAGCATTGAAACAAAACTACACCCAGTATAAAAACTACGTGAGAAATCTCCTGAGAGTAACTAAGCTGCAATACTATCGGAACAAAATTCAAGAAAATGCACAAAAAAGTAGCAATTTATGGAACACGGTAAATGAAATATGCCAAAAAAAAAATAGAAGTTCTCGGGATATTAACGTGATTCAACATGATGGAAAGAAAGGAACAAATGAAAAAAACATTGCGAATATATTCAATGAGCATTACTCCAAAATTGTTGAGAAGCTTGCTGAAAAAAATTATTAAGACCCAAATTTTACCCCTCCCAAAAAAAATAATGTGTTGACTTCGTTTTTCATGAAACCAACACACGCTGATGAAGTAAGTAGTATCATTTCATTACTGAAAAATAAAAAATCACCCGGAATAGACGGAATAAGAACAGAAACAGTTAAAACTTTAGCACCAATAATAAAAGAACCAATGGCGATCATATTCAATAAATGCATTGAACAGGGTCATTTCCCCTGCATCTTCAAAAAAGCTGTAATAAAACCAATTTTCAAGGCGGGCAGTAGTGATGAAGTTATAAATTACAGACCGATTTCCCTAATCACTATTGTTGCGAAAATTTTCGAAAAAATTATAAAAAAACGTCTAAATGATTACCTTACCAAAAACAATATAATCTCTGATAGTCAGTATGGATTCAAAGAGAGAATATCAACCCAAGATGCAATTCTCGCTCTCACCACAGAAATGTATAACGCTTTGGATAAAGGAAAACCTTCTCTGTGCGTTTTCGTAGATCTTTCCAAAGCATTTGACACAGTGAGTCATATCCTACTCATCGAATGCCTGGAAAACATTGGCATAAGAGGCATACCTCTGAAACTATTTGAGAGTTACCTATCAAACAGACTCCAGTGTGTTCAGATAAAATCGGAAAGAAGTGAACTAAATGTCATTAAATATGGTGTACCTCAAGGAACAGTTCTTGGACCGCTTCTTTTCAACATATATCTGAACGACCTATTTAAAATTAACACTGAAGGAAAACTCATCACTTACGAGGGTGATACGGCGATTTTAAATACCCAAGATAACTGGCAATCTTCGAAAAATATGGAAAAAAGAGATATAGACCAAATTGAAGGTTTTTGCAGTCATAAGTTGCTGACGATAAACTTCGATAAAACTTTCTTCTTGCCCATACATATAGATAAAAGGAATACCCCCACATATAACAACTTGTGTATCAACAATAAAATATGCAATAAAATCAAATATCTTGGTGTAATGATTGATAGCAATTTAAAATGGGATAAGCAAATTGATTTCATTATAAAAAAAATACAATTTCTGATCTATAAATTGAAATACCTAAAAGATCTAATGGATTCAACATCGATGAAAACTCTATACCAAGCCCTTGTCGAACCACACCTAGTCTACGGAATACTAGTTTGGGGAGGGGTCAGCAAGACTACATCAATAAACTTATAACTGTTCAAAACGATTACTGAAAATTATTTTCAACAAAGACTTCAAGTATCCCCAGATCAATTATTTAATGAAACTGGCTTACTGGATCCACGGCAATTATTTTTCTACGCGGTAACATCAGACAACACCAGTTCAAATCTGATCTAAAAACCCTGACCACCAGTATAATACCAGAAACAAACGAACTACCTACCTCATTCCTTTTATGCAAAACGAAAGGCCAAAGAAGTTTTTCTTTTCTGGGACCAAAATTTTTCAATATCTTCCTGTAGAAATACAGACAATTTCCAGTGCAAATATTTTCAAAAATAAGCTTAAACATTTCTAATTTTCATTACCAAGAGCGACAATCCATCAACTTTTAGAATAGCTTTTGAAATAGTTCACAAAGCGCTTGAGGCGAAATCGATGACTTCTTTTATTTTTATAGTTACTTTCCCCAAAATTCCAAAAATTGATACTTCTTAATGTTTCTTTTCTTTTTTTATTAATTAGTGCTAATTATTTTAATTATTTTAATATTTTTCCCACTGTAGATATTACCACACACAGGCTCTGCCTTTAGTGGATCTCTCTAGGTTTATTTTACTACATATACATAGTACCTAGTTTTTTGTAAATCTTTCTGTACATGTGAAATAAATTTATTATTATTATTATTTATTATTATGACAATACCGTATTCCTGAACACACATTGAGAGAACATTTGTTATAATTGAGCAAGGAAATTTGGTATTGCACAGAAAATATTTTTCTTTACGGCCTCTCCACATAACATATCATTTGTAAATTACAGAAAAGAAAAAAGTTCTATTCAGCCTGTTGATGTCCAGTTTTGGAAATCTAGGACTGAGTTTCCCAGAATTTTTATAGCTACCCAATTATAAAAATTACACAGGTCATTGTCTTTGTCGAACTTTGGCGACGTTATTTGCTGATAATGGTGGAAATATAAAAAACCTAAAGGGACACGGTGGTTGGGAATTCACCAATGTCGCCGAAGGATATATAGACAATTCGCTTACAAACAAAATTAAAATTGCCAGGACCACTCAAAAATTATTACATGAAAACAATCGGACCTTCATGTTCTGACATTAACAGTCATTTAAATATACCAAGCATTTCAAAGAATTTGAATTTTTTTAAAATTAGCATTGTCAAATTCCAATATATATATTAATTTTTGTTCTACAAATAAATATTATACACAAAAACTTACTTTATTAATTTGTTATGGCACACACGGAATTAATCGATTGTCTTGTCTAAAATAAAACAGTATTTTTCGTTACGTAAATTACTAGTACTGGAAGTAAAAATTATTAGTTTTTATATATTCCAAAAAGGTTAATAATTAGCCCCGATATGTTACTGCGTTTTTCAAATTTTTAATATGGGAATGAGGATATTTCCAGCTAGATATTCACAACTGTAGAGTAGGGATCGTTACGTCCAGTCACACTTGTTTTTCTCGGAGGTGAGGCAGTATGTAGGACTCGTCAAAATGGATCATGTTACCAAAAATCACCTATAAGGAAATAGTTTTCGCACAAAAATCACTGATTGATTGGTGTGATTACGGACTTGGTATATACCTCTATTCTGTGAATGAATAATTTTTCCCTGACTGAGAATGTTCAGAACTACAATTGTCCACTAACAATACAAAGTGTACTATGAAAATTAGTCACATCATTTTCTGTGTCAGAAACCATATCGTCTTCCATAGTTCACTGTGCACAGGTATCTCCAATGTCCATTCAAACACAACCCATCACGAATCTTAGGAGTAATTTCACTTCGTCGTTAATTACATGCAATCCACTGATTCTGTAAACGTAAGCATAACCTACAATAATAATAAGTTTCTCGCTTGCCATTGTGCCCTGAAGCGATCGCTGCGATTTCCTCTCCAAACATCGATATGGAAATGGAAAACCCGTCAAATTGTCGGACTGTACTTGAATTTCCTAAAATATTCTATCGATGATATCTTGGTTATTATTAGACTCAAATATTGCTAATTTTGTAGAATCACTTATTTTGACGAGTTCTATATTCTCTTGAACAAGATAATTCGCCTTTGAGAACAGCCTGTATATGGAGACAGGTACAGAACGATAAAAACCGCGTTGCGTTGGTTCCATTGCAAAACCAATAATTTTTTTGGAATGAATGATCATTTTTCAGAAATGAGACAGGGGATTTCAAATTGGGTCTCCAATGGGGACCTTGAATCTTATAGACTGATACAGAAGGCATATTAAAACATTAATCAAAACAACTGAAAAGTTTTTCAAGATTTCTTATATTTTGATTTTTTTCATATATTCAATTATACAGTGCGTTCATAAAGTGTGGAAACGCTCCATTATCTTACGAGTTAATTATTTTCGGAGGTAAAGTTCGGATATGTCTATTTTGTATTTTAGTGTTCCATCTTTCAAAAAAAGAAATGATTTTTCCCCCTCCACCAGATATGACGTCATCGATATATATTTCTTAATTGAAAGGGTATATTTTCATATAAAAAATTGAAAGCTCATATTTTTTTGAGTTTAATCATACCACATATGTCATATGTAACACTTAAAGTTACAGTACACTGAGTATAAAGGAAACCAGTGTTCATATTTCTCAACATTCATTTGATTATTTATTTTGCAATGAAAATATCGTAAGTAAGTAGTGAAAATAAACAAAACCAAATTTACAACAAATGCTCGAAATGACCTCCTTGGGTTACTTGACAATATCCAAGGCGTCTGATGAATTCTTGGGTTACATTTGACTACATCTCTGGTGTAATTAGTTGCATTTTAGTTCGAATTCTCTCTTTAAGGTCTTTCAGATTGGTAGGTCGATTTATGTATACTTCCTTGTAACCCAGAAAAGAAGTCCATGGAGTTCTTGGGGAACAGCAGGCCATAACGACTAGGAAGTAATCCAGGATTGGGAAGGTTCCATTGAAAAATATCTAGCCACTCGGCAAATGTGGACCCTAGGAACCAAATATCCGAAACATTCGACCAGGTTGAATTGGAATGTTACAGTTAAATTGGATACATAAGTTTGTAGCATTTCCAAATAATTCACGTCAAGGTGTCGAAATATTATCTACAATGGTATTCCTAAGAACTGCCAGCAGAACTTTTGGGGATATTTGAGATAGAGCATCATATTTTTTCATCTCAAAAATTGAAAGCTCATATTCTTTTGAGTTCAATCATACCACATATGTCATATGTAACACTTCACGTTACAGTATACTGAGTATAAAGGAAACCAGTGAACATATTTCGTAACATTCATTTAATTATTTATTTTGCAATGAAAATATCGTAAGTAAGTAGTGAAAATAAACAAATATCAAATTCACAACAATGGCTCGAACTGACCTCCTCTGGTGTAATTCGCTGAATTTTAGTTCGAATTCTCTCTTTAAGGTCTTCCAGATTGGTAGGTCGATTTATGTATACACTTCACTTTTCAAGTAATCCCAGAGAAAAAATTCTATGGGAGTTAAGTCTGGGGACCTAGCCGGCCATTCAATCTGACCGCGTCGTCCAATCCAGCGATTGGGAAAGGTTCCATTGTTAAAATCTCTAACCACTCGAGCATAATGTGGACCTGCTGGAACCAAATAATAGAAACTATTCGATCAGGTTGAATAATGTCTGGAAATGTTACAGTTGAATATGGAATTACATAAGTTTGTGACATTTCCAAATATTTTTCAGTCGTCACAGTACCGTCAAATAAATATAATCCCACAATGGTATTCCTAAGAATCCCAGCCCACACAGTTACTTTTTGGGGATATTGGGTATTAGCTTCCATCGTCCAATTGAGACTTTCTGTTGCCTATAACGACAATTTTTCTTATTCACTGTACCGTTTATACGGAAAGTTGATTAGTCGGAAAAGATACATTAAATTCAGAGCCATTATTTTGATTACACACTTCTTGAATAATTTCACAAAACTCCATGCGTCTTTCGAAGTCGTCTTCATTAAGTTCATGTATAAGTTCAACTTCATGTGTATGTGATTTGACTTTTTTCAGAATTTTCTGCACAGCACCACGACAGATGTCATTGTTAGCAGATAAAGTTGTAATTGAACAATGAGGAATTTCTTCAATTTCAAGTAATACATTCAATTGAGTGTCTTCGGCAATGGTAAGCCTGCCACTCTTAGGCTTATCTCTGATTGCCAATTTCATCAACTTTATGGAATAATTTGTATAACGTGGATTTGTTTATTGGTTCTCGATCAGGAATTTTTCATTAAAGATGTCGCATACTTCTGCCATACTTTTTTTTACGATCGCCGTAACCTAAGATCATCAAAACTTCTAATCGCTGTTTTTTTGACAGCACCATCGTAATTTCAAATAATTTCTTTAAGGGTAATATTTTCCAGAAAGGTATTATTGAAGACTTATAAATCGACATGCTACACAACAAATCAATTCAATACTGATATATGCAATGGTAACTAAGAACTTATTGTCTGGTTGCTAAGGGCTTTCAGATGTTTTCATAGCCTACTCAAGTTTGGCAACATACTCGTACTAACTACTTAGTAATTCTCAGGTTTTCATATCAAAATAAATAATGAAAAAAATGTTAAGAAATATGAACAATGGTTTCCTTTATACTCAGTATACTGTAACTTGAAGTGTTATATATGACATATGGGGTATGGTTGAACTAAAAAAAAACGGACTTCCAAATTTTGATATAAAAATATACCCTTTCAATTTAAAAAAATATCGATGACGTTTTATCTTGTAAGGTGGTGGAGGAAAAAATCTTTTTTTTTAAAAGGTGGAAACTAAAATACAAAATCGACCTGTCCGAGCTTCACCTCCGAAAATGAACAACTCATAAGATAATGGAGCGTTTCCACACTTTATGATCGCACTGTATATATCTGGGAATGGAAGATATGCGTCGATGGACATGGAGCAATGTTTCCAGTATATGAAAGAGTAGAGAGGGTGGAATATATTTGAAAGATGGATGACCTCACATATTGAATATCATCTTTCTCACATAATACTATCGATTATCTTTATCTGTACCCTTTCAACTGAAATCAGTTGAGATCATAAAATGTTTCGATATTCACCTTGATCGATATTTTTCATGGAAGCAACTTATCAAATTAACCAGTACACCACTAAGGAGATCTTGTTACTGCCTACGTACACTCCTTGATAGACAAGTGAGTTTTAAATTCGTTTGTTATGTCGTGTCTGTCAAATAGTTTGATTCAATGTTGAATAGGTTCAGCTTCTGTATCGCAAAAAATAGGAATTAGAATAATAGGAAAATTTGGGTAGAGAAACTAATGTAAGAATCATTCACCCAACTGAAAATTCTCACTCAGCCAAGTATATTCTCAATATTTTGGTTCTTGTAGGAAATAATAAAACTTTCATAATTTTTCTGAATCTTGATCTCGAACCCCCACAACTTTATTTCCGGCACAAATGGACCGTTTGTATCTGCCAATTTGAATACCTGAATTTTTTCAGACCAATTATTATTATAAGATAATCTCGAGAATGATTCGAAGTGACACATATTGCCTAATAAAGCACTAGTTGAATGCATTAATTCATAAAAACCGGCGTCACGTGACGAGATTGACGTTGGCTCTTAACGGATGGAAATTCTTCATTTCGCCAGACGAATGAAAATCTATCGAGCTCATTCCTTTGAGAATTGAGAAATCCATTCAAAGAGAAGTGGGTGAGGGAATCTCAGCAAACAAGAAGATCGAAGGCGTTCTTATTTCCTCGGTCTATCCATTCACTCGCTCATAAATTGAGTCATATCACGTATTACCGAGGAGAAGTAATTCAGAACTCAATTTCGTTTCAGTATCCATTTGAGGTGCATCGGTTAGTGGAATTTGTTTCAGAAATTCCACTCCTCTGTTTTATGGCTAATCGAATACAAATATTCAACACATTTCCGTAGGGTGGATATACTGGCCAAATTAAATTGGAATTTATTTGGGTTGAAGAGAAATACTGACATGACGAATCCAAAGTTCGTATTCACAAGTAGTTATAGAATGTGTGCACTATTCAGAAGAAAAAATTACGATAGCAACGATATACAATTATGTGGGGGATAATACAGAGAACTCATGATCTAATAAAAACTTTTTAACAAAAAATTAAACCGACGAAATACGGAGCTGAAAAGTAAAAAATAAAAACTTTTTAACAAAAAATTAAACCGACGAAAAAATCAACTGAAAAGCAAAAAATGAAATAAACCTTCTTAGTCTAAATGATAATTGAGCTCCTAAACTAATGTGAGTAACTGATTTTGAGTCGGCGCCAAACAAACAATTATCGAAGATCATTATCTATGAAAGAAGTCATCAAAACGCAGCTGTGCATCTCGCTGCCATCATTTTACGCTTCACCTAATTTTTTGTTAAAAAGTTTTGATTTTTCACTTTTCAGTTCCGTATTTCGTCGGTTTAATTTTTTGTTAAAAAGTTTTCATTTTTCAATTTTTTGTGGCTAAAATCTACCAATTACTACCTACTTGTTTTTTGATTACTTCCAAAATACTTACTTACCCACCTTACTTCAACTTTTACCAGTTAAATAATATGATTATCTACTTCTACTATTTGTTGTAATATGAATTATTTTCGTTGTTCTGGTTAGTTTATTACATTACTCCGTATATCATTCCATCCTCTCATAAAATATACTGATTTTGACGGATGTGAAACAAGAATAATGTCAGTAGCGATCTGTCATTGTCAACTACGTATGTGTATGCCAATGTTCACTAGTGAAGAATCAATTATCCCCTATTTTCTACCCGTGAGGGTGGCTGATTCCTTTCGGAATCCAAATATAAGGTATACCCTATCTTTTAAAGAAAGAATCAACCAAATCGAAGAACCCAGTACAAAGTTATGCCTCATAGAATCGGTTAACGGACCAGAATTCAGAGGGTGAGTGATCAATATCCTTCATTTCGCTACCCTTAGGGGTGGATTTCATCTCTCAAGTCCAAATGGGACCAAATTCGAAAAACATTCTATCCACTGAAAAAAGAATTATCGGAATCGGACGCCTCAGTAAAAAGTTATGCGTGATCATACATAAAAAAATATAATGGAAAAAAAAAATACGGGTCGAATAGAGAACCTCCTCCTTTTTGGTTTCGTCGGTTAAAAAGTGGAAACACAGAAATGCCTTTTCAGGCAATTCTCAGAGCTTTTCAACGGGTTAGAAAAATTTCAACGTTTGATAAGTGGTTGCAAATATCATTGCACCTAAGCAGAGGTGAATTCAGATGCAGGTTGGTGCTCGGTTGGGGTGAGAAAAAAAGGTTTTTTAGACTTATCTGCAATAGTTTTAGGCTAAGGTCAATTTATATGTCAAAATAGAGTTGTGCATAGACCCACAGAAAAACTAACAACTTCCAAACCATTCAAGACAACTTCACCAACTTTCCAACAGTCGATTCCTTAGGATTTAGCGCATCTTCTGAGAGAAATGAAAATCGATATTCCATCGCCTACTACAGATATTTGAAAATAACAAATTACTCATGGCAATTATTCGACTTTCTCAAATGCCACACCCTATATTTTATTGCATCATTGCATGGCAGTTCTTGAGAGTTTTTTGCCAAAATACTGTGTGTGGGTCTATTTTCTAAAATTTGTAAGATTTGTTGCAAAATAGGAAATGTTGATGATATTTTCGAAAAAAAAGCTTTTGAGTAGGCCGCTGTCGTGGAATTTGGAACATCCATACAATTCTCAAAATAATATGTTTCAATAAAATGAAATTGTGAAATAAACAGAAGTACAAAGGAAACAATTCTAGTAATTTTCAGAAGAACAGAAAACGAGAATTAACAGGAGACGATGTAAAGATTTTGAGGAGAGGCTACTTACCTATGAATGCTGCTAGTCTTCTAGTTATACAGGGTGTTATGTAATAAGTGTCCGATGTTTTACAGGACGATTCCTCAGTTATTTATAAGGTGAAAAGTTCATATCAGCATGAGTCCACAAGGCCTTCATTTTTGATATACAAGGTGTTATGAATTTATTTTAATTTTGGTTTTTCGTAAATAATTTTCAAACTAATATCGATATTCGGACGAAAATTGGTATTTGGGAATTTTTTAATATGAGTAATCAAATTTGATCTTAGTTTGGCACTTAAATGTAGGGGGCGCCGCCTACAGGTCTTTGTCTCTATTGGGGAGTCACAACTTTGTCGTGCATGTATGTATCACATTATCTAGGGAAAAAATCGATTCCCCTATAATTTTTACGTGAAAAAGGTATGCATTTCAAAAGTCGCTATAAGCAGCCGTTTTCGAGATATTTTGATTTAAATCAATCGATGCATCCAATCGTCTTCTCATTGATTCGAGAAATCTTTGAAAATGAAAATAACAAGTAGGCTAGTAAGTTTATTCCAATGTTTTCTTGACGCATAGTTAAATAGTTTTATTCATAATTAATGTGATTATTTGAAAAAAAATGGCAAACTTCACCAATGCAGAGTATGCTGACATACATGTTACATACGGACTTGCTAACGGAAATGCATATGAGGCTAGACGTTTGTATCAGCAGCGTTATCCGAACCGCACAACTCCTACTAAAAAACGTTTTCAAGAATTCACGCTCGGTTAAGGGAAACAGGAAGTTTTGAGAAACCCCAGAACCCCGGAAACAAGCTCCAGAAAAATAGCGGTGACGTTGAACTTTTCTCATGTTCTCGTATGGAAAATTTTAATTGATAATTTGTTATATCCCTACGACATTCAAAGAGTTCAGGCACTACTTCCTCGTGACTTTCCGTTACGTATCAACTTCTGTCGTTGGTTTCCCGAATGCCTTATTCAAAATCCTTTATTTAAAAATTAAATCCTGTTCACCGACGAAGCAAATTTCTCACGCAACGCTATACGCAATTTTCACAACAATCATTAGTGGTCAGAGAAAAACCTCCATGAGATACAGGAATCACATTTCTGATAGCAGTTCTCTCTTAACGTGTAGGTCGGAATCCTTGGAGATTATTTTATAGGTTCATACTTTATTCCAGGAAGATTAAACGGAGAGAGATATCGTCATTTGATTGAAGAAGATTCGCCCATTTTACTGGAAGATGTGCCACTTAGACTAAGAAATGAAATGTGGTTTATGCATGACGGTTCCCCAGCACATTTTAGCATCCAAGCGCAAGAATTTTTGATCAAACTTTCGGCAACCGTTGGATAGGTCGAGGAGGGCTTCAACCATGGTCACCAGACCTTAACAGTTTGGATTTTTTCCTGTGGGGACATCTAATATCCTTAATTTACCAGAACCTATCCAAAGTGAAGGAGAATTAAGTAATCGAATAATTAACTCTTGTAGAACGATTAAAAATACTCCAGGAATTTTCCAAAGAGTGCGCGAATCGATGAGAAGTAGATTAGATGCGTGCATACAGGCAGGAGGTGGCAGGAGTGATCCGTTGTTCATTGTTGTTTGAAAATTAGAGTTTGAAATGTTTCTATGATGAATTAAAAAACAGTTTTCAGAATTGTTTCACTTTCTGACAAACACATGCATCGATGAATTCAAATCAAAATATCTCGAAAACGGCTGCTTGTAGTGACTTTTGAGAAGCATACCTTTTTCACCTAAAAATGAGGAATCGATTTTTCTTCTAGAAAATGTGATACAACATGAACGACAAAGTTGTGACTCCCCGAAAGAGACATAGAGGGCAGGGTATCGTTAGAATCGATGGGGTCAACTGGGAGAAGGAGTTTTTTTTCGCGTTCAGACCCTCAGATGGTCCCCCGTCCTTCTTTAAAAAGTCCCCTGGCACAATCCGCATTTCTCTACGACCCCTCCTTTAGGCTGTGCGCTTCCCCGTGGACTATTTTGAATAACGAGAGTAGTTTTGATTATATCTGTCAAACTAGATGGTCAATCACTTTGATTTTTTTTCACAATATCTGTGATATCCTGCTCTAGCTCCTTCTCGCTTTTCATAGACTTCTTAATTTTATTTGTTGAAAATATAAACAGGATGTTCATAAAATCAGATGTGGAATCATCTGCGACTGAAAGATAAACTTTAGTCACTATCTTCCATCGTCAAGATAACCTCTTGTGGGGTATCCATGTTGAAAAGGGAAACATTCTCGTGGAAGCGTGAAATAGATTTTCGTCGACAAAAATGTATTGAAGACGTAGTGAATGCGATGTCTCTCCTGCGTCAATGTTACGAATGATTTCTGGTGAGTACTCTCTTTTGGAAAACATTCTTCTTTGCCTCATTCATCTTTATGAGTTCTTAATTAAGACTGGAATAGAAAATCAAATAACTATCTGAATGAAAATGCAAATTTTCAATTTCAGATTTTTCAGTTAGGGTTTTTTCAGAATATCTATCAGATGTAGTTCAATGTCCAGCGTGGCTTTAGCCGGGGAAGTAGTTGTTTTCTGTTAGACATTCACAAAAAATAACTTCATTTTAATCGTGGATTTTTCAATTCACAGAAAAATCTGTCTATTAATATTCAATTGAGAATGTTTCCCTTTTCAACATGGATACCCCACAAGAGGTTATCTTGACGATGGAAGATAGTGACTAAAGTTCATCTTTCAGTCGCAGATGATTCCACATCTGATTTTATGAACATCCTGTTTATATTTTCAACAAATCAATCTATCATACCCCATGACAGGTTTTAATGTCAGAAAACACTAATCTCAAAGTGACTCTCCGAAAGAAATGATTCTAACTCTTTCCATCTTTGCAAAGTGAGATTGCTTCTTGAAAATGTGTTTCCCATTTCTTCCGGTCATCCTGATGATCGTGGAAGCGTGAAATAGATTTTCGTCGACAAAAATGTATTGAAGACCTAGTGAATGCGATGTCTCTCCTGCGTCAATGTAACGAATGATTTCTGGTGAGTACTCTCTTTTGGAAAACATTCTTCTTTGCCTCATTCATCTTTATGAGTTCCTAATTAAGACTGGAATAGAAAATGAAATAACTATCTGAATGAAAATGCAAATTTTCAATTTCAGATTTTTTCTTTTGAGTTAGGGTTTTTTCAGAATATCTATCAGATGTAGTTCAATGTCCAGCGTGGCTTCAGCCGGGGAAGTGGTTGTTTTCTGTAAGACATTCACAAAAAATAACTTCATTTTAATCGTGGATTTTTCAATTCACAGAAAAATCTTTCTATTAATATTCAATTGAGAATGTTTCCCTTTTCAACATGAATACCCCACAAGAGGTTATCTTGACGATGGAAGATAGTGACTAAAGTTTATCTTTCAGTCGCAGATGATTCCACATCTGATTTTATGAACATCCTGTTTATATTTTCAACAAATCAATTATGATTGTAATCTTCTATTGTTCAGATTCGTACAAAAGAAGTTTTTCTAATGTCCAATTCGAAACCACAGTAATTATAAATAAATATCGATATCACGTCAGCATAAATTCAGAGTGATTCCTAATATATTACATCTCTTTTTTCAAAATACATAAAAATCTATTTTTCATTTGAAAGCTGCTGAATCTATCTGGAAGTTTCCTTCCTCTAGTAGACCTTCTTAGGCTGGGCAACCTGGAATGAGTTATATCATTATCTGAGTTCTCTTCACCAACAAAACTTCTTGAACCTGATGATGAACCGGTCATATTATGATTAATATTTTTATTACCGGTAAAACCATTACTATTGCTACAAGTGAGCATATCAAAATTATCATCTGATGCATTTTGAATGTCTCTATCTTCCCCCGATTCAAAACTCCTAGATCTTGAATCTCTTCTATTACGTCTATATTCGCCTTGTTTTGTTGACACTATACAGGATCTTGGTGAATTATGTATTTTTTTATCAAATATACATTCTTCCTTCTTTCAGTTCACGCAGATTCTTGGCATTTTTATTATAATAATATTGTTGTAATGATTGCGATTCCTGTTTTCTCTTTCTAATATCTTTTTCTACTCTAGGTAATAATGGATTCTCTAGAATTGGAGTTTTAGTTCTCAAAGTTCTATTCAACATCATTTGAGCGGGTGATTTATTCAAATTCTTAAGAGCCGTGTTTCGATACTCCATCAACATGGAATATAAATATATCAGTTCGTTGTTGCAAAGCTTCAGTCAACATTTTTTTGGCTATCTGTACTGCCCGTTAAGCAAGTCCATTCAACTGTGGGTAAGTTGCACTACTAGTTGTTGGTATTATATCCCACTCTTTCGCAAACATTTTGAAAATGTGACTGCTGAAAGGCATATTATCTGACATTATTTCTTCAGGAATGCCATGACTCGAAAATATATCTTCCAAAGCTGTTATAACACAAAGTGCAGTTTTTTCTTTCAATTCTTTGATTTCTAACCAATTCGAATAATAATCTATAACTACAAGATAAACTCTCCCATTGAAGTCTAAAATATATGTACCTACTTTTTGCCATGCTCTTTCAGGAATTGAATGAGGAAGAAGTAACTCTTTTTGATTATTATTTTGGAATCTTTGACAAATATCACAATATTTCACAAAACTTTCAATATCTTTACTGATTCTAGGCCAATACAAACACTATCTTGCTTTTATTTTCATTTTTTCTATGCCTAGATGCCCCTCTTGTGAAAGATCGAGCATTCTCCCTCTCAAACACGTTGGTACAATCAATTTATTATCAAGAAATAAAAGATCATCAGAATGCGACAATGATGTTTGTACAGACCACTAAGCTTTGGCTATATCATGAACATCATTCTTACTTTTCGGCCAATCATTCCGGTGATAAAATGATACTTTTTGTAAAACGCAGTCATTTTTGGTTGTAAGGTAAATGGAACTCTCCTATATGCATGAACAACTGAAAGCACATCTTTATCAATTACAATGTGATACTTTCCTTCCAGTTTACCTGTTTGAGGAGGAGAATATTCGATCATTTAATAGCTTTATTTACATTTTTGGGGTCTAAACATAACCTGAGAGTTACATTTTTTTTTTTAACAATGACCAAATTATTCACCCAATCAGTCGCGTAATCAACTTTTGAAATTATTCCTGAGCTTCATTTCGAAAAGTGTTTGTTTCAACTTTGGTTGTAAGGTAAATGGAACTCTCCTATATGCATGAACAACTGAAAGCACAACTTTATCAATTTCATTGTGATACTTTTCTTCCAGTTTACCCAGACCTGTGGATATTTCCGAATATTTTCTGAAAATTTCCTCTTTTACTGACCCGCCTTCAATGCTGTTAATTTCATTTTCTTTGAGATTCAATCTCATACAACCATTCAAACCCAAAATAGGTTGAGATTCAACAGGGGTGACTATAAATTCATGTTGGATAGAATTTTCGCAAATAACTGAAATTTTTCCTTTCGATTTTAATTTGAAATTCCCAAAACCTACTAAAACTATATTTTTTTCAGTAAGATTCAGATTTAGATCAGTAATTTTCGAAGATTGAAATACACGTTCTGGCAAAATGTTAACTTCGCTTCCAGTATCCAGCTTGAAGTTTATCTTCATTGTCCCAACCTGGATTATGGAATACCAAGCATTTGGAGTTTCATTGATTTTTATTTCAGTTATGAGAAATTCATTTTCATGTTCACTGATATCATCCAAATCAGAACAAATAACTTCTCTCACCATCTTATTCATATTGAAATTATTATTTCTAGTAAATTTTAATTCACAACAGCATTCAAAATTATTTTTACCTTGACAATAGTTGCAAAGTTTTCCGAATGCTGGACCTTCTCTGTATTTGTGCCTTCTGTTACATCTTAAACAGTTAAATACATGTAAATTATTATTATCAAATTCTTCATTTTTATTCGGAATTCTTTTGGGGCGCATATCATTTGTTTTTCTTGGTACTTCCTTTTTTATAACTCTCCCATCATTTTGGATTGATCTTGCAACATTAGGATCGCCTTTCGCTTAATTCTTGGGCCACGCATGAACTATATGCTTCCTTTAATGATATGTCATTCACTTTCAATAACGCTTTCTGGACTGTTTTCTAGAACACACCACTAACTATTCGATCTCTAATCAAACTATCCTCTAAGGATCCAAATTCACAAGTGGCTGCCTTGGTCTTCAAATTCAAAAACAAAGTTTCAAAAGGTTCCCCTTCCTGTTGTTTGACAGAAAAAAAAATCGTTCAATTGTCGAATTTTTCTTAGGGATACAATATGCTTCAAACTTGCTCAAAATAGTATCAAAGTTATTTTCATCCCCATTCTTTTCTGGATTTTTACTGGAACGTTTCCATCACTTCAATAGCATCCTCACCAATGAGATTGAATAATATGCTGATTTTCCTTTTATACGGAAGTGTCCATACCAGAAGCAACCATATATGCTTCGAAATGACTTCTCCATTCCTTCCAATCAATCGAACGATTACCTTTGATTTGTAGCGCCTGAGGTTTATTGAAATCTGTCATTGTGTCCTGTCAATTTGGCAATTCGAATTTTTACTCTGCTATCTTGAATTCTGAATTTGCAAACTTCTTTCTCTATTTTATTGGGTTCTCAACTCGCTGCCACCATGTTTCATCTTATGAATAATTCAAAAGATTATGAGCAATCTTGTATTGCTCAGATTCGAACAAAAGAAGTTTTTCTAATGTCTAATTCAAAAGATTATGATTGCCATCTTGTATTACTCAGATTCGTACAAAAGAAGTTTTTTTAATTCGTAAACAGTAATTATAAATGAATATCGATATATAGCATAAATACAGAGTGATTCCTAATATATTACAGTTCTATGGATGACAAATGTAGCAACTAATTGAACTTGCATCCGATTATTTCAATAACAACGATATATTCTTCAATATTGACAAGACCCAAATTCTTCAATTCCACCATCGCCAGAATATCATTTCTCGACTTCTTGATTTGATTACAATAATCATATCATACAGAGCAGCCATGACCCTATACAATTTTTGGATATTTATTTCGATTAATTTCTGGACTGGAAAGCTCACTGTAAATAGTTGGTCTCAAAATTAAATTCTTTGATCTGCGTGTTTGTGAATTTACGTTTTGTGAGGGAAATAAATTAATTATTGAGTTTGTATCATGCTCAGGTGGACTCAATACTGAGGTATGGTGTATGTCTCTGGGGTGATTCCTCAATGTCCAAAAATGTGACCATTGCACAAAAACGTATTGTCCGCTGTATAGCTGGGGCATCTAAGAGATTCTCATGTAAAAAAAATCTTCAATATCATATTTTGCTATTGCCGTTTTTATATTCGAAATATGTGTATATGTATTCTAAAATAAACATAATTTTTTACTGAATAGAAATATTCATAATGTCTACACAAGAAGTAGAGGTTTATTCCATATTCCTTGCGCAAGATTCAAAGTAACTTCAGTTTCTCCAAAGTATCTTGGACCAAAACTGTCCAATCACTTACTTAATATGATCAAAAATAGTAGTTATATTTTTTTTTCAAAAGTAGACGGAGAACTTTTTTACATGAGAATTGCTTCTATAGTGTTGCTGAATTTCTCTCTAGATGAGTCTTTTACTTAATCAACTGAATTCGACTATTCCTATATAATTTTTTGAATTATCTTAGAAGAAAATAAATGATTAATATTGTTATAAAAAAAAATATCTGCCTACGCCTACGTTGGAAATTTCATGATACCTCAGTGGATGGGGAGATCTTGAAGCTACTAATAAAAAACGAGGCCAGCACCTTATATATTATAGTTCTCCGTTTTTCCGTCTCTGCCCAAGTACCTATTTTCCGTCCATTTTGCGCCAGGAGTAAAACATTTTGAAACCTCACATCAAAACGTTGCATTCAAATCCGATCTTGAAATTTCCACTTCAAAAATGTATATTGAAGAGTCCGATAAACGCAACGCCACTGAAATGTACCACGTATTCAGATAATTGATATGGAATTGGTTTCCAACACAGTATTGCATGAAACACGGAATTTTGGTGGTTATAGCCTATAATTCATAACTTCCTGTTCATAATACGACCATCAAGGACCTATTCAACATTTCAGCGGTAACATTAGAAAATATTAGAGCATTCTGACTCACTAGCCAACAATGATGTTGGAGTAGTAGTTTAAACTTCATGTTTGCAAAAGACCGCTCTCATCCAATAATAAGTTGAGAAACGATTTCTCGACCCATTTTCTGAAAAGAGCATATAGACTCATCTCACCTCTTGTTTGGATTTTGTTTAAATCTTTGGAAACACGTTTTCAGAAAAACATTACCTCTTTAGCAAAAAATTATGATTGAGAAACAAGTTTATTTCAAGATATTCCTGATTATTTTTTGACATTTCTAGAAACCAATGAAAACTCTCAATTCAAATCATTCATGTACGTTTTGGCCAATCAAAACATTATTAAAGTGGGAATATTCTACCTAGAATATTGCCGTGGAAATAATTTGAGGTACTTGTTTTTTTTTTGTCTGATAACGAATATTCTCAATTTGATGTCTGTCATCAATTCGCATGAAGTGAGAAAAGAATCAAAACCGGTTCAGTACTGTGACGTGATTTACTAGGGTTTGTTTCAATAACCCTCAAACTCCTAGAAAACCACGTTACTTATGACGACAGAATTTTAAGCAGGAAATATTTTCCTTTCTCTATTTCAAATCTCGGGCGCCAGATTTTATAGTGGTTTTCTCCACGCACTAGGGTAGCTACAGATGGAGATACGGAACGTCCAGGGGTCTGGTATATTGACACTTTCTGAATCTTCACAAAATACTGTAGGCTTTAAGTACAAATTTTGGATACTGAACGCCGATTGCTTTTATGTCTCCCAAAGAGACAGACAGACAGGAATGTCTTCGTTTGTTTTTTTTTCTTTACCAATTTCTTTTTCTACAATTCGACTAAATACGTCTGTTGCATAACTCCAATACTTTATAGGAAATAGAAAAGGTTTTTTTCAATGTAAACACAGTGTGTAATAGGTATTAAATTAACTGGTATATTCAATAAGATTTGGAACAACAATTTTCGTAATACAAATAATTTTGCTTAAAAGAAACCGGTCTGGCACATTTAAATGGGGGTAATACATACACAATATATATATATATATATATATATATATATATATATATATATATATATATATATATATATAGAAGAAGGGTAGTGTCGTGACTGAACTAGTTGAAAATAACTATGAATTTGAAATAAACTTTGTAGAAAGGATATTCCTTGAGGTTGCAGTCAAATTTAATGGCCAATGAGAAAAGAAAAACTCTTTCTTATTTAGTCGAGCTTTCGAAAATGTTTATTTTCATTATCAAGACAGCTGTGAAAAAAGAAAACACTATTGTGAAATACGATTTTAAACAAATCTAAAGAACTTACTAAGGTGAGGTTAGAAGACAGCGATCTAATCACCATTTTGTGATTGAGGTAGTTTTCAAAATCATATCACTGTGAAACACTACTAGTAATATATATAAAATTAAACAATTGCAAACGCACATATTGTTTAGAAACTTAATTTAAACAATTTAAAATTTGACAAGTACAAAATTACCACATGGTTAAAGCATGACTGAAAAGGAAAATGGTGGATGACACGTAGCATGACATGAAGTGTCAATGTCATTTTCAAAGTCGAAATGTCATGGGAGAAATATGTTTTGTCCACAGAACAACAGGAATAGTACCAATCTATATGACAAAAATTATTAAATGAGAGAAAAAACCAAGAAATACTAAGCAGTTTTTTTAAATTTCGAAAATTCAATTGGAATCAAGTTTCAACAAATAATTGTAAATGACACTAGGGTTGGAAATATCAGATCGTTTATTCATGCTATTTGGTTCATTTTTTATGAACACCATTTCAAGAAAATTCCTTTTGTGGAAGTTATTCTCTACTGCTAAAATGGAAGGGTTGTTGAAATTACAAAATGATTAAATTTATATTGTGTTCAGCTAATGCACAACTATTTTTTTCTATTTACAATCACTCTATGAGATGCTATGCGACCTTTAAATTCCTACCGGTCTGCCCGATATATATTTTATCACAGTTAAGGCAAGGAATACTATATATGACATTTGATTTCTCATAAATCGTTAAAGGGGCTTTAGTTCTAGTGTAAAGGCTTGCAATAGTTTTAATATTTTTGTTGGCAATGCGTAGTTTGTCTAATTCAAACACATTAGTCAGTTTGGAAGTTAGTTCTCTTACATATGGTAATGTTTTATAAATAAATGGTTCTACTGGTTGAGGTTGAGCACTTGAATTTATTCTTGGAGAATTTACTGTTACAAGATCTAAATTTATATTTACATTTCCAGATTCAATAATAGTAACACTGGGTTGACGATCAGTACTGAATAGTAATTTATTAATAAATTTAATTGGATATGAGTTTTCTTTTAAGATTGTTTTTAATTCATTTAAACATTCCTTTTGAAAAATTGGATGTGATAAACACACTACTCTGTTTTTCATACCTTTACCAGGTTTGTTTTCATGTTTGGAGCATGATAGGAATGGAAACTTATGAATCTATTAGAACAAATTGGTTTCCTATACCATTTTGTGCGAAGAATATTTCCAACCCTCTACATACTCTCATATCTAAATAGGGATGCTTCGGTTGACTTCTACCTCAGAGGTAAATGTAAATTGATGTCGTAGCTATTGAAGTAGAATAACGCTTCATCTACTTTGTCATAAGGTACAGAGAGATCAAATCATCAATATCTTTTAACAAAGGAATGTTGAAAGGAATAAGGGTTAAAACATCTTCCACAAGATCATCTAACACATAGTTCACTAATATTGGGGAAATAGTGGATCCCATGGGGGTACCAAAAATTTGTTTATAATAAGTGTCATTAAAATTTAAAAAATTAGACACTTATTATAAACAAATTTTTGGTACCCCCATGGGATCCACTATTTCCCCAATATTAGTGAACTATGTGTTAGATGATCTTGTGGAAGATGTTTTAACCCTTATTCCTTCCAACATTCCTTTTGTTAAAAGATATGTGATGATTTGATCTCTCTGTACCTTATGACAAAGTAGATGAAGGTTATTCTACTTCAATAGCTACGACATCAATTTACAATTTACCTCTGAGGTAAAAGTCAACCGAAGCATCCCTATTTAGATATGAGAGTATGTAGAGGGTTGATATATTCTTCGCACAAAATGGTATATGAAACCAATTTGTTCTAATAGATTCATAAGTTTCCATTCCTATCATGCTCCAAACATGAAAACAAACCTGGTGAAAGGTATGAAACAGAGTAGTGTGTTTATCATATCCAATTTTTCAAAAGAATGTTTAAATGAATTAAAACAATCTTAAAGAAAACTCATATGCAATTAATTTATCAATAAATTACTATTCAGTACTGATCGTCAACCCATGTTACATTATTGAATCTGAAATGTAAATATAAATTTAGATCTTGTAACAGTAAATTCTCCAAGAATAAATTCAAGTGCTCAACCTCAACCAGTAGAACCATTTATTTATAAAACATTACCATATGTAAGAGAACTAACTCAAACTGACTAATGTGTTTAAATAGACAAACTAGCATTGCCAACAAAAATATTAAAACTATTGCAAGCCTTTACACTAGAACTAAAGCCCTTTAACGATTTATGAGAAATCAAATGTCATATAGTATTCTTGCCTTAACTGTGATAAAATAGATATCGGGGACCGGTAGGAATTTAAATCCATTTTAGCAGAAAGTGATTGTAAAATAAAAAAAATAGTTGTGCATTAGCTGAACACAATATAAATTCTAATCATTTTAGTAATTTCAACAACTCTTCCATTTTAGCAGTAGAGAATAACTTCCACAAAAGGAATTTTCTTGAAATGGTGTTCATAAAAAATGAACCAAATAGCATGAATAAACGATCTGATATTTCCAACCTTAGTGTCATTTACAATTATTTGTTGAAACTTGATTCCAATTGAATTTTTGAAATTTAAAAAAACTGCTTAGTATTTCTTGGTTTTTTCTCTCATTTAATAATTTTTGTCATATAGATTGGTACTATTCCTGTTGTTCTGTGGACAAAACACATGTTTCTCCCATGACATTTCGACTTTGACATATGACACTTGACACTTCATGTCATGCATTACGTGTCATCCACCATTTTCCTTTTTCAGTCATGCTTTAACCATGTGGTAATTTTTGTACTTGTCAAATTTTAAATTGTTTAAATTGAGTTTCTTAAACAATATGTGCGTTTGCAATTGTTTAATTTTTATATATATTACTAGTAGTGTTTCATAGTGATATGATTTTGAAAACTACCTCAATCACAAAATGGTGATTAGATCGCTGTCTTCACTTAACCTCACCTTAGTAAGTTCTTTAGATTTGTTTAAAATCGTATTTCACAATAGTGTTTTCTTTTTTCACAGCTGTCTTGATAATGAAAATAAACATTTTCGAAAGCTCGACTAAATAAGAAAGAGTTTTTCTTTTCTCATTGGACATTAAATTTGACTGCAACCTCAAGGAATATCCTTTCTACAAAGTTTATTTCAAATTCATAGTTATTTATATATATATATATATATATATATATATATATATATAATCCTATTTATCGAATAGTATCGATTGATATTTACCTTCACGCTATATATTACTGGCTAAATGAACAGTAATTTTCCGACAATTTAGGGAATAAAATGGACTACTCTTAAGAGCAAAGAAAAACGGTTTCTTCCTGAACACGGTTATCTGACTGACTCAGAAAGTGATTTCTCAAGTTTGTAAGCAAATGGCTTATAACATCCCGATTTCCCCTTGTTAACCCTAACACAAAATTTGAATACTACGTGTCACTTGTATATTACCTAAGCTTCACGTTGGTAATAATCCCGGCTGTGATAATTTTTTCTCTGTTCCTTCAAATAGCCCTTTTCTTCTACGTTTTTTCTCGTTAACAAGAATTCTATTTTTGCCTTTGTTTTCCTATTGTTTATGCTCGGCGATTTCCTGAGCTTGAACAATATTAACAACTGGGCGTGGATACAGACGACAAAGCATCACCGTATTTTCGTGTTATAAAATCCCTTATTTTGCCCTAATATAATCAACAACGTTTATTTACCCAAATCACCTTCTCGCTAAATGAATTATTCCTCCTGAATATGACTATAACTTGTGAAATTCGTGAATTTTGTTTTGCTCGGCACGTATTTTCAGGGACAAATAAACTTTTCAACGCATTTATCGCGGCCGATGTTCCGATTTGGTTAGTGCCTGAATCGGGACAGCGGGGAACAATAATTATTGTTATGTAATTGATTTATACGTCAATTGCTTAAATTCGGTGTTTTTCCCGAACTTAAGACAATAGAAAATTTAAATTCACTGATTGAAGTGATGTAAATATTCGCGTCAGTTGTTTGCATTCGGCGTTCTCCCTGAACTCAAATAACTGAAAACATAACTCAATAATTTTAGTAACGGGCAAATAAAAGAACTATTTATGTAAGATTTCTCTTGACAAGAAAAAGAAAACACCTGCCAGAGCTTATGTGAAAATTGTTTTCCGCGGGGACACAGGATAAAATGGTCTAATTTATACTGTTCAATTTGGCGAATGAATCATATATTTTTACCCGTTAAAATAACCAACAATTGACTAGAATGTCAATACTACCCAAAATTGAACACTCAATCGATTTCAGAAATAAAATAAATCAATATTCACTCTGTAGTCTTCTGACCAATTCAAACGTTTCGGCAAATGCTCGAATAAAGGAAATTATACTAATGCAGAAAATATATTCAACTTCTCAGGTAACGAATTAAATCAAATAAAGAATACTTTGGCAGAACTGAACTGTAAATGCCACGACAGATAATTAGCTAAATGAAATAATAATAATACATATAATAATATTTAAACTCCCGGCAAATTGATTGAATCAAATGGAATAATAATAAATGTAGAAATAATAAACTTCAAGTGCTTCAGCACACGGAGAAACCCAGCTCAAATACAAATTATTCACTATTTCCACTTACGGATACCTCAACGCTTCTGGACCTCGAATCTCTTTTCACACTTTTACACTTTTACTTCGAACCGGACTTCGTATCACCACAGGACTCAAGTAACAAGTAACAAGTCTCACCGGAAGGACAACAGGAACAAGCCCCGATGAGAGCTTCATAGTGCCTTTTTATAGATCTCGAATGTATGACCAAACTAGACGAAAAAGCCCGGTAAGAAAGGGGCGGTTTTTTGTCCGATGAACTGAAACTGGACCGAAAATCTGAACGATGATTTCGTTCCTGATACAAAAAATGATTTGGTTTTTCCCATCGCGATCTTTATTTCTTTCTCGTTCTTTACAAAAAATATCACCGGAGCTTTTCACCCTTTTTATAAGATCTAGAGAAAAACTCTGTTATGTTTTATGCATGATGTTGACGTGAATTCCAGTAGCTTTAGGGAATGAAATATTTTGCCAGACCGGAACCAATAGAAACCCCAAATCGGCAGGGACGTACCAAAGTTAGATTGAATATTCTTTAGCCGTTCTTAGTAACGGAGCTCTAAAAAAATGCTCCGTTACAGTACATTGTATCATTGTGCGAGGAAATGTGTTTGTGATCGTAACATCAAAAAATAATCTATAGAATATCACTCGAGAGTTCGAAAAAGTAGAAAATGATTCTCCAGATTTTATTTTCAAACTTGTTGCCATTTGGCAATAGCCACTCGAACCCTTGGGCTCTCGTGCCTGGCAACAAGTTCTCGAAAATCTGTCAAATTATTTTCACTTTATTCTCACTCTCTCTGTGATATTACAACTGATAATTGTCAATTTTTGTAGACATTGAAAGGCTATAAAAAATCTTTCAAATTCGGATGTCAGCTCATTCGTTTTTAGAATGTTATGGAAAGTGGGCAAAGACTTATCTGATGTTGTACTTTCCAAAACAGAGATGTCTTTACTTGACTTTGATATAATTCATGGTGAATTGTATATTAATACGGGCACCACTGGAAGATCAAACACCACATCCAGAAGAAGAAAGGAGAACTTGGTCTGAAGTAAAAACATTACTGTCTTTTGGAATAAAAATTATAAAAAAAAACTAGGACAAGTTTTTATACAAATGCACTGAAAATGAAAAAATACTTTCTTCAATGGTTTGACCTAGGTTATTCTATGAGTAGCAGAATCAAAATCTTACAAAATAACCTGGGCCAAACAATTAAATAAATAATTTTTTCTTTTTCTATTTTTTCTTAATAATATTTATTCAATTCTTTCAAGTCATTCATGGAATACGTCATCTTATTGAGTTCTGACGAAAATTGATAATTTCCGACCCCAATAAACTCGCATATCAATTTTGAATGGAATCGGGCCATAATGATAAAACACGTCGCCATCTTGGAGCTGATATCTTAAATTCATGAAATTGACAGATCTCATTACATAACACGATCCTGATCTCCATTGCTGAAACTGATGTGGTTATGTTATATTCAACTCTTGTGGGTGCCAAAGATTCGGCAATGATTATTATCCAAACATTCCAAAATCTAGTATTGATCTTTTTTTGGCGACGCCGACAACTTCGAACGTTGTTTGTACCAAACTTGGTCCAGTTTTTCTCATTTATGTTTTCAGTGAGATCGAGTTCTACTGAATATATTCAAATCAGAAATAAGGATATTCATAAAAAATCCCGACAGTTACAAAATCAAGGAGATGGCTGGCAAACAAGAGGACAGACCCCATTTTCTCTACGAAGACCCAAGAGGCCATTTTGAGTTAAAGTAGTATTTTGTGAGAAATCCAAAATTCAGAATAACTGGAATAAATTGTGTAACACCCTTTATTTTTAAACCCCAAATTTGAAGTATCTGATTCAAATTTAAGAAGGTGAAATCACTTCGCTGGTAGGCTGCTCAGATTGATACGGTTAGGCCGTGAGTAAGGTTCAATTAATGACTTTTCCTAGTTTGTCAAATTGGGCCACTGAAAAAATTATACATCAATTAACTTGACTAGTTCAAGAGTTGGGCGACAGGCTTGCTAAAGACGAAAGCCAAAGATAAACAAAAATTCACTGAATAAATGTCACCTAGCTTGTATGGGAAGGCGAATAAATATGCAGGAAATCAAGTTACCAAAGTTACTCCACACTAAGAATCTTAACAGTGACTGGATAGTATGAGAATTTATAAAAAAACTTTGAACAATGTTGCTTGGAAAGTGGAAAAAAAAATTAAATATACATAGCAAATTTTGACTCCGATAAAATTTGAACATTCACAAAGATTCCTTTAGACGATGGTGATACGGTATATACCTGTGGAGAAGGTCTTCAATGGAGGGAGATAAAGGAAGGCTGGTTTAGACGAAGATGGTCTCAGCGGTACGACGACAAATCTGGTCTCACCGGTACGACGACAAATCCGGTCGTTGGTGAGTATCTGTTGGTTTTTAGACCCCTTTCTTGGCGTGAATTGGTTTCATCTTCACGAGCCAGGCTGAATTTGACGTGCTGTATGATCTCCTCAAGTACCAGTCCTGCTGTCTCAGTAGGTGGCTTCACTCCGTGGTATATATCATGCGAAGAAGATGATAGGAATAAAAAATTGTACAAAAGGGGGAAGAACGAAGGATATCCTTTGAACCTCAAGTTTTTATTATTCAAATTTTGATCTAGAGAGTATTAAGATAGATGTAAATTAAAGCATACCAAAAAATGCCCCCAGTTCATATATAAGACTGGAAGATTACAGTGAAAGAAAAAATATAATCGCAATCAAATCTGCTATTCTGGATTTAAATTTCCAAGTTTATTTTAATCATTTAAAAAAATTGAGAATGAGCAAAATCCAAAACAGAACCAAACAAACTAAATTTCAGTAAAATATTGAAACAAAATAAGCTTTGATAAAGTGGGTAATTAGAAGAGCGCAAACAATTTTTGAATAAAAAATATATTAAAAAGGAAATATAAAAACTTTTTTGAGACTTTACCACAAAAAAATAAATATAGTATTTTAAGGAAAAAATACTCCAAAGTTTGCCAGAGAAAAAATATATTATTAAAGCAATATTACTTCGTCAAGTACCGAAGGAAAATATAGCGTTATGAACCAAAATACTTCGGTAACTTACAAAAACTTTGTGTTCAAGAACCAAAATATTAATCAGACACTAGAGCAAAAGTATACTATTCAGTTAAGATAAGAAGAGGGAGACCACACGTCTTCCAGTGGGCACAACTCTCTCAGATAAAGATAAAGCTTAATGATTCATTCAATCGAATAATTTTCAGAGATATTTCGGAATAGGGCGGCATATTCCCTTTTCCAATCGATAGGCTAGGTAATTCTTGAAAAATTGGATGCATTTTCCTACTCTTGGCGACAATGTAGTGACTGGAATGAATTAATTCTACGATGAAAAAAATAACCCCAACTGTGAATTGATGAAGAAGAACGATAAAAGGAACTTGTAAAATGTGAATCAATACCTATGCTCGAGGAATATATCAGCAATCGAGTGTTCTGAGACAAGTTAAGCCAGAGGTACAATCCTCTCCAGAAGCAATTTTTTCTCAAGAGAAAACAAAAATAATCTCATAAACGTATAGTTAGGAAATGAAAGAAGTCTTACCAGAGGGCTGTCCTATAAGGTAACTGCATAACTGTCCTAGAATAGTCGAATACACCCTTCGCAATCGGAATATTTGGAATAATCCCGTGGTACTGTGAGGTAAAAGCTAGTTCACTCGAAATTCCCAATTATCTGGTACCTAAAAATGGGAAAAGCGTAGAACTGATTTCCAAAAAAATTAGTCGCCAATGGTCTGAACGGATACTACGTCAGCCACGTCAGCAATAGCTCGAATGCGGTAGATGCTTGCCAAAATGGCCGAAATATACATATTCATTATCGCTTCACTTAAATCCAAGGCACAAATCACCTTCGATAGGAATTAGCCACAGGGAGTATCATATACGATATGTAAGATATAAAATAATAATAAGATAATTTAATCGGAAATTCACTGATAATTCCAAAAGTGATGAAAATCTGACAGTATAGAATTTATACCTACCTTCAACAATTCCATCGATACTTCCAAGAATTCGAATTAAGCACCAAAAATATGTTAATCAACTAACATTGATTGCAAAATAAGGAAAATAATTATACTCCACCAATATCAACAGTGATAGCCATTAAATTCGAAGATCGTAACGTACCAGAATCAATTTACTCAGCACACCTGCATATGTCGAAGTTCAATCGAAGAAAGAGAGCGATCATATTTCCGGTTCGACCAAATCACCACTTCACCTGTTTTTTCCCAAACCAATTTCGGTTTTTCCTCTATTCAAAAACACTTATGGAAAAAACAACCGATCAACTCGACATGAATTACGAACTCTCATGATCACATTTTCAAGAATCGATAATAAAGATCGCACTATCGCAGTTTATAACCTGGGCAGTAACTACTGACTCGCACCACCGTAAAAGTAACCGGAAAAATTATTAGAAATTGATTATGTATAAGGAAGTAACGAAAAATTCGTTGCAATTGACGAATGACCTTTAGATGATGAGTATTCAGGCTTAATATTCATCTAAAGCACATTAACAAATTAAATGCCATATGTCATTCATATATGAATGACAGTGTGAATTTAGTTTGTGACACGTCATTCATATTTGAATGACAGACAACGTTATATGTTGGGCCACGTCATTCATTCATAAATGACAGTGCAATGTAAATTAAATACGAATCAGAAATCGTGGCCTGTGTGTAACGTTTGCGTATATCTGGATTGGGAAAAAATTTATAACCAAGCATTTTACTCCATAATAATGAAATTAACGTTTATTCCCTGATTAAGTGTAATAATTAATGTGTACAAGTGAGTGCGTCTTATTAAAACATTATGAACAAATATGTGGTTGTTTGGGACATTTTTTACAGTGAATATACCAGGTATCAACGAATCTATTGGAAAAGTCATAACTTCTGGAATATTAGGTGTATCAAAATGAGATTTGGTATAGGTGAATGATATGTAAAGAGGAGAGTTTTCGCATATTTTTCACTTCCTGGTCACTTTCAGTTTTACCGAAAATGGCTCCGGTTTTGAATTTTTAAATAGAACACCTTGTATATTGTAACATTTTTGGATTCCCGAGACAATTCTGGCTCAGAATGTGTCATTTCAGGAAGTTTCTACGCCTACTTACTTTTTTTGGAGTCACTTTTAATATTGCATCTAGGTGGCGATGATCGGACGTAAACTAATCTGAGGACCTCAGGTGATGTCAGAAAATTACAATCGCAAAGTTTTAGTGACTAGTATGATAGATAGGAATGGGACGAGTTGTAAAAATTACATTTTTGTGTCTAACTATTATTTTTCAAATGGCGACCATTTTTTGACAAGCACTTTCCGAAAAAAGGATTTTTTGACAGATCTAACGATACTAATTTATTTACGATTGGATTAAAAATAAGAACATTAATTGAATATAACTGAGGAAAATACTGGATAATAGTTCATTTACTTTTGTCAAATGTGCTATGGATAATAATTCATTTACTTTCACTGCAGTAAATTGTCAAAGTGCATTCCTCCTTGTTCGAAACACATTTCACCTCGTTCAACTGTCTCTCTCAACACGTTTCGTAACTTTTGAAGCATCATACTCCTAAATGCCGTAGAATTATTTCTTCTAATATTTCAAGAGTGGCTGGGGCTGGTGCCTAATAAACCTTTTCTTCAACATATCCCCAATTAAATAAATCGTGAGATCGGTCATTGGATTGGATTACCGATTAGCTGACTCATCGAGTAATTAGGAATTATGATCAAGGCAAATGCTCCATCGAGTAATTAGGAACTTATGGTAGAATAAGATGATCTCGATCGAACCCCTGTTAACTGAACTTGAAACAATATTGGCCCAATCATTCTGTTTCCAACAATACCAGCTCAGGCATTGATGCCAAATGTTTCTTGAAAATTGCCCTCTCTCATTGCATATTGATTTCGTTGGACCCAGTACCAAGTATTTAGCTTATTGATCATACCATTATTTGTAAATTGTGGTTCGTCGGAAAATAGAATGAAATTTTTGTTAACTTATGATTTTGAAGCAGCCAATCACAAAACACTACCCATCTTTCGCCATCGCCAGCATACAAATGTTGATATAACTGATATTTAAATGCTTGATATCTGTGCTTTTTAAGTATTTTTCCTGCATTTTCGTGACTCATCTGCATTTCTTGACTAATTTGTCTTGAATAAACCGTTTCATCAATCTCAACCATAGCAAAAACGTTAATCTCAGTCCCTTCATTTATGATAAACCTCTGTTACGCCTCTTGATTTCCTTCTTGCCTAAAACGATTCTCAACAAACGGAAAATACTGATGGGGTGGATGTTGCCGATTGGGATATCTCTGAGCATACAACTCAGCAGCATTCTTTGGATGTTTATGACATTCTCCAATCATCAATAACATATCCACTTTTTGAATTTGAGTATACATTAATTTGAAGAAGAATCAAATTGAAATTTAACGAGAATCAGGAAACTTTTAATATCTGCTCATAAAGTTTAATTCACTATCGTTACCTAAGTTAGTGAACTGCGAAATATTATGCATCATGGCTATCTATGGCACAGTTGACAGAAGTAAATAAATTAATATGCAGTATTTTCCTTAGTAAAATTTAATTTATGTTCTTATTTTCAATCCAATCGGAAATAAATTAATATTGTTAGATTCGTCAAAAAATCTTTTTTTCGGAAAATGCTTGTCAAAAAATAGTTGCCATTTGAAAAGTAATAGTCAGACACGAAAATGTGATTTTGCCGACTTGTCTTTTCCTATCTATCATATTAGTCACTAAAACTTTGCGATTGTAATTTTCTGACATCACCTGAGGTCCCCAGATTAGTTTACGTCCGATCATGGCCACCTAGATGCATTATTGAAAGTGACTCTAAAATAATTAGGTCTGCGTAGAAACTTCTCAAAATGTCACACTCTGATCCAGAATTGTCTCAGAAATCCAAAAATGTCACAATATACACATTTAGAACCGGAGCCATTTCGGGTGAAACCGGAAATGACCGGAAAATGAAAAATATGCAAAAACTTTCCTCTTCACATACCATTGACCTATACCAAATCTCATCTCGATACACCTAATATTCTAGAAGTAATGACTGTCTAATAGATTCGTTGACATCCGGTATACCATTTAAGAGCCTCTTCTCGCTGTCTAACGCCCAGCCGATGATTGTGGACTTGAGTACCAACTGTTGTATTTTCTTCTTATTTTCCTTCCGTTCTTCCCAACTCTATCAGTCAAGTAATAATAGCTATTTGCAGACACTTTCTGCTTTTCACGAGCTGATCGTTCTGGTTGATTTAGTAAATTCGCAGTCAAGACTTCACAAAATAGCAAGTTTGTATTAACAACAGCTGATCCTGATAGAAGTTCAATGCTCAGTTGCCGATACCACTTGACACCTTTCCTGATGGTTGTAGCATAGGAAGCCATTTGATCAGAGAGGTCTATACCAGCCTTCCCTTTGTTGTACACGAGGATACACAGGGGCTTTCCTGTAGCTATCTTAGATACACGTTTCCTACAAGCTACTGTTGACTCTACTTCGCGACTTGTATACCTATGGTTGCTATGTTCAGAATGTCCTGATCACCAATAACCATAACAGGAGCATGTTTTGTGGACAATAATCGAACATCCCTTGTGTCTTTCCATTTCAGAATGACGATACCATTCGTATCCTCGATGATATTATCTTTCCCTTTTCAAGTTTTGCTACAAGGACTTCTTCAGGAATGTCCTCTATTTTTGCCGTGACTGTTCCGACAAGATGGGCCTCTTCATCAAGCTAGTGTAAAAAAAATTGTCATTGATAAATGAATGGAGTGGCCTTGGCACGTCAATATATATGTATTTTGCTCAAGAGGCTTGTCATTCATATGTGAATGACATTGAAAGAAAATTGGAAATGGACAAAATAAAACACAATGAATAAAGAATTACCACCAATTCAATGTATTATAAAACAATATTGATAAAATGTTAAACATTAGTTGGCCTGGAGGACTTTGTTTTATTGATCCATTTGGCACAATAATGGTTGGTAATCTTGTCCAGTTTTGATTACAAAGCGTGAAGAGTAATCACTTAAATGGTTCGAAGATCATATGCCTTGAGCAAACGTAATGATCCAATAATGACAACATGTTGCTTGACGGCATTTCTTTCGATATATCTGCCATTCTGAGACATGTCTGTATGATTTCAATTCCTGAGAAAAATAAGAATGTTGATCCATCGAGGTGCTCTATAATCAGAACTATAAGCTCAAAATAATAACCTTGATAATACAGCACGGATTAGTGATGATCTCGTATTTCATCAGTTTGTAACGTGAGGCAATACTGGTGTCGTAGACGGTAATACGAAACTCGTTATGACACGTCATTATTTATTGATAAAATTATAAGTTTTTTTTTCTAACTAGAGCTATTTAGTTTTTACTATATTAGATCAATTATAGCAATCATCTACTCATTTGGTAGTGAATGCTCTTTTCATAAATCAGAGAAATCAGACAAATCTCTTCCGACGTAACATGGAACTGATAAAATCCACAATACCGATTTCCACAACTCTTTCCACTGGCCATTATCAGTTTTTAACTCTTCATAATTTCTCGTCTCTCTGGAACAGGCGGTAATTTCCTCTATTAATGTTCGGAATTGACGTAACTAGGTTATTCCCGACACTTTCATAGTTTCCAGCGTTACGATAGTTTTGAAGACTTGTCCCAAGGGGCGACGATGAAATATCATTTCCTTCGCCTGAAAATTTCATCCGTCGTGGATCTACTAGAAAAGAATAATAATAAAAATGATGAATAAACTTCATTTTCTCGACGAAGTTTAGCAAATAAATATTTGAAAAATCCACCTGATTATACAGGTGCACACCCGTGAATGACGAGTGTATAATGCCATTTAATGAAGAATTAGCGATAAAAAAATCTGATAAAAATAATTGAAAACATATTTTCTTCTTTGTAAAATTCGACAAAATTTTGGGTAGCGCCTCCCGCCTTATTTCAGGTGACCTGATCAGAGAAAAACTCCGGCAATTGCCGAATTATTTAACTCGACATTTGAATAAGGTAGAATGTTGAACTGATTGTGTGGTAAATGTACACATTGCAGGCTGCCTGAGATAGATATTCAATTCCAAAGTGAAGGAAACAACTAACCTTGTTATATCCAAACTGGTGATACAGTCAGAACTGGTATACTTCGCCGAAACCATTACTAATTCCTTTCCTAAAAATAATGCTCTTTACTGTGGAGCAGACTTCATTTTACAAGCCTTTATTGTTTCATCTGTCCCGATGTGTGTAATCAAATCTTACAAATTAAATTTGACCCACTTCTAGTTCTCCGATATACTTGAAATTTGGCGGGTGTCCATACTTTCCGTGACCATGCATAATATAATTTTTGTTTGAGAAAAAACAAAATGGCCACGACTATTGAAAAAATAATGAAAATAAAAATATGATTTTGCTGTTGTTCGGTCAACAAATATGATCAACATATACGTTTCTCCAATCAAAACTGTTTGGGAATATCTCTGGACAAACCCTATGCTAAAAATCTCTTTAAATTTTTTCCTACAAGCTTTTATCCAAGCTTTTATTCGTTCGTATGTCAATCTCTAATTCTTTCCGTTCCAAAAGTTGTAATCCATTTTTGGAGCACTTGCAGAAATCCGATTGGGATGAAATCTGGCAGTTGTTCATAATTTTGGTGACAATGCATTATGGAATTTCGGAGAAAAAAACAAAATGGCGGCTCCAAGATGGCGGACGAGTTTCGTGATTATGGTAGGATTCGATTCAAAATTGGTAGGTATGTGGTAGTTTTCGGGGTCGAAGAATCATGAATTTTTTGTCAAAATTTATAAATTTAATATGGCGGCTCCAAAATGGCAGCGGAGTTTTGTGATTATGGTCCGATTCTATTAAAAATTTGTATGGGGGGGTTTTCGGAGTCGGAGAATATGAATTTTTAGTCAACATTTATGAAATTGAAATGGCGCCTCATGAAATTTTTGTTTAGAAAAAACAAAAAGGCGTTCAAAGATGGCGGACGAGATTCACGTTTAGGGACCGATTCGATTCAAAATTGGTATGTGGGGTTTTCAGTTTCGAAGGTTATTATTTTTTTTTTTCAAAATTCATAAAATTAAAATGGCGGCTCCAAGATGACCGATGATCTCCGAATTAATGACAAAATGGCGTTCCAAGATGGAGGACGATATTTAGGTTTGAGATCCGATTCTATTCACAATTGGTATGTGGGGATTTTCGGGGTCGGAGATTATGGATTTCTTTATCAAAATTCACAAATTCAAGATAGCGGACGAGTTCTGTAAGTATGGCCGGTTCGATTCGATATTGGTATGTCGGGGTTTTTGGGGTCGAAGATTATGAATTTAGTCGAAGATTATTGATTTTAAGTTAGAATTCATCAATTGAAGATAGCAATTCCAGGATGGCGGATGAGTTATTCTTTAGATGCTCTTCTCATTGAAGAACTAGATAGCTCAGAACTTACATAATAACAATGCTTCAACAAAAATGCATCCGATTAAAATAAAATAATTAACAAAAAACGTTTTAAAGACAAGCTTTCATTCAAATGCACTTAAAAGTGAAAAATATATGCTTTGGATGTGCGACGTAGGTTATTCCGTGAGTTATAGATTCAAAAGCTTATCGCTTTTGTATTCGAACTGAAAACTTTGCGCGATAAGCTTATGAATCTATAACTCACGGAATAACCTATGTCACACATCCAAAACAATTATTTTTAATTTTCTAGTGCTTGTCTTTCAAAATATTTTTTAATAATTATTTTATTATAATTTTATGATCGATGTTGGAATTGGACCAGATGATGAATGTGTATTGAGGCGTCCACAAACGAAGAGATCGGTATCACTACATGTTGCATGATACCGTGGTAGCGATACAAATTTCATCATGTGTGTGGTTGTTCAGTATCACGGTATCAGTATCACCGTCTCAATCACTGAAACGGCGATACCACGTGCTTGCGAATGATGTTTCACGATTCCGTCTCACCGCGTGTGGAGACGTTGATGCTTGATACAAATCTCATATATTTGTATCGCCACTTGTATCGCGACATGTTGCGATACCGATCTCATCGTCTGTGGGTTCCTTTACGCTCAAGTTGAGTCGAGACTCACGTATGGCGTTTGTTCAAAGGAAGTTCTCAATGGCCAAAAACGGATCCTGAGATTTATTTTTGGAATATCTAATAGGGAAACTTGTAGAATAATTTTTGAATATTTTAATGTTATGACACTTCACTGTCTCTTCATTTTCGAAATGCGTGTTTATGTTATTAAAAATAAAAAATATTGATATCCATGAACATTGAACACGAACAAGTCACCACTTTCATGTTCATTTTGCTAAAAGAAAAATAATGTCAAGTGTTTCTGATTATGTTGGTCTTGAACTTTTTGATAATCTTCCAGACAAACTGAAGGGTATACCTGCATTATCCTCTTTCAAATATGATTTGTTCTTACATCGTGAAAGATTTAATAGAAATTTAGCAGATGTGTGGGGAATTTTAGGTAATATTTTTCTATTTTTCTATTTTTTTATTTTATTTATGCTATATGTCAATTATATTTTGCGTATTTTCATCTATTTCATATTTTACAAGCTTTTATTTAGTTTCACCTGTCCCGATGTCTGTGGGTTTGTAATCAACTCTCAGAAATTAAATTTGACCCACTTCAAGTTGTCCGATTAACGATAAATTTGGTAGGTATTCATAATTTTTTATAGAGAAAAACAAAATGACGGCTCCAATATATTTATAGTATATGATAATGATATTTATTTGCATCAGGAATACCTACAATAGTTAATAATCCTAATAATAATTTGACATAATATTGATAGTACTCTTACACGAACAAATAAAGAGAAAGAACACAAAGCTTTCGCTCTCCGTGTCATATCCCAATTATTCATTCATGTGTGGAAGATGAACACTAAATTATAAAATGGTATTATAATTTTCAATAGGATATTTATATATATATATATATATATATATATATATATATATATATATATATATAGTCTGAAATTATATATATAAATAAATATATATATATATATATATATATATATAAATCTGGAGATTGTGGTTCTTGAATCCTGGTATATATATATATATATATTGATATATATTGATGAATTTGTATAAAATGAATTTTATAATTGAATTTTGTTATTATTATTATTAATTTATTTTTGCACCGCGTTGGGCGCCAATTGTTATGTAATAATAATAATTTGCAAATATAAATTGTTTTTATATAATGAAGATTGCTAATAATTTCCGCTCTTCGTTGTGAGCCAAATTGTTATGATATAGATAAGTATTTTCGCCCTGTATAATATTTTGTATGATGTAATAATGTAATAATAGTTGCTAGCTAACGTCACTGTTCTCTCGTCACGTTGCTGCCAATTGTTATCACTTTCCTTACCACAACTAAGCTCAGTTGGTACGCCTCTTGTCTCAGATAGCCGGTTCAGGTTGATGTCAATTTCTATTCAGTGTTTATAAATACGATTGCTAATAATTGTGGAAAATAAGCAACAAAGTATCAAAAAGCAATTATTTCCTTCATTCAGGAAAACTTAAAATTTACCTGGCCTACGATCGATAACTTATTCTAATGTCAATCTGCAAATTTTCATGGATAATCATGAGAAACAGGTCATGGATAAATAGACACAACCTCACTTTTACCTTGAAAGTGAAATTTTCATTAATAGTTCAAATTCAAATGAAATAAAGTTCTTCTGATGGGATATGAGTTATCAGTGAAATAGTTCAGTTCGTGATGTGCACTAGGAAAGTTTATACCTGTCGCTGGAACTGTCGCTGTTCAATATTCACCCAGAATTTGGATTCCCTCTCAATCCAATGCTCTCAGGAACTCCAATACCAAGAAGAAGGAACCATACAAATTCAGAAATCAGGAATATTTGTATATGGTGTACAAATAAGGTAATGTTGGTTTTCTGCTTATAATGTTGAAATTATTGAATTTTTCTTCTCCCCCAACAAAACGTGCATTCGTTTTTAAATTATTTTAGTCTCCTTGTGGCTTTGTTTTCTTCGTTACTTGGATACCATTTTTCCTCATTCCTTTCGATTTGAATTTTTGAATTCGCGCACTATATTGTCACATTTTCACTGTTTGGGGTTATTTGTCAAAACTTATAAATACAACTATTTTCACTTTCTTATAAACTATATACAATTTCAGTGATAATTGTTTCTGACACTTTCTCGTTCTTATTTTCTCACAATTTCAAATCTTACATTTCACCATACTGTTCCCTGATTGGCTATTGTCATCAAGAAGTTTGCTGTTCTCCCATTGGCTACTTTTAGTTAGATACAATTTCATATACTGTATGTTTCAAGCTTATAATTTTGTGGATCACATTTTATTCAGGATGATTTTGTAAATCTAGACTTTTTGTTGTCTTTTGAACAAGTATGGGTTGTAATCATTATGACAGTGTATGAAATTGATTGTATTATAGTATTTGAATATTTTTATCCATTCATATTATACAGAGGCTTAATAAAGGAAATAGAACTTCAAAAATTATGTAAAAACAATCTCTTGAAACTAATAGCTATTTAGTAATTATTCTTTTTGTGGGTTTTTTCTCTTTAAAATATATAACTGGTTTTTTATAACAAAATAATATATATATATATATATATATATATATATATATTTGTCGGAGCTTTCTTAGGTTATTGGAAGTGTTAACCGTAGACACGTGTTTCGGGCTCTCGGCCCTCATCAGTATGGTGAAGAGGTGAAGAAGTGCAAGGATGAACAACACTTGGTAGAAAACGACAAATCAACGGAGTCAACAAACAGAAGCCAGCCGCACATTTGTGGTTTCGGTTAGCAGACTCTGAATTCCAGGGCAATAGCCAACGTCACCACGGTGGCAGCTATAGCTACCTGCGTGACATCCGAGTCCAGGATGATAGAGATGGAAGAGAGGAATATCGAGGGGACTGTTAAACAAATTGGAAGAAATTCAATGGACATAGCCCTTCAAAGAGAAGTGTTAACCGTAGACAAGTGTTTCGGGCTCTCGGCCCTCATCAGTATGGTGAAGAAGTGCCAGGATGAACAACACTCGGATCTCACGTAGGAAGCTATAGCTGCCTCCGTGGTGACGTTGGTTGTTGCCCTGGAATTCAGGGTCTGCTAACCGAAACCACAAATGAGCGGCCAGCTTCTGTTTGTTGACTCCGTTGATAGCCGCAATATATATATATATATATATATATATATATATATATATATATTACGGCTATATCAGATGCTATATGAATTTTTTTATTTAGCTAGGGTTTTGATTTTTAAGTTCATCTATATAGGTGTTTTTCCTGAAAAAACACGATTTTACACAGAAAAACATTTTTTATGTTAGCTTAGGTTAAAACGGGTGAATCCACCAGATTCAACTATGACGTCTGGTAGAACGGGAGAATCCACCAGATTCAACTACGACATCTGAAATACCGGTAGGATATGTTAAGTTACAAAAAAAACGCCGAGGAATGCTCGGTTACCCTGGAACTATATATTAAATGCCCATAAACATATATATTCACATACATACGGTAATACGGTATTGAAGCAGAAAAAAAAATAGCTTAAATATCGAAAAGAATTGAGTATGTGAACATTTAATTATCTTGGCATATTGAATAGTATGGAGAACTGAGAATAGGGAGCATAGGCCTACTTTAGTGGATATAGTGCAATAAAGTGCTCTCACGATATAATCAAAATTGGTATGTCTCTAACCAAAATTAATAACTGAAGTAACATCCACAACAACACACAAACAATTCATTACAAGATTAGCCAAAAGACATAAGAGATATCCATCCTAAAGTCGCTTAAAACACTGGCATAGTCAAATTACACAACACAGATTCAAGCTGTGGAATTGATATTGCCCAGCTGAGAGATAAAAACACGTGTAAACAAAGCACCTAAGGCTAGCCATAAACGAACTTATATCCAACTATGGAATCGGATTCGATCAACGCGATCAGAAGTTTAAAGGAAGAAGTACTGAAAAACAGAAAAGAAATCAAATCTGCGATTGAAGCCGCCGAAACAAGACTTTTGATGAAAGTTGAGGAACTAAAAGAAAAAGTTCATCATCTTGAGAAAGAAAATTTGGAATTAAAAAAAACAGTGTTATTATATTCGGATTACACAACAAAGAGAATACACTTACTACCATAAGAGAAAAACTAAATACACTGCTAGAAGTTGATGTTAGAGAATCTGATTTCAATAATATATATCAACTAAATAACGCAGAGAAACCTCCTGTAAAAATCGAATTCCTGTCTTATTTAAAGAAAGTTGAGATCCTTAAGAATTGCAAAAAGTTAAAAGGTACGGGCGTGGCCATATCACACGATCTTACTTTTGAACAAAGACGAGAAAATAGAATACTGAGAACTTATTTGAATAAAGCCAGAGAAGATCCTACCAAACGATCTTATATAAAAGGGAATAAACTATACGTCAACGCTAGAGTCTATACAGTGAAAGAATTAGAGGAATTAAACTACTCAGAAGAGCACAACGCAAACAGTGCCCCACCAACGCCAACCATACGAAATCCTGGAAAAGAATTCGAGACTCCCGACTCCATATCACAGGAAGACCACAAAGAAGCAGAAAACAGGAAATCCGTTATAGACACAAACACACCCAAAACCAACGAAAATAAGAAGAATACGAAACCGACGGCTGGTGGACTACCATTGAAAGAGAGAACACGAAGCCAACGCTCAATCAGGTAAAGACAAACAAAAACTCAATGTCCCACTAGTTATGTAAATTGAGAGTTACAGAAAAATAGAAAGAAATTTATACATACATGTTCACTCCCCATGTTAACATAATTTTATATTTACACCTCCATTAATCTGCTCGCTTACAAGTATTTATATGTGTACACGTGTATATATATATATATATATATATATATATATATATATATATATGTGCATATATACGTATTTACATCTTTTGATTGTGTGAACGCATTAGTAATTAGTAACCTTGATCATCTGTTTCCTTCTGTTTTTTTTGTCTTTTTTCTTTTTCTCTTTGTTCCCGGTTTACATAATGGATCCCTATATTCGTGATTTTAGAATTGATAACGTTGAAACATATAGCATAGACACAATTGGAGAATGCAGTCAAATACTTGATATAAACAAGAACTACGAAAATTTAAAATTCTGCAAATGAATATCCGTAGCATTAACAAAAACCTTGATGAACTCTCCATTATGTTACAAAATTTGAAATCTGATATTGATGTTATTGTACTAACAGAAACTAGAGAGGTAATTGATCAGAGCATCTTTTACATAAATGGATATAACATGATATACAATGATAGCCATTACAACCAGAATGATGGGGTAGTTGCCTATATAAAATCAAAATTTAAATTTACTTACGAAATAGTAGAGATTTCTGATGGGTTGAAAGCACTCCGAATTGAACTCGAGCTAGCCACGAAAAAAACACTCCTCATTACATCCCTGTACAGATCACCGAATTCCAATATACAGGAATTCAACACTAATATGTTCAATTTATTCGAGAACCACCGTGATAACACGGACGTATCCCTTTTTTTGGGCGATATCAATATTGATTTATTGGATGTCGATAACAAGCATACAGTTGAATATCTGCATACGTTGAATGAATTTGGATATATCCCCACAATAAATGCACCCACCAGAATACAAGGAAACAGTAAATCATGCTTGGACCATATCTTCATAAAATCAAAAGATCCAAACCTTAATGAAAATATTCTACCCATTATATTGAAAACAACAATAACAGACCACTACTCCACCCTACTACAGATTGTATTTACCGAAAAGATAAAAGCAAATATCAACAAAAAAAGATACGAAAAACATATCAATACTAAAAAAATACACAACGCCTTCAATAACATTTCTTGGGATGATGTTTACTCTGCACCAACCCCGGATTCTGCAACAAAAAGTTTCATCAAAATAACCATGAGAGCGCTAGGAACATGCACAGACAAACGTCAGATTCACAGAAAAAATACTAAAATAGCACCCTGGGTCACGGACGGTTTATTGAATTCTATCAACAAAAAAAACACTATGTTCAGCAACATGCAAAAGCACCCATATGATGAAAATCTAAAGAAAGAATATAATAACTACAGAAACAAGCTAACATCTTTGATAAAAAGCCAAAATTAACTTTTATAAAAACAAATAGAAAAACACCAAAACAATTCAAAATTCTATGGAATGTCACTCAACAAATATCTAGAAAAAAAAACAAAATTGATAATAGATAAAATTAAATATCCCACAAAAAATGAAATATTGACTGATAAAATGTACATTGCAAATGCATTCAATAAAGCTTTTGTAGAAACGGGTAAAGTTCTTGCTAATGAAATATTGACTGATAAAATGTACATTGCAAATGCATTCAATAAAGCTTTTGTAGAAACGGGTAAAGTTCTTGCTAGCAAGATCAAACATAACACAAATTACGAAATAAAGAGAACATCGATATTGAATTCATTCCTTTTTGAACCAATTGACCAGACGGAACTGAGAAATACAATTTTTGAGCTTAAAAATAATAAGGCAGTGGGCTGTGACGATTTGAAAGCAGAAAATATAAAACTTATATCAACTTACATTCTAGATCCCCTCACTCACATACTAAACCGATGTGTAGAGGAAGGTGTTTACCCTGGAGAATTTAAAATATCAATTATTACCCCACTGTTTAAGAAAGGGGATACGTCTATTATAACAAATTATCGCCCTATCTCCCTAGTTACTCATCTGTCGAAAATATTTGAGAAGATCATCAAAAAAAGACTCTTTTCTTTCCTAAACAAATACAAACTAATTTCAAATAGTCAATTTGGATTTAGAGAAAAAATTTCGACCCAAGATGCTGTACTCACTTTGACTTCAAAAGTAACTGAAGCTTTGAATGAAAGCAAAACCTGTCTGTGTGTGTTCATTGACCTTTCGAAAGCTTTTGACACTGTCAGTCATCATCTCCTACTTCAGTCCTTGGAAGATATTGGGATACGGGGCAACACATTGAAACTATTTGAAAGCTACTTAACAGGAAGGAGCCAAGCAGTAAAAATTGATGATATATTGAGCAGTTATAAGGGGATCGACTGTGGAGTACCTCAAGGCTCCGTGCTAGGACCGACATTATTCAATATATATATCAACGGACTTTTTACATTAGGAAACGGAAACATAGTTGGTTTCGCAGATGACACCGCAATCTTTTATAAGGCGGACAACTGGAATTCCTTAAAAATTAAAGTAGAAACAGAGTTATCCCCTATTAAATGTTGGCTGGATAAAAAGTTACTAACGGTGAATATTGATAAAACACACTACCTACCATTCTGTTGTAATGCAGCTGGAGCACCCATTCGATCAACTAACGATAAAACTGATACACCCTCAGATTTTTCCTGAAAAGAAAATTAAATACTTGGGAATAATTCTAGACACACATTTGAAATGGGACCTTCATATTAAACACACCGTCAATAAATTGAGGACCATCTTATTCAAATTCAGGAAACTCAAAGAACTCCTACCGCTGACGAGTCTCAAAACACTATACTACTCGCGTTGAAAGTCATATCCGCTACGGAATAGCAGTCTGGGGAGGAGCGTTAAATACTCATATTCATCAGATTGAAATTATGCAAAGGCGTTTTCTCAAGCTAATGATCTCAAAAATAGCAGGTATCCTTCTGACAGTTTATACATCGAAACTCGTACGATGGATATAAGGCAGCTGTACTTCTTATGCTCTAGCACTAAATATCATACAAGTAAACATACAGCGTTGCTCCCTTCACACCAGTACCTAACACGTCAGAAAGATCAGTACATTACACCTCTAATGGTCAAGGTCACTGCACAAAGATCATATAATTATTTTGCGCCTAAACTCTACAACAACATTCCCGAATATATAAAATCCATTACAAACATCAATCGCTTCAAAAAAGATTTGAAAAGACATATTCTTCAAAGTCAAAGACATGAACTTCTACATCTATTTGTGTAGATGAGAAAAACCATACGTACCTCTGCTATATTGTTCGACTCTGTAATGTATTTGTATTTATATACTAAATTGTCTACTTGTATTTATGTATTTATCAAACTAAAATTCAGTTTGTTAGATTTTAAATTGTGATTTTATATGGTGGAACTTTCAATCTATAATTACCTTCTTTTAAATGTATATGTATATAATTGTATTTGGACTGAATGTTGTCTATATGCTTAACCATTACCACCTTTACTTGGATTTTGTGTTTGATTTTTATATTATATGTCTGCTATCTTAAATCTTAAATTTATATATTAAACAAATTAAAATGGATATTCAGGCTATTAACTTATATATGCAAATTCATCTTCACCATTCTTTATTTTGTTTTTTTTATTTTTTTATCTATAATTAAATTCAATATTTATGTCAACTTCATACAATATTTTAATTTTGCTTTGAATATATTTTCTCCACATACAAGCAACATGTGATGCTTCTGTGGTTTCTACCATGTTTATTCAGCTTATGTATTACCTTCTTGTTACCTTTTGTGATCTGAACCTGAATAAACATTATTTATTATTATTATTATTATTATAGGAAGTATGCTAAATTATTGTATTAATGGAAATTCTTTTAGTTAAAGGAGTTATGTATAAGTTGTCTCTAATTACTTAGTAGGAATAACTTGTTGAAAACGGACCTTTCTGAAAAAATATTCATGAATCGTGGTAAAAATGATTGATATTTGGTACCCACTGTTTTATTCGTTAATGGAGTTTTTATCTCATTTGAATATTTAGCCCTTGTTGTGATTATGTGAAAAAAAGTCAATGTTTCCCCTTTTTGTATGAAAAGTGCACTACTTTCAGAAAAAAGATCTGTCGAATATCTAGTGCCCTAGCTTTTTTATATGAGTTATCTGATGGGTAGGTTCTTTTTTTTTTGATATAATTTTAAGGAAATATTCTTGAAGTATGTTCAATTTTCCTAGATATACTCGCGCAATGCCATCCGATAATATATGCTATAGGGCAGCCTTCAAGAGTAAAATAGAGCATTCTGAGATGGTGCAGAGGTAAGATTTCAGTTAGGTATTTGAAGCAGCCTATGAATGTTTCTGATCGTATTAACATGATGACTCTAATGAAGATGACAGTCTATACTTATCCCTAAATAATCTATATTCTCAGTACGTTTTATTGTGATTATTCATCTCTGAAGTATTATACTGAGGTAGTTGGTTTTCGTAGTTTCTTATAAGGAGGAACATTGTTTTGTCAAAATTTATTATAAGCAACTCATGGTTGAACCAGTCAATGATATTGTTCATTTCTGAGTGGATTTCTATTTTAGGTTCTCTCAGATGTTTGATGAATACAATGTTTGATGTATAATCCGCGAAGCTTATTATGTGTCAGAGGTTCTAATATATATATATATATATATATATATATATATGATGGATAGAATTGGTCCGAGTACCGTCCCCTGTGGTACTCCGCATTCAACCAGTTCAAAACTACTATAGGTATCATCAATTTCGACACATTCCTTCCTATCATACAAACAGGGCGTTCTATCGAAAACGTACCGCAAGGCATTACAGGGTGGGAAAGAATGTTTCGGCAAAATCCAAAGACACATCAAGATTGTATGTCAGGGAGACACATTTTGACGTAAAACCTTCAACCCCCTAAGTAGGGGTGTCATCCCAAAAATTTGTTCAAATGGAAGGGGGGGTCAAGTGATACCTCATAAGGAGGGGCTTGTCATTTCCTATATAGTGCTGCTTAGTTTTTGAGAATCGATCCACTCTTTTAGAACATATGGGGCGTTCAAACTCCAACAATAATGTGTGACGAAAAATGCAAAAATCGATGCAATTGTACTTTAAAACTCATTTATTAGTCAAGTAAATGCTCGAATTGCTATCCACCAACCTATATACAGTGGTACAAGTTATTTTCAAACTGTTGTCGTACATTCTGGAGATCAACTGGTGACCTGCTCGCTTACGTCTCACATATATGGCAGCTATCTATTGAAAAGTATGGAGAAACTTTAGCTGTGGCATTAGATATCTCCAAGGCGTTCGATCGAGTTTGGCACCAGGGACTCCTCGCCAAGCTTCCGTCTTATGGCTTGCCCCCTCAGCTGTGTTCTCTGCTTGCTAGTTTTCTCTCAAACAGGTCTCTCCATGTAGTGGTCGATGGAGTTTCATCTGACACTCTACTCATAAATGCTGGTGTTCCGCAAGGATCCATTCTCGCACCAACACTATTTCTACTTCACATCAACGACCTGTTGAAAGCAACTTCATGTCCAGTACACAGCTTTGCCGATGATAGTACCCTCCATACCGCTTTCTCTTCCAGGGCCCCTATATCAGCCCGTGAAACCAGAGATGAACGAGGAAGAAATGTTAATAATATAAATATGGACTTAGCAACAATTCTCGAATGGGGATCTAATAACTTGGTAGAATTCAATGCAAACAAAACACAAGCATGTCTTTTCTCTAGAAAAGCCGATCTCACTGTGCCTAACATAACTTTGTCAGGAATAACCATACCACTGAAGCCATCCATATCGATGCTTGGTATTACTATCAGCAATAACCTTTCCTGGGAAAATCACGTGAGGTCCATTGCCAAAAGTGCATCCCAAAAACTTGGTTTTCTGTTTCGTGCCAAGAGCTATTTCACCCCCACTCAGCTGCTTATGATCTATAAGGCACAGATCCGACCTGTCCTGGAATACTGTTCCCATATTTGGAGTGCGGCACCTAAACATATCCTGAGGCTATTGGATTCTGTCCAAAAAAGGGCAATTCGTCTCGTCGGTGATGCCTCGCTTACAAACTCGCTCACTTGTCTGGAACACCGTAGAAAAGTTGGCGATTTGTCTCTATTTTATAGATACTTTCATGGGCGATGCTCTTCTGAAATATTAACAATCGTTCCTGCTTTGGCAGTCTCTTCGAGATTAACCCGTCAAGTTCAGTCATCACACCCCTTCGTGGTCACTTTGGAGACCTGCAGAACATCACTTTCCAAAGACTCGTTCATCCAACGAACAGCGAGGCTTTGGAACTCATTGCCTAGGGAGGTGTTCCCCGAGGCATACAACCTTCAGAAATTTAAGAAGAACACCAACTCCTACCTTCTTTCCCTAGGTTCCCACGATGTTCTCTGAACACTACAGGATATCCCTTTTCGTGGAAACCAGAACATAAAAAAAAAAATAATTGCGGTGTCACTTCGCGACATACGTTGATAATTCTTCTTTGCAACTCTTCTAATATGTCTGGTGGTGTTTCGTAAACAAGGTTTTTCAGGTGTCCCCACAAAAAAAAATCTGAAAACTCAAGTCGGGGACCGAGGTGGCCATTCAATTGTGCTCCGTCGTCCTATCCATCGTCCTGGGAACGTGTCATTTAAATAATTGCGCACATTTTGAGAGTAATGCGGAGAAGCTCCGTCTTGTTGGAACATCGGTTCCTGTTCATTGTATGCGAGATCGTTCTCAATGATATTTGTAAGAGCTGGGTCGATGGCATTTCGTAGTCAATCCAAGTACATATTGCCTGTTGAATTTCCAGGAAGGAAAAAAGTCCTCCAATGGAATTTCCAAAAATACCAGCCCACACATTAAACTTCTTGGGGTGTTGCGTGTGTGACTCGTGGAAATTCCTTGGAGTGGTGTCAGCCCAGTAACGGCAATTGTGGCGATTTACTAAACCATTTAGGAAGGAGGAACTTTCGTCCGAAAAACGCACATTAAATAGGAAATTACCATTGTTTAACGCTCGCTCACTCATATTTTCGCAAAATTGCAAGCGACGATCAAAGTCGTCTTCATTCAGTTCGTGCACTAAGCGAATTTTATGAGGATGGAATTTTTATTTTTTTAATACCCGTTGGACAGTAGTACGGGACACACCCGTCGCAATGGCCAATTGTCTTGTACTTAGTGTACTATCTACTGCAACTTGCCCCAATACTGCTATCTCCGTAGGTTCATTTAGTACTCGATTTTCAAGCTGCCTCTTTTTGTTATGAACCGAACCTGTTTCGCGAAATTTTGTCACCAATTCACGAACAATTTTTCCAGAGGTATGTTTGTCATGATGCCGTTGGTTAAACAACCCCGCGACCCGATTTCCACATTCATCGTTATCGAAAAAAAGCTCAATGATTTCCACTCTTTCTGCAATTGAATACACCATAATGATAATTTTAAAGTCAACAATTTTTAAACACGTAAACCACGACAGGTATCTAGCAACTACTTGACCTATTGATTTGTTGAAAATATAAACAGGATGTTCATAAAATCAGATGTGGAATCATCTGCGACTGAAAAATACTTTCAACAAATCAATCTATCATACCCCATGACAGGTTTTAATGTCAGAAAGCACTAATTTCAAAGTGTCTCTACAAAAAAAATGATTCTAACTTTTTCCATCTTTGCAAAGTGAGATTGCTTCTTGAAAATGTGTTTCCCATTTCTTCCGGTCTTCCTGATGATCGTGGAAGCGTGAAATAGATTTTCGTCGACAAAAATGTATTGAAGACCTAGTGAATGCGATGTCTCTCCTGCGTCAATGTTACGAATGATTTCTGGTGAGTACTCTCTTTTGGAAAACATTCTTCACTGCTCCATTCATCTTTATGAGTTCTTAATTAAGACTGGAATAGAAAATCAAATAACTATCTGAATGAAAATGCAAATTTTCAATTTCAGATTTTTTCTTTTGAGTTAGGGCTTCCTCAGAATATCTATCAGATGTAGTTCAATGTCCAGCGTGGCTTTTGCCGGGGAAGTAGTTGTTTTCTGTTAGACATTCACAAAAAATAACTTCATTTTAATTGTGGATTTTTCAATTCACAGAAAAATCTTCCTATCAATATTCAATTGAGAATGTTTTCCTTTTCTACTTGACCTAATTTACACGTTCAGAAAGAAACCCGATAATTTTTTACTCACTAAAATAAACCAACAAAATCGGCAAAAACAGCGGATATATTAGAAGGAATTCATTTCAATAATACCTACGATAAGTTTTAAAGTATAATTGAATCGATTTTTGCATTTTTCGTCACATATTATTGTTGGAGTTTCAACGCTCCATATTTTCTAAAAGAGGGGATCGATTTTCAAAAACTAAGCGGCACTGTATAGGGAATGACAAGCTTCTTCTAATGAGGTATCACTTGACCTCCCTTCCCATTTGAAATTTTTTTTGGGATGACACCCCTACTTAGGGGGTTGAAGGTTCTACAATGCTTTTTGCGTCAAAATGTGTCCCCCTGACAAACAATCTCGACGTGTTTTTGGATTTTGCCAAACCATTCTTTCCCACCCTGTAATGCCTTGCGGTTCGTTTTCGATGGGTCACCCTGTATATGATCAGAACAGGGCATATGCCACTCCTGGTATTCCTACATCTTCCAAGGTCCAACAACTGGTAGTGGTCGACGCTTTTGAAAGATCCAAAAATACACCAATATTGCGGACGAGTTTTGTGATTTTGGTTCGATTCGAAATTGGTATGTGCGGGTTTTTGGTGGCATAGATTATCAATTTTTGTCAGAATTCAATGAGATTTCATGAATTACTAAAAAAAAAATCGAATAAAAATGATAATAAAATACTAGCCTTTATACAAATGCACTAAAAATAAAAAAAATAAAAATTAAATTGTTTGACCTAGGTTATTCTATGAGTCGCAGATTCAAAAGCTTGCCGCGAGCCACGAATATCAAATACGTATTCTTGCGTGGCAAGATTTTGAATCTGCTACTCACAGAATAACTATATCAAACAGTTGAAAAAATTATTTTATCTTTTTAGTGCATATTCATAAAAGTGTCTTGAAATTTTTTTTTATCATTTCCGTTAATGAATTTATTGACAATTCCAAAACATGTAAATTATGCCCAAAAATGGAAATAAACATCGATCGATTGCAATATTATGAAACTTATATCTGGATCTCCTATCACTGTTATAAGCCGAGTGTAGCCCTAAGGCTCTTACTCTTTAGACATCAAATAAGTGGGCCACGGCCGTTCACGAATTTAGAATTTGGTTGGTCAATAATTAGAGAATGGTCTCCAGTCCTTGCCATGATGGTATATCTCGAACAATGACCGAGAGAGAATTCTGATCGTAAAAGTTTGGAAAAATAGTAATTTCTATCGAGGATGCAGCTTCGCTACCCTGTATGGATTAGTAGGTAACCCATCACTCCAGAGAGTGCCTGGTACGTTTAAAACGTGAGGGGTCGTCTATGTTATAATCAGTGGCTTCCCTCACGAGCGGATTCTCGTGAACTATTGCACAATCAAATACTTTCTGATTGCGTTCTCTAATGATACTTCTGATAGAAGGCAGATTTAGGTCTTCAAGGATCCGATCGTTCCGCACGTACCACGGAGCGTTCGTTATCATCCGCAGGACTCTCATTTGCACCCGTTCTAGGATGCCAATGCTAGACCTGCAGATTTAGCCCCAGGCGGCTGAGGCATACAAAATGACAGGCCTGAACATCATTTTGTAAATCGTGACTTTGTTTTTAAGAGAGAGTTTGCTCTTTCTGTTAATCAGGGGACATAGTGCGCAGATCTTTTTGATGATTTTGTCTCTGATAATATTGACGTGTGGTCTCCAGGTGAGCCGGCGATCCAGAGTAACTCCCAGGTACTTGACCTGCTCTGACCATTCCATCTCCCTTCCAGAGATAGTCACTCCCCTCTCCGGGTTGCTTCTCTTGCGACCCATCGAAATCGCTTGTGTTTTTTCAGGATTTAGCTTTATCTTCCACTCCAGATACCACTTCTGGAGCTCGTTTAATGCATTTTGCAAGTGAACGACACCCATCAGGTGGTCAGCTGCAGAGGAAAGCAAAGCCGTATCATCGGCGAACAGAGAGACCTTCACATGTTCGCTTCTTGGAATATCTGACGTGTAGAGGGCGTATAATATAGGAGACAGTACTGCCCCCTGAGGAACGCCGGCCTCAATTTCTTTCGAATCCGAGAGAGAATTGTCGACCCTGACTTGAAATGTCCTACCCAAGAAGAACGAGTTGATCCACTTGATCAAACTCAGAGGCAGGTGGAAATCTATTAGCTTAGCAAGAAGGCCTTCATGCCAAACCCTGTCAAAGGCTTTGCTTATATCAAGTAAAACAATGTGAGCGCTGTTATTTGAGTTTGAGGATGAAATAGTGTCTTCCACTAGCCTCATTACTTGTAGCTCAGTGAAGTGAGCACGTCTAAAACCAAATTGTTCGTTGGGTAGGACATTTCTATCCTCCACTTCTTCGTCAAACCTTTCTAGAACGATTTTTTCAGCCAGCTCAGCCGAACTGCAAAGCAGACTGATTGGTCGATAATTTTGTGGGAAGGTCGGGTTTTGTCCCTGTTTCGGAATCATAACCACAACGGCATGCTTCCACCTCCGAGGGAATCTCTTAAGGCGCAGTGAATTATTAATAATATTCAATAATGACTGCACCTGGTTATCCGGGAAATACTTAATCATTCGATTGGTAATTCCGTCGTAACCAGGCGCTTTTTTGGTATTGAGTCCCTTTATATGGGCCTTAAGTTCATCCAACGTAGCTGGACGAATGTCGTCATGATTGGGTTCCCTGAGGGTACGGTGAACCCGATTTTCCAACAAAATTTCACGATCCAGATCATCGTCCAGATACTCATTCAGTCTGAACTGCCTTTCCATCGAGTCTGCAAAAGCTTGAGCTTTGGACACTGGATCATAGCACAGTCCGGCCTCACCATAAATAGGGGGGTAATCGGTCTTTTTTGGTTTTAAATTTTCATTAATTTTCCAAAGTTGGTCACAGTTCTCTAAATTTTGAAGGGTTATGCCAAATCTTTCGTTCCGAAATTCCGATATATTTTCTCTAACCTCCCTATTCAATTCATCAGCTCGGATTCTGTCCGCAGGGAACAGACTCCTTTGATGCGCTCTTCTAGCGCGATTTTTCTCGCGGATGAGATTTTTTATCCTCAAAGGGAATTCGTCATGGAATCTAGGAGCCGGTTCCTTGTGGGAGGAATCCTCTAAAGCATTTTTGATGGTGAGTTCGTAGCGCGCTACGGCCTCATCCAACTCGAGTGAAGAATCTATTCTCTCAGGAGCGCAGTAACCTGTCTCCAGAAGCGAACGGAATCTCTCCCAGTTCACCTTGGTACACATGCGATCCGTCTGAGGCGGTGGATCACCTCCCAGTGATAAAATCACCGGATTGTGATCAGAGCCCAACTCGGCGAGGACGTGTATATCCCAGTTCCAGGTGATGTTCCTGACAGGTTCCCCATTAAGATGAGTCTCCTGCAGAAAAGCAACATCGATGTTGTTCTCTACAAACTCTTTGACACAGTCTCAATTGAGTGCTTATTCGTTCGAGAATCAATTACCCATTCAACATCAGCTCGGTCTGTTCCAGGAAGAATATGGCCTCAGGAAGTGTGATTCCCAAGGGAATTGTCATGAATTAGAACGCTGTGAGGACCTCTCGTGATTGAGTTCAGCGCTACCTCCAACCATGAAGATCATTCTCTGGAAACTGCTCAAACGGAACTGCAGTTCACGTTGGTACCAAATGTTGAGCTACCGCTCCCAGGAGTAAATCCGATTTCTCAGAGCCCAACGTGCGTATATGTTAGGATCCTGACAGGTTCCCCTTAAGATGGTCTCCTGCAGAAAAGCAACATCGATGTTGTTCTCTACAAGAAACTCTTGAAACTCAAGTCTATTCTGAGAGTCCATTACAATTCCAACTCACCGCTTTGATGAAATTCGGAAGCTGCTGTTCACCCAATATTGGAATTAAAACCTGTTGAGAACTCTGCAGCAGCTTCAGCGAACTGCGCAAACAACATCCCATTTGGTCTGAAGGCTAAGGGATGTCTTTAGGCGTTGAAATTTGAGCTAGCTGAGGAGGAGAAGGTCCTGGGCCCCGCTGCATATGACACTGCCCGTGTCCTGTTTCGGAAAATATCGTCGATTTTGCGATGCTGAAGCGGGTCCACCTGCGCCTTATGCGTGGACATTTGGGACATCCGGATAGTTCGCAGGTGATCCCACTGCAATTTGACACCTAGCTTTTTCTTCCCTAGGCTTTGGACATTCACGAGTGATATGGGCATCCCGCACTTGACGCAGGCGGGTGGCGCAGCAGTTCAGCTGGCAGTGGCAAACCACTGACATCTGTGCATTGGCCCACAGAGGCTCTGGGCCTCTGTGGTTCACCATTTGACATTCAGTAAATCTGTAATTATGAAAATTTCTTTCTGGTCTTTATTCAGGAGAACTAAACTAGTGGAAGTGGAGTCTTTTGGTATCATTTTGTGCATGGCCACTGATTCCGGCGCGAACCCCCTCTCAGTTAGCTCGTTTTTAATGTCATCACAGGAAATAAATTCTGGGACACCTCTGAGAACAACTCGCAATTTTTTCTCCTCGGGGAGACTCTATGTGTGGAAGGGAATTTTCTGATCCTTAAAAATGCTACTTATTTTCCTGAAGTCATCAGGGGAGTCGGGAAACATTTTTATGCCTTCATAGACAGTCTTAGCAGGTTTGGTTGGTTCAATGTTGTTTGATTTGAACAATGAAACCACCGTGGTCCACATATTTTTATCCCTAACAGTGATAAGGGGTACGTTCTGGCGTTTTATTGTCTGTGGAGTCTGTTCCGTGGGTAGTACAGGAGTCTCGTTAGTTTGGTCCATGTTTATGTCGTCATTAGTGGAATTTTGAATAATATCATTATTATTATTGGTGTTTACGGCGGATTTTGAAATTTTCGTGAAGGATTCGGTTGAACTCATATTGGCTGATTCCGACCCTGGATTTGTAGAAATTTCAAACGTGGAAACGTGCATGTCACCGTCCGTCAGATTTGACAAGTGATCAAACTTATTGGAAGTTACAACATAATTAGCATTTTTTCTAACAGGGCTATTATATATGACATTTCTATTGCTTCTACGGAAAGCATGAGTAGGTAATGAGGGATTTGAATTATCTTTAGGCACTGGAAGTTCCGGAAATGTCTCCTTTTTATGTCTCTTTGCAGGGGCACGTCCATTCTGGGCATCGGAATCAGTCGATTTAGAACTTATCAATGCACTTACGGCAGGAATTTTCGAAAGATCATCTCCCAATGAGGCGAGTAGGGTGCTCAGCACTTCCAGGAGATCGGCCTCCGGGAGAGAACCGATCCCTGCCAGCACAGCTTCCTTGCTTGCCAGGATACCTTTTCCAGGAGACTTGTCCAGATCTACTGAGAGTTTGGTTTTATATGGGATCTTCGGTGGGGTGGGTTCTAACGGTTGCTTCTCCACTCTTCGGGGCACAAGGCGACTTCAGGGTTTGAAAACACTTGGAAATTCGCAATTATTTGCGGAGCGATATGAAGCGCAGCTTCTCCGGTTCTATGCAGGACCGGACTTCTATGAAACTTATTCATCAGTAATTACTCAATGTAATAATTACCCATTTAAATCAACAACGAGATATGTTACGACAATTTCCTCAAGTAATTCAGAAAATTCGCAAAGCAGAGTTTGTGTTTCTCATTCAAGTTATCAGAAAACCTTCAATTCCGTATTTGAATTTCAATAATAATTGTATTATGATGAAAATACGTGTATGACTTTCTGTTGCTCACTGTGAATTATATTATCAATAAATACCATAGCCCCGCCTCAAGCTATACCGCACGCCACTGATTGTTTCGACATGTGTGATTGCTATCCCGGAATTCGATTATCGGAAATGAGCAACAGAGGTGATATATTCTCATAAATTATTCAGCAAACGAATCGATCCTAATATGTGATTTCGTAACGAACATTATGTTTTGCTGATTTCGGCTTCAAGCGTGCTGCCCTGAAACAATCACCGCATATTCTTGGAAATCAGGAATAATAACACTAGTTAACACGATTTTTTACCCAATGTTGGAACTAATATGGACTGGTAGCATAATAAGCCCCTAGTTGAAATACTAGAGTCATGAAAAAAATGGGACGTAAATGTTTTGAAATATTTATATTTTCAATGTTTTAGATTTTTAACATAGATGGAAGTTAAAAAAATTAAAAATGACTCAAATTACCCTGTTTTCCGTATGTGTCAGGGTCAGTTTCCCCTACATTACATATTTCTATTCCAAAAACCTTGGTACCTCTCTTCAAATGACTTGAAGAAAACTTTCACCATGTTCATCACTCACGCTTCCCAGGTAATTAGGGAAAAAATCTAGGTGTGAATGAAAGAAAGTAATTTTTAGGGACATTTTGTGTTAATTCTTCAATAAATTGTATCCAATTTCTTCATCATTCTCTGTTTTATTGTTGCCCAAGAAATTTTGGACAGCGGCTTTAAAAGGATACCAAGCATCTTTTTCAACACTGGATAAGTGACGGTCATGTTTATCCTCCAAATATATTTCTTAACTGAGGACCCACAAAGATTCCTTCTTTTAGTTCAGCATCAGAGAGCTGTGGAAACACATATTTTAAATAGGCAAAAGCAGATCCTTTTTTTTCAATCCTAGTTTGATATGAAGTGGAGGTGGTATCACATTTTTCGGATAAATCAAAGGCTTGTATTCAACATTCTGTTTGTTTGGCGTGTATTCATTTCATACAGGCAATTCTTCCTTTATACATAGTGGGCCATTGAAAACGAAACAGCGGCTCTGTAGGTCGGCAGAACCGAATTATATAAAAATGCTCGAGGGGGACACCATTCGCGATGAAATTCACCCGAAATACATTCCATCCCTCGGAGCTGTGACCGCCACCCCTAAATTTTCAAATGGCAACATATAGCAAGTGATACCTCATTTGAAAGGTATTTTCCTTTTTGATATCAAACAATGAAAATAAATTAATTCTATCGATTCGTTTTCGAGATATAGGAACTTGAAGTTGTGAAATCACTTTTTATTCACTCAATCAATAAAAATAACATCTAACAATGCAACCGGTTGAAGATAATCATCATTGTCAAGGAATTGAATGATCTTAGTGTTTACCAACAAATAACATGCAATTCCGTTCCAAATTTTTATTTCATCCTCATTTACTTGATCGAAAAAATTTTAAGGTTCTTAAGAATTGATAAAAAGACGTTTTCTCGAATTCGACTCAAATGCGAGTACAACAAAAACATGTATGAGATAATAGTTTTCGCCAAATCGCAATTGTGAACATCTATCAGTGTCAAACTGATCTTTGATTGAACGAAATTAGAGTGAATTACTTGACTAAAACTGCTGAATATCTTTCCGCAATAATGGTGTATACGATCGCGGGAAGAGTTGAAATAATAACAATTTTTTTTTCAAGAATGATAGGTGCGGTAACTGTACAGCTAATTTGTTCAATGAAACGCATCCAGATAAACTTGTTGCTAGAAAATACGTTCTAGAATTAGTGCAAAAATTTTGGCAAACTGGATCAGTAGCCAACAAGAAACGAGATCCAGAACATAATTTCCGTTGAGAAATGAAGCTGTTGAAGTTGCATTTTCAGGACAAGTTCATGCAGACCCAACATTGAGCTCAATGGAATTTGGTAGTGTTACCAATATTAGTAGAACCAGTATCCGCCGAATCCTGAAACATCATGAATTCCACCCCTACAAAATACATTTGGTACACCTATTGAATGAAGATGATTTTGATAGGCGACAGGAATTTTGTGAAATTATGACTACGAGAATGGATGCTGATGAGGATTTCCTTTTCAACATCTGCTTGTTTGATGAGTCTACATTCTTTTTGAATTCGACTGTGAATCGTCATAATTGTCGTTATTGGTCAGATGCCAATCCACATGTTTTCCACAAAGTCCATACTCAAACTCCCCAAAAACTCAATGTCTGGGCCGGTATTTTTGGGGGACCGTTTGGTTGGCCAGTATTTTTCGACGGTAAGCCTGACAGGAGAAACTTATTTGGTATTATTGAATGAATTTCTTTATCCACAATTAGTAGATATCATTGAAAATGACGATCGTTACCCTGAAGACCACTTGATATTTGAACAAGAAGGGGCACCTCCACATTATGCACAGCCTGTTAGGGCGTTTTTGGATATAATGTTTCCTGGAAGTTAGATTGGAAGAAGAGGCTCTATAGAGTGGCCAGCCAGATCTTCAGATTCAACCCCACTCGACGTTTTCCTGTGTGGTCACTTTGAAAACAAAATATTTGTAACCGAACCAGAATCTCTGGAAGATTTACGAAGGAGAATTATTGAAGAATGCCGTCGAATAACGCCGGAAATGCTACGAAATGTGAGGTCTCGTTTTGAACAGAACTTGTACTATTGTATGGAAATGGGTGGTGGACAGTTTGAACATTCAGTTCAATGACAATAATGATTATTGCGATAGTTGCTTTTCAGATATTGTTTTTATTGATTGAGTGAATAAAAAGTTATTTCCCAACTTCAAGTTCCTATATCTCGAAAACGAATCGATATAATTAATTTATTTTCATTGTTTGATATCAAGAAAGAAAATACTTTCCGAATGAGGTTTCACTTGCCATATGTTGCCATTTGAAAATTTAGGGTTGGAATGTATTCCGGGTGAATTTCATCGCGAACGATGTCCCCCTCGAAAATGTAGTTGAAATGTCCAAGCGTTTTCATATAATTCGGTTCTGCCGACCTACAGAGCCACTGTTTCGTTTTCAATGGCCCACTCTGTATAGTGCTCTTTCCTAGCCCTGCTGTCCCATTAACATAAGACACAGCAATATTTGGTATAACCGCCTTGCAAACCAAGAAAGAATTCTACAACTTTCAGATCTCCGCAAACCTTCCAATTGTGTTTTCATATTTTATTAGCTGAATGGAAGTTGTCATTGTCTCATACGATTCCTCAGAATTTACTATATGTCCTTTGGGAATAGACGGTTTTTGTTGCCATTATGTAATAAGACAGCTTCAATACTTAGTTTTCAGGAATCGATGAACAAACGCCATTCTTTGGGATCATACGACTGACCCATAGATTTAAAAAGACCCCAAACATTACGGCAATATTGATAACTTTTATTCGATTCCAAAAACTCAGCAAACTGATCACTTCGTCTGCGGTGAACAGTCACTTGGGTAACACAAGCTAACAAATTCCATTGCTAAGCCGTGAAGCATGCAATTTCGATTTACTTTATGAGAGCTGCAAGTCTCTCACTAGGTCATTCAATTCACTCTGGGAAATCACATGTGGTTCAACATCAGGATATTGCATATGCTTCTTGTTGAAACCAAATGTTTTCATGAGGCAGAAATAACAGCCCGTATCGTGATTTGTTGGTTCTCTCCTCAACACTGGGCACCGAATTGCAATTTTTTTTCCTGAAGCTCAATTAAGTTATTTACACAAACTACTCCAGGAACCCATTTTTTGTCAAGGTTCTTTCACCGAGATTTGGAAGTATTGGAAGAACGCCCGTTTTACTACTCCTGTGATTGGTCTTTCAGTTTTTGTTAGGATAATTTCACCTCAAACAGAAGAAAAAGTTGTTTGGATTCAATTCACACTATCTTAAAGACATTTCAAAATAAATTAAACGACTAGCAATTATTAAATATGACTTTAACTAATTGACACACCAGATATCACGAATAAACGAAAACACTTTTTGTGGGTATATTTAAAACTCGACGTGATAAAAATACGTTTAATATATTTTTGTAATGAGGAGGTAGACATAAAACGAATTCGGTATAATTTATCTTTGGGTACAAACAATTTATTTATTTTGTGAACTAGTATAATTAGCACTCCAGATATTTATTTTTTCCATATATAAAACTCTCTAACCAGCTCTACGACAATTGTGATTTACTGTCCTCTGCTTCAGTTAGAAAAATAAAACAAATACAAAAACAAAATGATAAATCATTTGAGAAGCATAATTTTCAGGCACTTATCATAAGAAAAGGAAATATCATACGAGAAAAACCGAACAATTATTCAAAAATGCCTGTAATTCAGGGTTGCATGAATATTGAAGATACAATAAAATAGATTTATATTCACATTGATCAAACAGAAAAAATATCCCATTACTTGATTCACGATACAAAAAAAACTTCTATACATATAATAATAACGGAATCAAAACAATCAATAATATAAAATTAGCATGATGCTTTCACATAACACATATAAAGTTTACTGAAAAAATAAAATAGTCTAATAAAAATCAACAAGGGTGCTCACACATTGAAATACTGAATGAATCTTTATCACAATTTACTTACTCATAGTTATGAAACAATGTTGGAGAGAAGATAGAATGTTCGAAATGCGAAATAAATGATATCTCTTCCTCAGGGCCGGTTTATTGATTGCCCGTTTTATCAGATGAAAGTAACCTGCAGATAAAGTTCCAGTTTGGTTTTCTAATAGTTTTTATCCACTAGTTCATTAGTGCTAAGGTAAGGAATATGATGAATAATATAATGATTTTGATTGGTTGTTTGTTTTCATCGATGACAATGTTTTGTAACTTTAATTCTCTGTTGGATCCTTTTTGTTAATGTCATTATATTTTCAGTATAAACATATATTCTGAATGGATTTTGTCGAGAATTACCTATTAGACAGCAATGGAGACATAGATATCGTGGAAGTCCTTCAACACGAACGAAGACCTTATATAGTCAGGGAAAGAGCGGATAATTTTGAAAAATGGAATGACCACGATTTTCATGCAAGATTCAGTATGCAGAAAGATACTGTATTGTCAATATTGGAACTAATTGAGGATTCACTTGAATTTCGAAGTGATAGGTAACCAATTATTTCCAATTTTTTTAAATAACTTTATTAGACCCATAGACCAGCTCCTACTAACTCTCAGATTTTATGCAACAGGCAAATTTTTTATATCCTCTGGAGACTTATGCAATGTAAGCAAAAGTTCTGCTTCAAAAATTATTAAAAAAGTGACCTATGCAATTGCATCTTTGTCACCAAGATATATACAGATGCCACAAGGAGAAGAAATTTCTGTAGCCCAGAGGAACTTCTATTTGAAGGCAAGAGTAATTGAAAGTATCGATTGTACACATGTTGGCATTTCATCACTAGGTATTTACTTGTGAAATGATTTTTTTGAATAATAATAAAAATACAACCATTTATCATGTGGATATCTAAAGTGAAATCTTGAAGTTCTGCAAAGTGTAATCTATCTATATAACTTTGTTTTCAAACTCAATATTTCAAGGTGGACCTCATGCAGAGAATTTCAGAATAGAAAAGGGTTTTTCTCCTTAATGTCCAAACAGTATCATCTGTTAACCTTGAAATTCTGGATATAGTTGCACGTTGGCCTGGCTCAGCCCATGATCAACATATATTTGACAATTCAATTTAAAAGCTAGATTCGAGAATAATGAATTTGGTAATGCCCTTCTAGTTGGAGACAGTGGGTATGCTAATATAAGATACCTCATAACACCTCTGATAAATACTAATAATGCATATGAGGAATTGTATAATGAATCAGTGTCAGAACTAGAAATCCTGTGAAAGCAGTATGGGGTTTGGAAAAGAAGGTTTCTGTTCTTGCATTAAAACTACGATAAATAGAAACCGTTATGGTTGTTATAACAGCAACAGCTGTTCTGCATAATATTTGAATCCATAAAAGAGAGGAAGTTTCCCCAATTGATCCAGATTTGACTGAAAATGAAATTGATTCCGAATTGAATTGGAAATAGAGCCATATCCTGAGGAACATTTTGCTAGTGCACAACTTCTAGAATCATTTTTACCAGGTTTGTCCAAAAAAATTAAAATTTTTTTTATGTAATGTCAAATTATTATGAGTTATCAGACAAATATTATTGTATACATATATAAAATAACCAAATTGAAATATCAAAATATTCTGAAAATTTGAGTTTTCAGATCTACACTGCAGAGTTGATTCATTTTATCTAATTGAATTATATTGCACTTTTTTATTAAAAGAGATTTTATAAAAATGAATTTATTTCTATGACATTGTTCAGTAATGATCTAACAAAACCAAACAATAATAATAAATAAAAACAAAAAATAAACTGAGAAAACAAAAAATAAATCACATTAAGTCATAGTCAGGATGCCTGAATAATAGAGTAATAAACAAGCTGACAAAACTAAACTAAGAAAACAAAAAATAAGTTATCAGTCAGGATACCTAATAACTAAAGTCAATGAAACTTTGATAACTAACAGAAATAAACTAAGAAAACAAAATATAAATCACATTAAGCATCAGTTGAAATGAATGAAAAATGAAATAATATTACAAAAAGAGCTCATTGCTTCGATTCAATTAGCTTTAATTCATATTCTAATTTTCTTCCTAATCTACTCACATTCTTCTTGGTGTCTCAAAATCTTCATTTCAATTCTATGTTCTGCTTTTGAATTCTCTGCTTTTCAAGTGAATAATCGATTAATTTCTGTTTCTTCATGGCAAGGTCTTCAAATTTTGCCGCTACTGATTTTTGGCATTTCTTCTTCAAGATTGGTCTTCTTCGGCTAGACCAGTCTTTCTCTGAGGAATTGAAAATATTCATGAAAGAAACAAATAAGAACAAGCAGGTTCAATACATACTTATGTTGCCTGCAATAATGGTGGACAATTTTCTTTTTCCTCTGGTACAGGTAAGATCCAATTTTCTCTTGATTAGAGGAATTGATATGAATGATCAGATTCCACTATGAGCGCATGATGTAATGGTCCTGCGCATTTTGCGGTTGAATGCTGTCCAATTAGTTTTAATAATTTCTTCCTCTGCCAGTTCGTCAAATACTGCCAGCTCATCAGATATTGTCATATCGGACTGTTCCCCTGAAAATTTGGATTTTGAAATTCTTGGCTCTCTCGAACACTGCTGATTTTAAGATAGGATACCCTTTATTGGACCTGTAGAAATGTACAGTAGGCGTTAATATGTGTGACTGACTATTATGGAATAGTAGTGATGATATTATCAAATGGTATTAATGAATATAATATAATATAAATTTACCTTGGGTAGCGTCAGAATCGAAAGGGTTTCCCAATCCATGTATTGACATTGAAATGGTTCCATATAACTCTTTCTCTACTTCATTAGGTGTATGAGGGGGTGGGACATGATATCCTCCACCAGTACTTCTAAGATATGTTCTACCATCAACACATTTTTTTCTTAATTTCTTTTTTTATGCCCTCGTATTTCATCTTCAGTTGCTTGAAAGTACGGGGCTACAAGACAAACATTTTATTGTTATTATTATACTCCAGAATAACTGTATCATGTGCAAAATATTTCCTACTGGGCCATTACTGCAACTGTTGAAACTCCTCTGGACGACAAACTCATTTTCAATGAGCATATTCGCAAACAATGCGAGAAAGCCGACAGACAGACCACAGCTTTGACGAGGCTACTTCCGAGTCCCAAGCACATAAAAAAACGCTTCTCTACAGAGTTGTTCAATCGGTCATTCTAGTCGCCGCGCCTGTGTGGAAGAGTATGCTGCAGGTCGAAAAATACAGAAACATTATCATTTCTTCTCTAAGGAAGATGTTAACCCGGCCTACAGAACGATATCCTCAGGCGCCCTCTGCGTCATCGCGGGCACACCTCCTATCGATCTTCTCGTTATAGGAAGAGGACGCCTCAACGATCTGGAGGAGGTTGATGAACAGTTCAAACAAAAAGAAAGGCATACGACCATCAGATGGGTAGGCAATAATATCCGATATCGAAATTTGATATGCCTGCCCTCACAGAAATACGAATTTCTACACCACCCAGTTCTTGAGCGGATGTGGGTCATCCAGAAAATTCTCTCTCAAAATCAACAAATTCGCTGATGATTTATGTATGTACTGTCAGCAAGTGGATGATGTAGCCCGCAGATGGCACCGTGAAAGAACAAGCTTTGAAACCGATTCGAGCACCGATCTGGAACCAGATAACATCAATCTATTCATGGTAACATCGCAGATTATTTGGAATAGGGCTACGACATACATTCGTAAAATCATGGAATCGAAAGCGACAGAAGAACTGGAATACCAATCGAGTCAGAGACAAAAAGCAGCAAACCTGTAATTCCCAAGACGCCGCCTACCTCCTGATGTAATGTTTTCATCGACAGTTACAGGAGTAGGGAAGGGCATGGGGGATTTCAGTCGGAGTAGCCCCGCCCATAGATCCTCAGGCCTTAGGTCCGGGTGCCATACGGTTTTCCCGACCAAAAAAAAGGTTTAACAGGTAGAAGATTCGGCAAATGTGGCCAAAAATATCGGGAAAATCTTCAGTAACTCACCATTATCATGCGATTTTCATTTTTCGTGCAGTGAAAGGAGGAGAGGTAGGGAAAAGTTGGTATAAGAGATGGAGATTAGATAATTGAAATTACAAAATTACTAAATTATTTATTACTCATCATAGAGCCAAATATTTCTCAAAACGCTACCTCTGGTTGCAGTTTCCAAGAGTTTTATACACCTAAAGAAAGAGACGAACGATCATTGACCAATGAAAATGGGTCTTACATCCCCCAACCTTCAAAAGTAGAACCATACCTGTGTGGATTTTATAATGTTGGCCAAGTTAAATTTGAATTCTCAATAGGCAACAGGAACGAAAAAGTGGACAAAAACTGTGTCAAATTAATGAACAAGGTAGACACTTCCACCGGAAGTATCTATCTTCAGAGATGTGTTTTTCGTCCGCTAGAGAATGTAGACAGGGTGTTACAAAATGCAATACAAATATTCCAAGGAAGTTTTCCTGAGGCAAAAATAAGACTTTTTTTCCCATAACATGTGTCCTAAAACTCACCCCCTCCAGTCTACAGACATCGCAAGTTGCGCGAAAAAAATCGTAAAGTTTGAATATTTGCTACAATTATGCATCAAATGTTCGAAAAATTTACAGGCCTTTGGTTTTTTAGGCGTTACATTCATTTCTTGCTCAAACAATAAGGAAAGTCTATTTCAAGGGGGTGAATGAGGGTTGCTTACACTTTTTATTCGTGAAATTTTCTATTTCCGCCATAAAAAATTCAAATTCAAACATCACCATCAAGTTGGCCATGAAAGGGGAGTATTATTGAAGTTACAAACAAAAATACTCAGCTATTACCTTTTTGCTTTATTTTCCCATTTGATGCTCCTGACGTTTGAAGTGTAGAACACTACTTCGATTCACTTGTAAGTTTGACGTTCGTTAAACGGTTAACATCTCTTTTTGTTTTTTGGTTTAGTGATAGTTTTCTGTTTTGTGTCTTGTACTAAACGTTGAAATGGGAAATGTATTCAAATGAACATCCCGCTGGAGATCCATTTCGTTTATGGTCTGGCTAATGGTAATTCAGTTGAAGCTCGAAGGTTGTACGCAATAAGATTTCCTAATTGCCGAGCTAATGACAGAGCAGGTCCAATACTTTGGCCTCCCCGCTCACCAGATTGCAACCCGCTGGACTTCTCTTCCTGGAGGTATTTGATATATGATATATGATACAGCACCAGTGCCTTCGATTCAAGTACTTCGTCAACGGATCATTGATGGCTTTGACCACATAAGAAATACTCCTGGAGTTTTAGAACGCGTACGTCAGTCCATGCAAAGAAGGATGGAGGGCTGTAATGTAGCAAGAGGAGGGCATTTCGAGTACTTAATTTAACCAAATTATGGTTACAGTAGATTAATTTTTTTTATTTTTTACCATTAATTACATCATTTTCCAGAATTTGATGTGAAAAGTTCATTAATTTTCAATTTTTTTCTACAAACAATTGATGTAATTAAACCCTTTTCTGAGATTGTAATAGTAAGTTGAGGAATGTGAATTGATTATGACATTACGGTTTTGACATACCGCTATGTTTGTTGGACATAAAACATCAGAATCATTTGTTAGCAGAAACAAATTAAGAAGCTATAGCCCACTAAGTATCTCAGTTTGTTACTTACTCATTTACCAGCGATTTTCTCGAAAACGGTTAGCAAAAAATGCAAGAGGCCAAAATTTTAGGTTTTTCTACGGCCAACTCAATGGTGATGTTCGTTTTTTTTGGAAAGCGAGAAGCAAGAAATGAATAGAGCGTCAAAAATATCAAGGGTCTGTACATTTTCCGAACATTTGATGCAAAATTGTAGTCACAATTCAAAATTTACAATTTTTTAAGCTGAACTTGCGATGTCTGTAGCTTAGAGGGGGTGAATTTTATGACACATGTTTATGGGAAAAAAAGGCATATTTTGACCACAGGAATATGATCAGAGGAATATTTGTATGGAAGTTTGTAACACTCTGTATTTTAACAGATATATTAACACCGTAACATGACATGCCGATTGTAACATGAATGTTACATTTGTAACACATAGAACAACGCTGACTGCGAGCGGACGGCCACGTGATAAGAAGAAATAGTGCCATGTTTTCAGAACAGGACGCATGCGTGTGTTCCGGAGCAACTCCGTAAGACTGCCAGCTGCCGCTCATAATACGTATTCAAAAAATTCGAATTCTATTCGAGAGACCATACTTTGATGTACTCATAAACCAGCCGATCATTTTTTTATCCACCTTGAACAGCACAAATCCCCAAGGAATTAACGTGGAAATGATTCCCTACGAATTTATTTACCAGAATGTAAATTTACTCACTAACTGACATTTAATCGGAAATCTCTGAATACATTTTTTTATGGATGGATTTTGTATGAACTCCGGAACTGGTTTCATGTGAAAGAATTTTCCTACATTTCATGTACTCTGGATTTCTTCTAGGCAGCTCTTAGTAGCGAGGACCATCAACTGGGTATCTGAAAATTGGAGTCATTTTTCGTACCCGCGCAATTTCTACCGGGCATTAGACTACAAGTGGAAAGTCGCCTTTATCTCCCTAACGACATATTTTTTCGAAAAAAATTTTGCAATCATTTTTGTGGAAAATATGACAATTGTTATTCAATATATTCTGCTATATATCCCAAACTTCTGAAGTTATAGGTCAAAATATGAACCTTCGGAGAGTTTTTTTCAGGCTAGTAAGGAATTGCTTAATGGATACTCTATTCTAAATTCCTGAATCTGGAATTTTTGATTGGATTGGATTATAAGGTAATCGAAAGCTTTTCATAGGTCCCTTGGATTTGATTTTGATTTGTATTGAAAATATGCATTTTCAGGATTCAGGATTCCATGGTCCTACCATTTTCAGCTTTTTGTACCTTGCATACTTTCGATCCCTCAGCCCATGTTTTTTAGATAATCTCGATTTATTAATGGGACATGGATATCATAAAAGGGTGTGATATTTATCTGCATACACGACCTATTTCGCACTTTTTCACTCTGTTCTAACATATGGAGCCCTAATATGTGGAAATGGATCAAACTGACTAAAAAAAAATTATCAAACAAAAAGCTGCCTTACACAGAATACAAAAAAGAATTGGGATGTCAGCTGCAAACCAATATTTGCAAAATTGAAAATTATGACCATATTCTGTACAAAAATTTTTGTTCATAAAAAAAACATGGGAGATTATCAAGCACAATCGATCTTCACAGACACGACACAAGAAATAAATCTATGCTATTGCAACCACACACTAGATTACGTAGACACACGAACAAAGCCATTGAATGGTTTAATTAATTACCAAGTGAATTCGTGATCTGCCACTTTTTAAATTTTGAATAAAATTCAAAAGAATTTTGGCAGAGAACTGTATATACTCATTTGATGAATATTTCAAGCTAATCAGAGACATATACATCTTCACAACGAGCAGATAATGGAATTTTAACTTATGCACATCATATTTTATTTTTTAAATTTATATTTCAATCTTCAAATATTTTTCATTCCTATATTTTTGACAGTTGTTCTATTTTATTTTGATGTCTTTCATAACATTGTAAATATTTCTGAACCAAATAAACTCAACCTCAATTTATCATTTCATCGACATCATTTAGTTCGAAGATCGCATACCAGTCAATTTTTATCCCCCTGCGAATCTGTTCGGAAATTATCCTACACTCAGTCACAAAAGTAAGCCTGGTTGATTCCGGGTATTTTTTAATGTTACATTCGGGTGTGGGGCGATGAATCTCGATCAATTATTCACGGAACGGAAAGCTGAATCCATTTCGAGTTCCAGCGTCAACATAGGGTCACTACCTCCGACTCAAATATCCCAAATATTGATTTCGGAGAGCGGAATGTGTTGGTTTCGATGATAAACCCACCCTTCAAATCTGCATTTCTACAATCCCAGCAAAAAATTCTTGTTTCAGTTCGAACAGTTCAGCAGTAAAACATTGTGAAAAGACATGCCACTTCTGGCGAAATTTTCGTCATATTTTTTTTATTTCTAAAGTGTTGGTCAAGAAGGCAGCCCAAAGTTTCAGTTATGAATGGAATGAAGTGAACAAAAACTTCTTAACAAAAAACTAAACCGACGAAAAAATAAACTGAAAAGCAAAAAATTAAATGAACCTTTTTAGTGTCAATAAGTAAGCTCCTACACTAATGTAAGTATCTAATTTTGAGTCGGCGCCAAACAACAAACGATGAAATTAATCACGTACCGCGTAAAATGATGGCAGTGGGGTGCGCGGCGGCGGAGCCTCCCTTCGCCGAACATTGCCGAACGTTTTCGGAGTCAATATCAGCGAGACAGCTACCCGAGGGCACACGTCATTGCGAGTGGTCGAGCGAAAGCGAATTTTTGAAATGTTATTTTTTATCGCTGAAATTTCACGTTTTTTATGTTACTTTGTTCTGATCATTTTTTGAAAGTAATTTAATAATATTCATTTATTTTATTTTTCGCTTTTCACTTTCTTTTTCGCCGGTTTAATTTTTTGTTAAACAGTTTTTATTATTTAATTTTTTGTGGCTTAAATCTACTAATTGCTACTTAAATAATTTGGATTACTTTAAAAATACTTACCAACCTCACTTCAACTATAAACTGTTACATACTTTTCTTATCTGGTACTAGCGACTTCGTCCGCGTTAAACTTTGTATTTTTTGTGACGACTATTACAAATTCACTCTCCCCTTTAGGGACAGAATTTCTAGAAATACTGAAACTCTTATTTCTTATACAGGGTGTCCGGAGATGAAACCGATAAAACTTATGGGGCTATAGGGACTGCCCATATGATTGCAAAATGCCATATACAAATGTCCAAAACCACTTCGTTACTGATATACAGAGTGATTTGTAAATTTAGACAAAAAATTCAATCCGCCATATTAAATACAGGGATCAGCCGATTTGGTCTAAATTGGTACATGAATTGAACTGAAAAGCATCGACAAGTGCCCTTTGAACGAAACCAATATCAGGACCGGAATATTCTTTTTTTTCTAGGTTAGTTCTTGTAAGAATAACTCACCCTGTATAATAATTACCAAAAATCTGAGTCAGATTCGAAATCTACGGAAAAATCCTAAGAACAAAAAAAAAAGACTGGCGCCATTTCAGTTATTCCGTAAAAAAATTTTATTTTCCATTTTTTGACTCAAGAAATTAATTGTGGGATAAAGTACATAAAAAATGGGTTAATATAATAATATTAACGAAACCAAGACATAAATAATGTTATTCTCTTCAATATTCGTGTAAAATTTTATGAAAACTCTCATAACCAAAAAAAAACTGAAGAATAAATTCGTATCAGGACAGGAATAAGTCTTTTTTATGTTAAGTTCTTGTAAGAATTACTGACCTAGTGTAACAATTATCAATAATCTGATCGCAGATTGGAAATCTACTGGAGAAAGCGTATAGGAACTTCTTAAAAAAGGACTGGAATGAATTTTTTGTAAATTATATTTGCTTACTAATAAATTTGAATTCATGAAAATACAACATAACGCCAATAATTTTTTTAATAAACATAACAAAAAAAGAATTCGTAAAAAACATTAACTAACATTACAATAAATTTTTAAAGTGAAGCCCTCCAGCATCGATACATTTTTGAGAGCGTGCCACTAAATGATTCACTGACTTTCGAATTATTTGAGAGTAATTTCTTACATTATTACATGCAGCAGTAATTTTCTATAATAAATGTTCTCTATTTCTCATTTCTTCATCATACACTTCTGATTTTAGATTACCCCATAAATAGTAGTCTAGGGGTGTTAAATCAGGGGATCGCGGTGGCCAATTTACTGGTCCTCCACGGCCGATCCATCTGTTGGGGCAAGTGGCATTGAGATGGTTTCTAACTGGAATTAAAAAGTGATCAAAGCACATACCACGGGTATTCAGACCTTGCAATAGATCCGGTTAAGTATTGGCCAAAACGTTTAGGTAAATGTAACATCTGTGGATCTAGTTGTAGGGTAGTTATATTGATCTTGTCAGTTAGTTGTCAAACTGAATAAAGTTATTACCAATTGTACGAACCAAGTTTCTCTTAGAAGCTAATATATTCCAAATTGGCGACAAGCTATTCGGAAAGTGAGGCAAGGTGCTTCGTCAGAATTGATAAATAGAGTTCAAGGTGAACTAGTTATTGTTCAAGGAGAACAACTTTGAATATGCCGAAAACGGTTGAAAACCAAATGCCAGTTCAACAAGTTCTGCGAGGAACCATAGGTTCCCTTGCTGAATACAGAATGGGAATAGATTGGAGAATATATGAGGAACGCATGGAACAATATTTTCTGGCAAATTATGTAGAAGAAAGCAAGAGAGTTCCAGTGAAAAAGTTTTGTTGTGTAATAGTTGTGGTGAAGGCAACCATAATTTTGCAAGGTGCAAGTATAAAGGTCATACATGTAAACTATGTAAAAAAGTTGGGCACTTAGCTAGAGCTTGTCATTTTGACAGAAAATCAGCTCATTTTGTAGAAGCTATTGAAGATAAACTAGTACAGTCAGATGATTTCATGGAAATGTATTTCATCAACACAAATGATTATGTTAAGCCAGTAAAAATTCAAATGCTGATGAATAATAAGCCAGTAGCTATGAGCTTGATACAGGGCCTGAGTTTCTGTTATTCCAGGAAATGTTTACATGGAAAAATTCAACGAATGGGAATTGAAACAAACTTTGGTACGTTTAAAGTCATATGATGGAAAGATCATATTACCAAAAGGTGAAATATTTGTTACTATGCAATTAAATGACATTTTCAATGATAATTGTAGGTTAATCATAATTGAAAATGGTTTAACACCTCTATCGGGTCGTGATTTTTGAAAGTTTCCAAATTCAATTTAAATACCTCTTCTGAAGTCAATAATATTGAGTGTGACAAGGAGTTGGACTCATTATAAATATAAGGAATTGTTTAAAGATGAGCTAGGGTTATACAAATATGAAACAGTAGAGTTAAGTTGATCCAAATGTTAAGCCTATTTTTTGTAGACCACCTCCCATTCCTTTTTCATTTAGAGATTCAATTAATGCAGAGTTGAACGAGTTAGAAAAATTATCACATTAATAGATAATTCCCAATGGGGCATGCCATTGGTTCCTGTGATGAAAGAAACGGGGAAGTTAAGACTATGTGCGGATTACAAGGTAACAGTCAATAAATTTGTTCATGATTTCAAACCCCTCTCCCAAGAATTAAAGAATTATTCGCGGCACTACAAGGGGGACGTTATACGAAGTTAGATCCTCTCAATGCCTATAATCAATTGGAATTATCGAATGAAACAAAAAAATTGTTATGTTGGAGTACTCATAGGGGTATTTATCAACTTAATCGACTTCCTTTCGGAACCAAACCAGCATGCGCCATTTTTCAAAAAACTGTTGAAAAAGTTTTACAGGGGTTACAAGGGGCAATCAATTTCATGGATGATATGGTAGTAACGGTAAAAGATAGGACAGAGCACTTGAATAATTTGGAATGTGTTTTTGAAAGGTTTTCGAAGGCAGGATTCCGTTTGAATATAAATAAATGTAGATTTTTTTAACCGCAAATCAAGTATTTAGGTCATTTTATTGATGAAGATGGTTTGCAGAGAGATCCCGAAAAAACACGTGTAATGGTAGAATATCCACGTCCAACTGATGTATCTCAAGTAAAGGCATATATAGGGATGATTAACTATTATGGTAAATTTGTTAAAGATTTATCAATAATTTTGGAATCATTATACAAGTTCTTGAGAAATGACATTGAGTTCGAATGGACTAACAAATGTGAGCAAGCATTTTTGAAATCTAAAGAGGTGGTATCAGCGGAACAAAGTTTGGCACAGTTTGATCCGAATACTTCAATCAAATTGGTTTGCGATGCTTCTGAAATAGGTATTGGATGTGTATTATTACATATTTTGAATGATGGAACTGAAAAACCAATCAGTTTTGCTTCACGAATTTTGAGTAGAAGCGAAATTGAATATTCAGTTATACACAAAGAAGCGTTAGCTAATTATTGGGCTGTACGCAAATTTTATCAGTATTTAATGGGAAATAAATTCATTTTATGCTCTGATCACAAGCCGTTGTTAGCATTATTCGGGGAAAAGAAAGGAATACCACAAATGGCGGCTGGTAGATAACAGCGATGGGCAATATTCTTGAGTGGATTCAATTATATATTTAGTCATATCAAAGGCAAAGAAAATGGAGGAGCGGACGGTTTATCGCGTTTTCCTGTAGAATCGTCCGAACCACCTAAGTTTTTCATGATTATTTCAGTTTTTTTATTGATTTTGACCAGAGATAGTTCCCGATGAACTCAGACCTCATTTTAGACGAATGTCAGAATTGAGTATAGATAATGGGTTGCTTATGTGGGGTTATAGAGTATTGATTTCGGGTAAATTTAGGGAAACAAATGCTAGATAAGATTCATGGAGCTCATAACGGAATGGTTCGTATGAAAACTCTTCGCGTCAATATTTCTGGTGGCTTAATTTAGATTCGCAAATAGAAACTTATGTGAAGAATTGCGATTCGTGCATGATCAATTCTGATCATAAATCAGTTTTGATCAAGTTCAACGACGGAAAACATGTTTTCGATCGTATCCATATCGTTTTCTGGGTCCATTTCGCGGTAAGTCTTATTTGATTATTTCAGATTCTTATTCTAAATGGACAGAAGTCTACGGAATGTCCAAAATTCATTCCAAAAATACTATTGGTGAATTGGGGGATTGTTTTTCAAGATCTGGTCTTCCAAATACCATTGTTTCGGATAACGGTTCATCGTTAGTTTCTGCGGAATTCGAAAACTTTTGTACTGTCAATGGTATAAATCACATAACTTGACCACCGTATCACCTAGCAACGAATGGAGCTGCTGAGAATAGTGTCAAATCATTCAAAATTGTTGTAAATGAATTATTGACCGACAATAGTGATCCTCATGACATGTCTACATTAGTTAGCAAGTATCTTTTTTCATATAGAAACACACCACATACGGTAACTGGTGAAACACCATCAAAATTGTTGTTTTCACGAAAAATAAAAACTCGCTCAGATTTTCTCACTCGTTCAGCATCTGAAAAAGCCAAAGAACGACATATTAGATATCATCATGGTGAAAGAATGACTTCTTTTGAGGAAGGAGAGATAGCATATGTAAGAGATTATAGAAATCCATAGAAGCCCTCATGGACAAAAGTAGTCATTGTTTCAAAATTGGGTTTGGAAAATTATATTTGTGGGCCTGTAGATAACAAAAGATTGGAGTGGAGAACACATCTTGATCAAATAATAAAAGTTGGAAGTTTTTATACTAATGAAAATTCTGAAATTTTAAACAAAGACTTTTCAGAAAATGTATCATCAAATAGTAATTCTGAAAATTCTCAGATCAAGACAACTTCACCAACAAATTTGAGTAGATTTAACAGACAGATCAAAGCACCCGACCGCCTGAATTTATAATTTAAGATTATGAGAAAACCTAGGACGGAGGAGTGTAACATCTGTGGATCTAGTTGTAAAGTAGTTATATTGATCTTGTCAGTTAGTTGTCAAACTGAATAAAGTTATTTCCAATTGTACGAACCAAGTTTCTCTTAGAAGCTAATATATTGCGGTAAACATCACCAGTTAACCGTCCGTCAAGTGAGTGAGGTCCAATTAAGTTATTATCAAAGATTTCCCACCATACATTGACATGAAATCTGTATTGGCAGGTTTTCTGAACAATGGCATGTGGATTTCCGTCTGCCCAAATATGCACATTGAATTGGCTCTCGTCGGTAAATAAAATTCTGTTAATGGTCCTTCTATATGCTAAGCACCATCTAGAAAACGATATGCGTGGTACATGATCACCCTCTTCGAGCTCCTGCACTTTTTGTACGCGACGATTAGGATAGCGACGTCTGTATTCCCTTCTTGCAGACTGGCCATTTCCTTCGCAAATCCCATACACAAATAAGATATCTTCGTATTCCTAATTAGTGAAATGAAACGGCAAACACTCTAAGAACTGAAGTTTGAATTCAAAAACACTAGAATAATGAATGAACACCAACAAAATAAACGCTAATGACACTGAACTGAACAATAGTTTTTCATAATGAAATTCGGGATTTGACAAAGCCAAACAATGTAAGCTACTGATACGAATTTATTCTTCGGTTTTTTTGGGTTATGAGAGTATTTCAAAAAAAATTACTACGAACTTATCAAAGAGAATAACAATATTTATGTCTTGGTTTCGTGAATATTTATTATATCAACCCATGTTTTATGGTTCTTTATCCGACAATTGATTTCTAGAGTGAAAAAATTGAATATAATAATTTATTACGGAATTACTGGAATGGTGCCAGAAACAAGTTCCTGTGGGTTTTTTCCATAGTTTTCGAATCTGAGCTCATATTTTGTATAATTATCATACAGGGTGAGTTATTCTTACAAGAATTCAACATGGAAAAAAAAAAGAATATTGCGGCCTGATATTGGTTTTGTTCGGAGGGATACTTGTTGAGGCCTTTCATTCCAATCCATGTACCAAATTTAAATAAAATCGGCTAAGCCCTGTATTTAATATCGCGAATTGAATTTTTTGTCTAAATTCACAAATCACCCTGTCTGTCAGAAACGAAGCGGTTTTGTACATTTGTATATGGCATTTTGCGATCATACTTGCAGTCCCCATATTCCCACAAAATTTGTCGGTTTCATCTCCGATACCCTGTATAACTATTTGATAACAGCGACTCCGCCGCCCTCGTTGAACTTCGTATTTTTTCCGTCGACTAATACAAATTCACTCACCGGAATTTCTTAAAACACTGAAACACGTATTTCTTCATTTGTAACAAAGATCCCTTACTCTGCAACTAACGGAACCCTCATACAAACTTTCACCCCCTAGGGGTTACATTTATGGAAACACTGAAACATGTATTTCTTTATACCTTACAATAACCTCAAAAAACAATTTTCATGCCCCTAACTTGAAAACGGAACCCCCATACAAATTTTCAGCCTTCATTTTACCCATTTACGGGAAAAAATATTTCTTTTTTAACAAAGTCTTTAAATATCAATTTTTATGACCCCAACTTGAAAACTAACGGATTCCTATACAACCTTCCAATCCCTATTCAACCCCCATGTTACCCCTTTAGAGGTTGAATTTCCAAAATCACCATAATACGTATTTTTTATTTGTAACAAAACCTCCAAATACCAATTTTCATATCCAAACTTTGAAACTAACTATATAGACTTTCGACACCCATTTTACCCCTTTAGGGTTGAATTTTCAAAAACCCTGGAACACATTCATCTTTATTTGTGAAGAAGAGCCCAAATATCTAATAATTTCCATGACTCTAATTTCAAAACCAATTGTACTTTCACTTCCACCCTCCTCCTCACCCACCTTCTCACCACTTGGATATCAAAAAAATATGCTGTCAAAATTCTAGCTCTCAGGTCCAGCGGTATGATCTAGGCGTTGATCGTATATCAGTCAATCAGTGAGTCAGTTGGTCAGGACATGTAAGTATATATGTACATATTACCTCAAACACGTAGTGTCATCAGAACTACACAGGTTCACAGATATGAAATCAATATATAATCCCCTATTTTTCTACCCTGGGGGTGAATTTTTTTTTCAAATTTGAATGGGACCGACTCTCAAGCATACCCTATACATTAAAAATGAAATCTAAATCGGATAATCCAAAACAAAGTTAGGCGTGATGGAACGAAAGTAAAAATTCAGTGGGTGAACCAACAATCATCCCCATTTTCCTCCCTCAGGAATGTTTTTTTCAATCCAAATGGGACCAACTTCGAAGTATACCCTATCCATTGAAAAAAAACATCAAAATCGGACTACTCTGTGAAGTTATGCGTGGTCATACATGAAAGAAATATACGCGTTGACTGGAGAACTTCCTTCTTTTTTTTCGTCGGTTAATAATATGAAGAAAACCAGTTTATATAGATAGATATAATGTTTCGGGATTGCTACTTCAGTGATACCATTGTTTATTCACTTCTCGAATTAAATGTAAAAAAAACGCAACTTTATGTTTGTTTGGAAATAATAGTATATTGTTTTACGAGTGACGAAAGTAACATTTTCTAAGCGAGAAAACAGTTTACTAGCCGAGGCTGGTAATGTTCACGAGCTTCAAATTTTTTGTTCGACCAGTGAAACACTATACTTTTTGGAACGTAGTTCCTTATCGCGCGTTGCGAACGGGGGCTAGACGGAATAAATTAAGACCAAAAGTTGTAACGAGACTTTCGCTATGGTTGTAAGCCGTGCGGCGTGCGCGTGTTTCTCTGTCTGTCTCTCTCTCTCTCTCTCTCTCATAGAAAGCAAGCCAGTTATTTTCGTTTCGTCTTTCTATTTCACATTGAACAGTGTGGTGTCGCGACGAATATTTTTGTTGAGTGTAAACAGGTTTTTTGTACATAATAAATAATAAAAAATAATAACAATAATGAATCCTGACAGTGTTTCTGCACAACTTCCGGATATTGCTGATGGAGTTAGGTAAGTAGAGATTTTATACAGACAATAATAAATGCTTATGTATTTTTAGCAAGTACGCATTATAACCTCTCTTTACTATTGTGCTAACCAAGTCATACGCGTTATAATCTCTCCATTATTGTGTGTTTAGTAAGTGTACGCGTCATAACTTTAATAAATTCAAAAGCAAATTTATTTTAATAATACAATATCAATGCGTATGTATTAGCAAGCCGTGCGTGTTCTAACCTATACGCTGTTGTGTTTACGAAGTCGAGAGAGTATATATATATATATATATATACACACTCTGTTGTGTTCACAAATCCCGCATCTATGACGTGTACGAAAGAATAGACAGACAGAGTGTATATATATATATATAAAATATTATTGTAACTTAAAAAAAAAGAATTTTATTACAATTCCTTCACTAATTGATCGAAAGGAACTTCGTTCCATCCGGGTGTCCCTTGACACCTCTCAAGTTTTTTTACAACCCTGTTTATGTCATGATAATATGCTAAAAAGGACGATGAATAAATATTTTATTTTAAATTAAAAATAACAGAATTTCTTTGAACATTACTTATGATTTGAATATTGGTTAATTGTTACATTTGAGCAATTAAAGAATGTTATAGGAGTATTACAATCAAGATTTTTATGTATTGAGGTAGACGATGCTACATCTGTTATGTTGTTTACTGATGTCACTCCAGATGAAGATGCGCCGTATTTTGTATGGATTGAAAAATTTTGGTTTGTATTTGATTTTTGCTGCTAACTGATTGATCAACATATCCCTCCGCAACGTTACTAGATTTCCAGCCACCATGCTTTTTTAATTGAAGTAAATCACCTCCTGCATCTACTAATAGCGTTGCGGAAGTTCTACGCAAACAATGCCGATTATATTTTTGGGGATCAGGTAAGTTTGAATATTGAGCTATTTGCATAGGAAATTTACTGAATTTATTTATTCCCACAACCTGTCTAGTACACTTTCCGTTCTGGTAGTTGATAAAGAATCTTGAATTTATTTTGTCCTATCTAGTGGACGGAGGTTCACATATATTTCAGAAATCTCGTAGATTAACCCAGAAATGTGGAAGGAACGCGGTACTTCTGTTTTTGTATTACGTATTGTAACTAAGAGTATACTGCCGGTATCTTTCACATCATTTACTGTCAGATCTTCAAATTCATGGCAACGATAAGCCCCCGAAATTCCAAAAACTAAGGCTACCTATTAACGTTAATATTAATATCATTAAGAATTTGTCGCAATCATAAAATAATTAACTTACCTTAGTCATTAAGTATTTGGAGTCGGGTGCATTCTTTAAGAAAGAAGAAGAATTTTTTTTAGACTTTTGACTTCTAAAACCATCGGATTTTCGTTTAAAAAAAGAACGTAACTTGAGATATTTACTTCTATCGATATTATTCTTAATCGATAAAGTGGTTCTCAACATCGAATAAATAGACCATAGCGTCGATGACTCAATTTTTTTTGACAACCATCCAAAATACACAAGCAGCAAAGTTTCCGAAATTGAATCCACGTGATAATCAATTCTCCAATCAATGAATTTTGCATATATTTCTTCATATCTATAGATGAGTCCTAAAAAATATATGTATCACAAGACAAAAAGCGCAACTACTCCTTTGATGAATAAAATGCGTGATTACTCAAAATATCAAATAATTTTATTTTGAATAGTTTTGAACTTTCGAATACCCCAAATATTTTTAACTCATTTCATACACGCTTCATCAGCTTCACCTCTATGTATGTATGAATGTAGGTACTGGAATATTTGTTATTTTCACACACCTCCAGAGTCCGAATTATTCGAAATTTTGTATACATTTTAAAAACCGATGACAATGCAAAACTTCATAGGTATGACGTGGTATTCTCACCAAGTTCGTCAGAAAAAATTTATTTACATTTCAAAGATATGGGAGTCCGGTCCTGACTAGAACCTGGACAGCAATATATACAAGTATGAGCTTGAAGTGTCGGTCATGTTGTTTTGTGATGTTTTTCTGGCCTCCTACTCACGTTTATGTCAGAATTTGGTATTTTTTACGTTGTGTGTATTTGCTTTATGTGTTTTTATTTTGAGTGAATTCCCAGGAATAGATAATTAAGTACCTAGTGAGGAATATGTAGGTGTACTGTTTTGAATTGAGTTTGGTTTATTTGGGTATTCTGTTTGTTAGTGTGTTTCATTTGTGAAAATTTGTGGGTTGCTTGTGTAGTGGTTTGTAGTATTTTGTGTTTAGGCTTTTATGTATTCAACTTGTCATTTCTGTCCCCGGCCGTAGCCCCCCAGGACCGTGCGAGGCAGGAGGCGGCGTAGTTGTTGTAAAATTTGTGTTTGTGTCACTAGGACGTTTTGTACTTCTGTAGTGTTAGAAGTATTTTGCACAGTTCTTCCTGCATTTGAGTTTGATTAATCGTCAAAATCTGCCCATTCCGGGTTGGGTGTCCGCTTTGTTGAGTTCTGTCTGGTGAATCGATGGTCCTTGCCACATGCTTTCTTAGGTTGGTTTGTGCTTTTTTTTCTGCAAACTTCTTTATGTAGGCTTCACACTTTCTATAGTTCGCCAGGTGTGGTTGTGCACAATTTGCGCACTTTGCCGGCTCGTCTATGTTTTTGCTGCACGTTTTCGTGAAGTGCTCGCTTGCGCATTTTAAGCATTTGGGGGTGAGGTTGCAGTTTCTCGCTGCATATCCCCGCCCCTGACATCTTCTGCATTGGGTTAGCGATTGATCAGTTTCTCTAATCTGCCAGACTATACATATTTGAAGTGTCTTACACTTGATTTTCGATGTTGTGAGTGTAATGTCTCCATTAGTTACAATGATTATAGCGGTCTCACTATTTGTGTCATTGGGTATGCATTGGTAACTTCTATGGAATATTCATCATTTAGCCATTTTATGAGGTTTTTAATTGCCGATTTAGTATCTAGCCCTTTCAACACGAAGGCATGATGTTTCTTCCCCTCTGTGTGAAAGTGTAGATACCGAGATTTCTGTCTTTTATGAAGTTCTTTGTCTTCACAAAGTCTTCTCCATCTGCTGTGTATATATGGGTGTTCTTTCGAGTGTATTTTATATTACAGGTTTTTTACATAACTTGCTCAGTTCTTTGTGCACATCGTTTCCAATGGTTGGCTACCCCTCTAGAATGATCCGTGGGGGGTTCTTCTGGTTTATTGGCGGAATTGTAGTCCGATTTTGTATCGGTTGTTCTACTTTATTCTGCTCTTTTTCTGTATTCTTCTGCCTGGATGATTTTCGTCCATCTTTGGATGCCTTTTCAAAAGTAATCTTCCTTTTTTTCTAGGTATTTCTTTATACAATTATCTTTCCTGTTTACGGCGGGATTTTTCTCTGATATATTTCCATCCCTCATGGGAGATTTTCCGTCATTTTCGTCATCCGACGAACTTGAGTATAGTTCTTCTCCTTCATTGCTTATAGTGACTATATGCAACAGGTGAAGTCCTACACTCCCAGTGCCTAAATGTAACTCAAGCCCAGCTATGCCTCTTACCGCATTTCGTAGGAGTTGTAGAATCGCAGTCCCTAAGGCCCCAGCTTGAAAAAACTACTCAAAATATCAAAATTTCGAACAAATCTGAACAACTGTCATACATGTCAGAAGGTGAAATGCTCGCTCTGGTGAGTCTTTTGAATTTCGGCCCTGAAATTCTGGTAATAGTGATAGGGGAATGCACTGATCGTTCTAAGCATAATTTACATTTCAGAGATATGGCGGATGCACCGGTCATTCTCAGCACATTCGCCACAATTTAGTAAAAACTTCCATGTCATGTCAGTTTTTCTCCCTTAGTCTTTTTAAGTCTTTTGTTACAATTTGGACTAAATGGTTAAAAATAAAATTATAGTTTGAAATAACTGATGAAACACGGTTATATAGCAATAAGGACTAAAAAGTTGAAGATAATAAGAATAAAGTCATTGACCAAACATTTTCTCATATGAAAAAAAAGCGTGGGGTGCTGATATCTTGATACCATTATGAAAAGTGAGTAAAAAACACCCGACGCATTTTTTACATGGAAAAAAAAATTCTAGTCAATGACTTTATTCTTATTATTTTCAACTTTGTCCTTATTGCTTTATAACCGTGTTCTTTCAGTTTGTTAAAACTATAATCTTATTGTGTTAAGAACAATGTACTATTAAATACTTGGATCATGACTCTGCAACTGTATGCGTATTTGAAATTTCCAGTCAACCCAGTTTTACTGACCGTCCAGTTTGTTAATGATGATGATAACTTCATTTGAAATAGGTATATCCTAATATATAACAAAGATAATAATGTTAAACATTAATATAAATATAAAAACAATAATAAAAAAATATCTACAATATTTGTTCATAAGTGCTACACCTACATTAGTACCAATACAAACAAACATAATCATTTGGTATCATTTTAATGTTCTCTTAAATGGTTTAATAAATTTCTTTTGAACAGAATAAGACTGGCAGAAGACTTTACATTTACAAAAAAATATCTACAATAGTCGAAATGTGGTTGTATGATAGTCTCATATACTGTTACTCGTGACTGCATAGCTTTTTCGATCATAATCCGTGAAAGCTCCATTACAATTTGATTTTACAGTTCACCAAATACACAATTCAACTTCAAAAATTTCACGTTCATATATCAAGGTCGACTATATTGATCTATTCCTTTACAAAACCGATTCTGGTTCCATAACCTCTTGAAAATTATGCAGGGGGTTGACAAATATACTTGATATAACAGTTTCTATTGAGAATCACACTGACATATTATATTGAAAGTCTCTTTGACAATAACAACTACACTCACATGCAACAAGAATATTTCGAAAAGTTTTTTTAAATTTATTTTTAGTTATATTTTCATAAATTTTTCAGCAAACTATAGATAAAATGACTGATTTGAAATTGCATATCCAGTCTTTCGTCAAATGCTAGCGTATTAGTCATTATTCAGGGTTAATTAAGAGGTTGTTGTATAAACCTAATTTTGAAACACTCTGTGGAATGATTTCGTAACCGAAATCTTCCAAAATGACAATTTTTATGTCTTTAGGTACCCTAGTTCATTTTCTAGGAAAGAAATGAACTTGCCACCAACAGATTACTTTGATATTTTTTTTTTGATGAGGTGGCTTTGCTCGTTGTTGACCTAATGTCAGTTTGACAATTTTTACGCAAGACCTATGCTCTCGCTATGGTTTCAAGTGCGGAAAATTGCGCGAAAGCTGTTGCAATTGTTGCAGATGGACGTAATTATGAATATGTTGCAAGAATGCTTCATATGCTTAGCTCTACCATCAAAAGAGTAATCGAACGTTTTAGATAAACGGGCAGAAATATGCGTAAGGTACAATAGTCGCCTTTTGATCAGGCGTGAAGGTTGGATGCGCACAACACCGATGTCATATGGTTAATGACAGCTTGCGCCGACTTTCGCCAGGATAATTGGATATTACTGTAGGTAGTGGCAAAAAACCGAACACTATTGCTATTGATGACGTTATAACTTTGCAGGATCGTTATTCAACATTAGTCAGTACAGTCAACAAATCACTACAAATGTTAGTGTGTGGACACTTCCCCGAAGATTGAAGCAGTTTGGTTTGAAAGCTTCCAGACTAGCAAATGAACCCAAATTGATTCGGCGTCCCCAAGTAGCTGGACTACAATTTTCCACTGACCATTTACATTGGAACGTAGGGCAATAGAGCAATGTTCTTTTCAACGCGCTTCTATTAGCTTCACTTGTAACTAACAATGTAATCAAATCTTAAAAATTAAATTTGATCCTCATTTAGTTGTCCAATTAACGTAGAATTTGGCAGGTGTTCATAGTTCCCGTGACAATGCATCATGGGAAAAATGAAATCAAAATGGCGGCTCCAAGATGGCTAACGATCTCTGTGATAATGTCCGATTCTATTCAAAATTGGTATGTGGGGGTTTTTGGGGTCGGATATTATGAATTTTTTGTCAAAACTCACAAATTCAAGATGGCGGACGATCTCTGTTATTCTGGTTCGATTCTAATCAAAATTGGCATGCTGCATTTTTGGGGTCGGAGATTTTGAATTATTTTCCAAAATTCATAGATTCCAGATGGTGGACGAGTTTTGTAATTATGGCTTTTACATCGAAGATATTTGAAATTTTTTTGAAATGTCTTACAAACTGTTTGGACAAATTCAATATGATTGCACCAACACAATTTGGCTTTCGCGATAAATTATCCACTCAAGATGCAATTGCTACAGTAACCTATCGTATCAGTCAGTCAGTTGATAGCAGGAAGGCTTGCTTAGGTGTATTTGTTGATCTAGCTGAAGCCTTCGATGCGGTCTGCCATAGGTTGTTGCTAGAAAAACTTGAACGCCTAGGGATTCGAGGAATGACGAACAATCTCTTGATACATTTTTCAACAAACCGAAAACAATGCGTTCGAATATGATAATGATATAAGCTCAGAAAGAACAATAACGTATGGCGTCCCTCACGAAACTGTTCTTGTCCCTGTACTCTTCATAATATATATTAATGAACTTCTCACAAAACAGAATGCTGGAACCATAATATCCTTTGCAGATGATACCGCATCAATATACACCGGAAACTCTTGGAGTCAAGTCAGGGAAACATCGGAATCCGACTTAAATAACATATTTGAATGACTTGGCTGCAATTTCACTGACAGTTAATGTGAAAAAGAAAGTTATTTCATTCACATCTAACGACTGTAACTTACCCGATTACGACGTCCTCACTTTGAGAAGCGACACGATCCTATTAAAGAAATCTGTCAAGTATCTCGGAATCCATATTAATTTTTCATAAAATGGGAGAACATGTAAAAAACGTTGTGAAAAATGTTCGTGGACTAATACATAGATTTTGACAATTTCAAGAATGTATAGGTTTTAAACACTCTGAAACATTATACCACGCATTAGTAGAATCTATCATTCAGTATGGCATTATCGGGTGGGGAGGCGTTCGGAAGGTCCACCTGAAACCTATAGAAATTCTTCAAAAATGGTTCATCAAGATTATTTTACGCAAACCAAAAACTTATCCGACTGAAAAGTTATACGCCGAATCGATATGAGGCAACTATCATGTAGAACAACTCTCCAGTTTGTAGCCAGAAATAAATCGGATCAATCATAAATATCCCACTAGAAGTAATTTAAAATCCAATGTGTTCTTACCAAGAGCCCAAAAGTCAATTGGTCAGAGATGCTTCTCATACCTTGCCCCTTGATTGCTCAATATTCCAACAGATGACTTGAAAAATATTAACTCCAAAGCTGAAAATATGGATCCTCGGAACCGAGCAAACCAAATTCCATGATTTAATTGATCAATGAACTGATATAGGCCCGATTTCACCAACCTCTTTAAACGAGTTTTGTTCAAATTAAACTTAGATTAGGCTTTCTACACGACATATTGGATTTCACCAGGAACTATAAACCGCGTTTAGTTCTAAACGGCGTTTCCACTTGAAACGGGCCGAATTTGGCCAGTTACGAAGTTAAACGACGTTTAGTTCATTGGTTTCGTGCACGTTTGACAAATGGTTGACATTGGAGGTAAAACAACCTTACTTTTCCGATTTGTTTATGTTGGAGAACATTTTTACCTATTCACAAAGAATTCAGTAGTTGGATTACATGTGTTATTGTTTAATTCGTAGATGATCATGCCTTCATATTGTTCTGTTTGAAATGCAATAAAAATGCATCAAAAGACGGCCGAATACGATTTTTCAGGTAAATTGTACATGTTTGTATTTTTGACCCTGTTATCAGAATTCCATCTGCTGTTGTAAGAAATAGAAAACATTGTGAAATCTCCCAGAGAAGGCAAGCAGCCTAGATACATGCCATCAAACGAAAAGACTGGTCTGATAAGTTAACGAAATATGGTAGAGTTTGTTCCAGACATTTTCACTCTGGCAAAGGAAATATGTTGTACCAATTTATTCAATGAGCTGGGTGCCGAATGAAGTCCAAAGAAGGAATTCATTTGATGAATTTTATTTTCACATTCCAACTTGAAATTCATTGTAGAAGATATTGTCACTTTTATCAAGTTTCTTCAAAAACTAAACTTTGAACACCGAACACTCACAAAAATATCACAAAACATGAGCCAAACACGAAAATTATCGATTTTCAATTTTTAGGTTATATTGTCACTTGGCTTTGGCTCCTCTACAAAACAACGAAATCTATGCAAAGATGACAGAAACGTACATATTTCACTATGTTGCCAGCTTTTGACTATCCTTAAACTTAGTTTCAATAAACTCGGTTTAGCTTTCGTCTAATTGTGTCGGTGAAACTGGATCGAGGTTTATCAAGAATAAAATCTGAGTTTAGTGAGAACGTAGTTTAGTGAAACGCTGTTTATCTTTCTTGTGGTGAAATCGGGCCTTACTCACCATTAACGGATCATTGCATCAATATAGTTTTACTGTTATGTGTTTGTCATAAGTTCTAGCACTATTTATTTTTTATTTTTCTTACATTATATACACATTTATCCTGTTCACTTACCAAGGCCACTATGTTGGAACTAATGGAACAAAGAGAATTGCGTTACTCATAGACAAGTTCTTAAGTGAACTCAAATGAGTTTTTCACCTTATTCACTTGTTTCCATTGTACTTACAACTTACTTCCATGCAAATTGTGAGCCTGTTATATTTTTATATTTTGTATGTACCAGTTGTATTCTTCTAAGTGAACAAATTATTATTATTAACCAACAAACAATGTAATCAAATTTTGGAGTTCAATTTTAACCTACATCTAACTGTCGTATCGAAATGAAACTCGGTACGTATGTGTAGTTTGGATGACAATACTATAATTTGGTATCTTGGAGCTGATCTGAAGATGAAGCCAGGAGGTGAATAGTGGAACTCTTCAGTGGCTACTAGTAAAATATGGTGAATGCACTATGGCCGTTTCAGCATGATTTACAATTAGAAGATATGGCGAATGCACCGGTTCTCGGCATATTCACCAACATTTAGTTATTAATAACTTCCGTCTCATGTGGATGAATCAAGCGACGAGTTTTTCTCCCGTAGTCTTTCTAAGTCTTCTGTTGCAATATGGACTGAAAAATTAATATCAGTTATCGTAATATTATCATGAAAAGTGAGAGAAGAACACCCAACGCTTTTTTATAACAAATAAAAATTTTTGGTTAATGACATTATTCTTATTATTTTCAACTTTTTAGTGCTGATTGCCATATATGCGTGTGTTTTTTGTTTTTTTCAAACTAAAATGTTTTACTGACGAGCCCATATTATGCTTATATTCTCCAGACGGACCAAAAAGAATATGGAGAAGGAGCGGAGAAAGATTTGCAGAGTGCACGTTCAGTCTCCGTCTGAGCTATGCAGGAAGTCCAGAAATGGTTTGGGAAGGAATAACACGAGACGCCTGCACTGAGTTGATGGTCATCAATGGATCCTTGACGGGCCACCGATATATTGAGAATATATTGATCCTTTGGCGTTGGCTTTATCCTAATGCAGGATAATGCGTTGCCACATACAGCAATGCGTGTTTCACAATACCTCGCGGAAGTTGGTATTAACAACTTGAACTGGCCAGCATGTTCGCTTGATCTCAACCCCAAGGAGCATGTGAGGGACATACTTGGTAGGCGAGTCAGAGATCGCGAATTAAGTGCGGCTACGGTTAATGAGTTTCGTTCAGCCCTCCAGCAGGAATGGCCAAATGTTCCTCAAGATGCTATTAGTTACCTTATTGACAGTATGAACCGACTTTTGCAGGCAGTTATAAGAGCTAGAGGTGGTAATACAATATATTGAGCTGAATTTGTTGTAAGAAGAACGTTTCTTTAAGTTAGTTATGTTACAATTGAATTGGTTTGTTCTGAAGTTGAATTGAAGTTTGCATAAATATTTTTTTTTTTTATGTGAGTTGCAATAATTGCTCATTAAAACTTAACGATATATTGTCCTTTTCATTGCTGAACTCATAAACTAAGCTGACAAACTGACATTATGGCAACAACGAGCAAAAATAACTTTTCTCAAAGTAAACTGTTGGTGACAAAGTTCATTTCGCTCTTAAAAAGGAACCAGTGCACCAAAAGACAAGAACAAGGAACAAAATGTAGGAAAGGAATGGCTCCTAATAGAAATTGATATTTTGGAAGGATTTGGCTACGAAGTTATTCCACAGAGTGTTATAAAATTAGGGTTGTACAACAACCTTTTAATTAACCCTCTATTGTTATGTTATGAAATGTTGTTATATAATTAAACTTATAATTATCATCATTATTATTAGTTATTTCTATTATTATCGTTAATGCTATGTTATTTTACGATTTTCTTCACCTTATACTATGCTCTAGTCGATACATATGTATGAAGAGGGCATTTCTGAAGTAGTTCTGGTATCAAAAATATATATCCAACAATATATCTAACAAAAATCTACGTTTAAACCATATCAAAATTGAAATTTCTAGCAAACATTGAACTAGAGTAAGATCAACGTATTGATAAGTTGTGAGCATCCTGTATGACAATTCACATCAACAGAAAACCCACCTATGGGATTCGAAAGAGTTTGTGTGGGAAAAGTGACGATATGCAATGAAATGGAATGACAGAAATTGAAAAATTATAATTTATAAGAATTTGAAAATAGTATGTGAGAGTTAGAATTAGATATCATTCATACAATCATTAGTATTGATTAGAACAGCAAGTAATTTGGTAGGAAGTGATACAAATTTGGAAATCTGTGAAAAAATAAAAATTTGTGAGTGTTGCTATGGAACAGGATAACAATTTTTGGAGAAGATTGGAAAAAGTTAGAAAAGAGAAGCCACGTTGAAAATTGTAGAAAAAGTATTATTATTATAAAAGAAAACCTGGCATTAAAGATTCCCGGACGAGAAAACCTTGAAAGGCTGAACAGAAGGAGTGAATAGACAATAAGAATTCCACCTACCTGGTCCAGAAAATAAATTCTTTGAAGGAGTGCAGGTGAGCCCAGGAATACGTCTACGGGACTGAAAACCTCAACTGAAAGCAGCAACAAGGTATACTAATATCCGATCTCACCAAAGTACAACTTTTCACATAGAACCAATAACTTTACGTGTCAAAACCAATGGTTATACTGTTTGGCTGAACTTTCATCATGGAATTTCATGCTCAAAGACTGATAATAAGTTCAAACTTTCTTTCTCAATTTTTAATTATCACAAACATTCAAACTGCACTATTTTATATCATTGTTGTGCTTGTATAAGGTAGCTATCGCAGTAGGGTATATATAAGTCTTGTTTTGAATAAAAACCAACAATTCGATTAATATTTTCAAACTGGTGTTCATTTTTCAATTGCCAACCTCATTTTTCCCACTGAGCAGCTTTCCTTATCGAATCGTCAGTGCCATAGTGGGCAACACCCATTACAGAAACCTGCTACTGAGAAAGGAGTGATTTATCTTCATAGGCGTACCTGACTGAGCTGGGATAAGGTAAAAGGGTTTGAAAAGAAAAAAGGTAACATACCAGTATTTTTTATTTGTTATGATAGGGTTTCAGAAATTATAATCCATGAAATAAATTCACAAAAAAATATACAAATTTAAAAATCCTATGAACAACCCATCATAACACTATAAACTCAATCCTAAGGACATTGAGAAGAAAAGGCATCAATGACGTGGATAGAGTGCATGATAAGAGAAAGAATAATTTACTTCTCTCTAGTGGGAAAAACATTGGCAGCTAAGGCCACCAGGGGCTGTGCACAGGGAGTGTACTGCCGCCACAGCTCCGGAACCTGGTGGTTAATCACAAGTGGACAAAAAACACTTGGGTACGCAGAAGACATAGTCATCATAGTCCAACGAAAATTCAACACCACAGTCAGAGAGAAAATACAGTACATTGATAAATGAAGAGGGGTTTAAATATCAGTCCCTCTAAGTCCCAAAATGATGTACTGGACATACAATACTGTGGTTAAACCCATCACCTATGCATCTTCAGTATGGTGGACAAATATAACCCAAAAAATATCCGCGATTGAGTTGACTTTCCTGCCTCAGCTTAACGAGGACTATGGAAACAACACCAACAGCAGTCATGGGAACACTACTGGATCTTTCTCCGATTGACATAACAATCATGGGGGTGGCAAGAATGGGATTTCTAAGGCTACAAAATACGAGCAACAGATCGGATCACAACGAAATTAAAGAAATTGTGGGAGGTAACATTTTTTTAAATGAAACCAACGGACCACACAACTCCTAGATACTTGGTCACGAACTTCGAAGGATCATTCGAGACTGAATGGAATGACAAGATAACACCATCAGGAGCAAACCTAGAGAGAGGATCTGGTACACAGATGGATCCAAGACCAAGGAAGGAATTGGTGCTGGTATATACAGTGAGGAAAGGAACTCCTAACTGAGCCCCTCACTGAGAATGAACACGTCCGTAATCCAAGTGGAAATGTATGCGTGAGAGAAAATAGCATGAGGGATGTGCTCAACGCATGGATCGAAATATGCACAGACACCCAGGCCTCACGAACCCAAAAGTGACATCAAGACTGGTATGAGAATGCCAAGAAGAACTCAGTGCCCTCGCAGAACACACTGAAATAACTTTGATGTGGGTTTCAGGACACTGTGGCATCGAGGGCAACTCCATATAATGGCCCAGAACTTGTACTCGGAGTGATAAAATGGGCCATCCGAGGCTGCATACGGGACTGGGTTAAACGGAAACGAAGAGAGCGCTGGAAGGAAGCTCCTCTCATGCACAACCAGGAAATTTTCATCATAGAATCGTCGAATTGAAGAACTACTCAAGATGAGTAGGAACCAAGTTAGAACAATAATGGGCCTTTTTACTGGTCACAGCCCAATGAGAGGACGCCTGCACAAAATGGGGCTGTACAACGGAGAACTTTCCTGCAGACAATGTGGCAAAGGGACAGAAGCGGCCAAACATATATTGTCAGAATGCGAGGCACTAGACCGCAAAAGCAATATTCGGACAGCCAAAGCCAACCCCCGAAGAATACAGTAGCCAACCGGTGATGAACCTGTACAGACTGGTACAGAGGACTAGGAATCTTCATTTAAATAGGAATCTCAATATGAACAAATCAAGATAAACAGATTAGGGAAAGAATAGCAGAATTATTACAATATTTATTAGAGAAATTATAGTTTTAATTCAAGACAAATTGTATGGAATAATAATTTACAATAATAACCAACATATAACAATATAATATGAATGAATATGACATAAACTAGGGTTGCGGAGCTGGTGCTGTAAAACCAAACCGAAAGGCACAAAAAGCCCAAGAAGCTGAGATGCAGCTGGCATCGAGACCAGCGTCCGGGAGATGAAAAACCCTGTTTAATGACTAATACGTCACCATTCAACAAAAGACTGGAAAAGCAAGTTGAAATTAGTCATTTATCTATAGTTTGCTGAAAAATTAATTAAAATTGAACTAAAAATAAAAACAATTATGAGACCTCAAATTTTATCAAATATTAACTTTTATTTTGCATGTGAGTGTTTATAAGATCAAAGTGAATACTGAGTTTTGAGAAAAAATTTAGGTTTATCCAATGAATTTCAACAGAAAAAATTCAAAATTTGACACTAGTTCGCCAAGTTTTGGTGAGGCAAACGTAATCATTATAGGTCTTTGTTCTTAGATTGTTTTTTTTTTGATAGTATATTAGGGTGCTCCATTTTTGGACAAAATTTTTTTTCTCCAAGTCTTGCCTGAAAATCTTGTAAAAAAAAAAATTTTGGAGCATATTGCGAACCCTCAATTCGAATTTTAACCCACTGCTAGATAATTTTGAATTTTATCCATTAAAATAACTCAAAAAAATGATTTTTTATACGTTTTTCCCTTCCGCTCACCCAAAAACAATTTTTTTGGGAATTTTGACTCATGGATTCTTGTTGAAGGTATAATTTCCTACAAAAAAGCCCTTACGTCGAGTTTGTCACTCCAACGGGTTCGACGAAAAATGTCATTCAAGCTGAATTTTCATAAAAATAGCAGTAAATCGCGTTTATTTGCTGAACTATTGAAGATAGTCTTCTACCTAAAATTTTCTCTTCTCCCAATTGAAATTACGAAATAACCATAGATTTTACTCTGTTTCGATGAAAATTTTGGATTTTCTTTTCATCTTAACGAAAACGAAAACCTAATATTTGCATTGTTTCACTCCTTATTAATTACATACATTATAGTTAACTATTTTCGTATACAAAATATATTCCGAATAAATATTTCATGCATTCAATATCAAATTGCTAAAAATAGATTCATCATGATCTTTCTTTTCTTGGTATTCTAGGAGATTACAATGGAACTTGTGTTTCATTAGAGAAGCAGTTAAACAAAAAATTGTTACATTTGGCATGTCGTTACCATATTGTTGAACTAGTACTAAGAAGCGTAGTTGAATGCGTTTGGCCAGTAAGAAAATCTCCAAACGTAGCTATTTTCGAACGTTTTCGAAATAAATGGCACACCATGGATAAAAATAAGTTTGTAACTGGTTCGGAAGATAAATTTGTCAATGATGTGATTGGAAGTAAGCAAACTGAAATCCTTCGAGATATTCAAAATTCTTGGAGGTAAATTATTAATTTTAATTACAGTTTTTGTACTTTTTTTTGATAAAGTTAAAAAATAGCTTGATGAAATTGAAAAATCACATAATAAAGTCAATTCACCTTCATTTTTGTGTTAATCATGAACATTTCCAGTAACACTATGTTAAATTTACTATTTCAGCACTGTGCCTAACATAACTTTGTCAGGAGTAACCATACCACTGAAGTCATATCGATGCTTGGTATTACTATCAGCAATAACTTCTCCTGGGAAAATCACGTGAGGTCCATTGCCAAAAGTGCATCCCAAAAACTTGGTTTTTTGTTTCGTGCCAAGAGCTATTTCACCCCCACTCAGCTGCTTATGATCTATAAGGCACAGATCCGACCTGTCCTGGAATACTGTTCCCATATTTGGAGCGCGGCACCTAAACATATCCTGAGGCTATTGGATTCTGTCCAAAAAAGGGCAATTCGTCTCGTCGGTGATGCCTCGCTTACAAACTCGCTCACTTGTCTGGAACACCGTTGAAAAGTTGGCGATTTGTCTCTATTTTATAGATATTTTCATGGGCGATGCTCTTCTGAAATATCAACAATCGTTCCTGCTTTGGCAGTATCTTCGAGACTAACCCGTCAAGTTCAGTCATCACACCCTTTCGTGGTCACTTTGGAGACATGCAGAACATCACTTTCAAAGACTCGTTCATCCAACGAACAGCGAGGCTTTGGAACTCATTGCCTAGGGAGGTGTTCCCCGAGGCATACAACCTCTAGAAATTTAAGAAGAACACCAACTCCTACCTTCTTTCCCTTGGTTCCCACGATGTTCTCTGAACATTACAGGATATCCCTTTTCGTGGAAACCAGAACATAAAAAAAAAGATGACTATAAGGAGCTATTGGAGTTGTCATATATTTTTTTGGGTGGAATTCCAACTCAACGAGTGAAATTCAAAGATCCTGGTGCAAACCATCATGCTCGTTGGCTTGCTAAAGCTTTGTATAGTTTAAAAATGTACATGTTTCAAACTCAATTTCACATGAAATCAGCAGATTTGAATGGATTGAGACATATCTGTTCATTTGTGGTTCAATTTTAGGTCACTGCCTGGTTTAATGCCCCTCTGGCAATAAAAGCTCCATATAACGACTTGATATTTTTACAGAAGTTGATATCATACAAAAAAGTAGATAAAAAAATTTCAAATGATGCAAGCCTCAAATTTTCAAAACACTTATGGTATTTGTCGGAGTAGCTCGCTGCCTTAGCCCTCTTCGATGAGAATGTATCAAATGAAGATAAGAGAAAAATGGTTCATGCTATTATAACCAAAGAAAGCACTTCTGAAAATCCAAGAAGGTTCATCGCGGAAAATCTCAATGACCTTTTAACAGCAAATATCAGTGACTTCGTCAATAAAAACTCTGTATTGTTATTTGATCAGTTTGAGTTATCTCATAGTTTTTTTAAGTGAAGATCCAGAAGTTTGGAAATCACATGAAGACTATATAATCTGCAAAAAAATATTAAGTGAAGTGAGTGTGGTTGATGATAATGCTGAAAGAGGAGTGGCATTGATTCAAGAATATAATAACAGCTCAACAAAAAATGAAGAACAGAATCAATATTTATTACGTGTTGTGGAATATCACAGGCGAAAGATTTCCAGTTGCACTTAAAAAGCTTTTGCAGCGGCTTACCCAGCGACATAGAATATAATTGAAAACTATTGAAACTCTTCTTTGATAATTAATTAAGTCTTCTAAAAAATTGTTTGAAAAAATATTTCAATAAATTACATATCGTTATCTAATCTGAAGAGGCTTTTTTCTAAACATAATTATAGTATAGATCACAAGCATAAACAATACGTATCACTGAAAAATTCGATAGAAAAAATTACAATGAGTGAATTTACATTTTCTTTCTATCTTCATAGTTTAGCAAATGAACGCAATTTACTGCTATTTTTATGAAAATTCAGCTTAAATGAGATTTTTCATCGAACCCGTTGGAGTTACAAACTCGACGAAATAGGCTTTCTTGTAAGAAATTATACCTATAACGATAATCCATGAGTCAAAATTCCCAAAAAAAAAATTTCTAGGTGAGCGGAAGGAAAAACGTATAAAAAATCATTTTTCAATGTTATTTCAATGGATAAAGTTCAAAACTCTCTAGCAGTGGGTTAAAATTCGAATTAAGGGTTCGCAATATGCTCAAAAATTTTATTTTACTATAAATTACAAAATTTTCAGGCGGGACTTGAAGAAAAAAAATGTTGCCCAAAAATTTATAGTATATGCTTATACTATTGTTGTTGAAAATTACCAGTCGGGTTACACTGATTTTATTGGTTGTATTTTTCAGAAACGAGCAACCTGGGGATTTTTTGTTCCTGATGTGTATGACCTAGCTATCGTTGGATTTTTTACACATCACAGAAGTCATTTAGGCTAGAGAACTATCTCCAATATTCGAAAGGAACTTTGTATTAATTGATTTGCAGGTGGATTGTCTTATTCTTTTCTTCCTCGACTCATCCAATTGTGATTGGAAATTATGCCGATGATTCAGAACATTTCCAGTGTATATGAACCCTGTTTCATGGCTGTCTCAGTTGATTATCATCATTCAAACAATTCAACTGGAATATTATTCTGCGGATTTGTTCTCCCAGCTGGTTCCATCAATCAGTGCGACCAGTGAGGAAACAAGTCATTCCGAACAACCATGTTGAAAGTCGGAACCCCTAGGGAACTATTGATACCCGAAGGGAAATCGAATACCCATATTGTGATGGATGGTCATACCATTTGACCATTCTGGTCTGTAAATGAATTGAATGGAATGGCGGATTCCATGAATAAATCATAATCGGGTATATTGTGAATGGTGGGGGAATATGAACATTTATTAATGCGATTTTGTTTGGTTTCTTATCTTCTACCAGCATTATTAGGAATGATCAATCTAGAGATACTATAGTGTAGGAGGGCAAACTCCAAATCTCCAATAACTTTTATTCTCAACAAAATGAATAAATAATCAACTCCAATTAAAAATAATAAGACTCTTATTATTACTTTCAAAGCTTGTATGTTATTCACTAGTGTATATTAATTGATTCCAGGAAATGTGTAGACAGTTCCGACCCACAAACTTCAACTAGAATAAATATAAATCTACACAACCACCCTTGGATTCTCTGTTCTTTCGAAGGAGTAACCAGATTGAGACCCTGGTGTCGGACCACGAAATCCTAACCGTGTCTTAGTGACTATAGCTCAGGAGTAGGAAGATTGAGGCATCAATGGTAGATCACTCGCATTGCCTCCTGAGTGGATACACGTGAGGAGTGGGTAGACTGAGGTGCAAAGAAAGTAACGAACAACGTAGAAGAATTGCAAGAAACGAACGATAATCATACTACCCAAAAGAGTGCTCCGACAACCCCAACCGTTCAGTACCGAAAATCATCGTTGGAAACATTTGACACTCCCACCAATAATAAAAGTCTAACAAAAGGTGAAGTGTTCAACAATACTGAACACAACAAAGAAGAAACGACAACAAAATCTGGGAAACACACAAAGCACCAAAATGAACCAGATGCCAATGTTCCTGAAACCAAACTGAATGAAATTTCTATCTCCATAAATAATCTCATTTATATTTTATTTTTAGTATATAATTTAATATTTTACTTTTAGTAATTAATATAATATAAGTTTTTCTATCTCTTTTGGGAAATGGAAAAATACATCAAGCATTCTGAATTGAGAACAGTCGAGACAGTAATATTATCAAACCTGACACGCTGTAATGAAGTGAAAATAAATTTCAATAACGCAAATTTCAAGATAATACACAATAATATAAGGAGTATACCGACAAATTTCAACGTCTTCCTATGTTACACCAACTGAATGATGAACCGAAAATTATCGTTCTCACTGAGACAAGAGGAATACAAGACCTGAATTTTTATCATAATGTGTAACATCCTGTAGGTGTTATTTTTTGATTTTTTTATTGGTCCCAGGGTAAGTTATTTCAATTTTTGATTCATAATTCATGATTCCAGTTTCTTGGATGGAATTAATATGAAACAGGGAGCTCATACTTTGAAATACCTTAATGGGTCGTCGCGGATATAAAAAATATATTTCTGTCAAGCAGACGAGTTCATTCATTTTGGGAGACATTGCCAGTTACAGATATGCAACATTGTAACTGTTGTTTAGTCTGGAAATACTAAACAAAGCTTCATTCATTCGGGCAAAGTGTCGAATGGGCAATATACACGGGTCGCGAAATATATTCGCTGCAACGACAAATTGGACTTAGCCAATCAGAGTGCCACTTGGCGCTTCGCTTCTTTTTGAGAATGGAAAAATATCAAGGGGGAAAAGGGGGTCTGTTCGCGAACCTCGAGGGAATTGGGTTCCGCCGCAGGCGTGAGTCCTTTCGGGACTCGGGCCGAGTTTTTGGTTTTACCAGAAACTTTATCGAAGAAATTCGCCCTTAGATATATAATGGTTCCACGGCAGGAACTATCGCGGGTAGATGTCGGAAACTTTATTTTAATCGTCAGTTCGGAAGACGAGTGTGTTTAAATTAGAAATCTGATTCGAGTGTCCATACAGCTACGAGGGAAATGGGAATTATATTCGAGACTAGGAGAAACATGGGAATTACAGGGGTAAGTGGCTTGCTTAAGTAGAAAATCTAACTTGATGCATAGCTTTTAACTATTGATTCACGGGGTGAACCTCATGTACAATTAATACCAGATTAGGGGTATACATAACAGGGTATATTGGGAGTTCGTCTATTAAAACTGGTTCTATATTTCGATAATAGGAAATCACTATATATATCGGAAATATGAGCTCCCTTTTATTTTAGAACAGATATATAATATTTTCAAACTATTCGTTGTTGTTCTTTATTCTCAAAAGGAGATTGTTTTTTTCTTGTTTGCATTTTATATATTATGATTGACCATTATTTTTATTCGACAAGCGTCGAGCTGTATTATAGTTTCATTTTTTTGTTAATAGATGTATTGGAGTTAATTTGTGTATTATTTTCTCAACCGAAGTTGAGGAAAGGAAATTGAATTCAATCAGATTATTTTAATTGAGAGGCAAAAGTCAAATATTAAGTTACCTTATCACTTAAATAAAAGTCCCTTGAGACGAAAGACAAAAGTACTAATCTTTATATAAAGAGTTATTCAAAACAAGACCTCGCATACATACTAGCCGAAGGCATGAATCCAAGTCCGACGGACTAGTGTTAAACCAAAATATCAGTGCCTTACATTATAGTAAAGAAACACTCTATAAAAGTTTTTGTGTAGAAAAATCCATTTTCTACATACACCCTGGTGAAAGCTGCCCCTTATAATATGTAAATATTATATGTAGAAAGATTTTTGGACAAAGAGAGTGTGACTATTCTTTACACGAGGAGTTGAGATAGTATAAGTAAGTATGGGAAATTCCATAATGTTATCAAATCTTTCGATATATTTTTCGTTAGGAAAAATATTGAGAATTATCGGCAAAATAGTTTTTCTTTAGAATTTAGTTTTTTTCTTCAAAAAATTAAAATAAAGACAAAAAAAGTGGATTTAACAATGGTGAGGGGGTTTAATATTTTAGAGGGAAAGAAATGTTTGGGAAAGTGATTTCATGTTTTACAATGGTGACTGAGCATGGGAATATTTGAATAACTTCCAAAGAGAAAAAGGTAGGATATATGAATAACTTTTGAAGAAAAAAAGAGGGATTTTTGATAACTTTTCTAGGTGGGTGAGTTGACAATTTTTTTTTAAAGAGAAAATATTTGGGAAACCTATTTGTGTTCTACAATGATGACCAGCGGTTGGGGATTTTCGAATAACTTTTAAAGGAAAAAAATGGCGAAATAACTTTTAAGAGGAAAAAAAATGTTTGGGAAACTGATTTGTGTTCCACAAAGTAGGTACGCAGTGTTGATGATTTTCCTTCAACCACAAATTAATGGGGCTGTTGAATTAAATAGCTAGAGAGATAGGAAATTATTTTGGGAAAAATTCACACATAAAATTGTTTTCCAGAAAAAGTAGGAGGTGCCAAAATCGATTTTACCGCGTATTTTCTAACATATTACAAGTCCCCATTTATTTTCTGAATTGTTGTGAGGAAAATAGTTGATTTGTTTTTTTTAGAATAAGTCGAAGTCCCGAACTTAGAATTTTTTTTTGTTGTATTTTCATGTAAGGTAAACTTGAAAAGTAAACTGAATGTTAGACATTTTTTTACTATTGAAAGGGGAGAAGAATCAGGTTTTGCCGCCTAATAGTTGGATTCAAGGCAAAACGTTGATATTGATAGTCATTAAGAAATCGATTTGGTAACCAATTAGGGATTTTCAGAGTAGGATCGACGAAGAAGGTTTGTGGTTATGATTTTCGACTAGAGTTTTTTATGTGCATGTTGAGTTCACCCTATTTACTAACCCAAGACACTTTGTAATGATATTGAACGAGTCATCGATGGAAGCTGGAAGCTCAGAAATTATAGGAGATGAAGAAAAAAATATTGGAGAATTTTTTGGTAGAAGTTATTGTTAAAAAAATGTTGAAATTTTTTTTTTTCAGGTAATTTTGAAAGATATACATTTTTTTTTAAGTACATTTTGATAGTTCGAATGAAAGTTAAAGAAAGAAAAATAAGATAGAAAATGAAAAAGGTTTAAATATCAGGTTGTTACATACAAGTACACAGCCATATATGAATAATTGGAATTGTTTTTTCTCGATACCTTGATATTCGATTTTAAATGAAAGAAATAATCTAGTAAATTTTAATACAGAAGTACTAGGGATTTTATATTTCAGGAATTGAAATTTTACGGAAACATGATTTGATGCAGTGGATTGTAATTTTTTTCAGGTCTTGGGAGTAATTTTTTTACAGTATTTTGATGTTTACAGGAGATTTTGGAGATATAAAGGGATATTGGAGATTGGAGATTTACACTTGGAAGTTTGTGGAAAAATGGTTGATTTTTTTTTGGATTGAGACAAGGATTTATTTTGGGAAGAAATGTTGAGACACTGTTAGCCCGGAGAAAGGGGCTGTTTTTTTGGATAGTTTTGTGGAATTTTTTTTTAGGATGGGAGAATTTCAGACACTGGTTTGAGGTAATTTTTGTGAGCTGCGGAGAGAAGCAGTTGGGAGTAGCAGGGGCGTACTTAGGAAAATTAGTGCCCCTTGAGGAAAGTTTCGTCGTTGTAGGTTGCTAGACGGAAGCAGCTGAGAAAGGAGCAAATGGCTTCAGAAGATGAAAAAGAGGTAATTGTCAGGATAGACAGTTGAAGAAGAAAAAGGCGATTGCAGACATAAAGTTGGGGGAACAATATGAGTATGTGCTGATTGTAATTCAATGTTCGTCGGGGTAGGTGCCCGGAAAGTATTTGTTGGTCTCCCAATTCGATTGTTGTTACAACGATGGAAGTCTGCAGATGGAACAAGTTCCCTTTTTAGAAGTTGAAGTGGGGCCGCGAAAGGGTGGCTTGGGAGATGTTCTGCTGAAGGAGAACAAAGATTGTGAAATTAGGAGGTTGAGCGAAGGACCAGAGAGAGAAGACGTTGTTTTAGGAGGTGAGGTAGGACCACAGAAAAATGTAAAGAGGAGGTCGAGGCAGGACCGTATCGGAGATGTTTTAGGGAAATTTGGGAGCAAATGGCTTCGAAGGATGTCAGGAGAGACAATTGGAGAATGAAAAGGCGATTGGATGCCGAACGCTAGTAGAAAAGGAATATTTGTTGATTGTAATTCAACGTTCGGCGGGGTGTGTGCCCGGAAAGTAGTTGTTTGTTGTCAAATATGATTTTTGGTCATAGCGATGTTAGTCTGCAGAGGAGGTGAGTTGCATTTTGCAGCTGAAGTGGGCACCCAGAGAGGGTGGGCCCGTAAAATGTTCTGTGGAAGAGGAACAGGTATCAAGAGGATACGCAGGTCGAGAAAGGACCAAATTGAAGGTTTTGTAGGAAAAGTTGAGATGTCCTAAAAAGAAAGCAGAACTGGCTGAGTGCAGCTGGAAGGAGGTCTGATTATTATCAGACCTACCCTACGATGCGATTTTGTGGGACGGCAGTTCCTACAGCAAATGGGCGTTATTAACGTCGTAATCGGGCGATTTTTGAGCGCCTTTGGCGTATATTTTTCCTAGCGATTTTATACGTTTTCTGGCTCTGTAGGAGGGGCCGCAGAATACTCCTACCAGGGTTGATTAAACTCCAGCTGGTGAGTAAAAGTCTCACAACTTGGAAGTCTTATTCTTTATTTTCTTTCTTTCTTTCTTGCTCTGTAGGGGGGGCTTAAGAATACTTCTACCAGGGTTGATTGGACTCCAACTGGTGAGTAAAAATCTCACAAAATGGAAGCCGTTCTTTTTTTTTTTTCTTTCCTTATGGCTCTGTAGAGGGGGCTTGAGAATGCGCTACCCAGGGAGAGGTTCGAAGTTGGTAGGATGGTAATTCTTACAACTAAGGCGATTTGGTCACGTTGTGCGATGAGCTTCATGCCCACAGAAGTTGATAGGACGGTAAATCCTATAACTAAGGACTTTGGTCGCGTTGTGCGATGAGCTTTATGCCCACAGAAGTTGATAGGACGGTAAATCCTATAACTAAGGCGATTTGGTCGCGTTGTGCGATGAGATTATGCCACAGAAGTTGGTAGGAGTAGTTCCTACAACTGAGGCGATTTGGTCGCGTTGTGCGATGAGATTCATGTCCACATGAGTTGGTAGTATATTTCTACAACTGAGGCGATTTGGTCGCGTTGTGCGATGAGATTTATGTCCACATGAGTTGGTAGTATATTCCTACAACTGAGGCGATTTGGTCGCATTGTGCGATGAGCTTTATGCACCCAAGAGTAGGGATAGTTCCTACTAGGTTGGACCTAGCCTATGGGTCAGATTTGTGTCATTGTTGCGTTTATGTGTTTTCTGTAGGAGGGGCCGCAGAATTCTTCTACCAGGGGGAAGGACACCAGCTGTTGGAGTAAAAGTCCCGCAACTCGGGAGTCCTACATATATTATTGGAGTGTAATCGATTAGATTAGGAATTGTATTGGAAATATATGAATAGTATTTTGAGAATGCGTGATTTGGGTGCAAGGGTTCGAATGAATGTTAGTAGGAGAATGGACGAAGAAAAGCTGAGATTTTTGTTGTTGTACAGAATAGAGAGACCCCTATTAATTTGAATTTTCAATATCTAGAATTGATAGGGCAGGTCGAGCCAGACCTTGTCCAACGTGGTAATAACCGTTTTAGTTTGGTGGACTACAATTTTCACTGGGTACATTGTACCTTGGCCACGGCCTGAAGGGTATATTTCAAAATGGAATATGGACATTTTTTTTGGGAATTTTTCAGCCGCGGGACCGGGGCGGAAACGGTCGTCAGGGAAATTCACCACGTTACTAAGGGGTTGAGTAATTCAGACAGAAATAAAGTTATTTTTTTATTGAATTGTAGGGCGTACGAAAATTGTTGAAATTGGATATGTTCATAATTTCACCGTGTTTGTGAAGAGTACAGATTGGTACAAATTTGCCGAACAAAGTAATTTGTATTACTTATGGAGTAATTTAATAATTTTTGGAAAGTGAAAAAAATAATATTTTTTAATACCAGGGTAGGCCAATAATTTTGAGTAATTCTAAAATAAGAAATACAATTTTATGACGAGGGTTGTTCAGCATTTATTTTGAATTGAATACAACATATTTAAAATATGGGGTGGTTGGTAAGTTTTTTCGAAGTTCGATAACTACCGAGATTTTTGTTTTGTTTTGTTTGATTTGATTGATAAAAGTAATGAGTAAATTCGAAGGTAGGAAGCACCTTTAAGCTTCCTTGATAAACTCTATTGGCTATCTGACTGGACCACAGATAGGCACTAGAATAGGCAATAATTTTATTGCATAATGTCGACATGTTTGCAAAAACTTATTTGGAAATTATTTATGAATATTGAATGTATTTTACTATTTCTTCGTTTTGATTATTTGATATTTTGGGTTTGGGATTTTATTGCTATGAAATTGTTTTTATTGATTCATGGTATTGTTTAATGTTTTGTGTATGATGATTGACTTTGTTTTTAATGATTGATTGATTATATGTTATGCTGAAATATTTTAAGGATTTCAACCATGGACTTTCAAAAAATGGTTATGAATGGACTGATTTTTTTTTTGTTACTTTGATTTTTGAAAGACTTGTTTTAACCATGATTAGTGCGTGACTCGGATTAAAATAGTGAAAGGACTATTGGGGATGGTATAACCAGCGAGGGAGTTCCAGAGATGGGAGGCGAAGCAGCAGTCAGCACGGTAACTTTTCTCTCCTATGCATTTAGGCCAAAGCAAAAACGGATATAGTACTCGAGGGGGTGCAGAGAATCACAAGGTGAATGTCAGACCTTGAACATTGAGGGTAGCAGCCAGATGGAGAAAGCAGAGATCGTGTCCGCAGTGCAAATGTTGACACAACATTCATATAATAGGTCCAGGAGTGAGGAACTTGCCCTCCTGACCGAAGTAAAGCGTGGAACTTTGGAAAAGGGTCCTTGTATGAGCTAGAGCTCGGCCTCCGAGGACACACAATGATACGATACGGTTACGACGGGTTACAGTAGGTTGGACGAACTGAGTAAGCCATACAGACTACACGAAAGTAAGCCCTCGTATAAACCAAGTAAGCAGAGGCGGTCCGGCGAATTAACGGAGTTCACTAAGTGACGGAGTGAACCATGGGAGCCCCTATTGGAAGCAGTCTGGCCACATATGTTACGAAGCCCGGAAAATTGTTCCAGTCGATTCGATCCTACAGCAAGTAAGCAGATCGAACTTATCCAGTGTTCCGGCAACATGTACTTTGTTTTTGGGCCTTGAAAGTTACCATCCAGCATCACTCATCGCTACGTTAGTGACAGTGCCGCCGAACAATCGGGAGTATAGTGAAACAGAAAGGCATTTTTTTTAACCGAAATAAACGGGTCCGAACTATTAAAAATTGGGTGAAATTAGATTGTAGGTTGTATTTAGAATTAAGATTGATGAAAAACGTGACCCCCTAGAAATTGAACAGGACCGTACTAAGGGAAGGGCCCAAATCGTTGGCCACTAGTAAGTTTTTTTTTTAATTTGATTTGAAATATACCGGTCTTGGTCAATATTTTTTTTGTATTTTGGAAAAAATACTGGCATATGTAGCCACTATTTTTTTTAAAGGGGGAAGTATTGTAACATCCTGTAGGTGTTATTTTTTGATTTTTTTATTGGTCCCAGGGTAAGTTATTTCAATTTTTGATTCATAATTCATGATTCCAGTTTCTTGGATGGAATTAATATGAAACAGGGAGCTCATACTTTGAAATACCTTAATGGGTCGTCGCGGATATAAAAAATATATTTCTGTCAAGCAGACGAGTTCATTCATTTTGGGAGACATTGCCAGTTACAGATATGCAACATTGTAACTGTTGTTTAGTCTGGAAATACTAAACAAAGCTTCATTCATTCGGGCAAAGTGTCGAATGGGCAATATACACGGGTCGCGAAATATATTCGCTGCAACGACAAATTGGACTTAGCCAATCAGAGTGCCACTTGGCGATTCGCTTCTTTTTGAGAATGGAAAAATATCAAGAGGGAAAAGGGGGTCTGTTCGCGAACCTCGAGGGAATTGGGTTCCGCCGCAGGCGTGAGTCCTTTCGGGACTCGGGCCGAGTTTTTGGTTTTACCAGAAACTTTATCGAAGAAATTCGCCCTTAGATATATAATGGTTCCACGGCAGGAACTATCGGGGGTAGATGTCGGAAACTTTATTTTAATCGTCAGTTCGGAAGACGAGTGTGTTTAAATTAGAAATCTGATTCGAGTGTCCACATACAGCTACGAGGGAAATGGGAATTATATTCGAGACTAGGAGAAACATGGGAATTACAGGGGTAAGTGGCTTGCTTAAGTAGAAAATCTAACTTGATGCATAGCTTTTAACTATTGATTCACGGGGTGAACCTCATGTACAATTAATACCAGATTAGGGGTATACATAACAGGGTATATTGGGAGTTCGTCTATTAAAACTGGTTCTATATTTCGATAATAGGAAATCACTATATATATCGGAAATATGAGCTCCCTTTTATTTTAGAACAGATATGTAATATTTTCAAACTATTCGTTGTTGTTCTTTATTCTCAAAAGGAGATTGTTTTTTTCTTGTTTGCATTTTATATATTATGATTGACCATTATTTTTATTCGACAAGCGTCGAGCTGTATTATAGTTTCATTTTTTGTTAATAGATGTATTGGAGTTAATTTGTGTGTATTATTTTCTCAACCGAAGTTGAGGAAAGGGAAATTGAATTCAATCAGATTATTTTAATTGAGAGGCAAAAGTCAAATATTAAGTTACCTTATCACTTAAATAAAAGTCCCTTGAGACGAAAGACAAAAAGTACTAATCTTTATATAAAGAAGTTATTCAAAACAAGACCTCGCATACATACTAAGCCGAAGGCATGAATCCAAGTCCGACGGACTAGTGTTAAACCAAAATATCAGTGCCTTACATTATAGTAAAGAAACACTCTATAAAAATTGGTGTTGTGTGTAGAAAAATCCATTTTTCTACATACACCCTGGTGACAAAGCTGCCCTTATAATATGTAAATATTATATGTAGAAAGATTTTTGGACAAAGAGAGTGTGACTATTCTTTACACGAGGAGTTGAGATAGTATAAGTAAGTATGGGAAATTCCATAATGTTATCAAATCTTTCGATATATTTTTCGTTAGGAAAAATATTGAGAATTATCGGCAAAATAGTTTTTCTTTAGAATTTAGTTTTTTTCTTCAAAAAATTAAAATAAAGACAAGTCACATAATATAGTGGCATGTTCAACAAATGATATGATAACAATGAAGGAATGTATAATCAAAACGATGGCACAGTGATATTCATTAAATCAGATCTTGAGTGATATGAGAGAGTGAAGTTAAGCAACGAAAATAACATGATTCTCTGACATAAATATTGACATTATGGATGAGAATATGGATATATCAACAGTTGAATACCTTAATATTATGAGTGAATTTGAATTTATATCTCTGATTATTAACTATACAAGGGTGAAAGAAAATACAATAACTTGTCTGGATCACATATTCATTAGAACCAAATCTGATACTGATTTCTTGCTATCCATTATTATTACAACAAAACTCACAGATCACTATACTTTATATCTTCAAATTGTAATGAATAGAGGAATAAAGAAAACTGAAATGTTTGTGAACAATACAAGAGCAGTAGACTATATCAAACTCAGGGCACATCTCCAGGCGGTTGATTTGGAATCAGTATATCGGAATCTGCAACGGAAACTTTTATAGAAATAGTTGATAATGAAATTTTAGATTGTAGCTAGAGAAAAAAATCCAAGCAGAAATAAAGGAAAATATGGATAACGAACGGGATACTAGAGACAGCATGATTTAAGAATATCTTCGCAACTCTAGTGACGAACATTCGGAAATGAAGTACAAATGCTATCGAAATAAATTCAACAGCACTTCAAAAAAATAACCATAATGATACTGAGTAAAATAGGGGTGATAATTCAAAATGGAGGAAACTGTGGGAGAAATTGATGGGAAAAAAATGCAATAAATAAAATAACACACATAAATATAGAAGAAAGATCTACGGATAATATCCTGAAATTGTTGATACTTTTAATGATCTCTACATAGATAAAGGCAAAAAACCACCCAACCAAATGAAGCTGACTCAAATTATGAAGTTCCGAGTAAAATATGAATAATTACATGTCAAAGATTTTATTCCCTACTGATTCCACCGAAATGAGAATGTAATCCAATCCTCAAAAAAAAACGAAAGAGCGGTGGGATCGATGGAATAAAGGCGAACTCCAAAATACAATCCCTTTCATCATTGAACATTCAGTATATCTAATAAATAAATCCTTCATCGCCGGTATTTTTCCATCTATGCTGAAATTGACACAAGTAATCCCAATCAATAAAAATGGTGATAAAAACGAAGTTATAAACTATCGACTAATTTGTCTGATCACTGTTGTGGCAAAAAATTTCGATTTTTTTTTAAATACGACCATCATCCTATCTCAAAAAATATAACTCATCTATTCTCAATCCCAACAACAGGAAAAATATTCATATATGCCGAAGTTACAGCCATTTTTTATGAGGACACCGCCTGGACTATCCTGAAAAATAAAATAATAATGAATCTTGGAAATTCAAGAACTGGTTTTCTCATAAACTCTCCACAATAAATTTCGCCAAACCATACTACCTACCAATGTATGCTACTGCGCGGTACTCACAATGTTTAACTTCCCTCAATGTGTCCGATCTGTTCACTATCACGCCTGTGGAACATTAAATATATTGGGATCATCATAGCTAATCAACTTGAATGTAAAAAAAGCTTCAATTTCTAATGCATTGTTTCAAACTCCTGAGAGATATTTTGGACAACAGAACACTTAAAACTTCATATTTAGCTCTTATTCAAACTCATATAACTTACGGGGTACTGACATGGGGATCAGCTGGAAAGTCCACTATAAATAAACTGATAGTAACACAAAGAAGAGTCCCCAAAATGATTTCCAAAAAAACTCAATCGACAGATGACTCTACTCGAAACAAATATATTTGATCAAGTACAACTCTTCTTTATGATACTAATATAAAATCTTTCAAATCAAAACACCAACATCCGAGAATAGAACACGAATACAACATTCGAACCAAATAAAATAATTTCAAAATGCCCTGATTTGTTGAAAATATAAACAGGTTTAATGAAAACCTTGGGGTTTTAAAAGGGTTTTAATATTGATAGAAAGATTTTTCTGTTAATTGAAAAATCCACGATGAAAATGAAGTTATTTTTTGTGAATGTCTAACAGACAACAACTACTTCCCCGGCTAAAGATGTAGTTCAATGTCCAGCGTGGCTTTAGCAGGGGAAAGTAGTTGTTTTCTGTTAGACATTCACAAAAAATAACTTCATTTTCATTGTGGATTTTTCAATTCACAGAAAAATCTTTCTATCAATATTTAATTGAGAATATTTCCCTTTTCAACTTCAAAATGCCTTTCATGAATAAAACTGTGGGACAAAATAGCCACAGCTACCTCAGTCTCAAATTAAACAATACTCTACCAAATCAAATCAAAATAAAAAAAATCGAAAAAAACTCAAAAAACGATTAAATGACTACATCACTAGTATGCCACTTACAGAAATACATAAGCCAGTGTATTCCTAATTTTACGAACAATAATAAACATATATACCCCATGGTATAACAATCTTTCCACCCGACGAAATCAAATGGGAGGTTCTCCAGTCAATGCGATTTTTTTTTATGTATGATCACGCATAACTCTTTAAGAGTACTTCGATTCCGATGTTTTTTTTTTCATTGAATAGAGGGTACTTCGAAGTTGGTCCCCTTCGAATTTGAGAAGATAAATCTATCCTTAAGAGTAGCAAAATGGAGGATATTGATCGTTCACCCTCTGGAATTTGGTCCGTTAACCAATTCTATCAGGCATAACTTTGTAGTGGGTTTTCCTATTTGGATGATTCGTTTTTATTAGATAATGTATATTCATAGTTGATTTTATTCAAATTTGGAATAAATGATCCACCCCTATGGGTAGCAAAATAGGGGATGATTGATTTTTCAATTGTCAACATTGGCACACATATGTAGTTGACCTTGATAGATCCTCCTACATCCGTCACAATATATACATTCTATGAAAGGATGGAATTATATACAAAGTGATAAAATCAACTAACCAGAACTTTGAAAAATAATGTTTATTATATAACAATAAATAGTTAAAGTAAATAATCATATTATTTAACAGTTAATATTTGAAGTAAGCTAGGTAAGTATTTTGGAAGTAATCAAAAATTAAGTGGGTAGTAATCAGTAGATTTGAGCCACAAAAAATGAAAAAATTAAAACTTTTTAACAAAAAATTAAACCGACGGAAAAATCAACTGAAAAGCAAAAAATAAAATAAACCTTCTTAGTCTTAATGATGATTGAGCTCCCAAACTAATGTGAGTAAGTGATTTAGAATCGGCACCAAACAAACTAGCAATCGAATTAGGTAAAGCGTAAAATGATGGCGCGAGATGCACAGCGGAGTTTTGATTACTTCTTCGAAGTAATATAGTGATCTTCGATAATTGTTTGTTTGGCGCCGACTCAAAATTGGTTACTCACATTAGTTCAGAGCTCAATTATCATTAAGACTGAGAAGTTTCATTTGATTTTTTTGCTTTTCAGTTGATTTTTTCGTCGGTTTTTTTCTTGTTAAAAACTTTTAAATTTTCAATTTTTCAAATAATGTCTCTATATTTTATCGTAAAAGAATTTTTCATTCAAAGCACTGTAACTTTACATATATATTACTGAAAGTGTAATTATGTTAATATGTTTCTGTACTTGTGTTATTTCTCTACATGATATTCTACTTCCTGTTTGTAATGTAATTTTCAAAGTCACACACAAACTGGTAACAGTTTATGTGACTTCTCTTGTTTATTAACTGAATTTTGAATTTGTGCCTCTATTTATATCGTACCTGAAGATGTTAATAAACTATATTATTATTATTATAAGTGTACAAATTGTTTCGATTGTAATACTTAAACTTCAGAAAAAAAAATTCGCTGTAGTTAATAACGATTTTATTTGTTTTCTATTTTGATTGTTATTTGAGGTTATGCTATTTATTTGAGATGAGTAGTTTCCTCCATTGGAAGTTACATCGATAGTTCCACAAGAAAACAAACTGATACCAGTCATGAATTCCGTTTCTGAAAAATGAGGGTAGCCATATCTTTATAATTACGAAAATGTCATACCTGTTCATTTCAAGCAATCAGAGGCATGTATTTTGACATGTTGCTATGCCAACAACCTGATTTTTACGGAAATCACCCTACCCATAAGCATCCAGCTAAGATTAATAAGTGGAAATCTCCCTGCTTGACATCTCTATAAAACAGCGGCTTGTAATATTTTTGAAGAATTTATTATTACTTAATATAAGGTATTTATCGACAACATATATTTCAAATTTTTAAAAATTCTTTTCTGACCTTTTTTCCCCAATGCGAGTAAGTAAGAAGCCGTTGATTTTCTTCACTAAATTTCTATGCTTCAACAACAACAACAACAAATATTGTATGTATTGCAATTCGTTTCATTGTGAAATATTCAATTACCTTGTTTCTTTCAATACCCAAACGTGATTGACTACAGAACTTGTCACTCCACAGCCAACTTTGATTGTGTTATATAACGTAAAAGTATCATTTATTTTTATGCGTTATTATTTAATTCTTTTAATATTTTCCCTTGTTTCTAGTAGAATAAAATTATGGAAAGTACAAGGAATAATATTCATTTCAGATTGTTATATAAACCTTGTTTTACAAGAGCCCAGGGAAAATAAAAAAATGCAATTAAAACTGCCTATGATTTACCAATATAGTGCCCACTATTATTTACAACACAGGCTTTTATTTTTCTCTCTTTTCCCTAGCACTATGAAGTTATGTGACATAAGTAGAATGTTTTCTACTCCATTTAATTATCCAAACTTTATTCTACTAGAGCCTAGAAATTAAAATATTTGGCATCAAAACTGCGATTAATGAATAAATGTGCCACCGATATCAATTCATTAGCGTCCCATAGAAGTAGGCCTAAAAAAATTCCCTTTCCTCTAGTTTTAAAATTATTTGATGTTATTATTTTTAATTAAATTTTAAAAAAATTTAAAAAAGTCAAAAACTATTTTTGTTTTCAAATGTTTTAAATTAATTTTTTTATATATTATATTAAATTTTTTCAGCAATTTTTTTTTTCCTTTAGTAATTCGGAATAGTCATTTATGCGGAAAATCGCGCCTTCTGAGTGTTTTTACCTTACCAAAGCACAGGAGAAAAAAGGAGGAATGTAAAAGTATAGAGAATAAAACAAATTATTAAATAGGTACTTCATTTACCAACACAAATTAGAACATTGAATTTACAAGAATCACATTTAGGTGTTACTTCTATTTTCTTTATTGTAATAATTATTCATATTAATACACAGCTAATATGAACCGTATTACTAGGCTGTGTTGCTGTTTGTTGGCAGTGTCGAATTTCTGATGTTATTATTGACGTATTTTGGTTGTCTGCCACTGAATGATTACCTCTTATGGCCTGAATTATATTTTGATGGCTGTATGGATGTTGACCATTTGAAAATATAGTTTTATAGACTGGGGATCACTGTGTCTGGTAATCCTAATAAGCTGCTGCTCCTTCGAGGTCTAATTCTTTAACAAAATGGTCTCTCTACCTTCGCCGTAACCCCTTCACAACCTCTCCAGGCTAGTTCGCAAGAAAATAATGTAATTTTTTTTGCAGCAAACCCTTGGATGTCTTTGTATTACGAAGAATCAATATATCCACCTCTTTTCCTATCATCTCATTATTTTCTGATACAAAACGCGAAATTTTGACATTTTTTTTGTGTCTAATGTAACAGATAAAACGCGACCACGCTTTGGAAACTTGTCAGGCAAAAAGTCAAAATACCCATCATGGCCATCTTAGTTTACCATTCCTGTGCAACACTAACAACAGCCTACTATGATGTCCCTCACATGAGTATGTCACCAGATTAATTCTATTTTCAAATAGTTTAGGCATAAAATTTTCGTGTCGCGAGCTTGAATTGAAATTCCGGGGTTTTTTCAGTTGCGAATTGAATCCGGAAATAACTCATGCTGTAGGGAGATTATTGGTGGAAATTATTCTGCAAATGCATATATCACGAATGCTAGTGCTGTTATCAGTGATAATATCCCTAGGACATTGATAATAGACGAGATAATTTTTTGACAATCGAAAGCTCGTTCCTTAGTAACAGCCCGGAGCCGAAGGCTGAGGGCTGTTACCAAGCAACGAGCTTGAGAAATTTGTCATAAAATCATGAGGCATTTGTCAATGTCCGAGGGATATTCGGCGGAAAATTTTTTGAGAAAAAAATTTATAACTCAACATAATGAAACATTCATTTATTTATTGAAAGTACAGTTAGTGAAAGTAGATTTAAGTACGGTTTCATAGAATTTTGATTGCTATGACCAGTAATTTTCAGCAATTGTTGTTCTTCTACACCACTTTTTGCCAATTCGCTAACAGCAGTTGATCTATTCGAGTGATTTGTAATCTTTTTGTCCTTCACATTCGAACCAATCGGTCCGGCAGCCGATTTAGTCCATCCATTTATTGTATTTCTTCCAACAGGTACATTATCGTATCATTTGTCACTTTCATTTTTCCAGTGTCGATTTGGTTTTAAGAACAGTTGTGGTGAGGTAATATTGTCGCCTTGTTTTGATATCAGTTTATGAAAAAGACGTACAGGGCAGCTTTGTCTTCCACTATTGGAAACCAACCATTTATCACTTGTACAGCTTTTAGAACCACCTTGACACGTTTTACTGAACACCGGATTGTATCCAATGCGATTTGTTGGAGAGTCATCGTTATTTTTCTCGATTTGAAAAAAAAAAAACCACCGGACAAGCAACTGCCTCTCCTCCTCGCCACGCTGATTCTACAGCAGCCATATGGTAAAATTCACGCATAAGACCTTCAGGAGTATTTTTCCATAGCAATTTTATTTTGTTAAGTTCAGACAAATTTAACGGAATTGAACTGGACTCAAGTTTACATGGATCTGCTTGTAGTTTCTTCCTGATTGCATCGCGGGCATCTCGGGCTGGTTTAAATAATATATTGTTAAACGGGTCAATCATAATATAATGGTGATTATAGTACTCTTCTTGCTAAAGTTTGCACGAAACGTTCCACATTGTCTTCACCTTTGCTTCTTTAAATTCGGTGTCGTCTTTCTTTCTCATATTGACCGCCCATTCTTTTAGTATCAACGCCAATTCTCCTAAGCTCCTATGTTCATTTAATTCATATTCTCGTTCGCAGCAAAATTCCATGAATATTCCCCGAATATATTTGTGACCGTAGATTGTATTTCTGGGAATTTTTTCTTTTGATTAGCGCATTTATACTTTGAACATTCGCATTGCCAAAACGTGACATTTTGAAATTTATTTGGAATGAAGTTGTCAAACTCAATCGTGTTGTCATAGCGATTGATAATTGTACTGAATGCAATTATCAGTAGTAATACTACTAGTGACTGAATTTTCGCGATAAGTCTGTCGATTTATTTCTAAACGAAACTGAGTTGCTTGAAAACACCACGAGTCCGCAGGACGAGTGGTGTTTTCTTTAAGCAACTCAGTTGAGTTTGGAAATAAAAGACAGACTTATAAGATAAATTCAATCACGAGTGGTATTTTATTAGACTATTTCACGAACAAAATGAAAGGTCGAAAAATCTAAATTCAGCAGAATGAGAGGAAGAAATTTAATAATAATAAATAATTCAAATTTAATTATAAGCATGAAATATTTATTTGAACTATAAACGATTTGTTTTGATTATAATTTGTTACCTATAACAATAAATACTTTTTTATGAACACGAACATAATATATTATTCTCGACTATAATTATTATAAATGGTGCAATTGAAAAAAATTTGAATAGTATGACCGTTATTAGGTGGCTACAATGTATTGTTGGTATTATTACTTGATGTACTTGAAGTACTCACAAAAGTATTCACTATATTCTGATGATGTTCAGCACTAAGATGTAAATACGGTTTCATCGAGTTCGAACTTCCATGTCCAGTAATTTTCATAGCTTGTTGTTCACTAACGCCGGATTGTAGTAACTGACTAACTGCAGTGGTACGATTAGAGTGATTTGCTATTTTTAGTTTTCTAGTGTCTAATCCTATCTTTTCTGCAGATAGTTTTGATATTTTATTGATACCAATAGGGCAATTATTGTACCAATTATCATTATTATATTTATTCCACTTGCCATTCACTGTCAGAAAAAGTCTGTCATTGGTAATAAGTAATTCCCCTTTTCGATATAAGTTTCCGGTATAATCTCACAGGACACATTTCAGGATATTTCAAATTTTGAGTGAGCCATTTAGTATCTGCACAGTTTTTATCACCACCTTGGCGGGTTTTGGAGAATATCGGGTTATATGCAATTCTGTTTGTTAAACAGCCTTTGTTGTCAGTCTCTCCCTTAAAAAAATGTAATTTGGAAAAAGTTGTTTCGTTACCTCTCCAAGCTAGTTCTACGCAGCTATGTGAAAAAACTTCTTTTGGAGTCCCTCTGGCGTGTCTTCGTCCCATTGTAAGCACATATTTCTATATTCATCTGTAGTCATAGCGACAGAACTCATTTTATTTTTTTCGGGTACAGCTTGCAACAATTTTCTCTTGCTATCTCGAGCCGCCCTCGCCTCCTTGAACATTATATTTTTGAAGGAATCAATATGTCTCTAATACTCACAAAAATATTTTTCTTGTACTAATTTTGCAGTAGTGTTCCATATGGTTTTAATAACACTCTCCTTGTAATCACTACCATCAATATTCCGCATATTGAATGCCCAGTCTTTTAGAATAAATGCTAATCTTTCGTTGCAATTTTCTGCATCTAATTTGTAGTTGCGTTCCGCACAGAACGTCATAAATTCTCTCCATATAAAAGATTTTGATTTTTTTGTGTTACTGGGTATATTTACTTCAGAATTTTGGTTTATTACTTCGTTTGAAGTAGCACCGAAGCGACTCATTTTGACGTTTGCAGCTACAATTATTTTTGGTCAAACTGTCAAACTTTGCATTGCGATCCGTATCCATGGTTACGTCGTTGAAAACACCATGCTGATAGACCAATCAGAATTGAAAGACAGCTGGTGTTTTCGCGATAATACAAGCTGTCTCTGGTTTTTGATTGGTCAGATTTTGTGAAAATTCCAAGGTGCGTGGAATAGTCAGAGTAATGTTGACATGATTGGGTGGAATTGTTTCATATGACACAAAATGAGAAAATTTTAATGGTTGTTAGAACTGTCAAAAAAATTTCATGTAACTAGAAACCGGATATTTATCATGTCAGTTGATCCTTATTGTAGAGGATGAGATAAAATTTCGCAATTAATAATATAATACATGGAAAGTAATCCCAGCCATTTCGATTCATCGTGACGTTAGGAAATGAATGGTGGGTATCATCAGATGTAAAAGAAATTACACTCTCTCGGTTTCGGCGTTACTACTAGTATAATTTGCTGTTCAAATGCCTATGTGCGTGATATTACATTATGGAAAATTTCAGTTTCGCCATTAAAACTACAGAATCGATGAAACTGCAGATACTATAACACTTTCCATTCCAAACTTCATTTGAGTGCAGAAACATAATGGTTTCTTGGTGATATTCGATTATGTTCTCGCTCAGAAGGCAAGAAGTGGTGTCACACCTACATGAAAGAGAAAACACCAACCGGGGCAGGACATAAATCAGGATCGTGGATATATTTGGATTATGTTGTTTGTTTATGTACCTAACCCCATGCAGGTTGGATTAAACAGTTCGCAATAGCTTCATGGAGGAGGGCATTTCCAAGTAGAATATACGATTCTCCGCGTGTAATTTAGTCCACTTTGCAGCCAAGAAGAGATTTTTTATGGGTCTGACATAGAGAGAGATTTCACAACTGATCCGAAACTTTTACATCTATGCATGGGTTATTTTGACGCCTAGTTAAACAATATCATTGCGATAAATATGTATTTAATTTTGCAAGCAACTGAAAATAAATTATAGTGAGTTCATACAGCAAGTAAAATAAAATGAGAAATAAAATAAAGTAATTTGAAAAGTTGAAACTACACAACATTCATAACAAGTTTATACAGAAATAAAATGAAATAAGAAGTAATATAAAATAAGAAGTAAAATAAAAGATGGTTAACTTTTATCTTTTATTTTATTTTACTTCGACTAGTTGTTAGGCACATGTAAATACTGAATAATTTAGACAAACTGACGAAAGTTGATGATAGATGACATGATATAATAGCTATTTAGTCCTAGTATATGTTTTTGTTTTCATAACTGGAAAATGGTGTGTTCAGTGCCATTTTAAAAAATTTCGTTTTTGGCCAATAATGTCTTTAGATGATGAAGATTTTATAATATTGTTAGTGTTGTCAAATGTGGCTCATTTTTCATTCAATAAACAATAACAGGGACCAATTTGTCAAGTTTACATCATCGAAATTGAGGTAGGTAACCTCAACATAGAATCCCAAATTTCGATTGACAGCTTTTTACTTCTTACATTAATTCACTCAGCTCTATAAACACTCTGAAAATTATTATTTCCTATTTTACTTTATTTCATTTCTTATTTTATTTTACTTGCTGTATAAAGTCACTTTTACTAACCTTCTTTGACAATAGAAAACAAACATTACGCCAGTCAAAATAGACCGACAATTCACAATAAAAACAAACATTCCTTTAACACTGCGGGATGTTGAGGCATCCAGTAAAGACTAAATATAAAAATTTGCACACTCATCCGGTGATCGGGAATTACTCAAATTTGCATAAAACGTTAATTTGCAAAATCTCCTTGGACGAAATTGCAAACATTGTGCAAATTGCAGGTATATTCCCTAACTTCTATTCTACATCCCTTGTGAAATTTGCACACGCAATTTTCATCCGGAAATACAAATAATCCTGATAACGTTGTAATTAGCGCTAATTCTGTTCACAAAATTGCAAACATTGTGCAAATTTGTGGTAAAATCATGGTTCCGTCACCTCTAGAATGCTTTAAATTTGCGAACTTTTCATGTGTACGGAACATAAAAAATTATGGATAACGCTAAAAACAGTGTCAGGGGCAAAGTTTAAGAGTTCACGAAATTGCGAACAATATTTTCGTGCTTTGCAAACTTTGGTGGCATAATTTTAAGTCGCCAATTGAGTTTGCACCGTTTTCAGTATCGCGGAAGATGGCGAACATTTTTGTTAGAAGCAATTTTCGCAAATGCCACAAAATTCAATGTGCATTTTTTCCTTAAAGATCTGCTATGGCGAACAAGTCTACGTATAAATTTGCGACCCTATGAAATGTCGAGAAAACCGGCAATAGAATATTATCAAATAAGTCGATTTTCGCGGATGACAAAAAATTCCAAACTTCGTGCAATTTTTTCTCAAAGTTCTGCAATGGCAAACAAGTCTATCTATAAATTTGCAATCCTATAAAACGTCGGGAAAACAGGGCAATATAATATTATCATTTAAGACGATTTTCACGGATGACACAAAATTCCAAACTTTGTGCCAATTTTTTCTCCAAGTTTTGAAAACATCAACTTTTTATATGGAGAGGCTAACAAGTTGACGTATGAATTTTCAAACCCATAAAACGTCGGCAGAGCAGGTGATGGAATACTATCAATTAAGGCGATTTTCACGAAATGTCCATCTTTTTGCAATTTTCGCTCAATAATTGAACCCGATCTGGTGGAATCGGCTTTTATTATCAGAGGATAATTACTCAAGGACCAAATTACCGAAGCCGGTAATTTTTTCGTCCTTTTAAGCGAATTGTCAAGTTATATCGTCATTTTCATGATACCCGATAGTGAAATTAGACGATTCCACCGAATAGTTATATCAGATGATAACACTGTATAGTTCCAACACATAGTTTTTCTTGATAATTTTCAATAAAAAAATAGAGTTTAAATTAGAGAATACTGTACTTTGAATTCTTTTACATTTTACGAGATTTATTCCATATTTCTCTGAAAAACAGATAATAGGAGAGATCACAAACTCACAAATTTGCTTCATATGTGCTTGAAGTTGAAATATAGTGATAAAATATTATATATGCATAGTTTTTCCTAGAGAAATATTCTATTGCCCGTCTTTCCCGACATTTCATAGTATTGCAAATTTATACGTAGACTTGTCTGCCATTGCAGAACTCTGAGAAAAAATTGCACAAAGTTTGGAATTTTGTGGCATTTGCGAAAATTGCTTCTAACAATAATGTTCATTTCCGCCATCTTCCGGGATAGTGAAAAAGGTGCAAACACAATTTGCGATTTAAAATTATGCCACTAAATTTTGCAAAGCACGAAAACATTGTTTGTAATTTCGTGACCCCTAAAACTTTGCCCCTGAGACTGTTTTTAGCGTTATCCATAATTTTTTTATGTTCCGTACACATGACAAGTTTGCAAATTTGAAGCATTCTAGGGGTGACGGAACCATGACTTTACCATAAATTTTCACAATTTTTTTAATTTTGTAACCAGAATTAGCGCTAATTACAACGTAATAAAGGATTATTCGTATTTCCGGTTGAAAATTGTGTGCAAATTTTACAAGGGATGTAGAAAAGAAGTTAGGGAATATACCTGCAATTTGTACAAGTTTCGCAATTTTGTCCAAAGAGATATTGCAAATTAACGTTTTACGCGAATTTGAATATTTGCCGGTCACCGAATGATTGTGCAACTTTTTATATTCAGTCTTTACTGGATGCCTCAACATACGGCAGTGCTAAAGAAATTTTTGTCATTAATGTGAATTGACGGTCTATTTTGACTGGCCTACATTGATAATGTCTATTGTTGACTGAACAAATGTAACTCCATGTATGGGGTGTTATATTCATTTTAGTGTGGATCTCAGGGTAAGGTATGTTCTCTCAGGATATCGGGGAAAGGTGACGAAAGAGCTTATATTTTAGTTAGTTGTGAAAAATCAAGCCTTTTCACAGGAACAGAGATTATATTCATATCAAAATTAGGACCAGTCAGGATTGATACTTGTAGCAGTATTGTTGAAAATCATCACAGATTTTGGGAAACTTTTATTTCATTTTTATGTCATCCTGTATTGAATAATTTTGAGAGAATTGAGTATGTAGTCAATTTTGATATAATACGTCAGAGGATTAAAGCTTTGATATTGTGTTTTACTCGTTACCAGACCAGTAATTCGAGTAGTTATTCCATTGAGATCCTTTTCGATACGTATTTTTCACTGGTTAGGTGCTATATTACGAATTAATAATATTTGGCGACCGTGACAGGACCATGGAAAAACTACTCAAGGCTTTGGATGTTCACCGAACTTCGTTCATACGAATTAATATGGAAACAGTTGGAGTGCTGGAAAATGCAGATTTTGATATAGCTGATTTATAGGCAACACCAGAATTCTGGACTGGGAAATCGAAATGATTCAGGAATTGAATAGACAACTGCTGGAAAAGATGTTGGACGAAGATACACCCGAAGATGATGTAGATGCAGATGATTTTTCCCTTGGTCGAATCATGTTTACCGGAAGATGTTTTGAGAAATTGGCAGCTTAGTATTTTTGATTCGACAACTCTTTTGAAATCAAAATTAGATATACTGATGGATTTTTTGAAAGAGAAATAGAAAATGAACAAAAAATTTCTTTTGTCAAATCAAGTTTTGATATCCATCAGAGAAAAAGAGTTGGATTCAATTCACCGAGCTCATCAACGTCGATACCAACTGCATCTATTCTGTCAAATGCTAATAAAACAGTCAAATGCGTATTTTATGAGGAAACAACTCATACCTCGACTGATTATGATGATAGTGAAATAAAAAAGCTATTGTTTCATGAGAAACGGATTTGTGGTAGATGTTATTTGTGTTTGAAATTTGGACATGTTGCTCGCAAATGTGCTGTAAATATCAAATGTTCGGAATGTGGTGGAAAACATGCTACTTTGATGTGCAATTCGGAACCAAAACCTGAGGAAAAAACTCCGAATTCTCATAGCAATCTAGAAAACGCTATTACTGTTGAAACTTCATCCAATTCTTCATTCGACGGAACTTTCTCACAAACTCTAGTTGTGAAAATTTGTGGGTTTGACAATTCACGTATCGCAAGAGCCATCATAGAAACAGGTTACAGCGTTCTCATATTCCCAAACATCTTGCAATTGAAATGGCATATGGCCAGAAATAAATTATTTATGCACTTTTTGGAGGAGTTCATTCTGAAGTTTTGAATCATTATCGCTACAGAGTGCTTCTGAAAGATATTATTGAACATTATCTATGCCATTTCGAGGCTCTCAGTCAGACAGTCATTTGTAGTAAAATCCAGTCGATTCGATCTAGTCCATGGAAGTCAGAACTTGATGAGTTAGGAATTTGTATATCTGATAATGAAGATGGTACAATTGTTGGCAAACTCTTCACTGGTAATAAACATAATTTGAAATGCGGATTGGTTGCTATGGAAACAAAATTAGGTTGGACTCTTGAGAGGATAGGCGTTATATCCGATATTAGAAAGGCATTTTCACAAATCAGCCTCAGAGAGGAAGATCAAAACTTTCTAAAGTTTTTATGGTAGGATTCTGATATTTTTTTTAAATATATCGGCATGCTAGAGTTGTGTTTGGATTAACATGAAGTCCTTTCATGTTAGCATCTGGTAATTATTTCCATCTGAACAATTTTCTTGAACATCCTCAGCAAAAATACAAAACATCCAACATTCTAGAATTGAGAAACAGTTTATATGTAGACAACTGCGTGACCAGGGTGAGCATCGAGAAGGAACTTCATAATTTCATCTCCGAGTCTAGTGAGTTGATGTCATTGGAAAATTTGAACTCCGTGGTAGGGAGTATTCACTCACAGAAGAAACAGATGATTTTTCGGAAATGGTGATATCACCGGTATTAGACTTGATTTGAAATAGGAGAAATGATATATGGAAATAAATTTCGAATGGTTGAATAATATTGCTACAGAGATTATCACGAAACGAATTATTTTGTCGATTGCTCATAAGTTATTTGATCCTATTGGATTTCTTTGTCCAGTACAAGTATCTCCTCGAATTCTGTTAGAGAGAACTTGAATTTTGGAAATTGTTTGGGATACAGAAGTTCCACAAGATATCAAAATACCATTTTTGAATTGGTGGAGAAATATTTCGGTTTTGAGACAACTGAGAATATCCCGATGGATGTCTATGTCTAATGTTATTAACAGTAGTCTACATATGTTTTGCGATGCGAGTAGAGACGCATATGCTACAGTCATTTTTCTAATGGTGTGAAATTATAGCTTGTTCAAGCCAAAGATAGGATAGCACCAATGAAAAGTTCAATAATACCCAAGCTTCAATTATTAGGGGCAACCATTGGTGTCAGACTCTTGAACTCAATTCTAGAAAGTATGGGACAGGAAGATATACAAATATTCTGTTGGGCAGACTCAACAACCATTATTTTTTGGATGTATCGAGAAGATATGTGGAAACCATTCGTATGAAATAGAATTCAAGAAATAAGGCAATTCACTCCAAAAGATCGTTGGTTTCATGTGCCTGTTCATTTAAACCCCGCTGACCTTCCATCGAGAGACTGTTTACCGAAACAACTATTTGTGTCGAAATGGTGGGAGGGAACAGCTTGGTTGAAAAATGAAAATGATTGGCCAAAAAAAAATTTTGAGTGAATGAAGAAGAAATAATCTAACTTGTTGAACAACTTGACAGATGTATCCATATTTTATAAATATTTCTCGAAACATCAACAGGTACTGAATTTGGTAAGATGGATAAGTAGATTTGCCTTTAACTGCGATATCTGAATCGGAAAAAACAAGGGAACTATCTGTTGATGAAATTCAAGATGCCGACATAAATTTGATGAAGCTGATACAAGAGGAATCTTTCAACGGAATTCGTGATGGTAAACTAATTTTTTTGTGTTCCATTTTGGATAAGAACGGAATTATAATAATACAAACTGAAATCACTGAACGTGATGATTCATATGATTTTATTTATACAATTTTGTTACCTTCCAGACACCCTGTGACTGAAAGAATAATTTGTCATTTCCATTCGCAGAACTGTCATGCTGGTATTCAAAGTGTTCTTTGCAGTATCAGGGATAAATTTTGGATTCCAAGTGGAAGAAGTACAGTGAAGAAGGTAATAGACAAATGTCGGAGGTGAAGAAGATTGAATGTTCAGCCATTGAATAATATTTCTGTAGCCTCACCAAGTGATCGAGTTACAGATGCATCTATTTTTGAGATAGTTGATATCGACTTGGCTGGACCGCTTTTCTTACGAACGAAAGAAAAAGTTTGGATTTGCATTTTTACCTAGGCAGTCTATCGAGCAGTTCACTTGGAAATTGTCACTTCGTTATCGACTGAATCTTTTATTTTAGCATTGAGACGATTCATTGCAAGACGAGGACGACCAACAACTATATATACGGATAACGGAAAAAACTTTGTAAGTACCGAAAAGCATTTTAGAAACTTAGATTGGAGCAGAATAGAGGAAATAAGTACAATACAAAGAATCAAATGGAAATTCAATCCACATTCAGCGGCGTGGTGGGGAGGTTGGTGTGAAAGTCTCATCAGAATTATCAAGCAGTTGTTACGAAAACAATTGGGAAATATGAAGAACTGTATTCAGTACTGTGTGATTGCGAAGCTGTTACCAATTCAAGACCACTGACTGTTTGAGGAAAATACAGATTTGACACCTTCAACACCATCTATTTTCATGCGGGATAGCAAAGAAATCAGGACCTCAAACTTGGACGATAAAGATGGGAATTCGCTAAGAAGACATTTTAAATATCTCCAGAGAGTTATTCGGAGAAAGAGCTTTAGAGATGAATATCTTAGTCAGCTTCATTTGGTATCGGAATTCAAATATCCCGAGCGATGTGAAGTGAGAGCTTTGATTTTGATCGGAAATTAGAATTTTAAGAGACTCGAATGGCCTTTGGGTATCATCGAAGGCCTATTTCCAGGAAATGATGGTCGGATTCGATTAGCAAGACTACGGGCTAAGATTGGATTTCTTATAAGATCAATTCAAGGTCTGTACCCTGTAGAGATGGACATTGGAGCAGAAAACGATATAAAGGGGAAGCTGAGGAAAAAGAGAGATAAAGGAGAAGGGAAGATGAATAAAGATCATAAAAATCAAGGAAAAGTAACATCTGAGTCTTTGGAAAAATCCTCTACGAAGACAAGATCTAGCAGATAAGTTCATCCACCTGATAGATTGACCTTCTGGGATTTTCAATTTTGAGTTTTGAGTAATTTCCATTGGACTCAAAAGGTGGGAGTGTGTTGAAAATCATCACACATTTTGAGAAACTCCTATTTTATTTTCATTTCATCCTGTATTGAATAATTTTGAGAGAATTGAGTATGTTGTCAATTTTGATATAATACGTCAGACGATTAAAACTTTGATATTGTGTTATACACATTACTAGTCCAGTACTTTGAGTAGTTATTCCATTGAGTTCCTTTTGGATACGTATTTTTTCCTGGTGAGGTGCTGCATGACGAATTTATAATAAGTATAATCAATCGCCTATGTCGTCTGGTGATAGTGGGCAATGGTTATTTTTCCATCGTGGAAGGTCTTGAACTCGCAATTTTGTCAACTAAGCAGTATGCTAAGACGCGTGGTCGGAGTTCGATAGGAGGTGACTGGGTTTAACCAACTAGAGAGGGCTACGCACGAAAAAATTGTTCTGGTTTAGGCGTCCCTTGGGTTTGAGACGTATCGCAAAGGGAGTTCGTCGCGAAAAATCATACGTGTTAGTCGCGAATGCGCGGCGCGTCTATCGCGCTTGACGCGAGGCGGCGGGTACTAAGTAAGGATTATATACCGAAATTTGGGAATTAAAATATGGAAATTTTGTCGAGTGCCAATAGGTCGAAGGGGAAACTATACGAGTGCATCAGGAAATATCTTTGGAAATTCTGGGAAATATAGAAAAATCATTATTACGGGGTGGGTTGCGAAGCTTATAGTAATCATAGAATAATCAAGTGCAAAGCGCCTTGCGGATTTGAAGGTAGCGGAATTGAAACAGGAATTGGAGGAAAGGGAACTGGAAACAACGGGTAAAAAGCAAGTACTCCAGGAAAGACTTGCAGAAGGACTTATACAAGAAGGTGAGGACCCCGAAACATTTTTATTCGAAGTTCCCGGAGGTGATTTGAGTCCGATAATAGAAAAACTTGAAGAAAATTCTAGAAATCTGGAAGAGAAGCTTCTAGAAAATTCAAGAAGTCTGGAAGAAAATGCTAGAAATCTGGAAGAGAAGCTTCAAGAAAATTCTAGAAATCTGGAAGAGAAGCTTCTAGAAAATTCAAGAAGCCTGGAAGAAAATGCTAGAAATCTGGAATAGAAGCTTCAAGAAAATTCAAGAAGTCTGGAAGAAAATGCTAGAAATCTGGAAGAAAAGCTTCAAGAAAATTCTAGAAATCTGGAAGAGAAGCTTCTAGAAAATTCAAGAAGCCTGGAAGAAAATGCTAGAAATCTGGAAGAGAAGCTTGAAGAAAATTCTAGAAATCTGGAAGAGAAGCTTCTAGAAAATTCAAGAAGCCTGGAAGAGAAGTTCCTGGAAAACACAGAAGGCCTAAAAAAAGAACTGTGTGGTGTGGCTAATTTTCTAGAAGAAAGAATGGGAACCGTTGAGACAGAGATAGATGAAATTAGGGAGCAAATGAACACGGAGGTAGATAAAATCAAAGATGGGGTCGAGGCAGAAATGGACAAAATAAAGGAAACGATCAGTAAGCTGGAAAAACGAATTAATAGTGCGCCCTCCACAGAGATGGTTAACGAAAATGCAATGCTGGACTTGAGTTTGAACTTGGATAAAGTTCAAGAGGGAATAAAAGATGTCAAGGTCATTTCAGAAATAGGGAAGCTTTCCATGAAGCCGCCTCAGTTCGACGGAAAAACTCCATGGGCAAATTACCGCCGGCAGTTTGAAGCAGCGGCCAAAGCAAACGGATGGAATGCAGGGGAAAGAGCTGTAGCACTGACACTTGCATTACGTGGAGAAGCGACAAATATTCTACAAACTCTCACCGCCCAAGAACAGGAGGACTATGATCAGCTGATTAAACATCTAGAATTACGATATGGTCAGGCCCATTTGGAACACGTATACCACTCCCAGCTGAAAAATCGCTGTCAGAAATCGGGCGAATCCTTACAAGAATTTGAAACTGACATTGCACGCTTGGTTCGCCTCGCATATCCAGCCATACCGAAAAATGTAATGGAGCGATTAGCGGTTCAGGCATTCTTGGATGGACTCCGTGACCAAGAAACCAGACAAGCGTTGATATTAGCTCGTCCAACACATTTCGTAGACGCACTGGCACGCGCTTTGGAATTCGAAGCAGCAAAACAATGCTGCAAAAGCCAAAATAAAGTTCAAACGATCGAGGAAGACTCACAGGAGCCTGCTAACTTGGAAGCTGCCATGAGAAAAGTGATAAAGGAAGTGTTGCCTGAGAAAAGACAGATAAGATGCTGGAATTGTGGCAAAATTGGACATGTGCGTAGCAAATGTCCAACATTCATCGACTCCGATGCAGGAAAACTAAAGAAGGTCGACGAGAAGGGACAATCGTCGGCATGTGTCCGGCAAGCCCCGGTTAACAACGCATATGTCGCTATCCTTCAACGACAGAAAAAGGTGTCTTCGTAGACGGTCTCATCAATAACGAGCTTTGCACCATACTGCTAGATACAGGTGCGACTAGGACAATTCTCGGGCCTTCCTTTGCCAGAACACCGGAACGGATTGAACCGACAACTTGGAAGCTACGCACAGCAACAGGGGAGCCAGCTACTGTATATGGCGAGCTACCGATTGAAATAATTTTGGGCAGCACTGAAGTGAAACATCAGGCACTTGTAACGGACATCGCAGACGATGCAATCATCGGAATGGACATCATGAATTCCAGAGGGTTTGAATTAGATTTCAAAGACGGCGTCCTACGTGTCAACGGAGAAGAGCTGGTGCTTCATGGGAGAAGTGAAGAGTTGATCCGTGTGTTGTTGGCTGAAGATGTAAGCGTACCTGAGAGGGCTGAAACCATTCTGGAGGCTCGCCTGGACGGGAGTGCGAGCAGTGGAGACGTGGTGATGTTCGAGCCCAAACTTCATGATGAGAAAATTGGACGAGGGATTGCACTAGGGAAGACCTTGTTGCGTGCTGACAAATTTGTGCCGGTAAGGGTCATGAATGTCAATTATATTCCAGTGACCTTGAAGAAAGGAACAATATTGGGGCACTGCTCGTCAGTTTCTGGACAGAACTGGAAAAATTAGTTGCCATCTCTTCCAAAGACATAAAACCAGCTCAACAGCCCAAACTAAGAGATTTAGTCAAAAAGTACCAAGACATCTTCGATACCGGACAAGGAAAAGGGGGTCGAACTAATGTGGTCCAGCACAAGATTGATACTGGGGGTGCCCGACCGATCCGGCAATCAGCAAGAAGACTTCCTTTGCCAAGAAGGAAGAGGCTGACAAAATAGTCAGCGATATGGGAAAAGAAGGAGTTATCGAACCATCTGACAGTCCCTGGTCCTCTCCAGTCGTACTGGTGAAGAAAAAGGATGGATCGACACGCTTTTGTGTAGACTATCGCCAACTTAATAATGTCACGAAGAAGGACAGTTACCCTCTCCCGAGAATAGATGACACCCTAGACACGTTGGCTGGTTCCACGATTTTCTCGACCCTTGATCTGAAGAGTGGATACTGGCAAGTAGAACTGGCTCAGGAAGATCGAGAAAAGACTGCTTTTACCATCGGCTCAGGATTGTGGCAGTTTACCGTTATGCCATTCGGGCTCTGTAATGCTCCCGCCACATTCGAAAGATTGATGGAGACAGTGCTGAAAGGACTCTCATGGAACACGTGTCTAGTGTATCTCGACGACATAATTGTGGTCGGCAGATCGTTCGAGGACCACGTGAAAAACTTGGAGGAAGTATTCCTGCGACTGAGGAACTCCGGATTGAAGCTGAGCCTAAGAAATGCCATCTGTTCCAAAAGAAGTACGATACCTCGGCCACGTTGTCTCTGGGAAGGAGTAGCAGTGGATGACCAGAAGATCAAAGCTGTTAAGGATTGGCCCATCCCAAAAGACATTCACCAACTTCGAAGTTTCCTTGGTTTATGCACATACTATCGCCGATATGTGCTGGGATTCGCCAACATCGCTAAACCACTGACCAGGCTCACGGAGGGCCAAACAAAGTTCCAGTGGTCCGAAGAATGTCAAAACTCATTCAGGAAGCTGAAAGGAGCTTTGATCAACGCACCTGTACTGAGCTATCCCCTACCAAAAGGGAAATTCATTTTGGATACGGATGCCAGCAACGTGGGACTTGGAGCTGTCCTATCTCAGATCCAGGAGGGACAGGAGAAGGTCATTGGCTATTTCAGCAAGACGCTTAGCAAACCAGAGCGCAATTACTGTGTCACCAGGCGAGAGCTGTTAGCTGTTGTAAAGGGAGTGGAGCACTTCTACAAGTACGTGTATGGAAGAAGATTCCTGTTGAGAACTGACCATGCAGCTCTCAAATGGCTCTTACAGTTCAAAAATCGTAGGGTCAAGTAGCACGTTGGATCGAGAGACTCCAAGAATTCGATTTCGAGATCGAACATCGGGCCGGAACTAGCCATAAGAATGCAGATGCCTTGTCGCGAAGACCATGTCCAGATGATTGCTCACATTGCCGACGAGCAGAAGAGAAAGAATCAACACTTTGTAGAACCGCGGCAATGGATGACAACTGGAATGACAGCAAGATCCAGAAAGACCAAGAGAAAGACCCTGACCTCGGCTTAGTCGTCAGCTGGAAGAAGGGCAATCGAAGACCATCATGGCAGGAAGTCACAGGTTACTCGCCGGCTGTTGAGTCCTATTGGGCACAATGGAACTCTCTTATTCTGGACAATGGGATCCTGAAACGTGTGTTGGAGGCCGAGATTGGTGAGGAAGACAGACGCCAAATAATTGTTCCCAGGAACAGAAGAGAGGAAGTGCTGCGGGAAATCCATGATGGAGTCGCTGGAGGACATCTGGGAGTGACGAAGACCCTGCAGAAAGTGAGGCAACGGTTTTACTGGACCAATTGTCAAGCTGACGTCCAGGACTGGTGCAGAAAGTGCGCTGTATGCGCTGCTAGCAATGGACCTCGAATACGACCCAAGGCCCCGATGCGTCAGTACAACGTAGGCAGCCCGTTCGAGAGAATCGCCATTGACATCGCCGGCCCGTTTCCCGTATCCGACCACGGGAATAAATACATCCTTGTGGCAATGGACTACTTCAGTTAATGGGCGGAAGCCTATGCCCTGCCCAACCAGGAAGCCATCACCGTCGCCGACGTCTTGGTGAAAAGTGGATATGTCGATTCGGTATTCCAATGGAGCTGCACTCGGATCAAGGCAGAAATTTCGAATCCAACCTTTCCAAGGATTGTCCACTGCTGAACATCCGCAAGACAAGAACCACGGCCCTACATCCCAGTCCGATGGAATGGTGGAACGGATGAACAGGACGATCAACCGCCACTTGTCCAAGGTTGTCTCTGACCATCAAAGAGACTGGGACCAGTATCTTCATTTGTTCCTGATGGCCTATCGATCCGCAGTACACGAGTCAACCGGTCAAACTCCTGCTAGTATTATAATGGGCCGAGAACTGCGACTGCCTTGTGACCTGAAGTTTGGGATACCGCCAGGACAAGACACTGCGGGAGAGGACTACGTCAGCAAACTTCGGCAGAGAATGGACGACATCCACGAACGAGTCCGGTTGAACATCCAGAGTGCCAGCGATAAAATGAAGAAGACCTATGACATCAAGGCCGACGCTGGAGGATTTAAGGTTGATGACCTGGTTTGGCTGTACAACCCCAAACGTCGTCGTGGACTATCACCAAAGTTGCAGAACTCGTGGGAAGGCCCGTATAAAATCGTGAAAAGGATAAACGACCTTGTGTACCGAATCCATAAGCCACCCCGAAGGAAACCAAGGGTCGTCCATTTCAACAGGTTGGCCCCTTACGCTGGAAACCATGACCAAGTTCGCACCCTCAAGCCACCGGAGGATGATATGACGTTCGAGAAGTTTATGTCCTTGTATTCAAACGGGCAGAAAGTTCTACATGGGGTTACTAGAGAGGAGTCACGAGACCTTTTCGAGGTGCCTGCTGACTACGCACTAGCGCACTGTGTGGCAGAAGATCTTCGAATGTCCAGGGGCATCGCCGTTGTGTTCTCCAAGAAATTTGGTCAACTCCAAACACTGCGGGAGCAGAATCCAGAAGTTGGTGGGGTGCTACAGTTGAAGAAAGGCCAGAGAAACATCTACTACCTAGTTACCAAGAGGCATTCCCAAGATAAACCGTCCTATGAAGATGTCTGGAAGAGTCTCACCAAACTAAGAGATACTATGGTGGACCAGAATCTGGTGGATCTAGCAATTCCAAAATTGTCCTGTGGTATTGATGGGTTGGACTGGAGAGTCATAAGAAGTATGCTGGAGGCGATATTCAGATCCAGCGGCGTCAAGATTTTGGTTTGCTGTAACCCTTTTCCACGACCGATCATGAAGACCGTGGAGTGTTACTTCCATCGAACTTCACGGTGCAGATATGGGGAGTCATGCAGATATCGTCACACTCCAAGGATGGAATTTCGGGACGAAATGTCTTTAAGAAGGGGGCAATGTAACGAACCTAGGCCGGACCTGTCGCCTCGCGCGTTGCCGTCGACAGCGATGAGGTCATCCCCGGAGATGTTCGAGAACAGTCCAGTCGCTCTGCCGCGGAGAGCAACGGTCGATATTGGAAACGATTGGAACATGCTGGTCGCCAACTGCCGGAATTCGAAAGATCGGGAATTCTGTGACGGAGATAAATAGGTAGCCCTCAAGATGGCACGGACAGTCGGAACGAGCCCATACGATCGAGCTATACAGTGGCGTGATATAAATTAAGTTGTAGATTTAAGTGTGAAATAAATTATTAAAACCAAGTTAAGTTTATTTACGTTACATTATAGTTTTGGAGTAGATAGTGTCATGTTATTTGATGGTAGATTGGATTCATTCTTTAAATTTTTTTCTAAAGTTGATTTGTTGATGAACTTTGGGTTGTATCATTTTTTTTTAATTTATTATAAGAGGTAGAGTTATTTCTGTGTTTTATTTGAGAAAGTATTGAATGATGGAAAGGGAGAAGAAACATGAGAGTATAGAGTCTAGTTCATTTTGAAAGATCTCATTTTGTGGGAGAAAGTATTTGGGAACTGGAGAAAAGTTTATTTTATGGTTGAGGGGAAAGTGAGAGTAAGTATTGAAGGGACATTTTATTTGGAAGAAAAGTATTCAAAAAGACCACGCATGTTAAGCCGTGGCCAGATTACATGTTCTGGAGGAAAGTTGGTCCAAAACCAGACAGGGCCTTATATTTTTTCTATCAAATAAACATTATATAATTATTTGTGTTATGTGTCAGAAAGCTCTTTTGACATTATAACAATGGTGACAACAGCCCATTAGATAAGAAAGTATCATATGTACGAAGGAATCCTATTATTGAATAATAACCGATGGATTGACTATTTTACGAGAATTTGAGATGATATAAGTAAGTAGGTACATATAATTTGATTATGAAACTAGTTGGGTTTGCAAACTGGGGAAACGTCAGGTAGACATTATAAAAAAAATGGGAAAACGATGTTCATAGTTCTGAAATGGCTACAGAAAGATGGGATCCTTCGTGAAAAGTGTTATTATTTTATTGTAAATTGAAAAACTATCTATTGACCTATTTTACACTGGTGACATCGGCGGGATAGTTATAAAAAAAGTTAATTTTTCCGAGAGCCAAATATATTTTCTCAGATAGAGACAGTTTTTTTCCACCGATTGTTACAATGGTGATATATTCTTTTATGGAAAATATTTCTGTTAATGAAGAGTCAATCTACTCGCGTTACGATGGTGACAACTTCGAGATGAAAGATATTTTTAAATAATGTGATAAGTAGTACGTTATTGTATCAGCCGCCTTTTTATCCAATTACTCAACTGATATAGTAAAATTATAGTTATTAGAAAGAACCATTTAATAGCCGAGCGATTGCCAAATCAAATTCAATTCGGAAGAATTATACACGCGTGGATTCGAAATTGCAGATAGAAGATTTGCTATAGATATATGAAGATATTTTTCACTTACCGGAGCCTATCAACTTTGTTGCCCCGGAACATTTCGAAACTGCAAGACATCGGTTCTTGGAACACTGACTCTACATTTCATTGTTCTCAAATTACTAACAGATTTATTGACTATGTTGAGAACTGCAACTTTTTATACTCATAATTCTTCTTCTTATATCAATCTGTAATCTATTTATGAATAGGTACTTGGTTTTCAATTCAATATGGAAAACAGTTTACATATTCAATACACCGACCAATAAGTAATATATATTATTTGTGTTGTAGTCAGGAATGACCAATTCCAAGTTGATAAGAGGAGTATTCTATTGTTTTCAAGTCAAAGAAATATAAATTTGTTATCGGAGATCTAGATGACATTGATTTTCAAAAATACTCACAGAACATGATATCAACAAAAATGTGTCGTCAAAAAGAATATAAGTATGCTGATGACAACACGGAAATCTTCTGGACAAACTGTATAAAACAGGTGTTAGAGGTATTCTGCATGAATGGTTCGTATCATATCTTTCAGATCGACCAAACTGTCAAAATACAAAATTCGAATGGGAATTACAACGAAACTTATTTTTCTGAACAGTTAATTAATGACATAGGTGTTCCCCAAGGATCAGTTTTAGGGCCGATCCTCTTCATTCTCTATATCAGTTGTTATCTATTTTGCCAAAATCATTTACCTGTTTACATGCTGATGACTCTCGTCTCCTATTAAAATCAAAAAGTTTGAGTGAATTGCTTCAAAATATCAATTCTGACATTGATAGCTTGTAAAATTGGTTCAGTGAAAACTCATTATTCTTGAATGCTTCCATAACGAAACCAATAGCTTTTCATACTGCTAGAATGCTAACACGGTAGACATCAATACTGAAATATCCGGTGGTGAGGTAGAAAGATGTAACAGTATAAAATTTCTAGGGCTTTTCCTAAACAGCATTCTCAATGTCCGTCAGCACTGCGATGATCTCATTAAAATACTCAAAAAGCAGTGTTACCTGCTAGAAAATTTGAAAAAAGTTCTAGACAATTCTGGTCTGCTTCTATACTACCACGGGCAGATACAATCAAAAATTAACTATGGGCCCATTGTTTGGGGTAATTCTCCACCTGTACACAGTGTTTTTGTGGCGCAAAAGAGAATTATTAGAACCATTGCAAACGCATCACGAACAGTATCGTCTAGAACATTATTTGAAAAATTAAATATCTTGCCTCTTTCAGGTCTCTACATTATGAAAATTTTGTTGTACATTCATATAAATAAGGAAGTCTTCAAACAGAATCAATCCTTTCGTGATTATAATACCCGCATCAGAAATGATTTTCTTATACCCAAAACACGTTTATCTCTATGTCACTAGTTCGAGTTTTTTGGGCTGAGATTAAAAATGCACTTCCGAGTTTCTTAAAAATATAACCTTGGAACAAGTATTCGAACATAAAATAAAACAATAACTCTTTGAAATTAGCCCCTATACAATCGATGAATTTTTTTCTTATTTACATTAGTAAAATGTTTGTATTTTCTTTTACATCATTGCTTTTTTGTTACGTATAAATGTGTTTGTTATATATTTGTATTTTGTATTTACCATGTACTGACTGTATTGTATTGTCAGAGTGCATAATTGTGTTGTGTTTCAAAGTGAAATGAAAGGACAATAATCAGTTGTTCAGGAGTTTCAATGAACGGACACTGAATTTATTGTACTATTTCTTTAAACCGTTTCGTAGCAATATCAATAGTCCTCCTCCTTTGAAATATTCATCAACTCTCAATATCCCCTGAAAAACTTCACCGTTTTATTTCGAAGGAAATTCTATTACTTGTGTGTATGTTGTATAATATTCGTCTATTTACCATAGCACTGGCTGAAAAGCGAAAATAAGTTACTCTTGATTATCATTAGAAGTGGATATTATTGTTCATGTGGAGAGCTACACAAATACAACATCAACATCAAAAAGTTGCAAAACGAATGGATGTTCCTATCCCACCTATCTCTCCCAGAATATCAGTACATTCCACTATTTTCATCCTTATTATTGTTACCTGACTTTCAAAATCTTGGGCGTTTACGACAATGAAAACATCGCCTTTATTATTTTTCTCCAAAGTTCCGAGATACATGAATTAATCTATCCATCTATCTAATTTTTCTATCTATTTCGTGATTTTGTATGAACATAAAAGTCCTTCAATTCCTGGAGCCATCATTCCATGGATCTACATGTCATGAAAAAGCAATAGTGAGTAGAAATCTAGGGTTCACAATATACACAACAGAAGTTAACAAAAGACTCACTTCTCGTAATTATTTTTATTCTATTGGGTTCACAAAATCACGATACAAACGATGCATTCAGATTTTTTTTGGATTACGCAAGAGTAAATGAGCAATATGAGGAGATACAACTGACGCAGACATATAGAGAAGGCTTAAAAATAGTAATAAGCAATCTGTGAATAACACTTCGCACAATAAATCTAAAACATGTGGAAAATTGTAAATCAAATAAAAAAAAACCATTGCAATAACATTATCATTTATGGTGCTGATTCACTGGTATCTGACTCTGACATGGCAAACAATTTCAATATCGCAACAGGAGACCACTGATGTGAACCTTATGCAAAGAAATATATCAACTGGCTAGAACTTTATTGTATTTCATCCAATCACTGAACATGATGTTTTGGATCTCATAACAAGTTCAAAAAACTCTGCTGCTCGTGGCCATGAGGAAATATCAAATAATCTATTGAAAAAATGTGGTTGAAGCTCTGACCATCATTAATATCTCATTGGAGCTAGGAGTTTTTCCTGATACTGAAAGATACCCTCGTAATCCAATCTTCAAGAAGGGTGAACTCAACCTTTATGAAAACTACAGAGAAATCAGTCTGCTCTCAAGTATATCTGAGTTTTTTGAACTGAACATTAAAAAAATTAATAAAAAAACATTTTTAAAGACAAGTTTTTATACAAATGCACTAAAAGGGAAAAATAATGTATTTCATTGTTTGATCTGGGTTATTCTGTGAGTAACAGATGAAAAATCTTACCGCAAGACTACCTATTTTGTCCGCGGCAAGCTTTTGAATCTGTTATTCACAGAATAACCTAGATCAAGCAATGAAAGAAATTATTTTTCCTTTTTGTGGATTTGTATGAAAGATTGTCTTTAAAAATGATTTTTTATAATTTTTATTTTTAACTTTTCAGTTCTGTTTTTATTTACAACTTATAAAAAGTTGTTTATAATTTTGTTTTTTCGTTTATTTATTTTTTAGTATTTATGATGTTGAATAACCAGTTTAGTGATAATTTATTTTCGAATTTTGAAAAATCAGAATCTCCGACCCGGAAAATCCCTAGATACCAATTTTGAATAGAAAGGACCATAATCCCAAAAATTGTCCGCCATATTAGAGCCGCCATTTTGTTTTTTTCCCCTAACAAAAATTGCATAATGCATTGTCGCCAGAATTATGTACACCTGCCAAATTTAAAATCAATCGGACGATCAGAAGTGGGTCAAATTTAACTTGCAAGATTTGATTACAAACAGACACTAGGACAGGTAAAACTAAATAAAACCTTGTAAAAACAGTTGACGTCTTTTTTTGTTTCCAATCAACTCATCTCACCGAAACAACATGGGTTCACCCAAAGTAAGAGCACAGAGTCGGCACTATATGAATTTAATGAACATGTTGTAAATGCCCTCAATGGTAAATTTCATATCTGTGGATTGTTCATCGACTTCTCTGGAGCCATTGACTGCGTGAATAACGACCTTCTACTTTGGAAATTGAAACGTTATGGTGTGAGAAGAGTTGCTCTGGAACTCTTGAAATCATATATGAAAGGGAGGGTCCAAAACGTAGTCATCGATAATCCTAAGACACCTTCAGCTACCATCAGGCAAGAAGTCCCCAAAAGTCTATTCTGGATCCTCTGTTGTTCTCCATCTACGCAATGACCTGTTGCAATTTTTCAGTAACCTTTCAAATACCCAGGGTGTTGCTTATGCAGACGACACAAATTTCCACGTTAAGGAACAAAATGCATAAGCAATTGCAAAAAAAAACTCAGTATCTGTATAAACAAATAATAATGTAGGCGGATAAAAATCAGTTGAAACTGAACATATCCAAAACAGCTTTGATGCAGTTCACAATAAATGATAGTCCTGATTGTCTCAGCATCTGATTTTTATGTAGAATCTTGCTCATCTACAAAAATGCTTGGTCTCATAACAGACTATAGACTTACGTGGGCTCCTCATATAAAATCCCTCTGCGTAAAAATTGCTATGCACTAAGATTCATGGCGACACGATGTTTTACTGAGTTTATATCATGCGAATATTCACTGTCATCTGAGGTATGGTATTCTGATGTCCCCACAAGGTCATCTGTTGAAAGGGTATTTAATTAACAAAGACATGCAATCAGAATTGTAACCAATAGTAGCTGGAGGCAATCATGCAGAAACTTATTTAAAGAAATGAGAATACTTACTGTCACTGCTATATACAGAGTGGACTATTGAAAACAAAACAGCGGCTCTGTAGGTCGGCAGAACCGAATTATATAAAAACGCCCGGACACATTAACTACATTTTCGAGGGGGACATCGTTCGCGATGAAGTTCACCCTAAAAACATTCCATCCCACGGAGCTGTGACCGCCACCCCTAAATTTTTGAATGGCAACATATGGCAAGTGATACCGCATTTGAAAGGTATTTTCCTTCTCAATATCAAACAACAAAAATAAATTAATTCTATCGATTCGTTTTCGAGATATAAGAACTTGACGTTCGGAAATCACTCTTTATTCACTCAATCAATAAAAACAATATCTGATATAGCAACTGTCACAATAATTATTATTATCGATGAACTAAATGTTCAAAGTGTCTACCACCCATTTCCATACAATAGTACAAGTTCTGTTCAAAACGAGACCTCACATTTCGTAGCATGTCCGGCGTTATTCGACGGCATTCCTCAATAGTTCTCCTTCGTAAATCTTCCAGAGATTCTGGTTCGGTTGCAAATATTTTTTTTTTCGAATGACCCCACAGGAAAAATTCGAGTGGGGTTAAATCTGGAGCTCTGGCTGGCCACTCTATAGAGCCTCTTCTTCCAATCCAACTTCCAGGAAACATTCTATCCAAAAACGCCCTAACAGGCTGTGCATAATGTGGAGGTGCCCCGTCTTGTTGAAATATCAAGTGTCTTCATGGTAACGATCGACATTTCCAATGATATCGACTAATTGTGGATAAACAAATTCATTCAAAAATTCCAAATAAGTTTCTCCTGTCAGGTTACTGTCGAGAAATACTTGTCCAATCAGAGGGTCCCCAAAAATCCCGGCCCAGACATTGAGTTTTTGGAGAGTTTGAGTATGGACTTTGTGGAAAACATGTGGATTGGCATCTGACCAATAACGACAATTATGACGATTCACAGTCGAATTCAAAAAGAAAGTAGATTCATCAGAAAAGCAGATGTTGAGAAGGAAATTATCATCACCATCTATTCCCGTAGTCATAATTTCACAAAATTCCTGTCGCCTATCAGAATAATCTTCATTCAATTGGTGTACCAAATGTATTTTGTAGGGGTGGAATTCATGATGTTTCAGGATTCGACGGATACTGGTTCTACTGATATTGGTAACACTAGCCAATTTCCTTGTGCTCAATGTTGGGTCTGCATGAACTTGTCCTGAAAGTGACTTCGACAGCTTCATTTCTCAAAGGAAATTCACGTTCTGGGTCTCGTTTCTTGTTGGATACTGATCCAGTTTGACGAAATTTTTGCACTAATTATAGAACGTATTTTCTAGCAACAAGTTTATCTGGATGCGTTCCATTGAATAAATTAGCTGTACGGTTACCGCACTCATCATTCTTGAAAAAAATTGTTTTTATTTCAACTCTTTCCGCGATCGTATACACCATTTGAGTCGAATTCGAGAAAACGTCTTGTTATCGATTCTTAGGAACCTTAAATTTTTTTTGATCAAGTAAATGAGCATGAAATGAAAATTTGAAACGAATTGCATGTTATCTGTTGGTAAACAGTTGGATCATTTGATTCCTTGATAATGATAATATCTCAAACAGTTGCATTGTTAGATGTTATTTTTATGATTGAGTGAATAAAAAGTGATTTCCCAACTTCAAGTTCCTATATCTCGAAAACGAATTGATGGAATCAATTTATTTTTGTTGTTTGATATTGGGAAGGGAAATACCTTTCAAATGAGGTATCACTCGCCATATGTTGCCATTTAACAATTTAGGGGTGGCGGTCACAGCTCCGAGGGATGGAATGTATTTCGGGTGAATTTAATCGCGAACGATATCCCCCTCGAAAATGTAGTTGACGTGTCCGAGCGTTTTTATATAATTCGGTTCTGCCGACCTACAGAGCCGCTGTTCCGTTTTCAATGGCCCACTCTATATATATATATATATATATATATTCACGAGTTATGCGTTTTTGTACACAAAAACAAACTCGCTCTCTCAACTAAACAGCACCATTATGACTCGATACGCTCTGACGACTTAATAATTCCAAATATGCATCGAACCGCACTCTAGCAAAAGGGAATCTTATCTTGTACTAGAACTCTACATTAAACTAGATGACCTGAAAAGCCGAATTCAAACCTCTTCAAATCGAGACTGAAAACTGCCCTGATCAATGAATTTTGATAATATATAGCTGGGATGATATATTTTATATTTGAACTCAACTAGGTTCATATATTCTGATTAATCCTAAGTTTTAAAGAGTTTCTTTAATGACTCATTCATTACACTTTACTGGACCATTAATATTGGGTATTTTGTCTCTACATGTTTGATATATTTATTGGCATTATTGTACTTATAAACATATTATTATTATTATTTGGAGATTTATATGATTTTTAGTATGACACTTATTTTTTAGGGTCCAACACTAACCACAATGTACAGGGTGTTCCATAATTGGATGCTGATCCTGAAGGACGATAAACCATGGATTATTTTAGGGTAAATTCTTCATATAAACATAGGTCCGCAACCGCTTTAGTTCTGAGATACAGGATGCTGCAATTCAACAAAAAAATCAGTTCTTCCCCAATATCTCTGAAACCGCTTTGGCTTTTTTTTTAATTTTGTTACTTGAAAGGTACTCATAAAAATACATTTTTTCCATGATAAAGGATTTCTTAATTTTGATCTGTGGCGTCCCTGTTAACATGCCCTGTCATATTTTGGATGAAAATAATGATACGCCACTGTCTTCTCTCTCAATAAATATTATTTTTGTAATTGCGCTCTATCTTCTCATAAAAATGGTCTCGTGCCATTTTTCGATTTAGAAAATAAAATACATTCATTTTCTGGTCCCTATTCGATTTTTTCTCTCAGTCTTAATTTCACAATTGTGGTAACCAAAGAATCCTCACCAAGATTTTTTTAATTTTATGGTAACTATTATTCAATTTTTGTAATGAGCACGCATAAAAATACATTTTTTATTTCAAAAAACATAACTATTATGAACAAAGAATACAAAAATCAAATCAACTGTTCAAAATGTCCGTCTCCTGCAAGTGTCCACGTTTCAGCCCTACTTGTTATTGACTCGCGTACTCTTTGGAAAATTCCTGCAGTATTCCTTATTGCTTCACAGGAAACTATTTCACGGTTTCGCAATTCTTCCTCAGCTAGAATTGATTGACTGTACACCAAAGTCTTAAGATGTCCCCAAATAAAATAATCACGACTGTTTGAGTCTGGGGATCTAGCTGGCCATGACTCTGTTTCCCCATGACCTATCCAGCGATTATGAAAGTTTTGGTTTGAATATTCGCGTGCCAGAGCACTAAAATGAGCAGGTGCACCATCGTGCATGAACCACATGCGATTTCGCATTAAAATAGGAACATCTTCCAACAGAATTGACAAATTATCTTCAAAAACTATTATTATGAAAATTTCTGATCATGTTTTTGGTAAAACCAGTTTCGTCCGTGAATAAAATTTCCCTGTCAAATAAAGGATCTTCGGTAATTTTTCTGAGAAACCATTGGCAGAAATTCACTCGTAATGGAGAGTCTCGAAGGAGTAGAGCCTGAACCAGTTGAATGTGATGGGGATATAATAAATACTCATGAAAAATCCTCCATACTAGAATATAGGCGATATTAAAATTATTAGCAACTCGCCTCGTACTTATTACAGGATTTTCGTCAACTGAATTTGAAACAGCTACCTCAATTGCTGGAGTTCTTGCAGTCTGATGTGCTCTTTTCAAGTGAAGATTTGGCTCAAAACTTCCTGTTTCACATAACCTTCTGTGGATGCTTGAAGTCGTTCGAGCATCAGGAACCATTATATTCGGGAAGCTTTCTTGATACAGTCGCCTGGCTTCATATGCGTTTCCGAAACGTAAATAATATCACGTAGCGAAAGAAGTGTCAAAATTGATTATGTTGCATATTAGATGTTTCTAGCCCACAAGATAATCCTACTACTCCACAACGGCTGATTTTGGCATAGAGACAAGCAAATGAATGCATTATTTTCTAACTCAAAAACAGTTCGCCGGTCCAAAAAAGGGCAGAAGACCATTTTTATGAAACAATAGGGGACAATTACAAAAATAATATTTATTTGAATAAAAAGACAGTGGCGTATCATCATTTCGATAAAAAATATGACAGGGCATGCCACTGATGAAAATTAAGAAATCCTTCATCATGGAAAAAATGTATTTTTATGCGTACTTTGCATGCACAGAAATTGAAAAAAAAAGCCAAAGCGGTTTCAGAGATATTGGGGAAGAACTGATTTTTTTGTTGAATGTCTACATCCTGTATCTCAGAAATGAAGCAGTTGCGGACCTATGTTCTTATGAACAATTTTTCTTAAAATCATCCAAGGATTATCGGCCTTTGGGATCAGCATTCAATTATGAAACACCCTGTATAATGATTATGGAATTCTACCATCTTTTCACATGAAATGCATGAATAATATCACCTCTTACGTCTGGGAAAATTTGAAACCGAATACAATTCACACACCTGTGAGAGAGGCCAATGGAAGCTCTCTTGCGAAACGTTTTTAGAGAAAATGGCGAAGTATTTACCTTCGCCTTTCTGAACGACCGTTATGATAATATTGACGCAGAACACAAAGCCTGCTACGGATTGAAAGGAACAATGAGAATTTTAATCGTGGGGTCTTTGTTTTCCCCATACTAGAAGTCGAAGACGTTATTTGTTGATTCAAGAATAAATACAGGCCGAAATATAGGAATATAGTTAAATCAATTTTTCAAGGATAAATTCGCAGTCTTCCCCTTGATTTATGCGCATCTAGACGAATGGATCGGAATTCGATGGCTTGGCTCCGAATGATATCAAAACGCCATTCAGTTTGTTATAAACTTCTTCCGGCTTGACGTAGACCGTATAGTAATTTTTTCAATAAACAGACTTGGTTTCCTTAACGAAGTTGATCCAACATATCAGCCGCTCTCTTGATAATATTGCAGTTCGAACTTTCCGCACTGATGATCGTTTCCAGAATTTCGGAGGTTCCATGAATATTTCTTCCTCGATTTCGCCATTTAGGTACATCAAACTGTCGGAGGGATATTTTGAATTTGGTTGCCGGTGCCGTAGCAAGTCGAATCGAACTTAGTCTAGCAACTGAAGCGAAAGTTTGATCGAAATGTATACCTCTTTTTCGACTAAAACCTTGGGCTACAAGTCGTGCTTTCCTTTTATCAAGTGTTCCATCACCTCTGTACTCATTCCGTAAAACCATACGACTTCCAATTATATGTCGATCTTTTGGACGTTCCTTGAGTTCCCAGGTATCATTTTTTATGATGGACTCAATTTCTTCAACCATAGCATGGTACCACTCGAGGTTATCAGGTCTAGACATCGCCTGTTTCATTGAAATTTCTGAAATAAGTTGAGTTTCCATCGCTCTATATATCTTCCGAGGTCTTCCCCTAGAGCCCGAAGATCCAATTCTTGGTCTGTCAGGTCCCCTCCTGAGTAAATAGTGTTGTTAATGGTATATTTGGAGTTATCCTCAGGTTCTGATTCACTAGTTGGATTCATGTCAGGTTCAGGCATGATATTTCTAACATCAATGTCAATTGTTCGAGGTGAATCATTTACCGCATTTTCAATCCGAAGAGAATCTTTATATTCACCAAGACTTGATTGATTCTTAAAAAAAAATCACATCCTTTGTTATGTGAATTTTCCGTTCTTCTTTCGGCCAAATTCAATATCTTCTGATCAATTCAAATAACCCAAAAACGCCTTCTTGAATCTAGAGTCGAATTTTCCTCTACCTGGATCCTTGTTGAGACATAAAACTCTGCAGCCGAATCCCTTAAATTGGGTATATCTGGTTTCTTTCGATTCCAAACCTCATACGGAGTTTTTCCGTTCAAACTCCTGGTAGGACAACGATTCCGGATGTAAATCGCCGTGTGGACGGCTTCGGCTCAAAATGAAGGTGGTAATCCAGACTGCATGACTAGACATCTTGCTGAATCTAGGAGTTTACGGTTTCTTCTTTCTGCAATACCTTTTTTTTTCTGGGTAACACGGACAAGTTAGACGTCTTGTAATACCTCGACCACTCAGCAAATCTTCGAAATTTTTGCTTGTATATTCTGTCCCATTATCTGATTGTCTGCATTTGATTTTCTTTCCTTCCTGGTTTCCAACCAAGGTGATGAAATTCTTAGTGATATCAAGTACTTCCGTTTTGGATCTTATGAACCTCACTTCACACAATCGGGAATGATCATCAATAAACTCGATGGAATATTTCGCCTTTCCAATAGAATCCATCCTCATTAAACCACATACATTAGTATGTATCAGTTCTAATAAACTACTTTTTCTTATTAGAGACTTTTTCGAAAACGGGATTTTTGAAATTTTTCCGTGATGGCATACGTCGCATTTGGAGTTTTCATGACATTTTTCCATTTTTATTCCGCCAATGATTTCATTCCGTACAGCTTTGGGAGATCTCCAGTATTCAGATGTCCCAGCCAACGATGCCACAATTCGAAATTTCCTTCGATTCTTTGTGAAAAGGAAGCTGATTGCCGGAAACCACGCACATAGTACAATTCTTCGATACGATCTGCAATCAATTTAATATCACCGTCGGTCCCTATCTCTAGAGCAATGTCCTTCTTGAACACGACTTCAAACCCATTTTCTACTATCTTCCCAACAGACATCAGGTTGGTACGCAAGTCTGGAACATACATAGTGTTGCTGAGGGTTATGCCTTTCGATTCTCCGTTAACATCGGTCCTTTGGCTACTATTTCAGATGATTGGTTGTTCGCGAGTTTAAATGATTCGTTATTTATGTGAACCATTTCGGTGAAATTTTCAGTTTCTTTACACAAATGTGACGTTGCATCACTGTCTGAGCACCATTTCGTTCCAATATCGCCAATTCGAAAAACTTCGGTGGCACAAAGACGCATATTTTCGGCACATTTCGCTGAAGGTTGATCGTTTTTGCGATTATATTACATTCTGATGCTTTATGTCCAACTTTTCTGTATTTGTAATAACGAAATTTGAATTCTTCGTTTTCGTATCAGCCTCCGAATGGGAATATTTGCCAGAGTCTTCATGCTTTTGTTGTATAGGCTTTGAAAGTGCTTTTTATTTGCAAACTTTGCATTCTGCATTGAATTCCTAGCTTAATTTTTTTGTGCATCGTTTTCTTCAATGATTCTCGCACGTATCAGGTCTGAAACAGGTAATTCATCTCTGTACTCGATTGCACATCTGAAGTTTTCAAAACTGGAGGGCAAACTGTACAACAACTCAATGGACAGTAAGTCTGGTTGATTTCGACTTCCATTTCGTTCAATTTGTCAACTGCGTCAAAAAATTTGTTCAAATGATCACGAACATCGTCACCATCATTCATTCGTCAAATCGTGAGCTGATTCAATAGTATCGCTTTTTGAGCTGGTCCTTTCTGGTGAATATTTTCCAACGTCAGCCAGAGAACGTGAAGTTGTGCATCCTTTGATTTGTTTCCATTATGATGGACTGATTTACAGAATGATATCGGACTTTGCTTTGTTATCATTCTTTATCCAATTTTGTACACTGCTCAAAGAAGCTGCGTCCCTTTCAATCAAAAATGGTTTCGATATTCCACCATTTACGTAACCCATGCATCATCCTTGATCAGTAAGGCCTCCATTTGCATTTTTCAGGTAACATAATTATCTTTGCTCAGGGTATCATTTCTGGATATATTCGCCGAATTTATCTTCACAGAATCACTTACATTTTACATATGAGAGTCTTTCCATACGTTTTACTGGGAAGAAACATTTCTTGGCTAACTTCAGTTGGTACACGAATTCCAGGCTTCCAGATTTCAGATCCTGGGCCCATAACCTGTTGAGCAGAGCATCGGGCAGAACTTTGTTGAGCAAACAACTTGTACCAATGAATGTAATTTAATGTGAATTCAAAACGTATTTATTCGTGAAAATATAAAATGAATTTCTAACAATTGAAAATGTATGACAAGACAATGACATTCAATATGAAATATATCCATGAAAACGGTATGACTCGCTTTCATCTTGAATCCATTTCAACAAGGTATATATTGACAGCAACTTGAAATTTAATACGCAGATTACTTCTCTGAAGAAGGAATTGTCTTCTGGTTGCTTTGCCATACACGTCATATCTCATGAACTCGGATTTTCAGCAACAATGACTGCGTACTATTCACTTATGGAGAGTCACCTCCGGAATGGAATTCCTTTCTCTGGGGCTCTGGCAGCCAAGTTTTAATGCGAAGTATATTTATCCATTCAGCCAGATTACAGAAAAAATGAAATCCATTTGTAGTAAGTCAAAACAGAGCAGTAAGTATGTATGGTGAATGTTAAAAATAGACATAGACATAAAAACGAGACTAAGTTAATTTTTTTTTTCAAATTAGTTTGGGTGAAGAGCGGTCCCCAATGGCATTTAGTGGTTATTTATTCATTGTTGATGCGTCGTAGTTTCCCATGAACACACATTAGCCTCCAAATACTCCCCCGCCGAGTAGAAGCAGTGTGAAAGCAAATAATTTCGAATTAATTTCCTGAACAAGTGGGTAGGTAACCCCTTATATGCTTGCAATTTATTATATAACTTCACATCTATAGTATGGCGTTCAGAAGTCTCAAACGATGTCTAGTAGGTCGGATCAAGTTACAATTTCTTGTGGTATAATTGAAAATATATAATTTCTTAAAATTTTTCTTTATTCTTGTGAATATGTAGCAAACAATTGGGAAATGTAAATACACGGTAAGGTGAGTATTTCAAGGTTTTCAAAGATGGGGCGGCAGCTGTCTCTATTATAGATCATTGATATAGATAAACAGTGCAATCATAGAACCTTTGTAAAGTGAATTATAATTTCAACTAGTATCTATGGGGAGCTTGTTTCCCCATTCAAGTTATACCTAATAAAGTCAAAAGTGACACGTATACCATAAAGTGTGGTTTGTCAAATGACAGGATCCAGTCAGAGGCCTTGCTCAAGTCACATATAGAACCACCATGTTGATCGCCTCAAAGCCTCAACTATGTCCGACACAAGTTAGGGAACAGTTTCGTCTAAAGTCGAATTGACCTTCTTGTAGCTTTGTGAACAGTCAAGAATGAAATTAGCGGCCTTGAGATAATTTAAAGCGCTATCGTATTATCGATATTGGTCGTAGTTGCAAATGTTTTTGTCACCTTTTTAAAAAATTTGTATACCTTAGTTAGTTTTCGAAAATTATTGGAGATCAAGATAGAAGAGAATAGTCAGAGGTTCTAAAGAAAAAACGAGTATTTTAATTTTTTTCATTTCTACAGACAAGATGAGTTTCAGTTTTGAGAGCTAAGACTGCATTTCAGTTTTTGGATGAAAAAGAGTCTTTGGTTGATTTCATCAAGAAAATTATGTCATTTGATAGATGATAACAATCAGGTAGGAACTTATAATATCACTTGCAATATTAATGAAAAAGTCATTAAACTCGTCAGGGGTTATAGACACATATTTCATCGATTTTTTCTCACCTCTATTGCATTCAGTATTCATCAAATTCCAGCAGGTTTTTGCTAAATTGTCGGATACCAATATCATCTGATTGGAAGCTTCAGATTTACTTTTAGTTATCTCTTGATTGTAATTCAATTTGAACTTGTTATAAATGTTTCTGAAAAAAATGTCATTCGAGCTGTCCGAAATTGTTCCGTTATTCAAGGAGACTTTGAGAAAAATATTCAAATTGAAGATGCGAACTCGTGTAGACACTTTTCTACAATACTAAAATATTAACAATATTTGAAATTTCCATTTTAGAGACTGCCTGCTTGCTACACAAACATGAGGAAAAGTTTTTGAACCAAACTGAAAGGCATACACGAAGTGATAAAAAACGTTGCCCTTTCACTTCCCCTATCATCTCTGACCAGGCAGTATCTGATCTACAGAAGTGGACAGATATATAATCATTCACCAAAACATATAACAGAAATCAATATTTCTTTGGCACCGACTCAAAATTAGTTACTCACATTAGTTTAAGAGCTCAATTATCATTGAGACTAAGATAGTTTATTTTAGTTTTTGCTTCTCAGTTGATTTTTTCTTCGGTTTGATTTTTTGTTAAAAAGTTTTTATTTTTCACTCATTTGTAGCCAAAATCAACTGATAACTATCTAATCAATTGACTCCAGGTATCCACCATGTTGTAGTGTCATCAGAACTACCTATATGTGTTCCAAGTTCCAACAGAATCGGTTCACAGATGAAAAATCAATAATCCCCTATTTTTCACCCTTAGGCGTTGATAATTCCTTTTCGAATCCAAAAATGACCTGTCTATAGAAAAAGAATCATCTAATTGGATAACCCAGTACAAAGTTATAAGTGGTAGAATCGGTTAACGGTAAAAATTAAGTGGTGGATTTTTCTTCCCTTAAGGGGGACATTTTTTTTTTCAAATTGAAATGGTACCAATTTTAAAGTATACCCTTAGCAATTAAGAGAAGAATAATCGAAATCGAACTGCTCTGTGAAAAGTTATGCGTGATCATACATAAAAAAATATACGCGTCGACTAGATAACCTCCTCTTTTTATTTCTTTGATTAAATATAGGATTATCAAAGATTCTCGAAACGACTTCACCCTAGTAGATCGACGGAAACACCGTTTGCAAATTGTGGAACATATATACAAATATATTGATCGAAAAAAGCTCGTAGATGCACTATTTTTCGACTTCACAAAAGCATTCGATTGTCTAGACTTAGATTACACAGAAACTAAATTATACTCACTGGGCATTTGTGGAAATATATCGAGTTCGTTCATATATTCTTGAGGCATTGGAAAATTATCGTGAGCTCAACGGAGCCCAATCTGAAATAGATAACGTCGACTTAGGCGTCCCACAGGGATCCATACTGGGTCCACTGATATTCTTGATGTTTATCAATGATCTACCTGAATATATGGATACTGATTGCTTAGTGTTATATGCCAATGATGTATCTGTAGCATTTTATAGCGAAAATCAAAGCCAACTTGTTAATAAAGTGAGCGAAATATATGACGTGTTCTGCTAACAGATTAATAGTCAATCACAAAATACCATCCTGATGCAATACTCCATCAAAAGCAATAGTATAGTCTCAAAAATCAATATTTATGATGCTAAATTAATAAGGTCAGAAATAACAAAATTCTTAGGTACATTCTTGGACCCGAATCTATCAAAAATTGCATTGACCATACTAGCAAAAAGGTAAATAGTGGCATTTACGCCATCCTAAAGAATTAGAAAAATATATATGATAAGCATCAGCCAATCAACATATATTATCCCCTCGTATATCCCCAAATTATCTATGACATAGTAGTTTGGGGCAATGCAAACTCATCGCAAAATTGCTGGTATCATAAAAGAGAGTGGTACGTTTTATATTCGGAATAATGCGTACACAAATAATATTTAATTGAAAACAATCTTCTCACTATTCCATGTATATATGTTGAGATAGTTTCTCGGGTTTCTGTTCGCGTTATGTTTCCTTGGTCCTCAAAGGGTCCGATTTCCCGACGTTTTGGCGAACTCACCTTTGCCATCTTCAGGTGATGTCTCATTCGTTTGATTGTTTCGAACTCGACCGATGTTTTCGTGTTGTGCTCCTCAATTTGTAGTGGTGGTTAGTCGATTGCGCACGATCGTTTCCGTTTCTTGTTCGTGTCCTGTTGCGTGTGGAGCCGGAAGACGTCGTTGTTGGATGCGTTGTTGCCAGATCGCAACCGGTGTTGCTCAATTGTGCACGATCGGTCTCCTGCATACGTGTTCAGCTTTGTATGGGGCCGGAAGAGGTCGCTGTTGGACGCGCCGTTGCCAGGTCGCCATGGGTGTTGCTGGGTGGGTGCTCTCTGCTGGACGCTTCGATGTTGCATCCCCGTTGTTGTTTTGTTATCGATAAATTTGTTCATATTATGTGGTCGTTTTTCGATTTTCTTGAGTGGAACTTCTCACCCATTGTCAATGTCCGAGTTTCATTGAAGTTTATGCTGTGTCCTTTGTTAGTACATGTTGGACTAGTGACGATGTGGTCTCCTTGTTTCGTATGGAAATCTTGTGTTCCTTTTTGCGGATGTTGATTCTTCTGTTTGTTTGATCTTCTCACAATTTCCACATGGCACTCTAGTGGTATACGGTCCTTGGAATTTCTGAGGGTAGATCTTATTGTACGGTCTGTTGTAGACGTTGTAAGGATTTTGTATCGTTAAAAATTTTACTGGTCCTGTCCGTTGTACCCTTTATGTATGGTAGGAATATTTTGCTAATCTGTGGTTACTGAACCTCTCGTTGTTTCTTCCCAACTCTAGATGTTGCTTTGAGAGTTATTTCGGAGTATCCATTCATCTGGAAGGTCGTTTCGATATTATCCAACTCCTCTTTTATGTGGTTGTTCTCTTCCAAAGAGGAACACAAGATTTCTATACGAAACAATGTTTGGACAAACAGTAGTGACCACTCCCACAATACCAGACATGGAAACCTTCTGCAGATACCATATCACAGAACAACCTTTTTCGAAAGTGCCCCTTCTTGTACAAACAAACCCACCTAAAAAGTCTATAGGAACTAGACATTTTCAATTTATAGCACCTCATTTATTTAATTTTCTTCCAGAAATGTATAAAACCTATATAGGAAAATTAAGCTCACCATCATTCTCAAAAACCGTCTTCAAAAGATATATTAAAACTCTTGAGACATTAAAAAAATGTTCGAGTTAAAAAACAAAACAAAAACAAAAACAAAATTTTAAAATTTAGAAAAAAAACAATTATATATATATATATATACACGATGAATAAAAGATGTACAACATATACATATATAAATATATATATATATATATATATATATATATATATAATATATATATATAAATATATATATATATATATAATCTTAATACTGGTCAGTGTACCCCATGCTCAACCTTGACGGTCTTAATGGGTGCACTGATCGAAATATATGTACCTATATATACTTAGCTGTAAGTTCAATGTAGTCTCACCCATGGTCTTGTTTAGTTAAGTTTACTCTTTCATCTATATTGCCTTATATAATTATTGTATTGCTCAAACTGAATAAATCACATTATTATTATTATATTATTATTATACGCAGCAATTCAACTCTCCAATTGATTACCCAAGGACATTACAATTGAAAATAATTATAACAAATTCAAAAATGAATTGAGAAAATATCCAGTGAATAGATGTTACTACAAAGTGAGCAAATTTTTACAGGATTAATATGGTGGTGAATTCATTAGTTACTAGTCATTGAATATTCTCTGTGAACTTCATTTTGATATGATAGGCGTGATCACTGATTTCTGGAAAAAATACCACAATGTCCAGAACGATGAGAAAAGTGGTTAGATTTTTTAAATTTTTTTTCGAAGTAGTTTTTCTAAAAAAATTCCCAAAGAAATGTCCCTGTTTGAACACTGCGGAAACCGCACCAAGATGTGACGTAGCAAGTTCAGAACTATCGCCGATCGCTGGGAATTCCAGCGTTACCTAGCGTTATTCAAAATATTTCTTTACAATGTATGCAAGCCCAAAAAATAATGATATAGCACTCAGTATACATACATATTAGTCAGAATAAGTAATCAAGAACAGCTATCAAATACGAAGTTTTACCTTGACACTGACAACTCAGGAAATTAATTAATGAACATATGACGTCAAAAGAAGCGGCAATAACGCTGTGTTTGAATGGCTCACTAAATTTAAGGGTTTTAGAGCAGAGTTTATTCGAATTTTAATATTCAAGACTATGCCAAAAACGTAGGGTGCTTTGTCGAAATCAATTTGAATAGTCCAAGATCCCAAAGCCGGTCACTTTAGCAAAGCTGAAATTTTCAGTATGAGTAGTGTGATATTAGTTAAGAACGTATGCATACTTGCTGGCTTGAGAGCGTGGCCTTTTACAGGTAGCAGGTACAGAAGTATACCAAAAGCTTCCTTACCTACGTTATTGAAGTATGGTAATGCGTTTGACAATTAATATCGTCCAGTTAGCCGAGCGGTCTATGGCGCGAGATCTAAGCTCTGGATCTCTGACGATTTATTTTGAAATTTTTCCATCAAAATTGACAAATGGTTAGTTTTTTATTTGAACATTTATCCCTAAATAAATAATTCCTCAATTTCAAAGTGAAAAATAAAAAAAAAGCCGTCAGGCGTGGGAATTCGAACCCTCGCTAACTTTTCACGATATCAATTGTCAAACGCATTACCATACTTCAACTTTAGTAAGGGAGTTTTATATGTTCTTTTGTACCTGCTACCTGTAGAAGGGCCCCGCTACATATCACACTATTGTCACGCCCTACTTTGGGTGACCCTGTGAAACCCTGGCCCCCTAACTGTTTAGGGGTGCCCACAAATTATCTTGCTTGGCTTGCGAGAGGTTAAAACATTTCACATCTGTGAATGTGACCAACCTGGTATGGTGAAATAAAAAAAGTGAAGTGAAAACTATTATGGTTTATTGAAAATTATAAAAGGGCAAAAAATAACATGATGGTGACTACCCAAATAGTGAAGTTAACAATGGCCATAACAAGTGAATAAAAATAACACTTACATTATAATAAAAACCAAGGGGAGGAGATGTGTCACCGTGGACCAGCAGAATAGAACCAAAGAGAGGCCGATTAAAAACAAACACTTTCATTTATAGGAAATATATCGCTGACTTGCAGAATCAGCGTTCTTGCTATTGATGAATGCAATACCGGACTGAAACCCAATCCCTGGTTAATGACTGGCGTTGAACTTTGAATTTGCAACGAACAGCGAGGCTTTGGAACTAATTGCCTAGGGAGGTGTTCCCCGAGGCACACACATTCCAGAAATTTAAGAAGAACACCAACTCCTACCTCCTTTCCCTTGGTTCCCAGATGTTCTCTGAACATTAAGGATATCCCTTTTCGTGGGAACCAAACATTAAAAAAAAAATCTGTATTTCAATGAATGTTAAACTAGATGATGAATTACTGTAAAATATATGAACTACAGATTTTTCCACTTTGGGTTCAATTATGTTTGAATTTTATTTTCGAATCTGGTAAATTAATTCAGAATTTTGAAAAAGAAATGATTGCTATATTTATATCGGGTAATATTTTTCATACTTGACACATTTATCCCCTTTAGAAAAGCTGGCCTCCAGCTTTAAAAGAATAATATAATTAAGGAGTGCATATATCTCAAAATGCAAAAAAATGAACTCACGACATTATCATGCGAGAAAAAAAAATGTATAAAAGTAGAAAAAAAATAAACAATATCGACAATAAAACAAGAACATGAATTAATATGAAACAAAACGAAAAATAACCATTAATCAGAGTTCTCACGTGGCACGAAAAAATTGTAAGTCCGGCACTGGTCACAAAAGTCTGGTATAATGTCAATCATCTCCATGCGATGAATTTCGTGGCCCCATCTCTTGGTGTTGGGTCTATTTCTTCTTCTTCTGGCTTCGAGCGATTTAACTGAAGTCGAAGCCATTGCACCCACACATGGAACATTTGGGGATTCTGCCTGATGGAAGACTGTACCCCAAAATGGTTTGCTGGACGACTGGTAGCTGCTTCTGGAATTGACGGGAACGGATGACGAAATGATAGGTGTTTACCACCTGTAAACTGTTTGTGTTTGGTTTCTAGTAGGGAATTGAGAATAGCTGACTTTGCACGCTTTGGGATCTCCATTTTATCCAAAAATGTATATGGATGCTGCACCGATTATGTTTGTGGTCGTGGAGTGTGGATAATGTTAACTGTGCTCCAATGCTTCTCGTGAATGTTCACACCCTAGGACCTAGGATGTTCTCGTGCAGGTACGTAAACCAGATTCTGGAATGTTTGCTTTGGGATGTTCGTCTTCTCGTCCTAGCTTATGTGACTGTTTCAATATTTCCATCAACTGAACCATTTTTGCTGTACAGGGGATGGATGCCTTCCTTGCAGAGCTCAATGTCTGCAATGGGATAACTGGGATGCCATGCTGCTCAGGTGTGTTTCTGTAGATGGGCCATTCCTTCTGGTTTGTGTCAGTGCCTGCTGCCGGGACGTGCCTCCGTGGTCTCGGTGTTACATACAACAAGAAAATGAATCGCAGTAAGTATCCTCAAAAAAGTAGTTGGATTATCAATTATGAATGACGAATATAACTTATCATGAAAAAATGACAGTATTATCCTCAAACTATTTAAAAATCACTGAAACATTTGAGTTCTATTCAATATATATTTTATTCTTTTTCGAAAGTAGCTTATATTACATTTCCCCTCTATTCATTTCCAAGCACAATTTCTTCCTACAAGAAAATAATTATTCATATTTTCAATTAAAAGAAAAAACTAAAGTGGGACATAATCAAAATTTTATCATTCAATTGCATTATATACACATAGCTATATCTTATTATTCGACAGTAAAAGAAAATCATTTTTTGCCCTATTTCGAACAGAAACTTATCAAAAACTCCGACAGATAAAATGAAATATTCGTCTACTCGCACTAAACCCATTAATAAACATTAGAAATATTTAAAAAAATATGTTTTTTTTTTAAATGGACAAGACATAACAAAATATCTTATGACTTCTATGTCTCAAAGACTCCCACACAACATAACATACCACTTTTCAAAATCAAATTTTAATTAACAAAAGTCCATTGTTGAAAAAAACTTTGCTTAATTACTCCCAAAACTTAACAAGACTCCTCACTAGATTATCATTATTATTAATATCACATATTCACATTCTCATAGAAGATTATTTAAATGGATTTCAAGAAATATTATGAAATTGGCTGGGGTTGTCAAATTGTAAATTGTCGATTCGAAATATTTTTCTTCTCTCAAGAATCATTTTGAATTTGATGGAATTTGGGAGCTGTTAGCTAGGCAGCAGAATTTTGGTGGTTGGCTAATCCACACAAGAAACATTTTTCCAAAAGTCTATATCTAGAGGGCTATTGGATAGGCAGCAGCTCTAAAACTGTTGGCTAGGCAGTGTGTTCGGACGTTATCCCTCAAATCTACGAAAAATTCCCCTATGCGCAAAATTTTACCTACTTACTCATGATTTACTATTAATTATCGTCTCAATATGAATCAAATTATTACTGGGCAACTGTTTATCACCTATTTATCGACTTCCTATTACTACGTTTATACCTTTGCATATATACATTCTCAATTCATGTATACAAATTATATTCATTTCACATAATCAATATTCATATACCATAAATATTCATATACCACATTATAATATCAACTCATTTATTCTCTCGGCAACACTCCAAGATAACTTCAGCACAGGTTAACGTTCAATCCTACTTTGGGATATTCTTCCACGTTCACCTTGTGATACAGGTAACTTCCATTTGTCACCCAACTAATTATTCATATGTATACATTTATTATTCTCATATCATATATCACTCGGTATATATCACAAAATTTCATCATAAATCATATAAAGAGTCGATTGAAGAAAACATCGATAAACAATTGCACCAAACGATACGACGACATCAATGTTTGCAAAACAAAATATTTTTCAGTAAAAACAAAATTAACAAGAGGAGGAGGAGTTTGAAATTTTTCATTAGAACAATTTTATTTAGAGTCATGTGGATAATTCATTTTTCTATTCATATTCAAGAACTGAAGTTCATTATTCCTTTCTGTTCATTGGAATATAATTTCTGGATCCTAGCATTGCTAACCGAAACAGGACGTATATTTGCAGAACTGACCTGACCCAATAAAAAATGCCAAGTATGTAAAAGATACCGTTTTTATAAATATAAAGTTGCTTCCAAGACATTATTTTCCATACAGTGACCTTTATTTTCTGCATGTTTCGCTTATTTTTATATCACAAATTGAAGTGAAATTAAAGCAAAATGGCAATCAAGGGATCATTCACGTAGAAAATTAATCATGATCAGAAAAGATGGAAATTAGATTTCAATTGTTTGAAACATTCTCAAAGCTTAGAATGTAATATGTAAATAGGGTATGAAAATAATGTAATAATAAAAGTATTTGAAACAGGCTCCCTTCGATTCTACCCAACATACAATGATTTTCGAATTGATTTTGCTCTCAAAAGTAGTTTTCCCAGTTGGGTCATGGAATTTATTTCACTACAAACAAATATTTTCTTGTATATTCTGGTAAAAGTATTTTGCATGACAACTCAATATTAAAAAAAAAATTATTCAAGTGATTCATTTTCGAATAAGAACCAGGAAATCATTTCACACCGATAATGAATTATATCATACATTCAACAAATAAACATGCAACAATGCTCAAATCAATGTGGGTAATTTACATGATGGAATTTCAATAAAAATATTCAACATTATTTCGAAGAAAATGAAGATTTCTTCTGAGTAGAAAAATACTTTGAAATAAATGTATTGGGGGTCAATTCATCTGCAGGTTGATAATGCCCCCATATGATGATCGACATCATTCAACTGAATACCATTCAAAAAACTAAGGAATATACAATTGTTCATCAAAAATCAGATAATTTTTTCTTTGAGAAAAAACATCTTGAAGAAATTTCTAACCACAGATTCATTCCTCTGAAAGGAAAATAAAAAGTGTCGAACTCAAGTTTGGGACAAAACAGTTCATGTACCTTCGAAATTTGCAATTAAAACATGATTATTGAGATTAGACAGACTTCTTTTGAATTAAGAAATATTACTTTGAAATAAACATTTTGTCGTTGGAGATATAATTTTTGACATAATATAGTATGCTTGATAGCAACAGGCAATTATTTTTTTAATTATTCTCCCCAATTTTGATTTCAACTAGCAAAAAAAAACATGAAATAATGAATAACTAACATTTGAACGATATATGCGCATAAAGTGAAGAAATTCTGATAAAAAACGATACGAAAAATAAGAAATACTTGAGAAAAATTCAAACTCAAAACAAAATCCACTTATAAATGTCATTTGTTATTTGGAAATAAAAACAACCTGAATACGCTTCAATTCACTCAGATTCGATTGTATCCGTTGCAAAATATATATTGTGTTCTATCTTAGAAAGAAAAAAAAACGAACTATTCAAATTTTTCATTGAAGATGAAAGTGACCTAGTAATTAAAAAAACTGTATGAAAAAATTCTTTCATCGATAATATTTGAAAACTCGGGTTAGTTTCATGCAATAAAAAAAGGAAAAAAATGCTCCCAAAATAATTAAAAATGAGTTGTAAATTACTTCCCACAATAAAAATGAATTTCAAGTGAAAAATAAAATTAAAAAAATATTTTTCATAATTATGAAACTTCTTGTATCATATTAATGAAAGAAAAACCATTGAAAACCAGAAAAAAATAATACATTATTGGTTCACCCTGTTCACTTCAATTGAAAGAAATATATTGAAAACAAAAACAATCACCTACACCAGGTATAGTCACATTTGAAATCTTAAAAGAGAAAAAAAAATATTTCAGGAAAAGTTTTTTTGCTGTAAAGCCTTGACATTTTTTGTTGCAGGGTCATTATGAAGAATGAAACATCCAAGAACGAAGACCGCGCCTCCACCATAATGTCACGCCATACTTTGGGTGACCCTGTGAAACCCTGGCCCCCTAACTGTTTAGGGTGCCCACTAATTATCTTGCTTGGCTTGCGAGAGGTTGAAACATTTTACATCTGTGATTGTGACCACCCTGGTATAGTGAAATAAAAAAAAAAGAAGTGAAAACTATTATGGTTTATTGAAAATTATAAAAGGGCAAAAAATAACATGATGGTGAATACCCAAATAGTGAAGGGAACAATGACCATAACAAGTAAATAAAAATAACACTTACATTATAATAAAAACCAAGGGAAGGAGATATGTCACCGTGGACCAGCAGCATAAAATCAAAGAGAGGCCGATTAAAAACAAACACTTTCATTTATAGGAAATATATCGCTGACTTGCAGAATCAGCGTTCTTGCTATTGATGAATGCAATACCGGACTGAAACCCAATCCCTGGTTAATGACTAGCGTTGAACTTTGAATTTGCAGGAAATACTGTATTTCAATAAATGTTAAACTAGATGATGAATTACTGTAAAATATATGAACTACGGATTTCTCCACTTTGGGTTCAATTATGTTTGAATTTTATTTTCAAGTCTGGTAAATTAATTCAGAATTTTGAAGGAGAAATGATTGCTATATTTATATCGGGTAATATTTTTCATACTTGACTCTATTATTGCTTAAAATATCAGCTTTGCTAAAATGACGTAGGTTTGCCGGCTCTGGGATCTTACTCTAAAAGAATGTTTCTCAAAGATACGTACCAAAAAGCACCCAATGCTTTTTGGCATAGTCGTTGAATATTAAAATCATTTCTCTTCTTAGTGCGTTGAAAGCAAGATCTTCAGTTTTGTTAAATACCTATATTTTTTTTCAATATTTTTAATTTGAACTGAAAACGATCACATTATATTTGAAATTATAAAAAATATTGTGTGAGACACGTTGGAAAACACTAGTTTTCGTAACTCGCTTTCTTTCGAGGAACTCGCTTTGCTCGTTCCGCAGAAATCTGCTCGTTACGAAAAATTTTTCTTTTCCCAACTGGTTGCACAAATAACTATTGAATTTGTTTCGTATATATGTACAATGTCGACTATTTTATATTGACTCTTCCAATATCATGTAACAATGGAATTGAAGGATTTTATTATTATTATTATATAAAAATTGGGATCAATTTTCGTTCATGCGAAATTTCAACCGGTCAGTATTCTACAGGTTTATCTCCATAACGACACGACTTATCGCAAAATTCATGGAAATTATTTTCGTAGTTTTTTTTATATCCAATATTTCTGGAGTGGTAGCTCAAAATATGAGAATTCGGAGATGTCTTTGACTTTTTTTTTTTTAGCGTCGTGGCATCCTAAAGAATTGCTTTATGGATACTTCATACTTTCAAATTCCTGAATCCCGGTTTCCAGCAGTTTTTAATTTTTTGTAAGGTCTATTGATTAGATTATCCACTCTTCGTCAAAAAACAAGTAGTCAGTTTGTCTTTATCGCCTGTTTTTCACTGCCATCAACCACATACCTTTCTCTACTTCCACCAACAACTCCAAATTGAGATAGATATCAGATTTTCTATATCACCGGCATTCCAATGTTTTCTGCGTATCAAAGTGGGGGAGTGTGGCAAAAATCAGACACCCCCCGACCTAGGGATCTTGCGCCCCTACGGCATCTCAAGTTCCGCCAATGGGAGGAGACCTGTTTATACCCTACAGGTGAGTCAGTACAGATACACAGTATTGACCGAGAAACATTTGGTAGCTACGCCGTCCGGCGCTGGCGTCGATCGACGTCGGTCGGCGTCGAGCTTTAGTTAGCGACTGCCGCGAGTGAAGGGATGTCTTTGTTTGAAAGTTCCACAATTGCGGGAGAAAATTGGTGAGTGATTTTCTATATTTCGGCAAAAAGAATTGTTCTTTTTTTTCAGAGAAAAATTAATTTGGGCATTTTTTCGAAATTTATGTTTTTGTCGATGTGTTATGATAACTATCGAATTGAAGAACCCGAACGATTTTCCGCTCAAATTTTCGAACACTGTGCGGAAAAAAGTGGATTTTTTTTGCTGGTAGTGAAAAATCTGTCAATTTGATATTCAACTATGAAAAATTAATCGTTTGATGAATGTTGATCTTTCCAAGCTCCATACATTTCGAAAAACAACTGATGCACTTTCTGTAGAAGGCTTGGATTTTCAACATGAACTCAAATGGTCGGAAGTCAAGATGTGAGAATGATTTCGAAAATATCTCGAAGCAACAGGGTTGGCTTATTAGGAGGGGAATAGAGGAGGAAATTTATGATACATGGATCACGAATCCATTGTTATAACGGAAAAAGATTTTCTTCGAAATCACTTGCCAATAACTCAAATATTTGATCACTTCCGATCACCGTCTGACTCGTTGTTATTTGAAATTGACTAGAATAAAGTTGTAAAAATAAAAATAATAAAATATTCATCCTTAAGATCACAATAGTGATAACAGACAAGTCACAAAAGTACATTTTGTTTAAAACAGTAGAGCATTCAAATCACATGAAACATAAAAAAAATCACTGAGCTTATTGTCCTTGTGCATCAGGAGATATATATTCATTAAAATTATATAAACTTCTTTCAACGAGAAATGTTTTCAGTTTTCTTTTGAACGCCAAAAAATTCGTTTCATCTCCAATATCTTTGGGTAGCTGGTTATAAAACTTTATACCCATATATATTGGACTTTTTTCATATAACTTGGATGTACGGTAGAATGATCATGATTATCCGAATTTTTTGAGAACTCACAAAAAAAATTTCTTTCATAGAGAACACTGCGGTGTATGTATATTGAGTAGAATGTCATGATTTCATTCCGAAAGAAATATGGCTCACAGGTTTCAGTTGGTTTTGAATTTAAAATTAGTCTCATGATTCTTTTTTGAGATATGAAAACTCTATTTGCATTTGTGGCGCAACTCCATAGTATTGTATTATATGAGATATGAGAGTAAACGATTGTATAATAGACAATCATTAACGACGGTAAACTGGAGACATTTTTCAGCTGAATGAGTGCATAGTAGCTACTGTTATTTTTTTTACAAACATGATCAATGTGTAGGGTCCAGCTCATATCGGAATTGATGTAAGTTCCCAACGACTTTGTATAGTTCGACATTTCAACAGCATTTCCATTAACAATGATATACAATGGGAGTTGAATTTTCAGCCCGGATTGAAACTGCATAAAAATAGTTTTATTAGAACTATCAATGAAATCATTTTTGGAACACCAGTTCGTAAATTCTAGCGATATTGGGATAAGTTGTTCTTTCAATTTCTCTGGGTTTTCCACGTTCATGGCAAATGAACAATCATTGGCAAAGATAACAGTTCACTCTGTACTCATATATGCAGGCATATCGTAAATAAAATAAATAACAGAAAAATCAAAGGACCCAGTATGGAACCCTGGAGAACTCCTAATTCTATATCATAGAGATCTGAGCTCTCATTGTTGAGTTCCACATCAATTTGTCTTTATTTTAGATATGACATCTATCCCTAAATCCTAGATTACTCAGTTTTTTTCCATAATACAATGATATATCAAAAGCTTTTGAAAAATCGAAAAAGAGCGCACAACATATCTTTTTCATCTGGTGAGTACATACTCAAATAGATCACAGAGAGTACTCTCTGTTGATCTATTTGGACGACATCCATTTTGATGATTCGTTATAAGGAAAATATCTCTGATTTCTTCGTTTAATAATTCGCAAATAGCTGCTATGCCTGCCTGGACAATTTCGTTCGCAGCCATTTTAAACAACTACCGAATCAATTTTCGTTTACACGTGTGAACAAAAATTCATTCCGATTTGAGTTGATCAACTAAAATCGACTTCTGAGAACGCGCCTTTACATTAATTTGGGAGCTTAGTTATTAAGACTAAAAAGGTTCATTTGATTTTTTGCTTTCCACTTTATTTTTTCATCGGTTTTATTTGTTGTTGAAAAGTTTTTATGTATTACTAGGATAATTGTTAATATCATGAAATAACTAGAAATTATATTTCGGGAAAGTCCCGAGAATCTGGGTTGCTGTGGAAGCCATTCAGTCTAACAGGTTACCGTTAGAAAACAATGTGTGTGTATGAATATGTTGCAGGAGAAATTTTTCCTCAGTTACATACATGCGTTATTATATCGACCATAATGAACTTTGTTCGAATATAATGTTTCCCGGAAAATTATAATCAGATATTCTTTCACACGCAAGGAAGTTTAAGAATTCATAATGGAGTCGTCGAGTAGGTGGGAATTAGATTCCTTTTTTCCAGTATAAACAGTGCTGACCCCGGAGATTTTTCATATCGAGAAGTAGGCAAGACAATCAGAAAGAAATTTGTTTTAACAAAAACATTGTCAGAATAATGATTGTTAGGAACAACAACACCTCAACTATCCTCAATATTCAATTTAATTGATTTAGTTATGTTTTATTGTTGGAATAATGATTAATTTGTGCATTCTAGTTTTTTCATTTATTATCTGTATGAAGTCAATTATTGCTGTTTTTATGGAACTCTTGGTTTCTGAAAAATTGCATGAAAAACAAAAGAGGGCATTATACAGGGTGTTTCTTAATAACATTCTAATATTTGAGGAGATTATTCTTGGGTCCATTTGGAACATATGTATATTTTTTATGATTACTTTGGTATGACCATAGATATTTCTGTGAAACGTAGTACGCATCTTCTATGCATGCAAAGGCATTTTCTGCTGTACAACATAATTTTCTATTCTTGCCAGTGGCGTTCGTGCGGGATTTGAACTGAAAAGATAAAAGTCATACAACACTGCTTTTCCTTGGAGTAAAAATTATTTTTGAAATCCCCATTCCTTTATGATCAAACCTGGTATCGGATTTTATCCGTATGACATTTGGTTTTCGCCTAAAAAAATCAAATTCATTCATTTGCATCTCGCTAGACCACTTACGAGAGGAAACAATGTATGTAACTTTGAACAAAAATGAATTTAAGAGAATAATTTTCAAAAAGTAATCTAAATACATTTTGGAATGCTAACACAAAATTACCCTGAACGAACAAAGGAAAAAATTAAATCAGATGTTGAGAATGTAAACCTCCTGCAAATATGCATGCCTCTGCTATTTTTACAAGCTTTCATTCAACTTGCTTCGTTCGTATGTCATTCGTTCTGTCATTCCTTCGTTCTGTCATTCCTTCGTCCTGTCATTCTTTCCGGTTCAAAATTTGTAATCCATTTTTGGAGAACTTGCCGATATCCGATTGGGCAGAAATTTTGCAGGTGTCCATGATTCCGGTGACAATGCATCATTAAATTTTTGTTAGAGAAAAATAAACAAAATTATGGTCCGATTTGATACAAAATTGGTATCTAGAGGTTTTTGGTCGGGTCGAAGATTATGAATTTTTTGTTAAAATCTATAAATTCAGGATGGCGGCTCCAAGATGGCAGACGAGTTTTAAGATTATGGTCCGATTCGATTCAAAATTGGTATTTGGGGGGTTTCGGAATCGGAGATCATAAATTTCTTGTCTAAATCTATAAATTCAAGATGGGGTTATAAAATGGTGCAAAAATTTGAGATAATGTTACGATTCGATTCAACATTGGTATGTGAGGGGTTTTCGGATCCGAGATTATCAATTTTCTGTCAAAATTAATAAATTCAAGATGGCGTTTCCAAAATGGCGGACAAGTTTTGAGATTATGGGACGATTCGATTCAAAATTGGTATGTGGGGATTTTTGGAGTCGCAGATTATAAATTAATGTCAAAATTTATGAAATTGGAATGGCGGCTCATGGAATTTTTGTTAGAGAAAATCAAAATGGCTCTCCAAGATGGCGGCGAGATTTAGGTTTATGGTCCAATTCGATTCAAAATTGGTATGTGGGGGTTTTCAGGGTCAAATATTATGAATTTTTCTCTAAACTTCATAAAATCAAAATGACGGTTCCAAGATGGCCGATGATATGTATGTTTATGGTCCGATTCTATTCAAAATTGGTATGTGGGTGATTTTGGGGTCGGAGATTATGAATTTTCTATCAAACTTTACAAATTCAAGATGGCGGATGAGTTTTGTAATTATTTCTTGATTCGATTCAAGATTGGTATGTAGGGGTTTTTGGGGAAGGAGATTATGAATTTAGTCGAAGATCATCGATTTGAGTCGAAATTCATGAATTGAAGATGGCAACTTCAAGATGGCGGATGAGTTAATCTTCAGATGGTCTCCTCATTGAAAGACTAGATACCTCAGAACCTACAGGAGAATTAGGCCTCATAATAACGATACTTCAATAAAAATACATAGATTAAGACGTACTAAAAAACACAAAATAAAATAATTAATAAAAAACTTTTTAAATACAAGCTTTTATTCAAATGCACTAAAAAGTAAAAAATAATTTCTTTGGACGTGTGATGTAAGTTATTCCGTGAGTTATAGATTCAAAAGCTTGTCGCTTTTGTATTCGAACTGAAAACTTTTGGCGCCAATCTTTTGAATCTATCACTCACGGAATAACCTACGTCTCACTTCCAAAGCAATTATTTTTTACTTTTAAGTGCATTTGAATAGAAGTTTGTCTGTTGAAATATCGTTTATTGATGGACTGACGTACTCTTTGGAAAATGGCAGGACTGTTTCTAATAGTTTCGCAAGAAACTATGAAGTGATTTCTCAACTGCTCTTCAATATGAATTGGTGTGCTGTAAACCAATGTTTTGAGATTACCCCGCAGGAAATAATCTAATCCATTGAGGTCTGGGGACCTGAGTGGCCATGCCTGTGGTCCTCCGCGACCTATCTAGCGTTTATTGTTATTTAAGTTTGAATATTTGTGCGCCAGAGCACAGAAATGCCCTGGCGCACCGTCGTGCATAAACCACGATCGATACCTTACCAACATGGGAACATCTTCCATCAAAGCTGGCAATTATTCTTCGAGAAACTGCCGGTAATTATGCCCTTCAACCTCGCATGGAGAAAATAGGGTCCAATTAAATAATCACCGCATAATCCAGCCTAATCGTTAACGGAAAAGTGCTCCTGGTGACGGTATTCCAAGATTGCATGTGGGTTTTCTTCAGCCCAAAAATTATTATTGTAAAAGTTTTCGAAGGCATTTCTGAAAAAATTGGCTTCATTGGTGAATAAAATTTCAGTAGCAAATAATGGATTTTCATACACTTTTTGAAAAAATCATTGGCAAAATCTCATCCGTAATGGAAAGTATAATAAAAAGTCATGGAGAATTTTCCAAACAAGAATATGTGATATATTCAAATTGTTACCAATTTTTCGTGGACTCAATCCGGGATCTTCCTCAATTGAATTATGTTATCCTATGTTGACTGTACTAATTGTTTCCTTTTAAAATGCCATATTTTGAATCTCTTATCCCATTTTTTACGAAGGGTTTTTGAAAAAACATTTCTTGAACAGTCGTCCCAGTTGGCGACCACTTGAATAAATAAAACATACCGGGTGTCAACGAATCCATTAGACAAGTCATATTGAGAATGTTTCCCTTTTCAACAAGTCATATCTTCCAGAATATTAGGTGTATCAGAATGAGATTTGTTATAGGTGAATGATATGTCCGGTCACTTCCGGTTTCACCGAAAATGGCTCCGGTTTTGAATTTGTAAATGAATATTGTAAAATTTTTGGATTTCTGGGACAACTCTGGATCAGATTGTGACATTTCAAAGAGTTTTTACTACTGCTTGAAAAAGTGGATGTTATTAATATCTGGAGAATGTCATAGAAATTCATAGACTGGCTCTCAAGTGCTATTTTGTTCCAAACTTGGAGGTCACTACCGAAAATTATGATTTATGGCGCATTCGATTCGAAATAGCATCGAAAAAAATGTTTAGCTGGGAAATTGGGGTCGACAAATATTGCAAAAGTAATAAACAATCAAGTAAAAAACAAAGATATGGTTCGGTTTTTTGAGGATATCTCTAAAACTCTTCGAGATATATGGAATTTGAAAAAAGATCCTCAAAGAGCAGGTCATTTCCTATCACGACTCTTGGAACTGTGTCAACAATTTATAATTTTGATTTAGCGGCGTAAAAAAGGCTGAAACGCGAGGATTAGCTCCCGTGCGCACAACCGAATCTGACACCTGAACAAAAAAAAAAATTTAATCGAGTAAATATTAAGAAATAAAAAAATTCGTGTACTATCTAGACGAATCATTAAACAATAATCCGTCGCCAAAAATTTTCACCTCTATTTTTCAATTAATTATGCCTTTATAATTAATAAATTTTACTTGTTGAAAGTTATTATACCTTGATAATTGTTGAACTAAAAACCTAGAATTTTTTTATCCTTGGAGCTGTTCTTCGAAGGCTCTTGAAGAGATCCCCGTCGGAAAAATCGAAAAATTTTAATTTTTAGTTTTTTAATTGACAATTGAAAGTATAAAAAATTGAAAACGTATATAAAACAATCAGGGAGAGTTTTTTCCTATTATCTCTATCAATTTGTTTCCTTATTGCTATAAGCAATATAATAATGAATTTTTGAAATTTTTAACTCTCATTATTCAAAAAATTGTTATAAACATTGATTATCAGATTCAAACAAAATTGTTTTTGGGAATCTTGTCATTGATGAAAATTATGATTTTTAAAAAAAATAATTTCCTAAATAATTTTTTATATTAAAAAACGATTTCTAATTAATTTTTTTTGAAACCATTTTTTTAAATCTTTTTTGTAAAGTTCTTTCATATTATAAAAAAAAATATTTTCATTTGTTTATTAAACAAACCATTTTTTTATAATCGAATGAATTTTTGCGCTATATTTTTTTTTAAATAAAAAAAAATACTGAAAACAACCATGTGTCGTTTTTTATGAAAAACTTTTTTTTTATTTTTTATATATTTCGAAAAAAAAAACTTGTTGCTTCTTTCTGTTTTTCTTCATTGCTAGTAAAATAACTTATAAACTATTGAAGATACGACAAGAACACTTTAAGTCTTTTTTATTCTACATTGATCAATGAAAAATTATTACCAAAGCTCTAACTCAATTGTTTATTAACTTTTTTCATATTATTTATGTAATTCCCTTGACATATTTTTCTTTGACTTATCAGTTCAAATATCTTATAAACTATTAAAATACGGAAAGAACACTTCATGTCTTTTTTATTCTTCGATAGTTAATAAACAAATTGAGCTTTCAAACGAAGCTCTTACTCAATTATTTAAGACTGTTCGGCTATATTACTTATACATCCAGAAAAATGTGTTTCGGCTTGAAATGTATATTGTTTATGATAATATTATACTTCTATTTCAACTTTCTTCTTATTTTTCCTGTTATGAACAATGCAATGAATTTTATTTATTTCTCAATAGACTTTATACTTTTCACGCTCAATACTTGACATCAGAGTAATTTGGCTATCATCAAAATCTCATTCAAAATTTGCATGGATGTCTACAAAGATAATGTTCGAACGTTAACTGATAATATCAATTTGATTTTAACGAGCCTTTTTCTTACTTCTATCTTGATACTTTACAATTTTTAAATGCCCCTTGATTTCCGGTTTCAACCTATTGAAATAGTTCTTTATTAGAACATCTGCTCTAGGATTTGAAGGGTCTAGCCCCTTTTCCTTATACCTGACATAAAAATTACTCAAATAGCCGAAAAGTCTTCAGTATTTCAGTATTTAGTCGATAGTCAAACAGTGCAACAATGCGTTTCGATCTCGTGTTAAATTTTTGTGAGTTTTGTTGCGGAAGTTATTTATTTAAAAAAAATGGATACATCTGTGAATTGTTTTATTTGTGAGGAGCCATTAGGGCCTACCTCACCGATCATTTTTTTTGGAGAAAAAAGCTGTCGATACGTTTATTGGTATTAGTAAACTATTACAAGATGATAAGTACATCATCCTGATGGGTCAAACTGAAATTAATGTTCATAAAAAATGTCGAGATGATTATACAAACTTTGCAATACGTGCTTCCACTTTTATAGGACCTTCAACATCTCGTTTCTCGTCACGTTCTTCAGGAACTATTGATTTCGAATTCCAGAAGTTGTGTTTGTTTTGTGAGAAACTATGGCAAAACAAAAAGGGAGATGAAAAATTAATAATTAGATCTGAAGATATGAAATCGAAATCGCAGAGCGTAAAAATGATTATTTTGGCGAGGAAATTAAAAACCGTGTATTCAGTATGGACTCGTTAATCGAAGTCGGTGCTCGCTATCATACAAAATGTTATAAAAATTTCGTTTATGTACCGAAAGTTGGGTTAGGGGAGTGAAGAAAGAATTGCTAGATTCTTTGAAGTCTGTTTATAAACTTATTGAAAGCAGCAATTATTGCCAATTTACTTTAAGTCAATTACTCAACATCATGAGCTACGAACCTGCGGAAGTAGCACTATTAAATCATCTGAATGAAAACTATGCGATAACATCGTCGTTTATGACGTACCAAACAAAGACAAAATAATTTGCTATTGCGGAAATGATATCAACACGCTTACCGATACGTGGTATATGCATCGTGAAGCAGAAAAAGACGTCGAAAATATTCGTATCATAAAGACAGCTGCGGCATTGGTTCGAAAACAGATAAAAGGTACAAAATATAACAATAAGAGCTATCCTCCTGCAGTCAATTTTTGCGATTCTGTGAGTGATGATATACTAAAGTATCTTAAAACAAAAAGTTGATGTTAATCAAAAACAAAAAAGAGGAATCGCAAAAGATAGTAGGAAGTCGAAGGGGTCGATGCTTCTTCTACTGCTACACCTCTGACCATGTTATCAAAATGAAACTTATCTGAAAAATCATGACAATGTTATAAAAGTCATAAAAATAGAAATAAACCAAATTGGATCATCAATAGTACAAGCTATTCGACCGAAATCGTTCTTGTCTCCACTTCAGTTAGCTCCTGAAGAATTATTAAAATCAGTTCACTGTACTTGTACAAAAATTGCTCCAGAAGATGCGGATGAGAGAAGGCCGGACTTCCGTGTTCTGCAAGAATTGTAAAGGTGACAGTTGTTTGAACAGTCAAAGGAAAACGGTTGACGATGATAGTGACGATATAAATGATGATGAAGTTCCTATTGGTTTACGAAATGCATATCAAAACGGTTTCAATAATTATGAAGATGAGCCGACAGATGATACGGTGTATCTTCAGCAGTATGCCGAAACATCACTGGGAGATAGAACAGATAAGGAAACGTAATTGAACCACAAAGAGAAGAACAAGAAACTGACAAGGAAGCTGACAATTATGAATCACCATCACCACCAAAACGCTCCAAAAGATTATCGACAAAAAAAAAACAGAATCAATGAAGCTTGTAAAATTATCCATTTTGTGAAAATTACTTTCAGTTCATAAGATACTTAGGTTAAAAAAACATTAGAGAATTTTTTTTATAAATATTTTTATTTATAATTCATGAAATAATTGAGTTAGAGCTTCGTTTAGAAGATATATCTGTTTATTAGCTCTCGAAGAATAAAAAAGACTTGGAGTGTTCGTATTTTCAATAGTTTATAAGATATTTGCACTGATAAGTCAAAAAAAAAATATTTCAAGGGAATTATATAAATAATATTTGAGAAGTTATAAACAATTGAGTTACAGGTCCGGTAACAGCTCAGTTTGTTCATTGATAATGTAGAATAAGAAGACTAAAGTTCTTGTCGTATCTTCAATAGTTTATAAGTTATCTTATTAGCAATGAAAAAAAACGGAAAAGAAGCAACAAGTCAAAGTGCACAGAAACTTTCGAAATTATATAAAAAATAGAAAGAAAAAAAACCCATAAAAAATGACACATCTCAGTATTTTTTGGTATTTAACAAAAATATAGCGCAAAAATTCTTTTGTTTATAAAAAATTATTTGTTTAATAAACAAATAAAAGTATTATTTTTTTTATAATATGAGAGAACGTGATAAATAATGATTAAGAAAAATGGTTTCCTAATATTCATATTTATTTAACAACAACAAAAAATTGTCAATTAGCAAGTGCGTTTTTTAGCAATAAATTTTTTTATTTGAGAAATGATTTTTTTCTTGAAAATTATCATTTTTATCAATGACTAGATTCCCAAAATGAATTTTGTTTAAATTAATGATCAATGCAGTTGTTTATAACAATTTTTTAAATAATAAGAGTTAAAATTTCAAAAATATATTTTTATATTGCTTTTATCAATAAAAAAACAAATTAATAGAGATAATAAAAAAAAACTTCTTTGATTGTTTCATATACGTTTATAATTTTTTTATACCCATGATTGTTAATAAAAAAGTGAAAAATACAAATTTTTCGAATTTTCCAACGAGGATCTTTTCCAAAGCCTTTGAGAAATGAATTTTTTTTGCCGGTGGATTATTGTTTATTGATATGTCTAGATAGTACCCCAATTTTTATCCCTGAATATTGATATTTACGCGGTTAAAATTTTTTTTTTTGTTCAGGTGTCAGATTCGGTCGGTGCGCACGGGAACTAAGCCGCGAATTTTCAGCGTTTTTTTCGACGCTAAATTAACATTATAAATATTGCCGGCACAGTTCCGAAAGACCGGAGCTTCTCTCAGGGAATTTCCTGTTGTTTGAGGATATTTTTTAAAATTTCGGATATCCCAAATAGTTTTTGAGATATTTCCAAAAAACCGAACCATATATTTGTTTTTACTTAATTGTTTATAACTTTTGCAATTTTTGCCGGCCCCAATTTTCAAGCAAAAAATTTTTTTTCGATGCCATTCCGAATTGGATGCGCCCTCAATCATAATTGTCGGTAGTGACCTCCAGGTTTGGAACAAAATGGCACTTGTGAACCAGTCTATCGAGGAATGCTGCTGAGTTGTATGCTCAGAGATATCCCAATCGGCAACATCCAGCCCATCAGTATTTTCCGTATGTTGAGAATCGTAAAAGGCAAGTAGAAAACCGAGAGGCAGAACAGAGGTTTATCGTAAATGGAGAGACTGGGATTAAAGTTTCTGTTATGGTTGAGGTTGATAAAATGGTTTCTTTAGAAGAAATTAGTCAAGAAATGCAGATTAGCCACCAATCAGCAAGAAAAATACTGAAAAAGCACGGATATCGAGCATTTGAATATCAGTTACATCGACATATGTATGCTGACGATGGCGATAGACGGGTAGTGTTTTGTGATTGGCTGCTTCAAAGTCATAGAGTTAACCCAAATTTTATCAACTTTATTTTATTTTCCGACGAGTCACGATTTACGAATAATGGTATGTTCAATAAGCAAAAATACAGGGCCCAACAAAATCAACATGCAATGGGAGAGGGCAATTTTTAAGAAAAGTTGGGCGTCACTGTCTGGGCTGGTATCGTTAGAAACAGAATAATTGGGCCAATATTGTTTCAAGGTGAGTTAACAGGGGTTAGGTACTTAGGTTTTCTTCAAACCGAAATCGAGGATCATCTCAATAATCTACCTTCAGCATTCTTACGGCAAATTTACTTCCAACAAGATGGAGCACCGCCTCATAATACCAGAGAAGTTCTTGATTACTTAATAAAGCAATTTAATAATCAAGTTATCGCAACCAATTCTCACTATTCTATATTTCTTTATTTGGGTTCATGTTGAAGGAAAAATTCACTATGCAAAAGTCACAGACACTCCTGAAATCTTAGAATAAATAATTCTACGGGCATTCAGAAGAATAACGCCTCAAATGTTACGAAACGTGTTGAGAGGAACAATTGAACGAGCAGAAATGTTTCTCTAACAAGGAGAAATGCACTTTGAAAATTTACTACAGTGCAAGTAAATGAATTATTATCCATGGCACACTTGACAAAAGTGAATGAATTATCATTCAGTATTTTCCTTAGTTATATTCAATTATTGTTCTTATTTTGAATCCAATCGCAAATGAATAGGTTTCATTAGATTCGTCCAAATATCATTATTTCGGAAAGTGCTTGTCAAAAAATGGTCGGCATTTGAAAAATAATAGTTAGACACGAAAATGTAATTTTGCCAACTTTGCGTCTGTAATTTTCTGACATCACCTGAGGTCCTCAGATTATTTTAAGTCCGATCATAGCCACCTAGTGACTCTAAAAAAATAGAGTAGGCGTAAAAACTTTATAAAATGTCACATTATCGTATCGTATCGTATCATTGAAGATTAAGACATTTTTATATGAAATCTTCATTAATAATTATTATAGCTATTAATATAACGAGATTATTATGCGATTTATAATAGTCGAGGACATTGCTAGGTGACGAGGCGACAGCCGAGTCACCCGCAATGTCCGAGACGGTGTTAAATCGCTAATAATCGAGTTACATTCAAAGCTTTATCGTATCATTGACAACGGTGATGCGAAAATAAAAGCAACAAGGTTTTATGTCATTTCATTTTGGCATTTCAAAAAGTCATCATTAAAATCATGCAAGATTTTGATATTCCTGACGATATATTAGCTGCAGCCAACACTATGAAGTTGGACTTGCTTCCAGACAAATCTAAAATCCATTATGAAAAAGAATATCGGCAGTTTTGTAACTCTCTGATGATCGTGGATCGTGGATGATCGTGGACGCTAAAGGCAAAGATGTATCCATCAAATTTGAAAACTGTCAAAATATTGTTTTACATGTTCATGAAAACTAATTCTGATATTATTTGGTATCTAACGTATTATACTTTCGTAACTAACGTATTAAATTATGGTAACTAATGTATTATGAGTAACTGAGGTTTTATGTAGGTTTTGGTACGTTTATGATGTTAATAATTATTAATAAAGATTTCATATAAAAATGTCCTAATCTTCAATGATACGATAAACATCATGAACGTACCAAAACCTACATAAAACTTTAGTTACCCATAATACATTAGTAACCATAATTCAATACGTTAGTGACGAAAGCATAATACGTTAGATACCAAATAATATTAGAACTAGTTTTCATGAACATGTAGAACAATATTTTGACAGTTTTCAAATTTGATAGATACACCTTTGCCTTTAGCGTCCACGATCATAGGTATATCCTCTGAAGATTGATTAATGACCGAGCAAGCACTCTTTTTGATTTCGTGCGGTTCCCCAGTGCTCAATTCACTGCCGGAAACATCGCCGATTTGAATTTTGCGAGCAATGGAAACTTTTTTGGTTACACTTTCTTCTAAATACCCTCTAGCAACCTTCGCCGATTCCCATCCACCAAGTTCTTGTAGGTCTAATATATCTTCTCCAGCATTAACAAGAAAATTTGCCGAAGATCTTCTATCGCAGTGACCAGTATACATATTAGGATTTTCAAGTGAGAGGGACTCAGCAATTTTTTGAGGTATTTTAGAGAAGAAATGAATGCCGCAGGGCTGTACCGTACATTTCCCTTTTCTATATGCTACAAACAATCTTCGGTGAGTAACATGGACTGGCTTTAATATTGCATACTTTCTGAATAAAAGCACAGGATTGACTTCACCGTCAGATACCACAGGGAAAATCCGTTTCTTGTGGGTTTTTGAGTCGGGAATAGTAGCAATCAGCTTGTCCTCTAAAACGTCAACATCTTCCGTGGTCATCTTTGCTAATTCATTGGTTCGACAGGCTCCTCCAATTCCAATTAAAAAAGCCACTTTCATCATTAAAAACTCCTCGTCTGGGGCAGAACGCACAAATTCGTTGACTTGTTCTCTTGTAAATATTTTTGATTTTTTTGCTCTATATCCAACGTTCTCCTTCTTGATGAAACGTATTAAGAAACCGTATTTGTCGATTTCCACTCTTTCCTTCAGTTCTGAAGTCACTCGTAACATGGAATATTTCGGCCATAAGGATGAAGCAGAATATTCCTCAGAGAGTTTTGCGAAATACGCCAGCAACACCGTTCCTTCTGCACCTTGAACATGTACTTTGTTTCGCCACTCACAAAACTGCCGATATTCTTTTTCATAATGGATTTTAGATTTGTCCGGAAGCAAGTTCAACCTTATAGTTTTGGCTGCAGCTAATATATCGTCAGGAATATCAAAATCTTGCATGATTTCAATGATGACTTTTTGAAATGCCAAATTGAAATGACATAAAACCTTGTTGCTTTTATTTTCGCATCGCCGTTGTCAATGATACGATAAAGCTTTGAATGTAACTCTATTATTAGCGATTTAACACCGTCTCGGACATTACGGGTGATTCGGCTGTCGCCTCGTCACCTAGCAATGTCCTCGACTATTATAAATCGCATAATAATCTCGTTATATTAATAGCTATTTTGATCCAGAAAAGTCTTAGAAATAAAAAAAATATTACAAAATACATGGAGTTCCATAAATTCAACACCGGAGCCATATCCAGTGAAACCGAAAGTCACCGCGAAGTAAAAAATATGCGAAAACTCTCCTCTTCACATACCATTTACCTATACCAAATCTCATTTCGGTACACCTGGTATTCTAGAAGTAATGACTTGTCTTATAGATTCATTGACTCCCGGTATGTTCTCTGTAAACTGTTCTTGACGAATTTGAAAAGGAATAATATCGAATATTTTGTTTTCTGACCCCCTGTTTGGTTAAATTTTTTCTTTGTAAACCGTGAACTTCGTCAAATTTTGAGGAGGAAACATTTACATCAAGAAGAGGTTTCATCGTTTTGCTACAAAGCCTAACCTCATGTTATGTCAGCTCAGAAGATCGTCTATTCGTCAGCAATAACTCATGAAATTCACCTCTCGTGATTGGACGCAACATCGTATGTTTTTCATCATTGATGCAACAGTTATTGTAGTTTCCTGAGAGCTCCATACACTTTCGTCAGGTTTGCCATAAACTTGCTCGTATATCAACCAGGATTTCGAATTTAATAGCCCCAAGAAATATTTTTATTGCGCACTTTTACGACAGAATTCCTACATTAGAGATGGAGAATATATAATAAAGTAGCAAAATGAACAAGCCGCTAGTACGAGTAGATATTTCATTAGACTTTGAGTGAAATTACGGTCATTACTCATTTTAATTGTGGGTTTCTAATTAATAACCTTTTGTGTTCCAGCTTGATGGATGAATAGCCCCAGCTGAAGTTTTCACATCCCTGGTGATTCTAATGAGAAACGAATTTCCATCTCTGTATGCATATGAATTATTCGTCTTCAAGTATGAAATTGGTTTTTTTTTTCGATTTGGTCTAGGAATATTCACAACATGATTCAACCCACCAGTCTGTTTCACCCTCACAAATATCTCGTACTCAGACTTGAGCAAAGCCAACTTTCCTTCAAGGCAATTGAGAGCTGATATTCCGAAATACTGACATCATTTCCAGAGTAACGGATCCAAATGAAAACCAAACATTACTGGAATACTTCACTCAAACATTTCCTGGCACAGCAGTGCCATGGTATGACAAAAGTGTGAGCTCTCACGAGAAGGTCATATCCTGCTTCAATTATTGGGCATGCGTTCGGACAGTTCACTTTCATTACAATTGAATGTAATGGGTTGCCTACATCTCAGAACGCTTCCATCCATAAGAAACAGACCAGTGTTCTGCTTAAACAAATGATTTCTGTTGCTCCTCGAAATTGAATCAAATACAATCATAAATCTACTAATGTTCTGATTATGTCCGACGTTCCTCAGGAATCCCACTTGGGGCCCCTGCACATCAATGATATAAACAGTGCTCTCAGATGTCTCATGTATGCGGATGATCTAACGTATTTTTTCCTGTCTCTTGCCCTAATGATGCCATACTGGTTCAAAAAGATCTAGAGAATAGCCTTCACCTCAACCTATCCAAATGTTACCACCAGTAGGAACTCAACCTTGATATCAATCTCGTACGAAATTTCAAACCAAAGGCAAGTAGAAAATCTTGGTATAGTCCTCAACTCTAAATTATCATTCGACCAGCACATATGTAGTGTCTCCAAGAAAGCCACTAATATGCTGGATTTCATAATCAGATCCTTCTACGAACCGAGAAATCCCAGAGCCCTCAGAACATTCTATATGTTGATTCGTTCGATATTATGAACAGGATGATCATAAAATTGGATGTGGACTCATTTGTGACTGAAAAACGAACTTTAGTCACTATCTTCCATCGTTCAAGATAACCCTTGGGGGGTATTCATGTTGAAAAGGAAAACATTCTCAATTGAAAATTAAATAGGATTTTTCTGAAAATTGAAAAATCCACGACAATGATGAAGTTATTTTTTCTAATATCTAACAGAAAACAACGTTCAGGAAAATCCTTCTATTCAATTATACAGTGTGTCTCACTTCTCATGGAAACACCCCCGTATCTTCCGTAGTTATTGGAGTAGAATTCCGTTATTTCCACGATCGGTAGATATACTGTAGTCTCGTTAACAAGTGCTTTTTGGACCAACTTTTTTCAGCAGTCTCCGGAAATTATGATCGAGTTGTCATTCGATTCGGAATGACATCTAGATGATTTTTGAAAAAAATGAAGTACCGCTTGCAAAAATTGTAAAAGTTATTAACAATTAATAAAAAAAAAGGAGGCTTTGGTTTTTTGCAAATATCTCAAAAACTAATGAAGATTCAAAAAGAAGAGGAAATTTCCTAGGAAAAATTTGGATTCCCGGAATTGTAGGATCAATATTTATAATTTTCCCAGAGGGATGAAAATACGGCCGAAAACGGGTACTCTGGCTTGGGCAAGCCGCGCCCACTTTGGACACTTTAACAATAAAAATTATTTAAGCATACTCAATATGAAAATAAAAAATTGAAAAAATTCAGATGAACAGATGCATGAACAATAATCCGCTTGAAAAAAAAATTTATCACAATTTTTCAATTAGTTATTCAATAGTTAATTAATAATTTTTTTCTGCTTGAACATGAACATTGCAAGTGTGATAATTGTTAAACTATAAATTTAAGATTTTTTTCCTCTCTTGGAGCAATTCTTAATTGCAAAAAGATAGCGATGGAAGATAATAATGACGAATTCGGCGATGTTGATGAAGAAAACGCTTTACAAAATGAGAATGGGGACGATAGTGCCTGCGCTGATTATGCCGTCTCTATTGGACAACTTGTGGAAACTTTGCTGGGGGACGAAGAGAACGATGAAAACATCAAAGAAACGTTCAAAAAAATAAACGGAATGTAAAATAAAATGTAAAAAAAAAATATTATAAATGTTAATAACTACTTATAAATGAATTTTGTTAAATGAAAAACAATGTAAAGATCATTCTTCCTTTCTAATACGCTTAGGCTAATGAACTCTGCAAAAAAATTTTGTTTACATAGTAATATTCAGAGTTCGAAGTATAATTAAGTGATATTAAATGTAAAAGGTAAACTGTTGAGTAATGAACAATAATTGATAAGATACTTGAATGAGGTAGTCATATTTTCAATAGTTGATAGATTTTTAAGCATTAAAGCAAAAAAAAATGTCTCCCAAGTATTTTTCATCAACAATTGCTATAAATTTAATAAATAAATAGTAACAACTAAACTTTTCAGCTAAATTTGTTCTTTATCTGATGGAGAATGAATGAGTTTCGGATATTTTCATCGTATCTCGATTAGTTCATAAATTATAATAATTTTAAGGATGAAAAACCAGGTAAGAATGACGACGTAACAGAGAACCAGGTAAGAATGACGACGTTACAGAGAACTTATATTTAAAAATTAAAATAATAATAAAAAAAAAAATATATCATGTCTGTTTTTGTGACAGAAAGTAGAATAGAAAAAAAAATATAAGGTAAAAATTTATTTGTTTATAACAAATTGTTTATTGCATAAACAATGAAAAATTTAATAAAATGATTTTTTTCTTAATCAAAAAGAGAAACAAAAAATGATTTTTAAAGAAAAAATGGTTCCTTAATATTAATTAGAAGTTGGAGAAAATAATTGTTAATTAACAAATGGCAATAATTTTTTTTTTATGGAAAATTTTTTTTTCATCATTTGTATCAAAGATTGAAATTCCATGAAAAAATTTCAATTATCTTATAAACAACTCATTTGTTTATAACAATTTTAAACAATTAGAGATAAAAATTTTAAAAATTATTTCTATGCAGTTTCTGATAACATTAAAACGGATCGTTGATAATATTTGAAAAAAAAACATTTTTTCCAATGATTAATTTAAGTATTTAATTTTGCAACAACGAAAATTATTAATAAAAAACTTAAAAATGAAATTTTTAATTTTTCCAACGAGGTTCTATTCTGAAGCCTTTCAAGAATTGCTCTAAGAAGGAAAAAAATCCTAAATGTATAGTTTAACAATTATCACACTTGCAATGTTCATGTTCAAGCAGAAAAAAATTATTAATTAACTATTGAATAACTAATTGAAAAATTGTGATAAAAATTTTTCTCAAGCGGATTATTGTTAATGCATCTGTTCAGTTGGTGTCTGAATTTTTCAATTTTTTATTTTTATATTAATTTTTATAGATAATTTTATTGTTAAAGTTCCAAATACCCACAATTTCTAGTAAATTTCTTCTTCTTTTCGAATCTTGTTTCAGATTTGAAAAATCTTTATTAGTTTTTGAGATATTTGCAAAAAACCAAAGCCCCCTTTTTTTTGGTTAATTGTTAATAACTTTTACAATTTTTGCAAGCGGAACTTCATTTTTTTCAAAAATCATCTAGATGTCATTCCGAATCGAATGACACCTCGATCATAATTTTCGGAGACTGCTGAAAAAAGTTGGTCCAAAAAGCACTTGTTAACTAGACTAAATTATCTCATTAGGTTGACCTCAGTAACATTCACTGCGTGCCAGAAGCGATCGATATACCGATTTTTGCGAAAAATAATATTAGAGGGCAAGATATGCTCAAAATTCTTACGGGTTCGTGATCAGGACATCAACTTCAGTACCATTCCATATTTTCGCTGAAAAATTTTCAGTTCTGAAAAATCCGAGTTTGTCTCACTTCCCATGTAACGCCCCCATAACTTCCGAAATTATTGGAGTAAATTCTGAAATTTTCACGATCGTTGAATATACCGAAGACGAGTCTAAATCTCTCCTGAGGTTGATCTGAGTGACATACACTGCGCGCCAAAACAATGGCTATATTTGATTCTGCGAAAATTAATATAAGGGGACAAGATGGGCTCAAAATTCGCGGGCAGTGTATGTCACTCAGGTTAACCCCAGGATATTGGCACTGAAGTTGTTCAATCAATCAATCAATCAATCAATCAATCAATTTATTTATCACAGAATATACATATGAATTCAAGGACCAAAGACAGATGCATGTTTATGACAAGTCACAAATAAATATCAAAATAAAATAAATAAGATACCTACCATAGATTAAAATACATGATAAAAATTGAGGAATTCATCTTCACAGGAACATACTTTACGGACAATATAGTATAAAAAGGAAAAAAAAGAGAGACAGTCACATATATATATAAGTATGCTATATTGAATATAAATCAAATCAATTGCATATATCGCGAACATAACACAAATTATACTAAGTACTCATCTATAGTGTAGGAGGCTCTCTGAACAAGCTGCTGTTTCAGTCTTGTTTTGAAAATATTTAAATTGAGGGAGCTCTTGATATGCTCATCTAGAGAGTTGTATAATTTACAGCCAGTAAAAAAAAAACTTTTTTGGTACAGCGTAGTCCGGTGATTCTCAGGTTGTAGTTGGCCTTTGAAACGTGTATTATGGTTATGCTTCTCAACAGTATTCAAAAACTTGTTTTTATTTTTATAGACGTATGTACAAACTTCCAGTATATATGAGCTTACAACAGTTAGGATTTTGAATTTTTTTAATAATCTCGTTCTAGAATCGATACTAGCAAGAATTCCAATCGCATATTTCTGAAGTACCAATACTCTATTTACATGTGCACAATTTTCCCAAATCAAACTCCATACTTTATAAAATTTGCATAAATTTCATACTATAACAGCTACTCTATAATTTTTTACACAAACAATCGATATGACAATCCCAGTGAAGTTGCCTATCATAGGTAACATCCAATAGTTTCACTGATTTACTACTTACTATTTCATCATTGGAACCTTCAAAAGTTTGATTTCATCAGTCTGACATTACAAAAAAAAAACGTTATTGTTTTATGATGATTCAGTTGTAGGTTATTATCGTTGGACCATTTTACAATATTGGCAAATACCGCTCCAGCAGTAGTTTTCAGCTTATTGAGATCCTTGTCGACAACCAAAATATTCGTGTCATCTGCATAGCAGATAACATGAACATTCTGAACCCTTTGAATATAGAGAATGAGATTGTTAGCAAAAATGTTGAAAAGTAGAGGACCTAAGACAGAACCTTGCGGCACACCTTGCTCTACATCCATTTCTTCAGAGAAAATGTTATTGACTCTTATCATTTGTTTTCTTTTACTGAGGTATGACTCGATTAAAGTTGAGGGCAAACCTCTTATTCCATATCTCTCTAATTTGGCAGTGATTAATCGATGATCCACTAGGTCGAAAGCTCTCGAGAAATCAATGAAAATACCCAAAGCAAAAATTTTTTTGTCAATACTTGAAATGATCCGACCGCTGAACTCAGATAGTGCTGTCTCTGTACTTTTGTTACTGCAGAAACCATGTTGGTCGGACGATAAGAGTTTGTACTTAAGTAAGTGATTGGTTAATCGATCCTTAATTGCCATCTCAAATAATTTAGAGATACTGAATAACAGGCTTATTGCTCTGTGGTTAACAAAATCATTCGGATCTCCTTTCTTGTAAACTGGCTGAACTATTGCCAGTTTGAAGTTATCTGGGAATTTTCCTTCCTCAAAACAAAGATTGATTAGGTAATTCAGAGGTTCACTAATCCACGAGCTGCATTTCTTCAATAAATTATAGGAAATATTATCATGGCCGGAGGAGTTGGAAGATTTCAGTCTACTTATTATTGACTCAACTTCAACAATCGTAACGGGTTCTAGATAAAATGATATGTGCGATAAGAAAATATTTGAATTTAAAAAGCTATAGTCGCATCTAAAATTTTTATCGATAGGGATGGTGAACTGGTGTGCAAACTGATTAGCAACAATCTGATCTGGTGAAGGATAGTTATTTTGTGTAATAGTTAATTCATTATTTTTATACCTACCTGTTTTCAATTCATTAATCAGTTCCCACATAGCTTTCGTTTTATTTTCCGATCCATGTATTCGCATGTCATTAAATTTAATTTTCGCTGCTCTCGGTGCATTGCAGTATTGTTGCTGCAAGTATTTGCTTATGTCCTTATAAACATTGTTGGTCTTAGCCAAATCGTTGTAAAGACTAACCTGGCGTTTCAGTATTATGATGTTTTCTGTGATCCATTCATTTCTACATAGCTTTCTCCTGTTCTTAATTGATATTTCACGTAGAGGAAAACATGAATCTAAATAATGAATCATTAAATTCGTGAAATTGTCAGATGCTGCATTCAACTTTCCTTGACTATAAACAGTATGCCAAGTTTCAATACTTATGCAATTCAGGAAACAATATTATTTTGGTCATTGAAAGATCTATGCATTATACGATGTTTTTATTACGTTCCTCATCAGCCGCTGCTGACGTAGAATGTAATATTTTGATACGTTGAGAAAAGTGGTCAGATAAATGGAGATCCATCACTTCAGCCCTATGGAATATTGAGCTCAGAACTAACTAAGAAATTATCAATGCATGTACTGGAAGTTTGTGATACCCTGGTTGGTTCCTTTACAGTTGAAAATAAACTATGGCATCCTAGTACGTCATTCAATAAAATGCAGTTGTGACTTCTTGTAGAAAAATCTACGTTAAAGTCACCACCAATAATGACCTGCTGTTAGCAAGTGCTCTCAGGTTCAAAAATTCAGTGAAGCAGTCCAAAAAAATTTTAAAATCTCCTGATGGCGGTCTGTAAACAACGGCTATTACCAAATCTTGTGATAGTAAAACTGCAGCACATTCAAAAATACCTTCCCTGCACACAGAGTCTACATCAACTTTCTGATAGTTAGCCTTGAAGTTTTTATTTTTGTACATGGCTACACCGCCATTCTTAGAATTTTTTCTGCATGAGTAGTTTATCAGATTGAAACTGCTCGATAAGTATGTTTTTATTTGAATTTCATTCAACCAATGTTCGGAAATTAGAAATATATCGCATTTGATATTGTCAAAAACCACGTCAATATTCAAAATTTTATTACTCAAACATTGAATGTTCTGATGAAAAATGTCTAATGTTATAGTAGATGAAATTTCATTTGCATCTAGCAGATGTTGATTGGTACAACTTGAGACAATCGATGGTATAAAAAATAGTTGTATTCACTATTATTATTATTTTTGAAGTAGCGATATCTGAAACTTTTTTTACTGCGTACAATAGTTTTTTTGTATGTACATTGCTATTCCTTTACTTAACAGCAATTTTTGACAGATGTCCTGATCACGAATCTGTAAAAATTTTGAGCATATGTATGTCACTCAGGTCAACCTTCATGAGAGAATTCAAACACATCCTCGGTATATCTACAGATCGTGAAAATTACAGAATTCTACTACAATAATCACAGAAGATACTGGGGTGTTTCCATGAGAAGTGAGACACACTGTATATGTCTTATGATAATAGTGTTCTGACTTATGGTGCAGTGATTTGGAAACCTTGCTTAATTTGTATATCAAAAACTTGAGAGTTTTCAAATTAAATTCATTGATTAGGTTAATAGGAATTGCTTTCTATATATCATTTTTCGTGAAAACCTGAATCTCATCTCGCTCGAATACCGGAGGAATATCACATATTAAATTTATTTACGAAGTTCAAATCACAAAATAAACGCAAACGAAATGGTTTGTCAATTCGATATGCTGCACCAGTCTAAAATTCTAGATAAACTATCTTATTCTTCACCGAGCAAGCAAATACACACTTTTTCCAAAATTCCCCTCTACACAGGATAATAAACACCTACAATATATTATTGAATTCCATTAGCAACGACATATTCACGAAGTCTAAAATATCGTAAAAACATATTTTCTACAATAAGAGTACCATTGAATAGTAGTCAAGTTGAATTCCCAAAAATTGAATTCTCAAAAATAGCATTCCCACTTATTGTTCTCATATCATTTTAAGCGAACACATATATATGTAAATACACTTTTTATTGCAATCTTATAACCACATAGCGAATACATTTTTTCGGGCTTGTCCTGTTTGTATCCCATAATAAATAAATAAATTCTCGGAGAATTAGTACCATGCGACAAAGGAAAAATATGTGAAATACAACAAATTATAGATGGCAACATCTATAATCTGTAAAGTAGAACTCAATCTAGTACACTTACCTTCTATCAAACTTCAGGGAATTGTTCAAGATGGCGTTCAATGTAGTGTATTTTTATTTCAAGTTACATCGAGAAACGGTTACACTTTGAGAACACAAATTTAGTAGGTGAACTCATAAAGGATTAGAGTACTAATTGAAAATATTGAGATCGATTTTTTTTCGGAATTGATTTTTCTTTGTCGAAAATTGAAGGAAATACGCCGATACATGCTTTTTTTTTCAAACGAAAGACCCATGAAAATAGTTTAACTTACGATTGAAAGCGAATCCACACAATTTCTTTTGGAACATTAACTTGAAATACGACACGGGCGGCGAAAAGCCAAATTCAAACACATAGTGAGGAATAATTCCTTCTTTACCAACCATTCTTAGTCCAGCCGTTTTCGGATAGAGAGCGCCTTTTCATTCATTCCAGGGCCTACTAGACTATAATGAAATAGGAATGTGATTTTCATAACGTCTTTAGAAGTAGCAAGATATATAAATTGAAAGTTTCGGATTCGGAGGTTATTCATAATTGTATCATGGAGAGTAATTTGGGGGAGGATAAATAAAAATCAACAATTAGTGACGGGGTCCGGAGGTTCAATGTGTATAATATAACGAAGCTTTTCCTGACTGATAATAGGCACACAAGAAATAATGTTTCTAATTTCCTTCCTGAGGGTAGTGCACCTCTTTGGTAGTTAATTCATTCAATATTTCAAAAATTTAGTTTTTTCGCAAAACGCTGATATTTTTACGAGCTTTTATCCACCTTGCCTTGTTTGTTTCTCTGTGATATTAATGTATTCCTCGATTTGTACGTTTGGCTGAAACTTTGCAATCTGTTATGGAAATTTTTGTTACAGAAAAAAACAAATGGTAGACGACTTCCGTGATTATGAGGCGCTTCTAATCAAAATTAGTATGTGGATGTTCTTTAAGTCGAAGATAATTGATTTTCTGTCAAAATTCATTGATCTAAGATGGCGAACGAGTTTTGCGACTATGGCCAAACTCTTTCTAAAATTGTTGTGTCGGAGTTTTTCTGGTCGGTGAATATGATTTTTCGGTCAAAATTCATGAATTTGAGATGACGAGTTTTGTGATTATTGCCCGATTCTGTTCAAAATTGGTATGAAGGAATTTTTGGGGTCGAATATAATCAATTTTTTGTCAGAAATTAATAAGATTACGAAGTTTATGAATAACTAGAAACAATTAACCAAAAATGACAAATTTTCATACAAATGCATTGAAGAAGAAAAATAAATAAAAAAATTGTTAAAGACAAGTTTGTATACAAAGGCACTGGAAGGGAAAACATATTTCTTTAATTGTTCGACCTAGGTTATTCTATGAATAACAAATTCACAAGCTTGCCGCGAATACAAAATAGGTATTCTTGCGCCTTGATATTTAAGGGAATGGGTTTTGTGATTTATATTACGGGTTTTTGGGGTCACAGAGTATGATTTTGTTGTCGAAATCAAAAACATTCAGAATGGCAGGCAGCTCCAATAAACTTCTTTGAAAAGGCAAATATGTATTGCATTAAAAATTACTTTCTGTACAATGCTTGTAACCATTGAACATTTATAACACAATAATGAACTGTAACAACTCGTTTTTGGAGTATTGAAACGAAATATGTTTTTTTGGAAGTTTTGAAGGGTCGTAGTACACATTTTTCTATGGGAGTATTTTTTTCTTCAGTTATGTGACGTGAGTGAATTACTGTGATTATATACTTCGAATGAATTCAGCTAACCAATCAAGTCCCAATCTAATATCAGCGAATAGATATACACCATTTTGCTAGTACATCTGCAAGTATACACGCTAAGTGCTATAAAACAAGTAGGCATTTATCATTGTTCAAACCAAAGCTATCAAAATAATTCAGTCACTGTCAGATGACGTCGAAGTCCCTATCAAATTAAAAAATTATGTCCGACCATTTCGGAAATACTTCCTTAGAGGTAATTCGAAAAAATGTGGTAAAACATATTTCTCTCAAGTGTAGGTATGTTTGTATTAGATAGCTCGATATATATAATCTGGTCATATACCACTCGTGATAGATTTTTTTCCGCCAATATTGTTGCAAAAATACCACTCGACCAAATTTCTTTTAAATTTCGGGAACCCTTCCTTAGAGGTAATTCAAAATAATGTGGTAAAACATATTTCTCTCAAGTGTAGGTATGTTTGTATTAGATAGCTCGATATATATAATCTGGTCATATACCACTCGTGATAGATTTTTTTCCGCCAATATTGTTGCAGAAATACCACTCGACCAAATTTCTTTTACAGAAATTTGGTCTCGTGAATTTCTACAACAATATTGACACAAATGTCAAAGTATACTCAACGAAATATCCATCACTTGTGATATAACTACTGAAAATCACATGCGATGTATGAGAATAAATCAACGATTTCTGATTTTACGAAGAAAAATTCAGCGAACAACATCTAGGACGTAAAACTATATCATTTGTTTTTTTCTATTTTTGATTCTACAGCATCGTCTATCCACGGAGGGTTATAACATTTTCCATCCCATAACATATTTCTAACGTGGGAGCCATTTTTTCTCTTCATAAAATTTCGTCTCTTTCTCAACGAATATTAAGGAAGAGAAATATTCAAGTGGTTCAGAATGAACCGTTAAAATGCCACAGATATTGAAAACTGCTTTTTCGTGAAATTTGAGCAAAGTTTTGCTGAAAAAATATATTTTTTTGTCTAATAAATTATGAGCTGCAATTTCCAACTCTGAAATCTTCTGTTATAAGGGAATTCAACCAGTGAATTATTACCATCCAAAATTATTCATTGATTTCATAAAAATCGTTTCAGTCCCAACGACTTATTCAAATAAATTACACTAAGTCGCAATCAAAATACATATGAACCTGGGATTTGAAATTTCAAAATCCAATAACGATTCCTCTGCCGCTGAAATAATATATTATGCCGTAAATCCGTAACGGGATTTGCTGATTTGACCTTCAGACAATAACCCAACTGGCATATTGCCAAGCCCGTCAATACAATTACGAATCTCTAGTTTAATTTTTTAACCTTTGTTGGACCTCATAATAATGGGTATAACAACGTTGGATTTAATTTTCAAAGAATGTTTTTTTGGAATAACTATTCCACGAATAATTTCTTCCTGATTGATTTCCAAACCAAATGATAATTGATATTTGAAGACAGCTATTACATGGAGTACGTAACTTTATCGGCAACAGTGCCACAGAGTAGAACTACAATCTTTGATTGTACTTGCTGGCCGTTCTTCGGTTATTGTCTCGTAGTAGAAATTAGTTTCGACTATAATTACTCATTGGAGACTTGGATAAATATTCACCATGATGCATGGTGGCTCCTCTATCCTCTATCAGTAGGGCAAAATATCAAATATGATTCGTGCTGAATTTTTTCCATCTTACTCGAACATCGGGTTAATCATTTTCTTAATTCCGATGATAAACCTGTATGATTAACTGACTTCAGGCAAAGGTGTAGACCAGTGAATGGCACCAAAAGTCAAGCAATTAAGTCATACCCATTAGTTTCAGAAGATCTCTATTGATCCATTTGAAAACAAATGATGCATGCCAAATGTTTTCATGAGCTCAAATCACAAATCGCCACCGTGGAGGTTTACTATTTCTACAGTCTAATGTCATGTGAATTTTCAATGTCAAAAAATAGTAATATTATCAATATCATCCATCGTATAGACTGACAGTCCGGTTGATAGAGAATAGGTCATTGCAAAGGAGTTCGTAATGAAAATGCAAATGATCTCCCACACTATAAAAGTCTCGATATACTTCATGCTCTTCGAGATTAGTATAACGTTCAACCATATAATGATCAGATATGTCTACAATATTGATAATGTCATGTCTGTTCATGATGTGTTTGATGTTGCGATGAGATCAACGAAACTATAAGAATATTGTGGAATTCGAGTAGGGGAGGATATACTATCTGTTTCAAACCATAATTGCCGGAAAAAGTCACTAACTGAACCGTACTATTATTATCGAAAAGACCAGACGGATCAGTATTCAGACTAGCTCTGGTAAAAATTATGTATTCAAGCAAAAAATTGGTTATACTGTTATCCAGACAATAAATTAACAAAACATTAGAGGCACGATGCTTATCCATAGAAACTCCTAATGTGACTCATGCAGAGGTGGCACATTTATGGCTGTATTTTTTTTATCGAATCATGAATATGGATAGCCATATCACCACTTCTTGTCACGCAATATCTTCATACCATTATGATCGTAGGTCCGGACTGCCTGCTCTGAAACACTCGAACTTAATAACATCTTTTCAGATCAGTTACTAACCTCTGTTATCCTGGTCACCACCAAATATAGCGCACTCACTTTCTTTTGTTAGCTCCAGATGCTCTCCTGCTACATACAGATCGTAAAAAAATATTCATGGAAATCTTCTTCTGCCAACTGACTTGGTCCTTCGCCAGTAGAATATTGATGGCGGATGAAAAATTGCATGGTGTTCACTTTCTGTAAAACTGAGAATGTCACGAGAGTATGAAAATTGGTATCCCGAATTTTGATAACCACCTTTTTTTGCAATGACCTCTCCTCCACCAACTGGGTATTAATCTAGAAAAAATAATTTAGATAGAATTATTGATTTTTGAAATGAAGTTCCTTGTATATTTATGCGCCAGTTAGAACGGTGAATATCAGTTAACACATTTGCAGCCAATATATTCTAGGTTGTGTTACTCAGAACCAATATTAATTTTTGATATAATTTTATAATGTTAGTGCTAACACAAGTAACAAATCTCAAAACCAACTTTTGGCGTTGTTTTTTTTAATTTGCTCCAAAATTTTCGACTCTTTCAAGAGTCACCGACACTGTCACCGAAATATGATGAAAATAGCATTTTTTAAAATCAATTATTGGGTATAGGCCACTCCAAAAACATCAGCGATAAATAATGATTTATTTTCTATGAAATCACCATCACGAAATAACTGAAAACTTGTAAAAACTAAATTTTTTACATTCCACAAAAAATATGCTCATTCACGTACAAGTAACAAAATCAAAATACTCAAAACTTACAAAACGTTTGATTTTTTTCGACAGGAACATTTCCTTCAGAACATACAAACTCACTACTCAAATCTAATCAACTGAAAAAACAGAAATCCTTCACAAAAATAAACAATGTATTATATCAAAACATTAAAATCTTAAAAAAGTGGTTCCTCATCATTTAGATTTTTTGCAAAAAGCAGCGAGCGCAAAATAACTAACAGCGATTTCAACTGATACTGTTTGCTATTGCCTTACAATGAAAAAAAGGGTCCTTTCTCCAATAATCTTGAGAATGTCGTAGCCTAACATTGCCCATATGAAGGAACACCCCCAAAAAACCAATAGTTCGGTCTCTGTGAGGTCCTTCCAAAAGCATATACGAGACTGTTCTTTAGTAGACGTGGATAAAAAATCGTTGATTGCATTTTCATTTGTTTGTTCAACAACTTCTCAAATAAACTGATCTAAATAAACTATATGTCTAAAATAGCCTATAGGAGTATTTCCAATCGGAGGAACAAGCAAACTTCCTTTTTTCAAAAAGGGAAAATTTTTCATGACTTGGGGATTTGTTTTCCAGTCAACATTTGTACCTTTCGTATCATAGTTACTCGTTGCAATATTTGATTGTTAGTCGGCGTCGTCAGTTTTTTGTTGTATGTTATCTGCACTCACTAGCCCGTCATCACTAGAATCCCACCCCATGGACACCACTGACTCCACGTCGTCAAACTCATCACAGTCAGACTTTTCTATAATAACTAATAATTGTGTAATATCTCTCGCTGATTCTCTCTTTTTTGGATTAGAAGGGCTCGGTAAAGCGCTCTCATCGGTCATTTTTAAACACGACTACCAACTTTTAAAAAAAAAGAAACTAGATTCATTATTGTATAAAATAATACCTTTACGCAGTACCTACACCGCCACTCACGTTAGACTTCAGTGCCGAACTATACATCTACGTTATAAACAGCCAAAGTCGGCGGCTCTTCAAAGAGTCGGCGGCTCGACCTGGCTCTTATGAGAGCCAGTGGCAGCGAACGTGTTAACCACCAGTACCCTGGTTTACTTCAAATTTGAAACTCATGATGGAAACAAACCAGATGATTTTTGCTCAATATAGGACAAGTGAGACGGTATTGCCTGCCTCACATCGGAAAAATTGTAATTGAGGTACCAAATATTTATATAAATTCATATAATGATTATATTTATACACTAAATATGTAAACAGTGTGTCTCACTTCTTATGGAAACACCCCTGTATCTTCCGTAATTCTTGGAGTACAATTCTGGAATTTTACCAAGGATGAGTCTAACTCTCTTCTGGGGTTAACCTGAGTGACATACACAGCCCGCCAGGGTTGATGGATACACTGATTTTTGCGAAATATAATATTGAGGGGCAAGATAGGCTCAAAATTGATAACTCTCGCTCATCGTCTCAATGGATTCGGAAGGTTTTCACGACGTTTCGAGTGCTTGTATCTGCAATCGTCTTCAGGTGAATACTGACAAGCTCAGGTGCTACTTTCTTATTTATATGTTTGTCGGTGCAATGGTGCGTGTGATTCCGCGTGATGTGGTGGTACGTGAAATTTCGCACCTCTGCAGTCCGCCAGAAAGGACAATCAGTGGTTTCCATGCGTTCTTGATCTCAACTCTTGGTTGACTGAAGGCGTTATTGGCTCCGATGAAGGCGATTGCTTTGAACTTTCATTTGAACCAATCCTCCTTTCTATGAAGAACACTTGCGTCGTCCCATAGAATTCGATGGTGCTCAGTCCAGGCGTGGTCAGCAATTCCCGATTTTGACGTTTCTCCGCGTTGAGTCCCATCTCTTGAGCTCATTCAATCTTACCGATAACGCCCTCTTTGTCTCTCCAATTCACATGGAACTTCATAAATGCAATACTTACTATATTCAGTTCTGTTGGCAGATCTGGTCTATTGGTGAGGAAACTCCGTAAAGTACTGCCGTATTGGAAGCAGATCTTGATGTTGAACTTGTTTTCGATCCTTCTGATTTTCGTGGAGACACCTCTGATGTACGGAAGGCAGATCACTGTGTTTTATTGTTGCTCTTCAGATTTCTTAGGTCTCTGGAGTTGTTCCGATACTTCTCCTAGGAGTTTCTCGGGGTACCCATTCCAGTGAAGGTTCCCTCTGAGGTGGTTTAATTCGGCATGTCCTGACTCCTCGTTTTTCTACTAATGTTCTCACGATCCTTCTCTTCGTCGAACTCGGACAAAAGAAGAGCGATTGCCTACATCGAAGCCAATCACGCCTTCAGTCAACCAAGCGTTGAAATCAAGAACGAATTAAAACCACTAATTGTCCTTTCTGGCGGAATGCAGAGGCGCGAAACTTCACGCTCCACACACTGCGCGAAATCACACGCCCATTGCACCGACAACATATAATAAGTAGTAGCTTGTCAGTATTCACCTGAAGACGATTGCAGATACAAGATTCGAAACGTCGTGAAAACCTTCCAAAACCATTGGACGATGAACGTCCGAAACGAGAGTAATCAATTTCGAGAAGTGAAACAAATTCTAATTTTCCAGAAAAAATATAGATTGTCATCGAATTCAATGTCCTGATCATGAATCCGCGAGAACTTTTGGGCCTATCTTGCCCCCTAATATTATATTTGGCAAAAATCAGTATATCCATCGCCCCTGGCGCGTAGTGTATGTCACTCAGGATAGCTCCAGAATAGCTTTGAATTCATTTCTGGTATATCTAATCGTGGAAATTTCAGAATTCTACTCTAATAATTACAAAGATAAGGGGGTGTTTCCATGAGAAGTGAGACAAATTCAGATTTTTCAAAACTGAAATTTTTTCAGCGAAATTATGAGTTGTTACTGAAGTTGATGTTTTGATCACGAATCCGTAAGAATTTTGAGCCTATCTTGCCCCCTAATATTATTTTTCGCAAAATGGGTATATCCATCGCCACTGGCGCGCAGTGAATGTCACTCAGGTTGACTATAGGAATAATTCAGGCTCATCTTTGGTACATCTAACGATCGTGAAAATTACGGAAGATTCGGGGGTGTTTCCATGAGAAGTGAGACACATACAGTGCTTCTCAAAAGTCCTCTCCCCCCCTCTTATTTTTGGAACGATTATACATAAACAAGTGAAATTTGGAAACTGAATATTGAAGATTGTAAACTTCCCTACTAGTGATGATAGATGACGAAATCGTCAAAGATGACGTCATAAGGCCATTGACCAATAATTTTAAATGGAACCCTACGGCAAGCGACACCTCTATTAAAAGGTATCGAAAAAACTTATTCAATGATACTATTTTTTTTGTGTTCATGGCAGTTTTAATGGCTCATTAGTAAACATTAAAATTTAAATTCCATTCAGTATGATATTAATTACAGATTTAAGAATCAGTATCTACCCAAAGAAATTGTTCGAAGTGACCTCCATTTACTTCCTGACAGTGAAATATATTATTTTTAAACTCTTCTCGTACTTTTGCAAATGTGTCTGCGGAAACAGCCTCACATTCTGTAACAATACGTTGTTTTAAAACGTCAATATTATCAGGTTCAGTGGCGTAAACCTTCGATTTGAGGTACCTCCACAGAAAAAAATCCAAAGGTGTGAGGTCCGGTGATCGAGCTGGCCATTCCGTTGAACCTCGTCGTCCAATCCATCTACCACGATACTCCTCATCCAAATACCGTCTCACTGCACCGTAATAGTGTAGAGGAGCACCCTCCTGTTGGAATGTCATTTCCAAATTGCCGAATTATCTGGATTATTTCCAAAATTTCAAGTATTAACGGTTCTATTGCGTTTTGCAACAGCTCCAGATAAACCTCACCAGTTGAATTGGTATTTGAAAAAGAGGCCCAACGATGTGGTTTCCCAGGATACCTGCCCAAACATTCACCTTCTGGGGAAATTGGGTATATGTTTCACGAAACAGGTGAGGATTTGCGTCACTCCAATACTTCATATTCTGTGTATTTACATTTCCATTTAGATAGAAAGTACTTTTGACACTAAAACAAATTGTTTTGACATAGTCTGGCTATTGGTTGATTTTAGTTTCCTTATTTTCACAAAATTCTAGTCTTCGGTCTGGGTCGTCGTCTGAGAGTTGATGAACCATTTTTAATTTGTATGGATGAATTTTTTTTTTCAACACCCTGTGTACTGTTCTTCGACTGACTCCACAGGTAGATGCAACGTGAGTTGTTGAAGAAGTAGGATTAACTATTACTTCTGCCAGTATATAAATTTTTTTCTCATCAGAAATTTGTGGTCTGCCAGATCGTTTCGCATCATTAATACTACCCGTTGTTTCAAACTCACGAAGAAGCTTCCTTAAATAAGTCCCTGAAACGGGGCGATCGGGAAACCTCTCATTAGAAATGCGTTCTGCTGCATGAATATTTTGTCCAGTTTCACCAAGAATTAGGATCGCTGCTACTTTATCACCTGAAGCAATTACCATTTCGCTTCTTGAAGCACTCAAACGTTCGGCTCACAACAGTTTAACAAATTATTAAAATGTACAAAAATATTGAAAGTACCAAAAGCTGCAAAAACAGTTGAACATTCGATCAACAATGCACGAATTATTAGATGTACAAAAACTTGGACAATTACAAAAACGTCGAATTAGGGAGACCAACAAAAACGTCAGCTTATGTGACAACTATCCAGAGGCGGAGCTTGAATTTGGAATTTTAGTATTAACTGATTTAATTAATCACAGCTTTGCGTTTTTTAAAAGCGAGTTGCCAAAACTGCCATAAACACAAACAAAATTAGTATCATTGAATATGTTTTTTCGATACCTTTTGAAAGAGGTGTCGCTTGCCGTAGGGTTCCATTTAAAATTATTGGTCACAATGGCCTTGTGACGTCATCTCTGACGATTTTGTCATCTATCATCACTAGTAGGGAAGTTTACAACTTTTTATATTCAGTTTCGGAATTTCACTTGTTTATGTATAATCGTTCCAAAAATAAAAGGGGAAAGGGGACTTTTGAGAAGCACTAGGGTCCTGCAACAGTGGCGCGGTGTTCCATATCTCTATTTAGGAAACAGATAGGATTCTATATTTCCATAATATCACCTTATTGGTCGAGCTCGACAAAATGAAAAAATTGTCGGTCACACAGGGTGTTAAATTTTTTCTGGGCCGATCCCAACTGTGTTTTTTTAAATGACAATCTATATTTTTTATCGCTATTTCGGTTTCTTCATGGAAAATAAAAGATACTTCATGATATCTTTACTTCAAGAATATTTACGGTTCTCGAGATTTCTAGCATGACAGGTTTTTTTTTACAATATTCGTCATTCACAATTGAAATTTGTTTCTGGACAAATATTCTACATCAGTAACTCTCTCAAATGATATATCTCAAATTGACCTGTGACATACAGGGTATGAAAAAACAGCTTGCCACATATTGTAAATAAAATTTGCGGAATCTTCCATATTTTAAATGGAACACCCTGTATATTATCGATCCATGAGAAGCGTCAACAAAGGCTATACCAATGTCATCGAGTATTCCCTATGGTTAAGTTTACCAATTTTCCTTAAAACAGCTCTTTTTTTCGAAAAATAGCAAGTATTCATATTTCTTCGCTATAATCTCAATGAACGACTTTTTTCAACGCAAAATCCATTTGACGACTGATTGAATATTCAAAAGATATTTTGTTTCAGTTATGTACATTATAAGGTGTCCCATAGTTTTTCTAATTTTTATTTTTTTTCGAAAAATGACAATTGTTTTTATTTCGTCGCCATAATATCAATGATTTTTTCACTGTGAAATCCATATTTGACGGCTGTGATCGAGATTATGTTATGTTTCTGACACATTTATTACATGTTGGTAGATAAACACGTTGTGAGATACACCACAAAATGTACGTTCTTGAATATTTACAATAATTTCAATAATCTCGAAATTTGTGCCATATTCTTTCGGTCTAAAACATTCTTTCAGCGAATAAAATATTCATCGGAAATCAAGTAGTTTGGCAAATGACAGATAAAAATATTTGCCTGAAATAAGTATTGAAATCTTTAGTGAATCGTGAAGTTGAACTTTCGATATAATTTCATCAGAATGTTGTTTTCAAAAAGTGATTTAATTGATATGATTTTTATATTAGGTGAATCAGACAGGAATTGTTTATTGGAAAGTAGAATTTTTTTTCAACGGTATCCAGATAGAAGGCATCTAGATGAAAAATCTTTCTGAAAGGTCCTGACACGATTTGTTGAAACTGGAAGTATCAATTATTCTAAACATGAGCGCATGAAGCCTGCTACTAATGAAGATAATGAATTGCAAGTTCTTCTTGCTGTTGAAGAAGATCCTTGTAGGAGTCGAAGACAAATTGGTGAAATAGTGGATATAAGTGAGGGATCAGTGCAACGAATTTAGGAGAAACATCGCTTTCTTCCATACCACGTTCAATTACATGTCGATTTTGAAGAAAGAGTGAGATTCTGCAATTGGGCTATGGGAGAAATTTGTCGAAACGAATATTTTTTCAATAACATTTATGGTCGGATGAATCGACATTCCATAACAATGGATATGTGAATCGACATAATTACCATTATTATTCGACAGAAAATCCCCACTTATTGAGACAGGTGGATTATCAACATATGTGGTCGATAAATGTCTGGGGAGGCATCATTGGAGAATATATAATTGGTCCATACTTTTTTTAGGGACATCTGAATGGAACAATGTATCTCAAATTCTTACGAAATGATTTACCAGGTTTGTAAGAAGATATTCCCTCTTAACATTCGCAATGGAATGTGGTTACAACATGATGGTGCTCCTGCTATCTATTCGGCAGAAGTGAGAGATCATTTGAATGAAGTATTTCCCAATAGATGGATAGGATAGAATGGGCCTGTCAGGTGGCCCGCTAGATCACAAGATTTGACAAAACTGGATTGTTTCTTGTGGGGATACATAAAAAATATGGTTTTCGTCGAGACACCAACTTTTTCCGAAAATATGAGACTTAGACTAACGAATGCTTCTCGCAGCATTACACCAGCTGTTTTGCGCAGGGTAGAACAGTCTTTCAAACATAGACTTCAGCTCTGCATTCAAAAAAATGGAAGACATGTTGAACATATTTTATAACAGTTTCATTATCAACCTTCATTAAACTTTTTTTTTGTATTTGCCAGTTGACAATTTAAATACCAAATGAACATACACCATAAAATGGAAAAAAAAATTATTAGTAATATTCAGAATGTTTTTTTATTTATTCGTGTTTGGTTTGATATTGCACGATTTATGTGTAAAATTCTGCATCCAATGAAAAAAATAATTTTCTATTTAGAAAAATGTGATACATACATTTATTTCATAAAAAAATATTTGTTTGGACACCTTGTGATGTACATAATTGAAACGAAATATCTTTCGTATATTCTTATCAGTCGTCAAATGGATTTCGCTTTGGAAAAAGTTGTTCATTCAGATTATAGCGAAGAAATATGAATACTTGCCATTTTTCGAAAAAAGAGCTGTTTTAAGAAAAACTAGTGAACTTAACCATAGGTAATACTCGATGAAATTTGTAGAACCTTCATTGACGCTCCTTATGGATCGATAATATACAGAGTGTTCCATTCAAAATAAGGAAAATTCTGCAAGTTTTTATTTACAATATGTGGCAAGCTGTTTTTTATACCCTGTATATCACAGGTCGATTTCAGATATATCATTTGAGAGAGTTACCAATGTAGAATATTTGACCAGGAACAAATTTCAATTGGACTTGGCACGACTTTATTATTTCAAATATTCTGAGTAACGAATATTGGAAAAAAAAACCTGTCATGCTAGAAATCTCGAAAACCGTCAATATTTTCGAAGTGAAGATATACATAAAGTATCTATTATTTTCTATGTAGAAACCAAAATGGCGATGAAAAATATAGGTTGCCATTTAAAAAAACACAGTTGGAATCCCACCCAGAAAAAATTCAAAACAATGTGTGACTTGTTTTTCATGCTAAGAACAAGGTTAAGTCCCTCGTTTGTTAGTGATATGATACACAGTGTGTCCTGGTACACCAAGTTCACTTTGCCAACTGATGATAAGAATATCGTCGACCTGAACAGGGAAACATTATCAATTGATATTGAATAGAGAGATGTTTTTGTAAATTGAAAAATCCACCATAAAAAGTAATTGTTTGTGAATCTTAAAGTAAAAATTTGCATTTTCATTCGGAAAGGAAATTGCAAATACTTGTGGTGGAAGTTCACAACAAATATCAGGTGTTCTGACTTATTTAGGAATACTTAAAATAATGTCATATGCTCGATGTTTGCATTGAATTCTGTTCGAACAATCTCTGTTGACGTTTTGAATTAATATTAGGAAACCTTGCTGCTCATAGTCATACCTAGACGTTTTTTGTAGAACTTTCTTCTCAAAACTGAAGATAGTTATGTGTTCATTTAACACTCAATTATTGAAGAGTAGAAAAGATCACCTTTGGTTTCATAATAATGAGCTTGGAGAAGCCAATATTGACTCAAAAACTTGAACAGACATGAGATTTTTTCCCAAAATCCTGAGGAATTTCTTTTCATTTCTCACCTTCATATATCGTGCTAAGTCCAAATCTCGAATATCTACGAATCGATACCGCATATTGAAATGTCTGGATAATAATGAAAGCATGTTGTTTCGGATTCATAAAACAAATTATTGCCGTATGAAATATTGTTACTGCCATTGTTGGAGTACATAAATATGAGTTACGATATTTTTGTGATCTATTTTATATTGCATGTTGAGAGGTCAGACTATTGATCATTGCATGTCATCGAACAATTGAATGAATGAGAAATAAATCAGAGTTTTTTATATCTGATAAGGACCCCACAGACGGTGCTGAGATCTGTATCGCAACATGTCGCGATACAAGTATATGAGATTTCAGGATTTTTGAAAATCAACGCTAAAGGGGTAAATGGGGGTTGAAACTCTTTACAGTTGAGATCATAAAAATTGGTATTCCGGGGATATTTATAACAAATAAAAAATTCGTGTTTCGGTGTTTTGGGAATTCAACCCTTAAAGGGGAAAGGGGGGGTTCCGTTAGTTTTCAAGATGAGGTCATAAAAATGGATATTCGAAGCCTTTGTTACAAATTTCAGTATTCTTGAAAATTCAACCCCTAAGGGGTAAAATGTAGGATGAATGTTTGTATGGGGGTTCCATAATTTTCAAATTAGGGTCATTGAAGGTTTTTTAAGGATAAGGAAATACATGTTTCAGTGTTTTATAAATGCAATCCCTAGGGGTGCTATGGAGGTGAAAGTTTGTGTGAGGGTTCCGTAAGTTCCGAAGTGAGGGGCTTATTGCGTCCTGACGCATTTGTTCTGTTTTTTTGTTATTATAATTAATTTTGCCAAGGGATTGCATATTTATATTATATATTTTCAATGGGAATTTTTCATTTGCATTCTTCAACTCTTTCGACCCGATTTTGCGAGTGTGGTGTTACACAGACTGATATAGTCACTTTTGGGAGTGGGGAAATGAGACGGAAGATGAGAAGTGTGGAAATAGACATTGAGTTCCATATCTTTTAGAAGAGACATAGCATCCTTAGTTCTTCTCGAGTTGGTGTTTTCTCATTGGTATTGGCATATTGCGTTGTACTGCCTTTGGTCACCTCCGCTTTGAATACTTCTTTGGGATCAGTCGTGTATGAGACCGTACAAATGAATCATCGGAGTCTACCACTGAATAACTGCCTGTATTTTGTTGCCTTCTCTTTGTTCCTTTCGTTTGTAAAATCATCTTTCACGTTTGAGCCAAACTGGTAGGACGGGTTGGGATCATAATCTCCCTTTCTCCTTATGCTCCTCTTGACGAAGCTGTTCCTGCTGTTGCACCATGTACTGTGTTGCAACAGGTCTGGAAATATATCTGACCTGGGGCTGTTTCCTCACATATTGCTGTGATTGCTCCCTGGAGTACTGCACAGGCTGCTCTTGGTCACCTCCGCTTTGAATTTTCTTTTGGGATCAGTCGTGTATGAGACCGTCGAATGAATCCATCGGAGTCTACCCTGAATAACTTCCTGTAATTTTGTTGCCTTTTCTTTGTTTGGCTTGTTTTTTTTTGGGCAACGCGGTATTGGTATTTGACGTCTTCGTTACAAATGACAAAATACATATTTCAGTATTGTTTAAGATTCTGTCCGCAAAGGGGTGAGTGAATTTGTAATAGTCGTCACAAAAAAATACAAAATTTAACGCAGACGAAATCGCTGGTACCAGCTAGTTAGAGTATATAACAGTAAAAGTAAGGTGGGTAGTGAGTATTTAAAAGTATCCAAATTGGTAGATTTAAGCCACAAACAATTAAAAAATCAAAACTTTTAACAGAAAATTAAACCGACGAAAAAGGAAACTGGAAAGCAAAAAATAAAATGAACATTTATAGTCTCAATAACTCAGCTCCTATACTAATTTAACTACTAGTTACTAATTTTGAGTCGGCACCAAACAAACAATCAACGTAGATTATTAAATTACCTTAAAGGAATGATCGAAACCAAATAACATAAAAATGCAACGTGAAATCTCCAGCGATAAACGTTAATATTCCAAAAATGCGGTTTCCGCACGACCACTTGTAACAACATGTGCCCTCACGTGTGAGCCCATTCGGTCAGCTGTCTCGCTGGTATTGACTTCGAGAATGCTTGGCAATGTCCGGCTAAGGGACGCGCCGGCGCCGCCACACCCCGTTGCCATCATTTTACGCTTTACGTAATTAATTGACTTGCTTGTTTGTTTGGCCGACTAATTAGTTACTTACGTTGGTTTATCAAGACCAAGAAGGATCATTTAATTCTTTGCTTTTCAGTTTCTTTTTTCGTCGGTTTAATTTTTTGTGAAAAAGTTTTTATAAAATGCCAATAAATACCTTTGAAGATAAACAGTATGCATATCCATTAGTTTTCTGAATTTCTATAACTACATAACTATATCCGTCACATTCAAGCGATGCTTTCGTGACGAATCACGTTTATTTGACCATTTATTCATTTCAATGTATTACAATTATATTCTTTGAAAAATAAACGTTATATAATTATTATTATTATGACAGTAGTTTCCTGTCCTTATGATGAATGGCGTCCAAAATGATATTGGAATTATGATTTTTTTTTCTCATTAGAGAAGTAATCTGAACATTTTTCTGTGAAAGAATGGGGTACTCCAGGCTAAAGTTATTTATATGAGACGAACCATCGGAAAATACTATCTTGATATGAATTCCAAAACACAAAATCTCTATTGACTTTCCAACGAACATTGGCAGCACTATGTATATAGTAAGTGGAATGGAAAGGTGCGACACCACAACGTTTCGGAAAAAACACATTAACCATCTTCAGGTGAGTCTCGTTGACAGTCATCAGAAAAAGAGGCCGATGTGTGAACAGTTACAAGAAAATGAAGAATGTAGTGCCTAAACTTCATAAAACTCAACGCTGGGAAGAATTTCACTTGATAGAAAAAAAAGTTGATCAAATTGTAACTGGAAATTGTCCAAGGGCAAATTATGATTATAGCTTCCGAAGCAACACAGCCGGAAAAAAATATGAAAATAACCATCGCGGGGGAGCCTGATTGAAAATAATTATAAACTTGATATAAATATTTGATACCATCTACTAGATCGGAATAAATTATGGATTCAAAGCCCCACCACGCATAGAGCCAATAATTGACAGAGATAGACCATGAAATTGGTATTTCGCCCTTCGTTATTATGACAACATATGATAAACATTCTAGGACGTCATTAATGACCCTTTATCCAGCCCAGACGGCTATAAAAATGAATGTACACATAAATGGAGGGTTAAAAATGTCCAAGAGATAAACATAATTATTCTGATAACTTTGATCTCACAAGATGCTTTCAGAGACTCATTATATAAGGAAAATATCAACAACAGAGGATAATCAGCATCAGAATTCTAGTTGAACTCTTCAAGGCACCAGTTGCCATTTAAATTAATATTTTGCGCACGATGAAGTTGAGAATGTAACAAATAATTCAAACATTGAATCTCAGAAGTCGATCAGATCTCAACTCTTGTATACGTATATTCTAATAAATAGAATTCTCGTGAAATGGTGTTTGTAATTAAACTCCTCCGAAATGGCTCGATCGATTCTCATAAAATTTTGTGTGCATATCGGTTATGTCTGCGAATCGGACAACATCTATTTTTCATCTCCCTTAATGTTAAGGGTGGTCCACCCCTCAATTTTATTTTCTATTTTTCAGATGAAAATACATACAACCCTAAATTTTCACCCTTCTACGATCAACCCCTATTTTTCCATCACAATTTTTTTTTATTTTCTCCACAGATCCGCAATAGGGTTGCAAGATGCCGATCGAATATAATAATTGTAGTACGATAAATTGAGAACGGGATAACGGGATAAAGAAAAAACGGGATAATAGGACAACGGGATAACGGGAATAACAGATAACGAAAAACGGGAAAACGAGATAACAGGATGACAGGGTAAGGGAATAACGGGAAATCGGAATAACGGGATGAATAAAAAACGGGATAACATGAAAACGGGATAACAGGATAACGAAAAAACGGGAAAACGGGATAACGGGATGACAGGATAAGGGAATAACGGGAAAACGGGATAACGGGATAAACAAAAAACGGGATAACAGGAAAATGGGATAACGGAAATAACGGGATAAAAAAAATTGGGATGATGGGATGACAGGATAGGGGATAACGGGAAAACGGGATACGGTTTTAAGAAAAAACGGGATAACAGGAAAACGGGATAACAGGAAACGGGATAACGGGACAACAGGAAGCGAAGGAGTCAAAAGCATATTCTAGATGGAACAAAATAAAGGAAAACATAGAAAAGAAGAAATTCTACGCGGACGAGAGTTTTCGGGAAAAACATTCTAGGGAACATAGAAATGTGGACAGAACAACGTCTGTCGGGTCATATATATATATATATATATTATATATATATATACACTCTAAATTGTTGCTCAAGCGATTTGCCTTTGGAAAATTCAAATTATGCAAATTGGGACCATATCAAAAATCAAACCAATCATGCTACGCTTATGAGATCATAAGGCTCCAATTTGTACTGAGGTGATTTTTTCTGCAAGATGGACTAACAATTTTTTTATAAATTCATGTGTGACTGTTTTCCCTCATTACATGTGAGCCAATCAAATGGCCGAAATCTCAAACAGAGAACCAATCAGACAGTTTCATAGTGATAAAACGTATTCTCGCTATTTTATAGTAATAAAACCACCAGTGGATTCGATATTGTTTTGCGATAAAACCACACTATGTCCTGTCATCATATGTCAACGCATTCAATTCATATATAATATACGATTCGATTCATATAAAGAAACAAAAAATGCAAAAGTGATTAGATAAGGGATTTTGAGCTCACTACATACAGTGATTTGATATTGGAATTCAAATATACACTTATTTCAGCCTATTAAATAAGCCAAGTAGGGCAGTGCAAGAAATGTTTGGAGTAGTGATTAATCAATCAATCAACAAAAAGGTATTTAAATAATAAGCAATTACATCTGACTTCACCTAGTGTATTCACATTTGAGAGTTACTATACATAATTAAAATGTATGGACACACGCTTGACCTTTGTCAAAAGGGCGGAGGGTGTTCCTCGCCCGTAGGCGACGAATTGGTATACCTATCCTCGGTAATAGTCTTTGAAAAAAGATCCAATTAATGCTCCCCTCCTGCTTTCGCTTATGGGAGTAATGTCTTATATATATATTTGTACAATTTTAGGTAATTCTAAGTATTCTATTCGAGTCTTGATGTGTAAAATCCAAAAGATAAGTCGTCTGGAAAAAAGGGGTGACGCAAAACATGATATCCTGCGCAACACCTAAAAAAACAGCTCAAAATACTGCTGTAGTAGAGATTAGGTAACCAGACTGTCACGCGAAGTCAAGCAACGTCGAGCGCGGCTTGTACTTGGATGGGTGACCATTTGTCGTTGCCATTTTGCCATTTATTTAATAATCATCGATACATTTTATATCTATTCAATATTTCGATAATCATTTAGAACCACTTTTGAACATACCTTTTTCCAGAGTGTCACGCGAAAGGCTCGAATCAGTTACAAATACAAAAATATTTTATTTCATTGTGAAAAAATCATATAGTTATACCTATTTCAAGTTTTTGATTGAAAAATCAGTATGCATGAATGACATTGTAAACTGATTCGTTCGATTTTGGATCGAGAAGAATTGTTGAAAATTCGAATGTAACATGAATTCTGGTAGTTTTATCCAGTTTTGAATGTGATATGGGAAATATTCTCATCAAATATTATTCGTGCGCTAGGAAATTTAACTCGTGCAATTTGCGGCCTTATTATCATAGATTAAACCACTCAAGCTTCGCTTTCGTGGTTTAATCAGATAATGAGACTGCAAATCGCACTCGGTGAAATTCCAGGCAAAATGCTTTCTGGAAAATTTCAAGAAATTTTGATCGATAAAACCCCCAGCACTTATGAAATTCCTAGCCCTTGTGATATCGGAATTCCTAACTATAATATCTTCGACAAAACAGGTGGAGTCACTAGGAGTCACAAATTAATAGCAAAAGGCGAATGCGCCATGAACGAGTCAGGAGAAAACGAATGCACATTCCTCTTCACATTTTTAACGAATATAAAACAAGAATATGTTTACTAATACAATTTTGATGATGCACCTCCACTATAATGAACTCGATTTGCAGACTTTTCTAGTTTGATAATATAATGGACGCATTTTTATATACGCTTTTATTAGCTCACTTATAAACGTAACTTTAATGAAAACTTCCATCCCATGTGGATGAATCAATCGAAGAAGAATTTGTTTGTCTTATGTAGCAATATGGACTGAAAAGATAAAAACAAAATAATAGTTTAAGAAAACTAAAAAAACTTGCTTAGATAGCAATAAGGTGGGGTGCTCCCTACTTACTTCTCACAATGATACTAAGATAACTGATATCAAGCAACACCCCACACTTTTTTACATTGGAGGAGATTTTTTGGACAATGACTTTATTCTTGATATTTCTGACTTTTTGGTGGGGTAGGGCGGGGCTAGTTGAGCAATTTTCCACTTGATCGGTCATAACTTATAAAAGATAGGTCAAAAAATTGCTTGATATGAACTCTGATAGACAAGTCATGTATCCTAAAAAAGTATCCTGAAGAATGCATCTCTAATAACTCTAGTTTAAGAGCTACAATCCTCAAAGTGAAAAAGGTCAAACATGCTCAACCTTCCCCATTGATGAGGTAAGTTGAGCAAGGGTAAGGGGCAAATTGAGCAATTGGTAAATTAGGCCATGCAATGAAGTGAATATTTACTAGACAGGTAATAACATTGCTATTTTACAGTCAACTTTTCAATTATTATCTTTTATTAATATGATAGTGAAACAAAAACTTTATTTTCTCAAATATTCAACATAAAAATATAATGAACATAAATAAACCTTTTCTTACGATTATTTTTGGACTAGTCTCAGTCTTACTACTAAAATCATACATCTTAGTTATGCGACCATTAAGTGGCTTCAAATGTGAAAAAGACTTCAATGTGATGTAGGAAATTAGTCATCGTTGTCACTATCGCAATTAATGCAAACGTGAGTACGATTACCATTTGGCGCACATTTTCTATGTGCCCATTTTTTGCAAACTTGGCACTGAATCCATTTTTTCCCTGGCAAACTTCCAGAATAGGCTTCGCAGCAAACCAGGCCGGCATAGTCATCTTCATTGCTTCCTTAACATTATTGGAGACTTTTAAAAAAACACATTTCTCCTTTTTTGCTTTCTTTACTTGAATGGAGAAATACTTACAGCTTTGCTGCATCATTTAACTGTTGACTAGAAATAGGACCTCTTGTTGTCTCTTTGTATATCACTGCATCCTAAAATGAAAATGCACAATGTTGTATTTTATTTTTTTATTGGGAAACTATTGCTTCCACGGACACAACACAGAAGTTTAAAAAGTTTCGCAATTAATCGTTCTTTTCAACACATCTAAAATTTAGAAATTTTGTTTATTCTGAAAGTTCTGTTGAAAAATGGAATAGGGGATGCATGTTTCATCTTTTAAAAGATCACAACAAATTTTAAAATATCCATAGGTAGCTTTTTTATTGGTAGAACATGCCCGAAATTCATTCAACTCTTCAGCAATTTAAAGAGAAAAACAATAATTTTTTTAACTCTGGAAGCGTGTAACTTTTCAAGGAAAGGTCCAAGAGCTTTTGTTTACATGAAAGGCCCCCTTTGAATTTCGACAAGGAATCGCCTCCTGCAAACTTTCGCACTTATTTGGTAACACCCTGTATATATATATATATATATATATATATATATATATATATATATATATATATATATATATATATATATATATATATATATATATATATATATATATATGTGGTGAATTAGTGACTGGCAGATTGTATATAAGCTGATTCTATCTGGGGTTGAAGTCAGGTATGGGGCCGATTAGGAAAACTCTATGGTATCCGTCAATCTTTCGGCAATCTTTATTGCCTTCCTCAGGACGACTACAATTGTATGGATAACATTATAATATTATATATTATTTGTCTACTTACTAACGTGAGATTGATGTAAAATTAGCAAATCAAATGAACAGAAATTCATGAAAGATTAAATAAATTTTGACAATGACAACTTATTCTTTAATCAATTCAAAATCAAGGCGGAAAATCCTAATCACAGGGCCATATATCTTTCCTGCCATTCATTTTTAGCAAATAAGTATAGATTTGCGTAAGATTGTTCAAATCAGTTCTTTTATTCATTGATTCCTTATCATTTTTTATGTGAACCATCTCTAGAAATATTTTTTTGTTTTCATTGGTCCCGTTATCTAGAATTTCCGTATTATCATAGTCCATCCGATGATCTCTTTTATTAGAAGATAAACATTTTTCACAAACAACTCAAATCTGATCCCACTTGTACTTTACAGCAAAAAGCTAATAAAATTGTTCCAAAACTCAGAGATACCAGGATAATTGATACCTCCACAGCAAAATCTCTAATGATTTACAATTCGGTAGCTCCCCGTTTTTATACATTACCAAAAATTCATAAACCAATCCTATCAATGAGACAAATAGTATCTTCCATTGATACTCCCACCAGTAAACTCTCTGGATTTTTAACCAAGATATTAACTAATGCTTATGAAACAGAAAACCCATACTACGTGAAAGATCCTTCCACATTCAGTTAATTCATCAATAATTATCAACTCCCACAAAATCATGTTATAAGTCTTGATGTAATCTCCCTCTTCACTAATTTACCATTAACACTAATTGAAAAATGTATCTCCAAAAAATGGAACCAAATAAAAAATTATTGCACCCTTGATGAGTCCCATTTTATGAACATATTAGAATTCATTTTTGATTCAACGTATTTTGTATTCGACGATAATTTCTTTAAACAAATTTTTGGAACTCCTATTTGATCAAATATTTCCCCTTTTTTGGCAAACTATCTTATGGATGATTTACTCGATAATTGTGTTTCTCCTTTCATCAAACGTTTTATGGATAGTTTGATTTTATCTGTACCATATGATAGTATTGAAGAGATTCTATTCATCTTCAATTCTTATGACAGCAATATCCAATTCACTTCAGAAAAAGAAATACAAAACAGTATACCATTCTTAGATATGAGTCTAATCAGAACCGAACAAAATACTATTATTACAAAATGGTACAGAAAACCAATATGTAGTAAAAGACTTATCAATTACTATTCATACCATCCACAAAAAACGAAAATCAATTTGATAATAGCTATGAAAACTAGAATCGAAAGAATCACTCATATTAATTTACAACAAAAATGTCTAATCGAATTTCAGAAAATATTACTAGAAAATTCCTATCCAAAAAATCTCATCAATAAATTACTTTTCAACCAAAGGAACTCTTTGATCCCTTCAATATCCGAACAAAATCCCAGAACAGAAGAACTGGGAACATCTATATTTAGATCTCTTCCCCATATCCACGAACTCACTCCAAAACTAACAAATGTATTAAAAATTGAAAATATCAAAATCGCAAAGAAAAATGTTGAAACCATATCAAAATTACACACAAAAGTAAAAAGTTCGATTCAAAATAAACAAAAATCTAATGTTGTTTATAGAATACCGTGTAGAGACTGTTCTAAAACATATGTCGGTCAAACATCAAGAAACCTTAACCGTCGTATCATATCCCATAAGAGCGAGTGTAAACGTAATGTTAATTCATGTGCTCTTTCTGAACATGTGAATGAAAGAGATCATCGGATGGACTATGATAATACAGAAATTCTAGATAACGAGACCAATGAAAACAAAAGAATATTTCTAGAGATTGTTCACATAAAAAATGATAAGGAATCAATGAATAAAAGAACTGATTTGAACAATCTTACGCAAATCTATACCTATTTGCTGAAGATGAATAGCAGAAAAGATATATCGCCCTGTTATCAAAATGTTCCGCCTTGATTTTGAATTGAAAAAAAAAAGTTGTCATTGTCAAAATTTATTTCATCTTTCATGAATTTCTGTTCATTTAATTTGCTAATTTTACATCAATCTCACGTTAGTAAGTAGACAAATAATAAATAATATCATAATGTAATCCATACAATTGTAGTCGTCCTGAGGAAGGCAATAAAGATTGCCGAAAGCTTGACGGATACCAAAGAGTTTTCCTAATCAGCCCTATACCTGACTGCAACTCCAAATAGAATCAGCTTATATATATATATATATATATATATATATATATATATATAACACCCTATACTTACTGACAACCCCAAATAAATCACTTATATATATATATATATATATATGATGTATATATATATATATATATATATATATATAGTCGAAGCAAACTGAAGACCACAATCACATTTATCAAAATTGGCAGCATTCCATTTTCTGAAAATTGAAATTGTATGAATATTGCTGTCGTTCCGTTTTTTATTAGACTTGCATTGATCAATAATTCAACAATGATAAATTCAGATACTTTGTTTCCCTTGGAATGAATTATAAACTTTTCGATTGCGAAATACTCCAGGCTCTTACCTCTTTCCTGATCTACGGATTACGGAAAACACAAAACAAGAGCACTCCTGAATTATTAGGGAACTGTACCGTTCGTGAGAGAAAATGTTCCCAAATGCCACTTTACGAATGTTCTTTCCCGCTCAAAATAGATGCACCGATAAAACTTTATATCTCACAGACATATGTTTGGAAACAATTGAAGTGGATGTTCCCCACGGCGATAATGTATGGCGAACCGCGTTACATACTGTTATATACATTTTTATTAAAATACGGTTCATCGGTTGGCATTAAAAAACGGAAGTGGAATTCGATTGACATCTCCCTTTTTTTCTCAGTAGGTTCTTATTGTTGTATTATCTTCCATTTCAAAAATATTTTTGATTTTTTTTCGCATTGAATCTGCATAGGGAAATGTAATTCGCCATGAAATGCGATGCAGTTTATTCACCATCAGGATGATTTAATTTTCTTATGTTGCCTCATAGAACATTTCTCTATTCGCAAATTTTGATAAGTCTTATGAAAACAATATATATATATATATATATATATATATATATATATATATATATATATATATATTGTTATGTTTAGAAGTACGTGTTAAATGTTCAAAAGTTAAAATGAAAATTACAACTTAAAAAAACATAAATAAAAAATGTTCATATTTAGTGAGTTATGCTATGTTATTTTACAGTTTTTCTGAAGATCCTACCGTTTTTTCTGAAACCTTATATAATTTAGTCGATACCTATGTTTTAAATGAACATGTTTCAACATTACAAGCAATTGGCATAATTTATAAAATTATAGAATTCAAAATTTACTAATATATTGTTGAGCACAAGCAGACAACAAAATGTTAAAGTTAGAACATTCTGTATATCAAATTGGATCTGAACACAAGTGCCAATGAGATGCCAGGAAAGATTTTGTGCAAAATTATGAATATTGAAAATATGAAAAGCAGAAAACGTCACAAATGATTTTTTATATATCATGTAAATAGTATGTGAGGTATTTAGAAACGATTCGTGAATAAAACTGTCAAATGAACGGAAATAATGAAAAGTGCAACGAAAGGTGCGTGTAAATCGAAAATTCGAGAAGAAAACGATGGATGTGTGGTAACAAGGGAAAAAATCGATAAGCTAGGAGATTGAGAAAAAATAATTTTGGAAGAACCAACTCAAGAAATTGGAATTCAAGAAATCAATTATATTTTCGTTACAAAAACAGTTATTTGCCACTACAACACAAGAAAATACTATAAAGAACTGTAGCTGATAAAAAACCGAGATGCAGAACGAATCTCAATTGAGACATATACCAGTACGAGGGCGAACTCACAAACTACAAGGGGGCTGCAGATTGGAACGGCAGTTTTCAGGAACGAGAGGGCGATCCGAAATACTGAACATTTTCGTTTCAACAAGCCACAGAGGTACCTTCAACCATTAGGAGTCACTAAACTCAGTGTTTTTCAAAAATAAATCTTTTAAAAGAACCCTTTCGATAGAGCCCTTTCGTGAATTAGTATAAGACCACATAACCTACAAAAATAGGTTACATTTCCTTTTTCATATCACATAACTCATTTTCACGTATATTTTGCTATGAAGCACTATTTCAGTTAATTTTCGAGAATAGGTAACAGTAAGTCTTCCTGAATAAAGGAAATTATTATTTTGATGAAGTTCTGCATTATTTTCAATGATTGAGCTAAACAAGTTGCCATTCTCTGGAATTGACATCAAGAACTACCAGAGGGCTCCACAGTAGAACTGACTCCTGAGATTCCATAGGCGTACCGATTGAGTTAGCTGAGGTAAAGAGAATAAGGTAAAAGAATCAATCGAAAAAAGGTAAAATACATAGCCAGACATTTGAAATATCATATGGGTATTCATTTATGAACACATAAAATAAATTCAAGGGCAACTAGCTAAAAGATTTGAAAATAGTAAAAAACAGTCAAACAGAAAATATGTTTTTATTATGATGTCTGATTGTGAAAATAAATAGATTGATAATAAAATAAAAACAAACTGCAATCACCCAATCATAACAATATATATATATATATATATATATATATATATAAATATATATAATAAAGAGAGAGAGAGAGAGAAAGAGAGAAAGATACATTTGTTACCAATCCAAGAAAGCCACCTACAGCTGTTTCATGGTTTCCCAATCATCAGGATGGCTTGTGGTATTTCTCAAATTCGTTTCAAATATCTCATAGTGCTGATACCTACCGTCAAATACGAAAATGTGGAATGCACAAAACTATAGAGATGACACCTGAAATTATAGAGGTGACATCTATAATCTGTGACACAGATTATAGGTGTCACCTCTATTTTAGTATTTTCATATTTCAAAATAGTTTTTCTTATTTTATTTTCATTTCACCCATACTCATAATCACCTTCTCACATTCCGTAATGAAAATGGCCATGCCATTGAAAAAATACTGATGACATCATTTCTCCCACACGAATTATTCTGTTTGTATTAATTAAATTTGGAAGAATGTCCAAATGAAAATAAAATTTGACGGCTTCCAGAGTTTTCCCTTAATTTTTTAAGAATGTATTCACTACTTTACGAGACCACTGCATTCAACGGACGCACTGTATACGAACCCCATGTGTGATATATTTTTGAAATCAGCTTTCCATGGAGATTCCAAAAATTGAATGAATTTGAAAAAATTCTCGCGGACGTCATTAGTCAAACGTAGATCACCCTGTATATTTAATTTTCTCTTATAAATGTGGCAAATTGAGAATAAAAATCGACCTGTTCTAGGAGGTTTCTCAGAAATAGCTAGGGTGGCTAAAAATGAATTCATTCAGAACTTTACGAAAGCACTGGTATATGAAATAGTATTGATTAATTTTCCCAAAAGCCAAGCATGGAATATGTAAGGAGCAATCGCCCCATTTCTCGCCGATTTTACTAGTTCTTTTATCCCTAGATATTCATCTCAATTCATACTTCGAATCGGATTCATGAAAAATTCGAATGGGATTCCTAAATCAACGTATATATGAAAATAAACATCGAGGGTTTCAGGAATCGGTGAATATATTCATGAGTTTCTTTGCCTAAATGCCGAAAAAAGTGAATACAACAAAAAAGCTCACTGAAAACTGAATTTAATCCAGATCCCAATAAATGACGTCCTTTGAAGTTTTCCTGAGTATAACCTTCCAGCAATTAATGAGATCTTTGGTTATATGAAGTCATGGTATTGTTTCAGGAGTTCTTAAATGGCGAGTTTTCCAAGGGTTACTATCATCAGTGTTTAATGATTTCGACTACAACCACTAAGTTTTAAGTGATCAAGATATTACAAGATCTCTTCTTTAGACACCCTAGTGTGGGATAAAATGTATAAAATCTGTAGAGGTGTCATATCCTGTATATACAGAGTCATTTTAAATGTGAAAAGATATATATATATATATATATATATATATATATATATATATATATATATATCTGACATTATCAACAAGATGCAAACCAAAAGCAACAATATAATAAGGAAGTGGGAAAAAACAATTACATAACTGAAGAAACAGCATCCGAACTGAAAATCCACAATGCACAACCGCCAACAATATGAGTCCTTCCAAAACTATACAAAATATTCCTTCATGACCAATAGTATCATGCACTCAAACCCCTTTCGAAAACCTATCCAAATATTTCAGCAACATTCTCTCCTGGCATTTTAAATCATTGATTAAAAATATTGGAATACCTGACAACCACGTTCTAGTATCTTTCGATGTAATCTCTCTGTATACTGACATTCCACTACAACTTGTGGAAAGCATAAGAAATGGATGGAATGCAATAAGCTTCACAGAAATTCCCCCAATTGATTTCCTGGAAGCCACCGAAGCATCTCTCACGTCAACATTTTTCACCTTCAACAATCAATTCTATAAACAAATAGAAGGCTGCGCGATGGGACTATCAATATCCAGTGTAATAGCATTGTTAGTAATGGAAAATCTAGAAGAATCCGCAATACAACAACCAAATTTCACATTATTCCTTTTCCTACGATATGTTGATGATTGTTTACTGATAATTCCAGAAGACAAGATAGATTATACAATCAATATTTTCAGAACATTTCATCCCAAATTGCAATTCACATATTAAATAGAGAATAATAAAAACAATTATTTCTTGGACCTCGCGTTACATAACATCGACAACCATATTGAAACGGATTGGTACACAAAATCAACCCGGTCGGGCAGATATCTGAATTATGAATCTCATCACCCTATCTAAAAAAAAAACTGTTATCAGTGGGCTTGCAGATCGTGTCATCACCTTGAGTGATCCAATTTTTAGACCGGAAGCTATTAAGAAGCTAAAAAGGCATTACAGCTCAACAACTAGCCCAAGAACATGGTCGACAGCATTTTCAAAACACGTATTGACAAATTTTACAACAACCAAAATTCCCCTTAAACTCCAACAACAGTTTTCACATTTCCATTCCCTACACTGAGGCTCATCCGAAAAAATCTCGGAAATTCTAGCTCCACATTACATCAGTGTCAGCCATGAAAGCACAAAAACCCTGTCGACTAATTTCACAAAACTGAAACCCAAAATTTCTCAAGATAAAAAGACTCACATGATTTACCAAATTCCATCAATGAACCAACATGTAATAAAGTCTATATCGGCCAGACCCTTCAGTATCTTGAAAATCGCCTGAAATCACACAAATATTCAGAAACCGCATCAACTGCCCTGAATAATCACAAAAAAAAATACAAATCACGATTTCAACTACAACCAAACGAAAATACTTGCTACCGAAAACAACACCAGAAAATGTTAATTCTTCGAAATGATTCATATAAAGAAAAATACAGACAGCATAAATAATAGAACCGACATCACTAACTCAAACAAAATATAAGACAATTTAATTTGAATAATACTACCACCTACATTCACCTTCCATCGCGCCATCTATAACAGAATCGACAAAGATCCAATCTCCAGAAAAGCAACAAATCATCAATTTAAACAACCAAAGTAGAATCCCACATAAACTTCCGTCCACCGACAACCAAAGTCGCATCACCACACCATTCCAACGATATTTCACATCCATATCAACCAGCCTCCTTATCGGATTGCTCACGTGTTTTAACAGGGAAGGAAAAGAACAACAACAAAGTATCGCGTTTTATTTATACCAACAACACAATGATGAGGAAGAAAAAAATTATATAATTACGGAAAATCAATCATCTGCTGCTTTTTAACTTTGCTATTACTCAAAATAATGGTTCAGCTAATTATTCCTAGGTAAGAGAACAAGAAACAAAAACACAAATATATCCACTAAAGTTCTGCCCAATGAAAAATTCATAGTTGTGAACTCTCATAAATATATATCAGTAATAAAAATCTGTTATATAATACAAATCAGAAATAAAAACGGATTTTTCTTCCAAGTGTGTGTAAGGTTTACATGTTATATTACTATATACTGTTTTAATTATATAGATAATTGATATAAGAAATATTGATTGAAATATTTTCAATTTAAATAATTGATCATGACAGTAACCCAAGGAAAAAAAATATATGGAATCAATTTAGCAACTTATGAATATTTTTCCAATTATTCTTAACTTAGCATGTTTGAGAATAAACGTTACATACTTCCAGATCAGATGTATTTTAGTGATTATGATTATGATTTTATGACGACTGTAATCCTTGAGTATTTCGATTGATGTTATCATATTTCAAACCAACATTCTATTAGCATTTTTTTTCCTTGGTTGACTAATGAGATATGACTAAGTACATAGATCGACCGATTTCCTTAAATCATACATCGAGAAGTTTAATTGAGTAGGCCGCTCCTCATATGAATATAGTTGTACTGCCATTAGCTATACGACACTCAGTATAGATAATCATCTGGATCTTTGAAAATACACCTTTGTACTGTCAATGGTGTACAGAATATTTATAATTCAGCATCAACTAGAGTGAACAATAATCAATAAAAGATATTGCAGTATAATAATAATAAACTTCTATGGGTAGAAGTTCACAGGCATAAATCAAGTAGAAATTATTAAAATGAAACATTGGCTGTGAAAAAAAAAATTCTACCAAAAGGCAGAGTTAGCTTTTGTCAGACCCAGAGGGATCAGAGAAGTGCTTTCTTCCACTCAACCTATATATTGACATCATGAAGAAACCATGATATTCGGGTTTCCTAAGGTGTTCTTTTCAAAAGTTATACAATTTATTTCAATTTGTGTGATTTTGATACTACAATTGTATAGGTCATAACATTCGGTGTTGCAGGTGTGGTGTGTTATTCATAACAGCCTGTATATAGCCGAATATAACATTTGATTCGCAGGTGTGAAGTTTTTGTCATACAGCACTCTGATGGTTCTTAACATTTGGTTAAAGGTGTGGGGTTTTTCTATTCTATACCTAGAGCCGTACGTAACAGGGGTAGTTATTTTCTGCATATCCAACAGATACAAAAATCAATTCAAAATTAAAAAGTTAACGGTGGTATCAAAACATGGGTCAAATTTATAAGTGGAGTTTTAAACTATTGAAAGATTGAAAAACTTTTTAACAAAAAATTAAACCGACGAAATACGGAACTGAAAAGTAAAAAATAAAATAAGCCTTCTAGTCTCAACAACTAAGCTCCTAAACTAATGTAAGTAACTAATTTTGAGTCGGCGCCATACAAACAAGCAAAATGGATTAGATTAGGTGAAAAATGATGGCATCGAGTTGCGCGGTGACATTCTGATAATTTTTTTTACAATATCGAAAAACCATTTGTTGTTTGATAGAACTCTTCGAGCCAATACTTTTGTTCGAAAAGTTTTTACACACACACACACACACCCACACACACACACACACACAAGAATATCGGTGGAAACTACCATTGTCATTTTTCAATGGATTCATAAAAATATTTTGTAACTTGTGTAAAAACTTTAACAATTAATTTCATTGTTACAACAATATCACCACTTCTGCCCGTATTAATTGGAAACTCATATTTTCTATACTTCGTTTGGGGTTGTACCGCTTGGTTATGATATCCACCGAAGTTAAAGATTGTGGGTAGCCTAACCAATTCAGCAATACTTTGGGTAAATTTTCATCGATCCGCAGGAGTGAGTCTGCATGACAAGAGATTGATAAGCAAGGCGATCGATTGCGGTGTCGGAAAAATTGGGCATGGTTAATTTCTTGACAGTCCTGTTGGTCCGAACAATTCGTCTGAAAGTGTGTCATTCAGCCACGAATGGGATTAAGGTTGCTCGACTGATTGTGAGTTGTACTCCCGTATGTGTCATTGTGTTGAGGAATAACTCGAAGCAGAGGGAAATCAATATCTTCATTGGAGGATTTGTTTTGGACTGTCAAAACGTCGTTCTGGAATCGTAGGCCCATCAGCCATCTTTAGGAGAATGTTTCCCTTTTCTACAATGGACATTATTTGAATAACATCTATAAGCAACAGTACAGAGTCCAGAAATGATATTCAAAATTAAATTTGTTCATACCAACAATAAAATTGTACATACTAAGTTAAAATTTTCAATAAAATGAAGAATTACATTACAAGAGTGCTTTTTCATTCACATTCATTACATAAATGAAATAGTGCGATAAGATCACAGATTGAAAAATTCGTTGGTATTATAAAAATTATGATCTAATAAAAACCTTTTGGGTGTGCATTTGGAACTTGAATTCTATCAGTAGCTTTCAATGCATCAGGCAGTTTGTTATCTAGTTTCAGTCCCAAGTAAGGAGGTGAATTGGTCGTTATATCATATTTGTAAGGCTTCAATGAAAATAATTTTAATATTTCACTCTAGACAAAAGAGGATTGAAAACATAGAGATTAAAATGGGAGAAGTGAATCTAAAACAACGCGAAGATATAAAATTTTCAGGCGAAACTATGAATGATACATTAGATTGGGAAATCCATATCAGAGAAACAATGTCCAAACTAAACAGCTAAATATACCAACTGAAATGCCTACGAAGTGTTCTCAACTTGTCTGTGCTGAAAATATTTTATTATGCTGAAATTCAGTCGCGATTCACATATGGAATCTTATAATGGGGTTCAGCATCAGCAGCTCAGAAATTATTTGTACTGTAGAAAAAATGCCTTAGAACATTATTAAATAAAAGTCAGAGAGAATCATGTAGACCATTATTTGCCAAACTGAACATACTTCCCCTCTCTCGCCTGTATATTCTAGAAATATCGTGTTACATATTTAAAAATAAAAAAAACCTAAGCACTCATAGCAATGATCACAGTTATTCAACGAGATTTAACCACCATCTAAAAACACCTCGAAAAAATTTGAATGTAACTCTCAGGGGACCCATCTCTAATGGTGTAAGGATTACAATAAGCTCCCGGCGACAATTAAAAAAGAAGTTACTGATTTCAAATTCAGAAAACATCTTGAAACTTTTCTGTTGTCAAAAATGTTTTATAGTACCGAAGAATTTTATGCCAGCTAGATAGATACTTTCATTCTATAATGTATATTTTCTATTACATAATTTACACTATTTTTTAAATTGATAATTTTAATGTGAACTAACTGTATGTAACCCATGACATGTTTCATATCACTTCATTGTGGTCCTTGAAAATCAATAAATTTTTACTTACTTACTTTACTTACTTACTTACTTACCCATTATGTTTTCTCAAATTTACGTTATGGTAAGAGGAATTGCGAACATATTCCGACTTATTTGTATGTATGAATACACACATTTCAAAATTGAAAATATCAGGGGAAAAGTTAGGATCTCAGAACGCTTGTACAAATCCCTGCAGGAGGTTCGCTGATTAACGCCCGCTAATATCCGTATGATCTTTTTCTGCGCAGTGAATACTTTCGGAGCTAATATGGAGCTTTCCCAAAGGCATACGCCATATCTGATTCGTGATTCAAAATGTGCATAATAATAGTTCAATAACTGATTGGTGGTCAAAATCGATTTCTTATTCAGTATTAAATACGCAAGAGAACTTAGTTTTGATATAAGTTTATGACAGTGACTCTTCCAATTCAGACAGTTATCAAGCATGATTCCCAAAAATTTACATTCTTCGATTTGAGGAAGTGTATTCTCATTAACATTGATTTCTACGTTGGAACAAATTTTTTGTCGGTGGTGAAACCTCAGAGATAAGGTTTTATGTGAATTGAAATGAAGTGAGTTAGCGCCACATCAGGAAACCAAATTATTAGACAATATATTGCATTTTTCTTTCAGAAAATTGCTGTCTTTGTCTGAAATCAAGAGTAATGTGTCATCAGCATACATAATGCAAGTAGTATCAGCAACCGCAATATTAATATCGTTGCAGTATGATATGAAGAGCATCGATCCCATCACCGATCCTTGAGGTATTCCAGCGGTCAAAGTTTGAGTATCAGAATCAAATTCATTATGACTGTTGTCAGATCTATGACTCCTGTTCCTAGTGGAAGACTCTATCCAGTCCATTTCCCCTAATTCCATAGGATTATAATTTATCAAATAGGGTCGTATGATTGACGCAATCGAATGCCCTACTGAATCACATAATATCCAAACACGGCACTCACCGTCCCCGATACACTCTAAATTTTTTTAGTTAAAGGCAGTGACACCAGTGATAGAGGACATGTTCGATCTGAAACCATGTTGAATGGGGGAGATAATGTTGTGCCTCTCAATAAAATGCAGTAATCGATCTAGAAATGCATATTCGAATATTTTTGAATAACTAGAAGGAACAGCCTTCAGTTTCCTCAAAGATAGGCATCCGATTTTTTGTAGACTGGTACAACTTTTCCGATTCTCAATTCGTTGGGAAATACTCCTGATTTAAATGACAAATTGACTAAGTGAGTCACAAAAAAACAGTTACTTGAAGTTTCAGGCAGTTATTCTATGAAAAAGAAATATTTTTGTGATTCATTGGCTAAAAGCTTGGGGCATACGGTGCTCAGACTTCTTCCTTACCACTGTATGTTCAACCCAATTGAACATATATGGCATCAGCTTAAGTCAGCAGTTCGAAGAAATAATACTTCTCCAACCTTAAGTTCAACTATGGTAGCTCTTATTCAAACAGAAACTGCAAACACTCCTGATAGCAGCTGGGCCAAGTGTGTTTCCCATATTGGAGAGGTGAAAAAGTAATATATGGATATAGAAAAAATTCCAAAAGAAAAGTTTATTATCAATTTGGATGACGACAGTGAAAGTGAAACTGATCTTCGTGAGTAATTTTGTTTATAAATACCTTTTATCGAGAAACTGAACTTTTTATAAAGTATAAAGTTTGACATTTTACATAAAGTAGGTATATCATATATTAATATATAATATAATGTAATTATATATATTATTATCATATATAAATAAACAATTCTCAATTATATTAAAGCGATTTTTCTTGATAATCATCTCAACCCAATATCATTATAGCTACCTATAAAACAAAATTTGATGGCTAGGGCAGGCGCAACTCTGCGTTGAATCCACCGCCTGCTGATTACTCAAGTGGTTGGTGATTTACGAAGTTCTTAGATTTCTGGTCGCACTCTACCTTGCATTTTGTGGTCAGTGGAAGCCCATACAACGATACGAATCTTGACTTGGGAGGATTCATCTTGAATCACGATTAAAGTTGAAAAGTCTTTTGTTTTGATTAAACACCTAGATTTAGTTTCGATGTATTGACTGTCTAACTCTATGATTTGCCATTTTGTTTTGCACGCCATTTCGGATTTGGAATGTTTTCATGGTGTACTGTGTTTCACTAGTCAAGCCCTATCATTTGATAATCATATTGAGGGGGTTGTAAGAAAATATGTAATCCGTCATTTGGTGGCGGTGGCCATCTTGAATTTACAATGGTACTGAAAACATAAAAATGAATTGTCCTTAGAACTGAAGGTGTGTACCAAATTTCAGATCAATCGGTCAACAGGAAAGGGGTGAAATTTCAATTACTAGATTTGACCCACACAAGATACAAACAAGGCAAACTAAATAAAACCGTTCAATTTAAAAATAGGATGGTTGAAAAGAGAATTGAATAATCTATTCAACGATGTGCCACTTGACCCCCCATGATATTTGGAATTGTAAAGTTGATGTGCGCCATCTATCGAGCAATTGCCAAATGCCTTTAATTTCAAAAAATAGTATCGGTGGTATCATTCAAAACGGTTTTTGTCCCATCGTTCTATTCAAACCGTTCAAAAGTTAGCAGGGAGGGGGGAAAATTGGAAGCCGCACTGTATATCCACCTCGTATATATTCGACCGTTTCCATTCACAGAAATAGTTCTTGTGAAAATATTTCTATTATATAAAGGTACTTTTTCTCTGCCTTTGGTCGTCTCCAACAAACCACCCTTAAAATTGCATATAATGTTTTTGCCAGACCAAAACGCAAGATTCATCTTTGTCTGCATGAGATTTCGCCTATCCCATGAGATTAGGGGAATTCATCTTGGGGTGTTTCCTGAGTTAAATTTTACGCTTGAATTTCGAGATGGGAAACATAATTCAATCCTCCCTAGAGATTTCAACAACTTCAGAACTCGGAGACTGCTAGGTCTATGCGGGGTTAATTCAGAGTCTGTATAGAGATACCTGCGACAAAAACTGGGCATAGTTGAATAATTGAACGATGGTTTGAATTTGTATGTGAAACTTCGAAACTCCCTATGTATTTTTTCAATGTTTGGGGAAAGAGGAGTTCTGTGAGGTTCTGAGAAAAATATCATACGAGTGGTGTGCAAATTTCACCGATTTAGTTTCATTGTCTTTTTCGATTTTTCTTATCACAATATATATGATATCGTGGAAAGAGCGGATATGCTGTCGAATTCTGGAATTCCATGTAACTGAAAAGAAACTACGAAAAAAAAACCTTAAAACTATTTCAACAAAATAAAATAACCAATGAAGAAACTTTTTAAAGAGAAGCTTTCATTTGAGCCGTGTACTAAACGTATGAAATAAGTTCAAGACATTATTTGGTTCCAGAAAGCTTGTCGCGCGAAGTGTTCATAAAAGTGGGTCAGGAAATTAATTGGTGATCAGGAAATTATTGGTTGGTAAGTGAGAACTTGTCAAAGTATTTAATTTTCACAAAATATTCATGAAAGTAGGTACCAATTAATTTCATTGGACAATGATTGGTTGGTGAGTAACAACCTGTCGAGGTATTAATTTTATTACAATTCGCGCGACAAGATCTTTAAAATCAAATAATTCAACAAAAAATTATTAAATCAATGTCAGCGATGACTCAAACTCATTTCATACGTTTCAGTACACGGCTCAAATGAAAGCTTGTTTTTAAAAAAGTTTTTTATTATTTATTTTATTTTTGGCTTTCTAATCAGTTCGCCTCAATCTGTTCATTCCTTATAGGGCACTCTTATTACAAGGTTTCTTTCCTGTAACTTTTGAGCTGGAAGAAATCATGAACTCCGACACCAAAAACTCCCACACACTAATTTTGAATAGAATCTGACCATAACCACAAAACTCGTTCGCCATCCTCGGGAAAAAATTCATAATCTCCGACCCAGAAAACCTCCGCATACCAATTTGATTCCAATTGGATCATAATCACGACACTCGTTCTTCTTCTTGGGGCCGTCATCTTGAATTTATGAATTTTGACAAAACTTTCATAATCTCCGACCTCGAAAACCCTCGCATACCAATTTTGAAACAAATCGGACCATGATTACAAATCTCGTCCACCATCTTGGAGCCGCCATATTGTTTTTTTCTCTAACAAAAATTTCATGATGCATTGTCACCGGAATTATGACACCTGCCAAATTTCAGATTATTCGGACCACTAGAAGTCGGTCGAAATTCACTTGCAAGATTTGACCCAAACTAACAAACGAACTAACTAACAAGTGAAACTAAATGGAAGCATGTGATAAAGTAATTAATCAAAAACCTTTCGAGAGACAAACTTTCATTCAATTGTAGTAAAAAGTAAAAAATAATTGATTCGGATGTGTGACGTAGGTTATTCCGTGAGTTATAGATTTAGAAGCTTGTTTTCAGTTCGAATACAAAAGCGACAAGCTTTTGAATTTATGATTCACGGAGTAACCTACGTCACACATTCAGAGCAATTATTTTCAACTTTTTAGTGCATTTGAATAAAAGCTTGTCTTTTATTAATTATTTCATTTTGTGCATTCTAGTACTTAAGTACGCCTTAATCTATGCAATTTTGTTAGAGCATCGTTATTATGAGGTCGTTTTCCTGTAAGTTCTGAGCTATCTAGTCGTTCAATAAGGAGACCATCTGAAGATTAACTCATCCGCCATCTTGGAGTTGCCATCTTCAATTTATTAATTTTAACTAAAAATCAATAATCTTCGAGTAAATTCATAATCTCCGACCCCGAAAACCCCCACATGCCAATTTTAAATAGAATCGGACCATAAACACAGGCATCATCGACCATCTTGTAGCCGCCACTTTGATTTTATGAATTTTGAAGAAAAATTCATAATCTTTGACTCTGAAAACCCCCCCATACCAATTTTGAATCAAATCTTAGATATTTGGGCCAACCAAAAAAATTTTTGAAATCATAAATAGCATTACATGAAAGCAATTGTAGAATTCTAAAAGAAAACTCTTGTTCCTTAACGAAACATGTCGTGGATAACGATCACATCATGAATTATGATTTTGTCAAAATCACACTTATGGAAAAAAAACTTTTTTTAGAAATGGCTGAAATAAAATTACAATCAGATAATATGAATGAAATAACTGATATTGATAACTTAAGGAAAATTTACTTGTACCTTCTTTTACCAAAAAACCATTCTTCATTTGAAAATACCTGAATTAATACACCACTGTATATAGCTTATTTTATTTGACATCCATAATAAATGATTGTCAGTCATCAAATTTTCAACATATATTTGTACGTATTTTTTAAGTTTTCCTATCTACTTTTCTGATCATAATATGTTCCTTAGCTTTGATATCCAAAGAGAATCTCAAATTGCACAGTATGTGTACTATTATTAGTTAAATATGTTAATGTCCATATTTTTACTTTGTAGCCCTCGAAAAAGCAAATAAAGGTTTGCGAAAGCTCGGGTAGCAAAAAAGAGTATACCTTCTTCAAGACCGAATTCCCGATAGATACTGATTCTATAATAATAAACCGGTCGAGATACTTTCCTATATATATATATATACCCGAGCTTTCGCAAACCTTTATTTGCTTTTTCGAGGGCTACAAAGTGAAAATATGGACATTAACATATTTAACTAATAATAGTATACATACTGTGCAATTTGAGATTTTCTTTGGATATCAAAGCTTAGGAACATATTATGATCAGAAAAGTAGATAGGAAAACTTAAAAAATACATACAAATATCTACATACAAATATATATATATACATATATATATATATATATATAAATATATATATATATATATATATATGTGTATATTTATATATATATTTATATAAAAGAGAGGAATATCGAGGGGACTCTTAAAAACAAAATGATGATATATATATATATATATATATATATATATATCCATCCATTTTGTTTTTAAGAGTCCCCTCGATATATATATTGGTAAAGATCCTTTCTAGAAATGGCCTATATTTTTTAAGATAAAAACTGTATAAATAAAAAAACAGATATAAATCATCCCAGTGAAATTTACTCCTATCCATTGACGTTGGATAAAAAGTTGAGAAATAACAATCCTACTTTAAATTTTTTCAATCTTTAATCCTACAAAAATAATTATGTTGGCAACATACAATTGGCACCACTGTTCTCAGTCCTAATTTGGTTTTGGCCCATCAGAGGGCATGTCAATGACAATGACAATGACATTCACCTATAAAAATGTGATAATCCTTATTTTAATACTTAACTAGTTATTTCAAACTGTATTATATCATCATTCATCCTTCATAATATGTCAACCATCATATTTGAACACCTTCATAATCATTCTCAACAAAGATGTTAGTCATATTCAAACTATATATTTTGTGGCATTGCGGACAGATTTTAAATTCCAGAAAAAAACACCCTCGAGCAGTTTATTGATTATCACGAGCTGAGAAACATGCTCGAAGAATTAACCTGGTTGAATGTCTATCAAAGTAATAGCGTAAATGAAGCAAGTCCCCCATCGAAGTATAACAAAATGCACTCGATAAAAAAAATTGAGAGAAAACACATCAAAAGAAATCCTTGGATTTCAGATGGTTTGGTAATCTCAATAAATGAAAAAAATTAAATGTACCATGTAGTAACTGAATACCCGAAAATTACGGAACTTCTGAAGGAATTCAAATTATATAGGAATATACCAAATAACTGGATGAATGAGTACTGTTGAGTATAATTATTACAGAAGTGAAGTGGGAAAAATGAGAGCTACCCGAAAAATATGTGGCGTTGCCTGAACCATATTGATAACAGGAAAACGGAAGCTGAAATGGAAGAAATTGAATTTGGGGAAGACTTTATTCAAAATAAACAACTTAGCGGAAAAGTTCAATAATTTTTTCTCCCATATCGTTGCAAACTTGGCACAAAAAATAAAAAAGCGAAAAAAAATTTGGGTACTTATACCCAGCGGAGGAACTTTTCGAAAGGAATTGGGCAGTTCTAAAAGAACAATTGACATCTTTATTCCCCATAATTATGGGCTATTTCAGTAGCAAACTACTCACAGTACATCTGAAAGAAATTAGTACACACTTTTCACAAGCAATAAATCAAATCTCTTCCACTATTCATTTATAGATGTTAGGATATCAGATGATATATTACAGCTCAAATCTCCCAACACAGTGGAATATCTAGATATCACGCATGACAGCAACTTGAAGTGGAATACCCATTTTAATAAACAGACAAAACATAGAGATATTTGGTATATAAATTTGAAAACTTAAAAAACATCTTTGGCCCCAAATACCTTGAAATTGTCTACCATGCTTTACTACAAACACATCTGCTGTATGGTATTATCGCATGGGGGTGGAGTCACCAAGCTCTACCTAAAGAACTTAAAGACACATCAGAAGTTGATTATTAGGATTATTGTGAATGAACCATGAACTCACCCCAGCGATGATCTGTACAGTCAAACTGAACTGATGTACATCCGACAAATATTTGCTCCCACATTCTGGTACACCAACGGAAAATCTTGAGGGGGCTAAATTATTGATCATTCACATCATACACAATATAGAATGAACTCGATTGATGTAATTATCTTGCTCCTAATTTATATAATGTTATACCCGCCCAACACATAACTCTAGAGCAAATATTCATTACTGGATCGATATAAGAAATAATTGATTCTAAATATTGAATTGTATTATTGAATGAATTGCATATACATGTAGGAATATGTGCATATGTGTTATGTATGTGTATTTGGGTATGTTTGCTTTTTTCTTCTTATTTTAGTCTTAATTATAGATATCATTGGAATTTGGCATTATGGGCTTTAACTTAATCTCACCAACACTCTTGATACCCACGCATAGGCTGAGCCTTTGTGGGTCTTCTCTATCCATTTATTTATGATAACTATTGTAAAAATACCCTTTATAAAATTATAAACAAATTGTGTTTCATTCTCTGGTAAATGAATATTACTATGAAAGGAGTCTCATCAGTCTTCGTTTCAAGAATATATTAGTTACATGATATTAACGAATTGTAGGAGACTGTTGGAAATTCACAAAATGCATTTTAGCCCTATATGGGGTGAAGTTGGGTAAATCGTACCACCACTATTTTACTCGAAACAGAAAGTCGACATTTGTCAACGGGAACTCAAAGTTTATAACATAAAACCCAAAGTCATAAGCGCCCGTTCATTTGTCGTCATGATTAAGGTAGTTCCGCCACGATACAGTTGAATTAGGAAATTATTTTCGACGGAATCGGAAAATTCCAAAGGACTTTTCGATTTGAAACGCGAAAAAATTTTTTTTGAGAGGCGGCACTTCGTTTTTATTGAAAGTCGACGACTCAAAAAAGCGCAGCAAAAAAAAATTCAGACTCGGGTCCCCCCTCCCCACTCCCCTCACTAGAAATCATACGTCATGGGAAAATCATACGTCATGGGGAAAAATGATCCCCCGTCCTTCTTTAAAAAGTTCCCTGGCACAATCCACATTTCTCTACGACCCCCCCTTTAGGCTGTGCGCTTTCCCGTGGACTATTTTGAATAACGAGAGTAGTTTTGATTATATCTGTCAAACTAGATGGTCAATCACTCTGATTTTTTTTCACAATATCTGTGGTATTCTGCTCTAGCTCCTCCTTGTTTTTCATCAACTTCTTGATTTTAGTACTTACGGTAGAATTAATAATGTGCGTTTTCCCGTGGACTATTTTGAATAACGAGTGTTAAAACTCGTTTTCACCGTATAACGCCTTTATTTAATCACCCTAAAAACAACACCAAAAATATAATAATAATCTCTCGCCGTTCGATACGATCGATCACACCAGAATGTCCTGTCGCCCGTCTCGCTCTCCGCTACGCCGCTAGGAGAAGTCCAGGGTCGGCCTGGCCCTAGACATGGTATCGCCCTCGCACAGCCCTCTTCTCGAAAGGGGGCACACCCGCCCGTTTGGGTTGGAACACTCGGCCATCCTGAAAAATTAATGTCCTCGTTAATTGCAAATCAACTTGCTCGACCGCCGGTCGTTCTCATTCGCCTTCCAACGCCATTCTCTCATTCAGTCATACGTCGCCATTCTTCCCTCATTCGCCCTCGCCAATATTCCACCCATCGTCAGAATCAGAGTCATACTCTATATCATTAACACCATGATATCGCCTTAATGAATCTACAGCAACAGTCGCCGTGAATCGTTTGTAACCTCTAACGCCCTTAATCGCCTCAATGATGTATCGATCATTACCTAGCACCTTACGCACCCTGTAAGGGCCATCGAATTTATTCGCTAATTTGTTACTCATGCCTGTACCCGCCTTTTTGGTAGCAGCGCTGCGCCAGAGCACTAAGTCACCCACTTTGTATGCAGTTGCAACCTTTCGCCTTCGATCGAAACGCCTTTTCGCCTTTCGTGCAGACTTCTGAATATTCTCTTGGGCCTTGACGCGGTCAGCGTTAGTCCTCGCAGATCTCGGTACAACCGGACATGGTCCGGACAATCCGATTGCCCCGAGGTCCGGATAACCAAGCTTCGCACGTTTCTGAGCCGTCCGAGAAGATTCATCATTCGTATCCGCCAATTTACGAGTCTTTCTTTCAGTGCTGTGGTCAGGAGCACTTCCGCCTTTTTCGCAAACGCCTTTTGCTTTTCCGCCTGAAATGAATTCGCCTTCTGGGCAATCGCCGGTCATGGTCTTTTGTTGAGTAGCCTGGCACTCCTCCGTAGTGCTTTCGCCTGATTCCTCCTGAATCTTTCGCCCGCCTACGCCTGGAAACCTGTAGAGTAGAGTCGTCACCCGCTCTTCAGGGTGGGTGTCTTCAGGCATCGCCATGGCGTCGTCTACGCCACCTGCCTGGTCTGCACATTCGACACCCGGAACCTTCACCGCGGTTCCTGGACTTTCGCCAGTCCCAAGACCATCGCCGGTCTTAATGTTATTGTCGCTAGCTAGCTCGCCATTCGCCAAATCAGCTACTCGGCCATGACAATGAGAGAACATCAGTCTAGCAGGGGAGAAATGCGTGCTGGAGTTGACCGCATTGTTAAGGCCCCAGACAACGTCCGGCAGCTTCTCGTCCCACCGACCTTCAGTCTCTGCAGTTGAAGCCAATGCTTCAATTATTGTTCTGTTCGCCCTTTCCACCTGCCCATTCGCCCTAGGTGTCGCCACGGCATTCAACACATGTTTTACGCCCTTTTCAGCCAGGAATTCTTTATCGGATATCAATCGCCTTGGATAACCGAATTCGCCAAACACCTCATTGAGCCGCCTGATCGCCTCTGTCGCCGTTAATGTCTTAGTGGGTTTCGCCAAAACGAATTTAGTGAACCCATCTACCGCCAGTAGTAGATAGGAGTATCCCCTGACACTTTTGACGAAGGGACCTAAATGATCAATGTGCACCGTGTCGAATGGAATCGACCGCCGTTCAATAGGATGCAAAAGACCTTCGCCCCGCCCATATGATCCCTTTGCAAACTCGCACCTAAGACATGATCTTGTATATTTAAATACAAATCGCCTCATTTTAGGAAACCAATAGGTTTCTTCGACCAACGCCAGACACCTTTGAAACGCCGGATGACCAATATCATCATGATACCTCCTTAGAATGCCAAATCTCGCCATCGCCGGTATATACAACCTATCACCTTTAGGAGTTACACGATAAAGTCGCCCTCGTGTGAGCTTGTAGTTCGCCTTCAGTTCGCCATCAGCTCGCCCATTCGCCAGTAATCGCACAAGCTCTTGCGCCTTTGGATCCTGTAACTGCACCGTCAGGAACCAATCTTCCTCGCCCATTGAAATTATATTTACGCCAATAACCTCCGCCGGTGGATTTCTGCTAAGAGCATCCACATGCTGCATTTGATGACCTGGTCGGTACTCCACCTCCATGTCATACTCCTGAATCGTCAGCCACCATCTAGCAAATGCGAGGCACCAGATCTCGCTTGAGCAACGCCGCTCTAACGGCCACACAGTCCGTAACCACCTTGAAATGTACGCCAATAAGATACACCCTGAAACGCCTAACAGACTCGACCACCGCCAAGGTCTCTAACTCATAACTATGATACACCTGTTCCTGCGCCGTTGTCGCCCTGCTGAAGTATTCAACCGGTCTGAGTTTACCATCGGCCTTTCTGTAGAAGTATACCTGAAACGCCCAATTTACTAGCATCTGTATGCAATTCAATTTCCGCCTGACTATCGTATGTCGCCAACATAGGTCGATCCGCCAATCGGGTCTTCAACACCTTGAACGCCTCTCGTTGTTCGCCCAACCAACGCCATGGTTCATTCTTCTTCGTGAGAGAAGTCAACGGCTTCGCCAATACTGCAAAATTATATATGAATTTTCTGAAATATGACGCCAATCCCAGAAACTGTCGCACGCCATGAACATCCTTAGGCTCAGGAAAATTCAATACCGCCTGTATCTTTCGCCTACCGGGTCGAATACCATCTGCATCTACCTCATGTCCTAAATACTCAATACGCCTTTGTAGGAAGGAACATTTCGCCAACTTAAGTTTCACGCCCGCCTGTTTTATCAGATTCAATACTACATCCAACAACGCCAGATTTTCTTCTTCGCCTGCCGAAGGAATCAATAAGTCATCCATATACGCCAAAACTTCGCCATACCTAAGTGGACCTAACATCTTATTCACAATTCGCTGAAAAACCGCCGGTGAGTTGGAGAGGCCAAAAGGAACTCTCAGGTACTCATATTGTCCATCCGGAGTAATGAACGCCGTTTTATCCACCGAGTCTGGATGCATAGGAACCTGATGAAAACCCTGCGCCAAGTCCAGTACAGTAAAAACACCTTTTCTCGCCAATTTCGCCAGTTGATCTGAAATCAAGGGGAGAGGGTATCTATCCTTCACCGTGATAGCATTCAACGCCCTGTAATCAACGCACAGCCTCACCTCGCCAGACTTTTTGGGAATCAAGACAATAGGACTAGCATACGCCGATTCGCTCTCTCTCACTACGCCAGCGCCTATGAGAGTTTGCACCTTATCTCGCACCAGTCCTCTCTCCCAATGGGATAACCTGGAAGGCCTGTAATAAATAGGTATATCGCCTGATAATTTAATTTGCATTGTCCCCAGATGAGTCAGTCCAAGATCATCATCGCCTGTAGGAAAGCAAACAGAGTAACGCCTCAATAAATCAAATAATCGCTTTTTGCACACCTCTGATACGTCACCTACGTTCGCGCCAGAAAGGTCTAAAGTGTTTACAGATATTCGCCTCACCTGAGTTGCAGACGAGTGAGCCGCCTGCACCTCGTCTTCGCTGGACAAACATGTCTCCGCCCGAGACACCAGTCGTCCTTTCCGCCACTCGATCTGTCCTTCGCCATTGTTGATGACTGTAATGCATTCCTGTCATCCGCCCAACACGCCTGCCGGTATGATAATGAGGGATCCTCCTTCAGGGTATTGCTTATTCCCCATATAATATTTCGCGCCGTCGACGCCATCAACTATTTCCACCCTGACCTTACTTATAGTGTTGGGATTAAGTATCGTATCTTCCGCCACCAACACCTTACCCCTAGTAGGTTCGCCTTTGAGCGTGATCCGCCTGATCATCTCAAGTATATCGGGTTCTCGATAGAGGTACGCCTTATTGCCTCTCACCACCATGGACACTCAGACCCAGAGCAACGCTGACTGAAAGTTGGCTCGCCCAGCAACAACTCTATCCGACCCATATCACAGTCAGTCACCAACGCCTTCAACTCGAGATGACAATCCGCCATGATCATCTCGAACTCCACCTGTCCGAGACCCAGAGCAACGCCTCCACCAAAACCGCAAAGGATACGCCCTTCTCCTTCGTTATCGATGGTGAGTCCCAACCGTTTCGCCGTCGCCAAGGACATCAGATTCTGTTCACTCCCGGTGTCCAGATACGCCCTCACATTCTCGCCATTTACTCTCACCATTTGCCGAAAACAACTGTCTGAGGAATCGGTTAAAAGTCTCACCTGTCGCCTTGAACTGCTCGCCCTATCCTCAGAAGGCCGCCGCCTTGGACATTCCGCCAAACGATGCCCTGACAAACCACAAGATATACACCGTTCCGCCTTAGGTAAGGGACAATCCTTGCTGAAGTGATTCGTCACTCGTTGACAATTGAAGCACCTCTTCATTTTGAAGGATTCGCCACGCACAGGACCGCTCGTCCGTTCGGGGATTGTCAGTCTGACGCCACCAACTGGCTCTCCAGACACCCTCTAGCCCGCCAAAAAGGAATTGTAAAGTCCCTCTGGAGTAGCGCAGTTAACTGCGTAAGCTTCGCCCTCAGGTTCTCCGGCAACCCTCTAATAATGCATGACACCGCATTCTCGCCCTTGATGCCTACCCTGCCACACAACGCCAACTTCGCGTGGTAGTACGTAGTCATGCCTTCCGATGGGAGTTTCCGCCGCTGAACCATCTCTTCCACCATTAAAGCAAAATCTCGTCGCCGTGGAAATGCCGCCTGCAATTTCGCCTTCCATTGGTCCCAAGACAGGTTATACTCGTCCAATTGATGAAACCACCTTTTCGCCGCACCCTCCAATTTTGACTGCGCCAATGTCGACTTAACATAGCTTGACCAGCCATGGATAACGCCTAGCTGATCGATCTTCTGGAGCCACCTGTCTATATTGCTGTCGACATCGTCTGGATCAAAACGATCTACCACCTCAGAACCTAGTGAAAGTGGCCGCCCGTCAAAACCTCCTTGCGCCAAATCGACACTATCGCCATGCCCCGATCTGGAAGGTCCTGGTGTCGCCAAATCGTAGGTTTCACCTACCACCAAGGCCGCCTGCTGCTTAGCAACCCTCTCTATACTTTGCAAGAGACCGCCCGCCAAAAGTTGCTTCACCAGCTCGCCTACTGGTACACCTGAAACATTCGCCTCCGCCCTTCGCCGTGGAGAATCAAGATTTCGACGCCCTTCCCACGCCTTGGGGTTTCCGTGGAATCCAAATCCTCCTCTGCATGTATCTCCAGATGGTCATCGCCTAATTTATCCATGTCCTATAAGGAAAGGAAATGTATAAAGGTTAAGTCGCCAACAATAATGTTTGAGTATAATTTTAACACCCTGTATTATATAACGCCACAATTACTCAATTATATATTTCTCAGTATCAACATTCGCCGGTTGATCAACTCTTTTACCACACCTGGTAATTCGCCAATAAGTATAAATTAAATCAGATACGTCACCAATGATCATAAATCAAAATCAACAAATTCAGTGTTCGGAAAAATTCGCCAAATCCAATGAAATTATCCCAACGCCTTTCGGATATATATCATAACCCATGAATTGATTTATGCGCCACTAATATTCAGCAATAAAAGTAAAATGTTTATAAACGCCAACGAGAAATCGCCATATAAATAATTTATCACCATAAACCCTTGTGAAACGTCAGCGATCGCCAGTTACTGACTAAATCAATTGTATGTTGCTGAAACACCAAAATATTCCACGCCACGCCTTTTGAAACGCCCTGTATACAGTAATTTTCCTTTCGCCGAACGCCAATGAACAAGGTCACATTCGCCAAGTGTGAAATAGTTATATTCCCAATAACGTATATAAATCGCCAAATAATCAATTTCAACAACTAAATATTCATACGACAAAACAATTATATCACCAGTAAATTGTTTTCTTACAAACTGTGTACATGCATGAACACTATATCGCAAGAACGCCAGATACGATAAGTTTTTGCAATATTCGAATCGCCGATTCGTTTCGTGGAAATTTACCGGCTAGCTACAAGCACGATCTTGTCAATCGGACCGCCTGGGATTGTCGTTTCGCCAAATAATAAATGATTTTTGTACTTACAGTTTTGTAGAACGCCAATACACCTCAAATAATCGCCAGGTATGAAGAGAAGTACGCCTTACTATTTTATTTCCTTGTTGGGACGCCAAAAACACTTGTTGGGAAGCCGCCTGCTTGCACACACAAAGAAACTATTTCGAAAATCGCCTTTTTCACCACTTCACCAAGCACGGGGTACTTTATCCACACTTCTGATCTGTTAAAACTCGTTTTCACCGTATAACGCCTTTATTTAATCACCCTAAAAACAACACCAAAAATATAATAATAATCTCTCTCGCCGTTCGATACGATCGATCACACCAGAATGTCCTGTCGCCCGTCTCGCTCTCCGCTACGCCGCTAGGAGAAGTCCAGGGTCGGCCTGGCCCTAGACATGGTATCGCCCTCGCACAGCCCTCTTCTCGAAAGGGGGCACACCCGCCCGTTTGGGTTGGAACACGAGAGTAGTTTTGATTATATTTGTCAAACTAGATGGTCAATCACTTTGATTTTTGTTTCACAATATTTGTGATATCCTGCTCTAGCTCCCCCTTGTTTTTCATGAACTTCTTAATTTTAGTACTAACGGTAGAATTATTAATGTGCTGTTTGCCTATGCATGGTCCATATGTTACGTGTTAATTGAGTCAACTTCAATTATATATATCTCGGGTTCGGGATGGTGAAACTCGTTAACATTTTATAGAGTTGTTGTTCACATGTTAAACAACATGTTGAACAACTGTCTCGTGGCGGTACTACCTTAAACGTCAGAAAGAGGTTATGTGAAAAGAGTCATAGACGATGTTATTTTGTGAGTCAATTTATAAGCGATTTTCTTGAATTTGGTAAGTAAATCAATGTTGGCAACGTTACTGTATTACACCGTAGGAATTTATATAGTAGTTGAAACAGTGTTATGTTTGAAAATTAGAAGTTAAGGACTCAATTCGAATAAAAAATATGAAAATTTGAGAGTTTGGTAAATCGTACCTATGTCTGTTGGATAAATCGTACCGTTACGATTTTCCCGACTGATGAATTTTTTTGTACGAAAATACTAGATAACTAACTACCAAGTATTTTCAGATGTGAAGCAATATAGCTTTTATCATTTATGTTAGATATTTCAATACAGGAAAAAATGAATAATCTGAGAACCAAACAAAAACGAGAATATTGCGGATGGACCCCAGAATATATGGAACGTGCCCTAACAGCCTACAAAGTGAAGCAGTGTGGTTTAAACGAGTGTTGTAGGAGATATAACATTGCCAAACCCACTTTCAGAAGGCATTTGTGCTGTTTAAATGAAAAAGCCAATATAAAAGTTCGATCAATGGGTCAACTCACTGTCTCCACTGCTGACATTGGAAGAGAACTGGCAGATCACATATTAAAGTTAAAAGAAAGATTTTTTGGTGTCACCATCAGCGATGTTCGTCGCCTTGCATTCCAAATGGCTGTGCGAAATAATATTCCCCAAAATTTTAATATGAATAGCAAATGGCAGGCAAAGCCTGGTATTATTCATTCATGAAATGACATGATTTTTCATCAGTTAGATAACCGGAAAAAATATCAATGGCTAGGGTCTCATGATTCAATAAGCAAAACGCTTATGAATTCTTCAACATATTGGAAAAGTGCGTCGACGGAAATGGTTTTACGGCACTCACCATATTAACCGTCGATGGAAGTAGATTCTGAACGGTGTGGAAGGGAAATCAGAAAATAATTGCAAAAAGAGGTAAACATCAAGTTGGTGAAATATCAAGTGGTGAGAGATGGGTGAAAACCACCATCGTTTGCTGAGCTAGTGCTGCAGGTGAGTGTATGATCATTTTGAAGCGGAAACGTATGGCTCCTGAACTTGGTGCTTTCCCTAGAGCTATTGTTTCTGTCTCTGACACTGGTTACATAAATACCAAACTCTTTGTTACATGGTTGGAACACTTCATTGAACAAGTGAAACTCAGCCCAGAAAATGAAATGCTCCTATTGCTCGATGGATATACGACCCATTCAAAGAATTCAGATGCTCTCATTCTGGCCAGAAAACATGGTGTCGTGATCTTACTGCTCCCCGGACACAATACACCATATACAGCCCTTGGATGTAAGTTTCTTCAAGCCTATGGAAATCTACTTCTCCCAGGCTGTTGAAATCTTGCTGAGAACAAATCCTGGTAGTACCGTTTCTTAGTATAACATGACTGTACTCTTGTCTGATGCCTTTGCATAAACTGCGACCATGAGCACTATTGTTGATGGTTTTGAAAACTGTGGGATCTGGTCTGTTGATCTTACAGTTTTCGCAGAAACCGACTTTGTTGCTGCTAGTATTTTACTCGAGACAGATCAAACAACAATGATGTGTCAGAACATTCTAACCAAGCTGCTGATAACCAACACCAAATGGATGTGAGAGAACTTGAAAATACTGAAAATGGTACAAAGAACATGTCAGTAAACGAAAGTCAACTATCCCAAAGTGACAAACATGATCTTTATGTTGCTATCGACGGAATTTATCCATTGCCCGAGCAATTGAACAATGTTGTTCCAACCGGCTGTCATATTAAGCAGTACACCCTACAAAGACGACTTGGAAAATAAAAAAACGGAAAAACAAAACAAAGCAAGTGGAAAGAAAAATCTGTATGCCATCAACTTCTTCAGATGCAATGGAGCAGTCTCGTAGTTCAAGAGTCACCCTCTCAATCAACAGTACCTGTACAAGAAAACAACAATATCGCAATCTGTTTTAACCCAAACGATTGGTTTTGTCACGTTTGTGAAGAAAACTTAGTTGAAGATATGGTTCAATGCTTGAAGTGTGAAAAATGGGCTCATACGTCCTGTGCGGGAAGAGGTTAGAAACTGAAAAAATACGAATAAAAAAATTGAATATAAAAAGGTATAGGTACGATTTAAAAACCACCGGTACGATTTATTCAACGAGTTTGGTAAATCGTACTGTTTGCAACGTTTTATGTATTTTTTTTTATTTCCTTCTCGAAGCAGGTATGTACATGCTTAACCGATAAAGGAATGTGTGTCCTTGAGCAGAGTGTTTGAAAAACTAAAAATTGGTACCATATACCCGACCTTACCCTAAGAAGTCACATCGAAGATAATGCAACTTGCTGAACCTGATATCAATGCAATGAGGGATAACAGAAAAAGGCGGTAATTGCTTGAATTGGCAAACAAATGTTAAATTTTCTAATAGAAACAAAATGCACTGACGAACAAATTGATTAACAAGTGATTGAAATTGATTTCTGCAGTTATGTCGCCTTGATGAGCCGTAATATAAATATGTCTTATGTATAATCAACCAAATCAGTTTATAGAACACAATGTACTAATATGTCATTCCACACATCAGCAACCATTTATTCGTTAGTAATACACTAAACAATAATCGCCACTAAATCTCTTGACTTTGATAAATCTATTACTCCAATCAAATTATTTTGTTTTATTCAATCGTCATCATATCATGTTTTGCAATAATTTAAATAGTTTATTTTTTGCGTCACACAACTTGAAAGAATTCACTGAATGTATGCGAAAAATTCGTTTTACTCAACTTTTCATCGGGTAGACAAAAAATCGCATGTTCAACGGGTAAGATCGTGATTCGTTGATCAATCTCCTATTCACTTTGGAAGGCATGTAGATCCGAATTATATGAAGATCTGCCAGTTGAGACACGTAAAATTATTAATAAAGTGTCCTCATCAAACACTTCACCTATCCCGAAAGATCTCAGTCGGTTTCTACCGCGAGTTTGAAACTCTTCCACAAATTCTGAAGTAATCGTCACAAAGAAGCGATTTTTTTCTCCATTATACTTTCCAATCTACTTCGGTCTTGGCATAATCTTGTTTGGGATCTTGAGTAAACTCTTAGCAGTTCAGCAATATTTCACAAAAGGAGGGAAAATCAGCTTGCTCTGCGGAATAAAAACACATATCACGAAGCTTTTCATTTAATCTGGATTTATGAAAGGAAAAACGGAAATGAAATATCTGGCTGCCCGCAAAATACACAGCGTATCCAACGAATTTGATTTATGATTGTTGAACAGTAGTTATTCACAGGGAATTGTAACGGAATTTGTTCAGTTGATTGTAACTTGAATTACAGAATAGTATCGGATGATGAAAAAGTGGTGCATGTTTTCCGAACTTAAGAGAGGAAGTATCTGGCTTGGCAGCCTGAGAGTCGTTCAGTGTTTCAGCAACAAAATGAATGAACTAGGTATATTGCTTGATGATAATAGTATATTGTGCAACAAGTGGGGATAGTTCCACTTTTCTCACGAGTGTGAAAGTTTGTAGCACGGGCCTGAAGGGCGAGTGCCGTAAACACACGAGTGAGAGAAAGTACTTTTCCTACATGTTGCACACTATACTTTCCCTACAACTGCACAAATTCAAAGAATACAAGTAATGTACCTCAACATTTATTTTTGTGGTTAGCAAAACTAAAATAACTTTAAAGAATACTACCTCCTAACAGTTGAATAATTTATTAAAAATTATAGTTAATAGTAAAATTTGTACAATTTTGTATGGTCAAACCCGGAATGTCATTTCTTCTTAGTAAATTTTCTGTTAATTATTTGTAGAAGTTGAGGGTTGATCATTCATATACGGTGCATTTTCTGTTTACATTTAGTAAAGAGTTCGAGTGGTTGTTCAATAGAGTTGACGATTGAAATAGCAACGTTAATTTTATTTTTAATAGACTCCCCGATGTATCCTTCTGCCACGGCATTGGATTGCCATCCTCCATGGCGCTTCAAGGTTAGGAGTCCCCTTCTTCATTTACTGAGATTGTTGCAGAAAAACGTCTGAAGCGGTGACCTGTATATAGATAAGGATTTTCCAATTAAATTAAAATTGCAATTGTCTTATCCATACTACCAAATGTGTTAATGCCGACAAGTACATTCTCCTGGCTGGTAATTCAAAAAGAAAAGTTTTTCTGGCAAATCAATCGGTCGAAGAGCAGCATATTTCTTATAAATATTATAAAATTCTCCCGTTACAGTAAACGTTCTTGGGTTTTTTGTTTTGGTGTTATCTAATTTCACCAGTAAAGCCAAATTCAAATCCTCTAAATATTCGATTTATAATTTTCTCAACTCTCCTCTACGACATGCTCCTGCTACGCCAATAGCCACTGCAACCTACAAATAAAAATATCAAGATGTAAAATTTTATTTAAAAAAAAACAGTCCAGCTCTGGTTTTGAACCCTGGTCATCTGTGTGCCAAGCGGATACACTATCCACTGCATCACTGAACCTTGTTTTGGAAAGTATTGTTTAAAAGTATCTATCTAGCAGAATTTGAAACAGACATTTTAATAATAATCTAATTCTTTTTATCAACTGAAAAACTCACTAATTACAAAAAGCTATGTTAATTCGAGGAAAAAAGCGAAAGAAAATGAAATAGTTGGTTGAAAATCTCTGCAATTGGTCTGCTCTCAATATGTTTGTTTTTTTGGGGACGTAATTGTCGAACTTTTTGATACGTGGATATATCAATGTTATTTTCTACACTGATAGTACTTCGCAACATTGAATATTGTGAGCAAACTGTAGACGCCTTTGAAGTTTTTGACATCTCTTCAAAGTATACCAAAAGTAAACTTTCCGAAAAAGATTTTATTTTTGTATGTCTTCTCCATTCCATAAATTTTTTGTATGCCAATTCATACTTTTTTCTTGAAATTTCCGTTACTTTTGCAGCTTTTTCCAATATCTCTGGCGGAGTATCATCAAAATCGTCACTACTGTCAGTAGTCAAATAATATTCAATAGAAATTGCGATTTTCACAAAGCACGAATGAAAACTACTTTAAGAATTTAAAAAACTTTTATAATCTGACAGTTGTGATAATTATTGGAAGCTGAACAGCAGCCAACTGAAATTTTGTCGATTTTTGTTGATTCTCCATATAAATGTATGTAAGTGCCGCGAGAAAAAATATTTCTCACAATATGAGCAATACATGGTTCTGAAATTAAGTGAGCTATGAGGAATACGCTACTTTTCATAGCAATTGTAGGAAAAAATATTTATATTCTTTGTCAAAATGAGTATGGGTTTCATAATAATAAAAAATATCCCAAACATAATCAAATCCTCTTTGGTGTCAGACTTCAGTAGGAAAGACAAAATTCACAGGGAGACAGATAAATAAGTTCCCAGTGAAAATGCACTTCGAAATCAGTGCAATAAGACATCAAGAATATCAAATCGTTACAGTATACAAATCTCCCGATGGACACTTTGGACATCTTGACAAAAATAAAAAACCAATAATCTGTTATTATATGTGATGACAGGTTTCATTTTCTTGGAAAAACTGACAGGTATGTAAGCTTTTTGATAAATAATAATAATAATAATTAAAATAATAATAAAGCGGGTTTTATTCATCCTTTCAATATCTTCACATGGGAAAACAGAGCACTATGAATAAGAAAGAGGAAAGACAAAATGATGAAAGGGCCAAGTGTCAGCTATAGCTGTTTTCCAACTTGACTATTATTATTAATTATAAGAGAAATGAAAAATATATTTATACATTTTTTCAATATTGATTTCACATGGAAAACTTCTAAACATTATCATTATTATAATCATGCCACGTATATGTCGTCAACGTTTAAAAAAATTAGGGTTTCTTCAATTAACCGTATCAGCCTTGTTTGAAATTACCTCAAAGAATACAACCCGAATTCACAGGGTAATTGGTTATAGAATTTGTGAGGCATGTGTGAAAAGCTTCTTTTGAAAATTGCGGTAGAATGAGGAGGAATAACGAGAACGTGTCTGTTGCGTGTTCTGAGATCATCGTATTCGTTTTCAGAACATTATGAGTCAAAGATAGAATATGAAGATTTCGAAGATCGTTCAACCTCGGCTAACCCGAGTCTTCAAATTCCGCACTCATGTGATCTAATTTTTGGATGCCGAAATAGAAAGCGAACGCAAGAGTTTTGTACTCTCTGAAGTCGAATCTGGTCAATCTTCAGGAGAACAGTGCCATAAATGACATCGCAATAAGACATCTTGGACGTAATTAATGTTTTGCATAAAGTGAGTTTCATGTGTTGAGACATCATGTGTCTATTAGGATAGAGTTGTCTAAGAACGTTGAAGGAGGATTGACAAAGATGGTTCACATGTTTGGTGAATCTCAGTTTGGAACCAAACCACGAACTTGAGTTTCTGCCTTCATTCACTAAAAGCAGTGCATTTTTCACAATTTTTATTTGTATGTTCTCGTGAACATCCTCAACGTTTTTCAACCGAATAACCAGGGACTTTTTTAATTCAGCCATAAATTATGAGCAGTCGAAAACTCATACAGTCTCTGCTGATATTTCCTAGTGCTATATTGGAGTGGAGACAATTGAAAGAAATATAGAGCTGTGTATCATCAGCATAGTGATGTATTCTAGCATGTTCTATGGTCCCATGAAAGTCAGATATATAGAGAAGAAAGTAGGAGTCTCAAGATGGATCCCTGAGGGACACCATAATAAACCAGAAGATAATTTGACCATCCAATACTACCTGTTGGGTACGATTGGATAGATATTTGTGTCGGAAATTCACAGCACCATTTGAGAAACCAAAGTGGTTGAGTTGCAGACAAAGTATGGCATGATCCAGGGTATCAAATGCCTCACTATCCAATAAGACTAAACAGGAAACTTCTCATCTATCCACAGCGCTGGAAAGATCAACTGTGATTGATATAAGAGCAGTAGTAGTGCTTTGTTTTTTCCGAAAACTAGACTGTATAGAAGTGTGACTCTTGTATGTATATGTCATCCGCCATTTGATCTTCCATGATCATTTCAAGTGCTTTGAGAAGAGTGGTCGAAATTCTGATACGCCTCAAATCGGACAACTCGATGGGAGGATTACATTCAGCCGAAGAAATAATTAATGCATGTTTCCATTCCGTGAAGTAAATAATTAGATAGTACCAATTGAATCATCCTTATAGAGCTGCCGTCTTTTCCAATTGCATTGCTTTTAATATTGTTCAGATATTTCTCAACAGTTCCAGGAGAAATATTGGTGAAGGAGAAATGACTGGTATTTCCATGATTTTTAACTGACGAAATCAAAAAGGAGGAGGTTCTCTAGTCGACGCGTATATTTTTTTTATATATGACCACGCATTACTTTTTACATAGTAGTTCTATTTTGATGATTCTTTTATCATTGGATACGGTTCACCTCGAAATTGCTCCCATTTGAATTCGAAAGAAGGAATCCTTCCCTAAGGGTAGCAAAATGGAGAATGTTGATCGCCCACCCTCTGAATTTTGGTTCGTCAACCAATTCTATCAGACATAACTTTGTACTGGGTTGTCCGATTTGGATTATTCTTGTTTATTAGATATGTATACCTCATATTGAACATGTTTGATTTGAGATAATAATTCACCTCTATGGATAGAAAAATAGGGGATGCTTGATTTTTCACTTGTGAAAATTGGCAAACATATGTAGTTGACATCGACATATTCATATTGTCATTATTTTTGTTCTGCTACATCCTTCACAATAATCAAATTCTATGAAAGGATGGAATTATATACGAAGTGATGAAATAAACTAACCAGAACTATCAAAAATAATTTGTATTATCTAACAATAAATAATTGAAGAGATAATCATATATTTAACTGTTAGTAGTTGAAGTAATGTGCTAGTAAGTAATCAAATAGGTAGTAATAGTGGATTCCAGCCACAAAAAAAAATAAAACTTTTTAACAAAAAATTAAACCGACAAAAAACGGAACTAAAAAGCAAAAAATTAAATAAATCTTCTTAGTATCAATAACTAAGCTCCTAAACTAACGTAAGTAGCTTATTCTGAGTCGGCGCTAAACAAACAATCAACGAAGATCATTGAATCACTTCAAAAAAATTATCAAAATGTCACCGCGCATCTCAATGCCATCATTTTTTCGCTTTACCTAACTCATTTGCTTGTTTGTTTGGCGCCGACTCAAAATTAGTTACTCGCATTAGTTTAAGAGCTTAGTTATTGAGACTGAGAGGGTTTATTTTATATTTTGCTTTTCAGTTCCGTTTTTCGTCGGTTTAATTTTTTGTTAAAAAGTTTTCGTATTTATCGAGCAAGGATATGTGTACTGCAGTTTTATCTGGATGAGTGATAAAATTGAAGTGATGATTCATTCGATTAACATTTTTCAAATGCTCAGGGAGCTGGAGAGTGGATTTTCGTCGTAGGATATCGAGCGACCTGAGGGTGCTGTAGATTTCTCTTGTTTTTTTGGCTCAATTCAATTCACAGAGAGTCTCCCATATAAACATGAACCTGACACGTCAAGAAACTGTATCGATAATATTGTCATTGACATCGATCATGTTCTGAACTGCTGAATAGAAGGGTATAAATTGTCAACTTTCGAAAAAAACACCTTGCCAACCACAGAAGAGTGCTAAGTCCCTAAGGTATGACAGGTCCCCAAATTTTTCCATGATCTCGAGGGGACGTATTTGAAATTTGGGATATCGTACACAAAAATGCTTATTTTGACATTATAATAAAAAATGGACACATTCCAGTTGTAGCAGAGTTCTTCTCAAACATAATTCTTCAAATGACAGCCTGCAATTTTTTCTATGATTATTCAAAAAAGCTTTCAGATTGTAATATCTAGTTCGAAAATCAATTCAAAATAGAGATATAATCAATTTTCACAAGGTAAATCACGAAAAGTGGTCTAAAGTCAACGGCGTGGACAGTTAACACCCGAACTACTTTCAGGAGAAGACCCCCAAACTACTATTTTTATAAATAATGAAGCTAATTCCTTCCATTATTTTGAAAAATGTCCAATAATTTCTGTCATAATTTTGAAAATATTTCGTATACACTAACTTTCAACATTCAACATTCAACTTTCAACATTTAACTTCCAACTTTCAACAGTCAACTCTCAACGGCCAACACTCAATAGTCAACTTTCGACTCACAAATTTCAACACACATTTGAAAATTCAATTTTTGATAATTCGAAAGTTTTTTAATCAGCCAACTGCTGACCTGCAACTTACAATACATGAAATTAAAAATCTTTGTGAAACAGTTTTTTTCCTCACGGTGGGAAAAGCTTAACTGGAGGGCGCAGTTATCATAAATAATTTGAAGTACTTTTCTCGATTTGCAGTGCTTATTTAAATACACTGTTGGCGAAATATTAAAAAAGTTCCTAGAAATTGACCATAAACATATAGTTTCCATATTTTTCCTATGATTTACCTTCATGAAATGGTGGATTCTGATAGAACAAGGAACCTTCATTGAACTTAAAACTGCGAAAAAAAAATTGTGTGACAAAAAATCACTCAGTTCGATACAGGGAAGTATGAATTGGGAGCTCCACAGAAGCCATTTATTCATCCCTCTTTCTCATTCCTGATTACCTGCTTTTCCTAATATAACAATTTGACAATCTCTCGATCCCGCATCCAATCGAAAAATTCAATTGTAAAATGAAAGATTTTATATCAGTGTTTCATTCATTCAGAATTAATAAAACGCGGGTTGATATGGAGATATTTCTAATTTGTATCGATACAAACACTATGAAAGAGTTGAGGAGCGACGCATTCGCCAAAAATTACGAATACCTTGGAATAGAGCATTCACCAAAGATGAGAGTAATCGAAAATGGTGTGAAATAATAAGAATATAGTCATTGACCAAAAATTTTTCTCTTATGTGAAAAAGAGTGAGTTGCTTGATATCAGTTATCCTAATATAATTACATAAGGGAAATTTTTTTGGTCGATGACTTCATTCTTATTATTTAAATTTTTTTAGTCTTTATTGCTTTAGAAGCGTGTTGTTTAGAGTTTCTTTAAACTATAATTTTATGGGCCATATGGTTACAAAAGACTACGGGAGAAAAACTCTTCGATTGATTACTCCACAATGGAAAATATAAATCAATATTGGCGAATGTTTATTCGCCATATCTTCGAAATGTTAATTATTCTGTGAAAAAACAGTGCAATCAGCATATCTTTGAATTTTTATTTCTGACGATCTAGATGGGAATACCAGGTCATAGCTACGAATTTATTGTATTGCCATCGGTTTCTGATACGTGTGCAGAATTCCAAATAACTCGGACGTCTGGATTTATTCCAAAGATTCCATTACCCACATTCAAACAAACATAGAGGTAAGGCTAATGAAGCGTGTATAAAAAGGGTATCGATTTTTCATTTTTTACTTCCACAGAAAATGTGATTTTTATAATAAAAGCAAACATGTGTATGTACCCCGCCTATTCTTTATATCCTGGGTAGATATTCTGTATGCAAAAGGACTGTTGAATTATGAGATATACTTGAAATTAAAGTTATATAAGGAGAATTAATAAAAATGTACACCAGTATATAGAAATAACAAACATTTAGTAGAAGTGATATAAATAAGATATTAAACTATTCATAATGTCATGTTCCTTGTTCCGCTTGGAAATATTCATCTAGAGAATAAAATGTCGTTTCGAAAAGCAATTTAATTAAATTGTTTTGGTTGCTGGTTATTTTCTTATGGATATTGGGAGCTTTTATATAATCTGATCGACATGATATGCCCATTAGATACGGCTACCAATTTATGACTTGTAACTAAAAAATTATCGTTTTTTCTCAGGGTGCAGCCCGCGGCAAGTCGACTAATGTGTCTGTTCAGAAATTTATCGCATTGCGTTTCAATGTAAGTGACGCAATTGAAATAAACAAAGATGCAACAGTTAAAATTTATAATTTTGCAAACAGCTCTCTACAAGAATCATGGTTCTCAATTTCCTTTTATCCAACAATTCATTCATTCTACTGGAGTTACCGTTACACACTAAGCAAAAGTTGATAGTGGAATGAACATACGCATAATAGTAACTCATTAGAATGTTGATAGGCACATAATCCGAAGATTCCAGATTACAAAGCAGTGCTTGGATAATTTATTTGAAATATTGTCAATATGTTCGTACCAAGTTAGTTGACAGTCAAATAATGTTTAATCCTAAGAATTTAGCATATTTCACCTGTTCAATAGTTTTTCCATTAATATCAAACCATTTCTGGAGCCCTAGTGTTGCATGTTAACTCCAGCAGTATTTGCCTGCTGAGCCAGTCCTTCACCAAATCATACAAACTATTATTATTAATATCACTCTGGGTTCCAAATCACCGTTATGTATGTAGGTTTTTTGGTACGAAAGCACGTTACCAATCGAACTGGAAAAATTTTGCTCTGATAATGTTCCCTGTGTATTTCTATATATCTCTAATATCAATGGTTTGGTAAGTCTGAGTGAAACTTTTTAATCTCTCTCGAAAGCATACCTTATTCGATACCCTCGAAGTTATTACTCTGATGATTACCTTTGCTTTGAGGGTAAAATTATGGAATTCGCAGACCCTTTCGTAATAATCATGGAAAAGACCTCATTCTGACTTCGCATAAGGATGGATGGAGCCGAACACTCCCCCCAATCAAAAGGCTCTCTTCTTGGGAAATAACTTGGAGCTTTTCTTGAAAGCGTGATGTTGTATTCGGGGTACCTCCGAGTGATATACATCGTTGAAAAATAAAATTTTATGAGAATAGTCGTAATGGCAACACTTTCTGAAACTGAAATTTGTTTATTCTGGAAACTTATAATCGAATTTTTAGAAGTACAGATCAATTAGAATGTTGTAGTGACAGCACACGATTTCTTCGAAAGATGCTTTTGGAACATTTATTTCAGGGACAACAAACGCAAATATTGCAAGTATTTGATAACAAGTCGTTAATACACAATCGGTTTCTGATTTTTGCAGTCTACTAATACACTACCGTATGGATGGTATTTGAATCATAGTAAAAACACTTTTTTACTTTTTTGACTCGACATTCTCATTTTTTCCCAAAGAAAATAACACATCATTTTCACTGCTGTAGAGTGATTTTTACTCCTACGACATTACATTTCTGCGTTAAAATTGTTGTTTTGTTGACACAGTCGCCCAATTATCCGGATACCAATTAAAAAGTAATTAAATTATTTTTGAATGAAGGTGACATCTAGCTGTGAAAATGTCGCAAACATATCGCTATCTATTTCTATTTCATATCATTTCTTTTGAAATTCACGTTTATATGTCAGGTATGGTATATTCAATAACAATAAATCACCCTATCGAGCGTTTGTTTTTCGTCATTAATACAGTTGCTCGTCGAAAGGTGGGATAGTGGTCACGTTATCCGACTTGTCTTTTTGTTTTGCTTTTAAATGTGATTCTCGTTAGAGCAAACATGAAAAGCTTTTTACGTTTTCCAAAACTTTCAACAGTTTTCTACTCTCTAATCCCATGTGAGTAACAAACTTATATTTGGCTGAATTTGATTTATTTTATATTAAATCCATAATCCTTTTCACAATATTACCATATACCGGGTTATCTACTATGAATTGCCCACCCCTTATCATCGTTATCATTGCCTATAGAAAGAAAAGCTGAATGTAAAAGTCGTGTGTTTATGACGGAATTTTGATGTAATGTTATCTTATTTTTTTTTAAGGGGTCCCTTTATTAATTTTGGATTTTTTTCCTTTAAAATACCATATGTTACCCCTATCTCATACCGTTTTTGAGTTATCAAATGTCGAATTACTTCGACCAGTTGTTACTGTAAATACCTATCCTTTGAAACTTAACATTTTTAAAAAAGGTATGAAAATGACAACTATATTATGTTTATTTAGTGACATTTCTTCAATGAAATAATCAAAATGGTTCAAGTGGGGAAGGAAAAGTTCAAATATATACTTGTTATATACAAAACAACGAAAATAAATGTGCAGCAAGAAGTGCATATAGGGTGTTGTACCCAAATCGTCCAACACCGTCAGAAATTACATTAAAAAATATTTACCCAAAGGGAAATCATACCTCCAGTTTCAGTAGAAAAAACGTGTAGTTCAGGAAAACCAGGAAGAACAGCTGATATACTGCTTAATTTTGAAGGTAGGCCTATCTTCAATAATTCACAAATAGACTTTTTTGAAACATTGTTATATTTTTTATAAAATCCTCAATGTAGTTTGAAAAATGAATCCGTTCACTTAGGTAAAAGTTTTTCTAAAATCGAACGTACTTTGATAAAGAACAACTACAAAACATATGAAATTTTACCCGTACAAGTTTTAACAGAGACTCATAAGGAAAAGGCTGGAATTCTGCCAACAGATTTTAATAAAATATTATGTACTGATGAGTCATCCATATCGATGCTTGGTATTACTATCAGCAATAACCTTTCCTGGAAAAATCACGTGAAGTCCATTGCCAAAAGTGCATCCCAAAAACTTGGTTTTTTGTTTCGTGCCAAGAGCTATTTCACCCCCACTCAGCTGCTTATGATCTATAAGGCACAGATCCGACCTGTCCTGGAATACTGTTCCCATATTTGGAGCGCGGCACCTAAACATATCCTGAGGCTATTAGATTCTGTCCAAAAAAGGACAATTCGTCTCGTCGGTGATGCCTCGCTTACAAACTCGCTCACTTGTCTGGAACACCGTAGAAAAGTTGGCGATTTGTCTCTATTTTATAGATATTTTCATGGGCGATGCTCTTCTGAATTATCAACAATCGTTCCTGCTTTGGCAGTCACTTCGAGACTAACCCGTCAAGTTCAGTCATCACACCCCTTTGTGGTCCCTTTGGAGACCTGCAGAACATCACTTTCCAAAGACTCGTTCATCCAACGAACAGCTTTGGAACTCTTTGCCTAGGGAGGTGTTCCCCGAGGCATACAACCTCCAGAAATTTAAGAAGAACACCAACTCCTACCTTCTTTCCCTTGGTTCCCACGATGTTCTCTGAACATTACAGGATATCCCTTTTCGTGGGAACCAGAACATAAAAAAAAAAGTGATTACGATAGGAAAAATCGAAGGTCGTGGAAAAAAAAGGACAACAGACAAAGATTGGTGAAATAAATAAAGAAAGCTTTTTGTAAAGTATTTCAAAGGCACGGCCATGTTTCTTATTACTGAACAATCACGATTCGCATCTGTCGGTTGAAGAGTTGTATATTTTCAAAGATAATGGCGTTTCTGTTCATTCTTTCCCACCACACTGCAGTCATGGACTTCAGCCTTCAGATAGAAGCGTGTACGGTCCACTATATATCATCATCCATATTGACGCTTAGACGGCAGCGAATCCAGGAAATTTTTTTGGCATAAACGACATACCACGAATTATTCAAACGCCCTCACCTCTAGCCTGCTCACCTATCAATATCCAAGCAGGATTTAGTGCAACAGGAATAATGCCTCTCAATCCCACTATGTTTTCAGATGCCGATTATTTACCCAACTATGGTACAGTTAAGACAAACCCTTTGGAAACCAATCAAAATCCTGCCAATGATTCAGTTTCAGATTTGAGGCTCCAAGTGCACCCCCTGATGAATCAATATCAAATGGAAATTCAGAATTATTTGTTATATCTGAAAAGAACTTAAATGAAGCTGGACTGTCTCCAAGTTCGAACGTTTCTGAACTCGAACAAATTAGACCTTTGCCAAAAGCTGCAGCAAAATCCTCAATTGATAACAGAAAAGGAAAACAAAAGGAAGCGTCGACCATTTTAACTGATACTTCGATGAAAGATCAGTTAACGGCAGAAAAAAAGGCAATTAGAAAGTAAAATATGGAAATTGCGGGAAGAAAGGCAAAAAAGGGGAAGAAAAAGAGAGATAAGGAGCGAGCACATACATAGAAGATCTAACAAAAGCACAACACGCCAAAAGGCAAATATTTTCGAAGAAAAAAAAGTAGATGGAAGCGAAAGTTCTGAAGAGGAAGAAGACTGCTGCTGCCTGATATATTTAGGCAGATTTGCAAATAACCGTCCTGAGGAGCGATGGATACAATGCATAAAATGTAAACCCCATAACGGGGTTGGTTGGCAGAAAATTTTGTGTGTGCATAAGGGGTTGCCAAAACTTCATATTTAAAATTCTAACGTAAAGGATTATATATAATGTTAGCCAAAACTATAGGCAATATTATTTTGTATATATCATATTGAAAGTACTAAAAAACAAAAAAAACAATTCAAATGAGAAAAGTATGCCAACCAGCCCCGGTCTCCCCTACATATGTGAAATTAAATGAAAGCTTGTGAAAACATTTCATTCTGTTGGCGGAAGTAGTCCATTATACTCAAAGTGGATATCATAGATTCAAAAAGGAGGAAGAACTCGAAGTCTTATCCACAATTTTTTTCAACATTATTTCAAAAAACTGAATGCATTTCGGGAAAAAAAATCCCATCCTCACCAATAACAAAAGTTACAAGGCATATAGACAATTGTCATTGGTTATCAGAAATCATATAAAGCGAATGGTGGTCGAGTGTACCCAAGGGGAGTGTGTATTTCCTTTTTGTTGGAATATATTTTTGCTTTTTTTATAATCATCGTTAACTTGGTAATTGTAAGTCTTCTTACAGAACGGATTGGCGTATGACAGCTGAGCTGGGAGAACAATGAACAGTTCTTTATATGATTTCTGATAACCAATGACAATTCTCTATATTTCATTAGCCTTGTCCTTTTGTTACTGCTGAAGATTGGAATTTTTTTTCTCGAAATGCAATCAGTTCATTAAAATAATATCAAAAGAATTTGTGGACAAGACTTCAAGTTCTTCCCCTTACTCCTTTTTGATTTCATTCTGTTACTCGATCGGCCAAATTTTCTGCAGCCAGCTCTTGAACATGAGAAATGATTTGTTTTAGGACGACAAACAAATTATTTTCCAATTTCGAAGAAAAAAATTAAAAAAAAATCTGCCACTGGGGTTTGAACCCACGCTCTGTTTCGTGAACTAGTTTGAATCTGGCTGGCGCCTTAGACCGCTGGACCAACTGGGAAAATACTTTATGTTGAAAGTATTACCAATCTGTTGCTACATTGGTATGTACTAACATTTTAAAACCATTTCAGTCTGTTACTCGATTGGCAAGGTTTTCTGTAGCCCGCTCTTGGACTATAACATTTGTCCTAATTTATGCGAGCTCCCCGTTCTTTCGGGGGTGGTTTAGATAATTCCAAAATGGAGCCTTTTTGGTTTGAAAAAGTATTTACACTGACTTCGACGCTTTCAGTTTCATTTTGTATTACACAAAAAGGCGCTTGATTAAGTCAGTATTGATATACAGGGTGATTCAAAAGTACTTCGACAAACTCCAGGAGGTGATTCCTCACAATATTCTAATATGATTTGTCAAAATAAATATTCTTTCGTAAACGCTTCGTTTCCAAGAAGTTTTATTTTTATTTTCTTTTTTTGTTTAAATAACTTCTGAAATACTGACCTCAATTGGAGGAAAATTGGTATTGAGAGGTTTTTTTAGATGTCAAATTCGAACCTGATGTTATTATTGCTTTTATTAGTAGGGGCCGCCACCTACTTGTCTTTATCTTTTTGAAGATTCATAACTTTGTTGAGCGTACATCTAGCACATTTTTCATTGAAAAAATCAATTTCTCTATAATATCTACGTAAAAAGCTACATCAGTTACAAGTCGCTATAAGCAACCGTTTTCTAGATATTTAAATTTGAAAATTTCGAGTCGATTATTTAATATTCGATGCGTGTTGAAGTAATTATCATTATTTTGCATTTTTCACAAGAATGCTTAGGAAATGAATTTGACATTTAAGTAAGTTGTTTTGTTTTTTGTAGGGGGCGCCACCTATTCTATTTATTTTTACTGGTTTGAAATAGTTATTTTTGTATCAAGGGTGCAAAATCTGTATTTGTTTTAATAAAATTTGCAAGAAATATCAACATTTTATTTCAAAAAACTTTGAATATGTAGAATGAAATCAAATGAAGGAACCTAAATTTTATACAAATGAATTGTTCAGAGTGTCCACCTCCAGCGAAGATACAGGCATTCAGTCTTCTAGTCATTGAATCTCGTACCCTCTCAAAAATTATTGATGTGTTTCTCATTGTTTTACACGCGTCTACTATTCGGTTTGTTAGATCTTCCTCGTTCGCCACTGGAGTTCTTCAAACTAGTGACTCCAAATTTCTCCAAAAATAAAAATCTAGAGGGTTTAGATCTGGGGATCTTGGTGCCCACGCCTGGTTAGGTTCTTCTTCACCACTACCGATGCATCGATTTGGATTGACAGTGTTGAGGGATTCCCTGGCTACGACGCTTAAATGGGCCGGAGCCCCATCATGCATAAACCACATGCGGATACGAATTTCCAATGGTACATTCTGAAGTAGTCCTGGCAATTCATTTTCTAAAAAGTCTCTGTGAGTGGCGCTATTCAGTTGGAACGGAAGGAAAGAAAGGACCTATCAAGTAATTATCAAATATTGCCGCCCATACATTCACAGAAAATTTCTACTGATAATGTCTTTCACTAACTGCGTGCGGATTTTCCAGAGCCCAAACATGCTCCTGGTAAATACATCTTGCTCCGCGCGCATTGCCATCCGCAAGGCCATAAACGCAATGCATATCGGCTAGAGGAGCATTATTGTTTAAATAATCCATTTTTGAAAAATGTGTGTTTCAAAACTCACAGAAACTTCAACAAAACAACAAAACGTTAAACTGTCACAAGACATGTAATTACCAAATCTACTAACTCCAACGTCAAATTCATTCCCTAAGCATTCTTGTGAAGAATGCAAAATAATGGTAATAACATCAACACGTATCGATTATCAAATAATCGACTCGAAATTTTCAAGTCCAAATATACAGAAAACGGTTGCTTATAGCGAGTTGTAACAAGGGTAGCTTTTTTACGAAGGTATGATAGAGAAATTGTTTTTTTTTACTGAAAAATGTGCTAGAAATGCGCTCAAAAAAGTTATGAATCTTCAAAAAATAAAAACACGTGTAGGTGGCGCCCCCTACCAGTAAGAGCAATAATAACATCAGGTTCGAATTCGACACCTCAAAACCTCTCAATACCAATTTTCCTTTAATTAAGGTCAGTATTTCAAAAGTTATTAAAAAAAACGAGAATAAAAATAAATCTTTAACACCCTGTATCTTGGAAACGAAGCGTTACCGGACCTATATTTATTTGGACAATTCATATTAGAATATTGTGAGGAACTATCTCCTGAATATTGTGAGGATTAATCTCCTGAAGTTTGTCAAAGTACTTTTGAATCACCCTCTGTATACTCAGCTCACTTCTTGATGACTATGAAATAATCTTGAGCTTTTCTTCTAGTTAGATCGACAACATGTTTCACATATTTTATCTCATTTTCTCAAGAGATATGTTTTTATTTTGATTTATTGGGCACGCAGCAAGGAAATGAGTTAGTGAATTCATGGAAACTCAATATAATTTTTTGTAAAAAGTTTACGGAGCTGATGAGAACTACGTTAGAAATATTTGGTCACAACTGGAAATTCCCAAAGATGAAAACGAATGAACTCACCCACATAAAAGCACAAAGTGTTAACGTACGTGTATGGAAAATGCTATAAAATGTTTTAGCGCCTATGCTAATTCACTCGAAAAAACTCTCAACGGTCGGTGAGGGCATGCAATTTGCTGGATTTAATTTCATGCTGCGTTTGCATTTTATATTTATTTCGAAGAGAGCGATAATATGCAAGAGTAATCTATTCATTAGCTGCGGTTTCTTTATTGAAATGAAGCGGATAACTTGTAAAGTGTTCCATTTATTCCACGAAGGTTTCTAGAAAATTAACACAATGAAATGAAAAAAAAACTACAACAATGTATTTCTACCTCAATTCCCAACTGAAGTTTTAAGTGATCCTTCACTGTACAAGTAAGTTGGGATACTCAGATCACATATCATTAGTGAAATTGTTTAAATTCATGCCTGTATAGAGATACATTACATCAAGAACTACTATTAATTAATTATCATACGTTCATCAATAACATTCCCTGACTATCGATAATGGCATTAGTGTTCTTGATACATACCAAGGAATCGAATTGCACCTTTGTTTATCGAGAGTGAAAATTGTTCATGAAGGAGGCACTTGATAACTGAGTATAAAGAACATTTCTCCATTCTTCGACTTAATATGATTTTGATAAAATTGGTACAACAGTAGTTGCAATGAATGGAATATAATGAATGATGTGGGAAATAAAATAATATATATTTACACGTCTGTAATGCTTCAATTTGCAGCCAACACGAATCATTTGTTCATATTTATATACAGGGTATTACGAAATTCAATACAAATATTTCAAAGGCGTCAAAATAAGCCTTTTTTCCCGTTAACATGTGTCCTAAAATGCACCTCCTCCAAGCTACAGACATTGCAAGTTGCGCGAAAAAATCGTTGAATTGTGGCTACAATTATGCATTATTGACAGGCTCACATGTCCAATCGCACTTTCGTTACGGAATTTGTTTTTGGGGAAGTTCCACGAATTCAACTGTGTTCCTTTCACAAAAGGGTATACATTCTCCGAAAAATTGCTGGGAAACCAAACTCCTATCCACGTAAAGATTTAATGAGTTATCCTCATTAACTATATTCAGCCTCTATATATATATATACTTGAGTTGATTTTATACATTCACAAATATAAAAATCAGTTTCAAACCAACTAGAATTACTATGGAGTAACGACAAGATATAAATATGAATTCCGTGTTCCTCTTGCAAGAGTTTGGAAGTTTTCAATGCACTTCCCACTCCATTAGGAATTGTGAAGATGAAGAATGTTTCAAAATGACATTAAAAATGTCCTAATTGAAAATGAATTTTATTTGCGTTTTTCATCGAGTTGCCAAAAAATATAAAATAATTTTACCATCAAATGCCATTCCGACGAGTTTTGATGAACTGATTTCCCATGCCAGTTAGTAAATAAAATTATCTATAGAAAAGTTGGTTCACCTACATCGAACTTAGATATACCCTTCGAGGGGTTTTGATACTGTAATGACTTTTGGGGTTTTGTATTTACAAAGAGTAAAAGTCGATATGTTTTGTTGACTTATAGGCCAACATCTTCAGAACACATACACGGCTAGAATACATAACAATTATAATTGTGTTAATGTAAATCTAAAATTAGATTAATTCTTATAAGATTCTTACAGGATTTGGATTAATAATACTATATATGTATAAGAGTGAAAGAGCAAAGCTGTTTGTCACCACATGGTGCGTGAGCTGTCATCTGGTGTAAAGCTACGAAACATGGGCATGGTATGAATGTCAGATCATGGAACATGTGGTAGTCATATATGTATTAAATACCAATATTATCTGGTTAAACAAGTTCTGGTATTTTCTTGAATATTTTAAGTATTTCAATACTGATTGATACTCCCAAATTCAAATACATCAATGAAGTGATTTTTTGTAATTTAATACAAAAAATATAACCTTGATGATTTGCCCCGGTGTTTTTTGTATATTCAGTTTGTTGAATCTTGATGGAGATTGAGAAGTGAAAACACTTGCTACCTTTAATAGATTCCGTCCATTGAGATGAAACTGCTTCTCTAGAAATGGTTTTGTGATGTAGGTACTGTTCAGTCTGAAAAACGGAAAATACATTTTTTGTTCCTGTTAATAAAATGACCATGCTTTACTCAATGAAGTCGCCGACTAGTGGTGTATGTAATTAGTTTCCGTCACTCTAACCCCAGTATATATATATATATATATATATATATATTGTTTGTTGTTCATCTCTTATGTATGCCTTATTTCAGTTGAATCCGCACGCCTATGCGTGATCGGTTGTTCTTCGTCAATATAGCGGCGATGTCACTGCTGTCAAATAAGAATTGACTCTGAAAACATACTCTTGTCAACGAAAGAAATTAAAAAGAATAAGTTAACACAACGTGGAGTGCTGTCTTATTCAATATATATATATATATATATATATATATATATATATATATATATATATATATTTATATATATATATATATATATATATATATATTTATATATCAAAGAGATTTCAACTATCAAAAAAAGCGAGGGAAAAAGATAAAGTACTATTACTTAGAGATAATATTACTGACACAACACAAATACAATTTTTTCTTTCCAAAAATCTGTCAATATAAATTTAATTCAACCTTTAAATTACTGTAATAAGTGACATTCATGAATTTTATATTTCACGCAACGCTCTTTCAATATGACGAAGAAAGACATATATGAACCGACCTCACTTTCATTACATTACTCTTACGGCAGTTATATCAATATTCGCAGTTAATGAATATATTGTGGGAGCTCTATTCTGAAACAGAAGGGTTGATAAAATATAAGAAGATTTGAGTGACACATGAGAGGAAGAAAATAAATTATGTGGTATGTCATCTTTCAATTTGGGTTCATGTGGATATAAAGTGACTCAGTTACTTGTCTCATATTTATTTTTAACTCTGTGAATTTGGGCATTTTCGGAGTCAAGAGAATGGTTGTTTTCGATGAAGTGATTAGCGAGTCTAGAGTGGAGTGGATTGTTATTTTTGATGTGTGTGTGTTGATAGAACCGTTTTTTTGTGTATTGGCAGGTTTTACCGATGTAACATGTGTATACAATATTTACAACATATCTTATAGATGACATTACTTCGTTCATCTGGGAGACTTTTCACAGGAGTAACAATGGATGTTGTGGACTCAAAAGAGCTCCAGGCAGGTCTTCGTAATGAGTGATTGAGACATTTTGAATCCACAACACCATTTTCACTCCTCTGAAAGATCCCCTAGATAAACAAAGTAATATCATCTATAATATATGTTATAAAGATTGTAGTAACACATGTTACATCGGTAAAACCTGCCAATTTATTTAAAAAAAACTGTTCTATCAACACAGTTAACATATCAAAAATAACAATCCACTCCACTCTGAACATGCTAATCACTGCATTGAAAACAACCATTCTTTCGAGTTCGGAACTGCCCAAATTCTATATAGATTAATAAATAAATATAAGAGACAGAAAGCTAAGTTACTTGATATCCACATGAATCCGAATAATATAAATACCAAGAATGAAATTGATGGAATGACCTCAAACTACACTCTTTGTCTTGATATGTAAACATTCAATTTTTCATCTAATTGGTCGAAGTTATGTTATTCTTAACAGTTGAAAGATGACATACCACATAATTTCTTCTCTTCTTCTTATGTGTCACCTGAATCTTCTTCTGTTTAAAAATAGACCTACCACATATTCCATGATTGGATGCGGTAATAAAACAAGAACTCAGAAGGAAGTTTGTGAAATGTTCAATAATAAATACCCTGGTCAACACGTCTCACAGTTTACAGTTAGCAAAATATAAACAAAATTTCGTGTAACTGGACATGTGAAAACTATCCAAAAACCAGGTCGAAATGTTAAATTCGATGAGGAAAAATGTTAGATGTACTGTTAGCGATTGAGGAAAATCCGCATATGACAAGTAGACAACTTTCCGCCGACAATGATGTGGGTGAATCATCGTTATTGAGAGCTTTACACAAAGAAAAATACCATCCTTATAAAGTTCAGTTGGTTCAGGGGTTACATGAGGATGATCCTGATAGAAGGCAACAATTCTGTGAACTGATGATGGACAGAAGGGAAGCAGATTTGCAGTTCATAAACAAAATTGTTTTTTCTGATGAAGCTACTTTTTATTCAAATGGAACGGTTGATAGACAAAACTGTAGATATTGGAGCAGAGAAAATCCTCATTGGATGTGTGAAGCTCACACACAATCACCTGAATGGGGTGAACGTTTGGGCTGGTATCATTAACAACATTATTGGCCCTTATATTTTGATGAACTTTTTACACCCTACATCAAAAGACTTTTTCCAGATGTTGATGATTCCATGCAATGGATAGATCAATTTGGTACCAACAAAATGGAACCCCACCGCATTACAAACGTATTGTAAGAGACTATTTGAACGAAGTTTTTCTCAATAGGTAGATTGGAAGACGTGGAACGCTCGAATGGCCGCCTAGATCCCCCGCTTTGACTCCCCTCGACCATTTCTCATGGAGTTATTCAAAATCAAAAGTATATTTCAATAGACCAGACAATATTGCAGATTCAGAAGTTAGGATAACAGAAGAAATTAACAACATAACCCCTGAGGTCCCACAAAATGTTGTACGAGAATTCCAAGATCAACTTGCTTATTGTCAAGAAGTGAATGGTGGTCATTTTGAACATTCAGTTTGATAGTAAAATAAATTGAAAAATACTTCCTGAACACTATGTGACATTATTTCCCTCATTCTACGTAAATTATCAGAATTTTATATTTTCAAAATAAATTTTGTCGGTTATGACTGCACCAAATTCGGAAAACTGAAATTTGCTGAACAGAGGGGTAATATTTTCAAACTGTTTAAGGTTTCTTTAAACAAATACATGATAACGCTAAAAATGAATTTGTTCCATACCTATGGACCGCACTGTATATGTCCTGAATGAGTCAACGAAACATGTCAACTTTCAGTCTTTATAAATAAATCTACAAAAAAAAATAAAAAACGAAGTTTGTTTATTAGAAATTTTCACTAGGAGAAGACAGAACTTGGAATGAAAACTGTTACTACAATGACAGATATTTCAGGTTATTTGTCGATGTCATTTGGTATGATAATTCATAATCAATGCTTCAGTAATAATTCTCGATCGTTTCCTCTCATATATGTGTTCATATAAATTGTCGAATTATTGAGTTTGCCATAATTGAGTTGACCTCACTCTTCCTGGCTATTCGATCCATCAACTTCAATCAAACCAACCAAGCCGATAACAGCCAATTAATCGCACATACCGTAATCATTAGGCTCTGGGGAGAAATTGAGGAGTGTTTGTTGCGAAGGAAAACGATCACAAAATATGATATTTCTGTCTATAAAACAAAAAAGAAAATATCTCTCATAGTAACATACATACATAATACTTCAAATTAACTCAGGGAGTATGTAGATATACGTGAGAAAATCAAGGAGCAAAATGTTATTTGGAATTGAAATCCATCGGGTGAAGCGATTTCTCCAAGCAGAATCAGGTCTAGTTTTGATTCAGTAACATTGATATTATTGGAATTTTGATGGCTTTTCTTGTACAGACAGATACAGTAAAAAAAGGAAACATTCTCAATTAAATATTGAATAGAGATATTTTTCTGTGAATTGAAAGTTCTATGATAAAAATAAACTTAGTTCAGTATATATTAGGTATCAATTAATCTCAAGTACAGAAGCAGGTTATATGAGAAATTCCGCCTGTATATGACTGTACAGTTCATATATATAAATGGCGATAACGGTGAGTATTATGAGATCGTCGAAAATATTTCTGCATGATGGCCTTAAGCAAATTTATGCAATAATTTCAAACGCATATTTTTGTACAAAAAACTGTGTGAGCAGATCACCTCTCACTTTAATTCAAAATTCACATTACATTTCATGCGCGCTGTTTTGAAAATGTGGAGATCCTGGTTGAACGTAAACTAACAAATTACTTTGATTCGAACGTTCTATGGAGTGCCGGCCAATTTGGATTCAGAAAAAACAGCTCTACGTCAGACATAGTCGAAGGCCTTGAGGATGGACAGATAGGTATATAATTTTAAATAATATCCATTCATTAATTATTTTTAAATTAACCTTTAATTTTTTTTTTTAGATATATATATATATAATATATATATATATATATATATATATATATATATATATATATATATATATATATATATATATATATATACATCCAAATGTTACCTATACATGCATATATAATAAACGATTACAATTAAAATTATAATTATCGATTTTATTTTATATTTTAGGAAAAACTGTGTTTACATGCTAATAGTAAAAAGAACAACAATGAATAACAGTATAGCCCTTTCATTGTTAACATTTTCGGTGATATGGTGTTTATCTATAATTGTAGTAAGTAATAAGAATTTCAATGAAACTGTGTAATTTTTTTCTTGGCATACTAGATATCCATTTTTTAGTTTTGTTTTTAAACATCGCTGGTGAACTAATATGTATCATGTCTACGTCTAATAGATTATACAGAGTGTCCCTGACTTCCTCTCTTCCTTTCGGGAATGTATAGATAGGATCAAAATATCACCAGTACTTCATATAATTTTGGTTCCTGAAAGCCTTCGTTACCAAGTTACGGGCCCTCAAAGTTACAAAATGAAAAATGTTTTTCTTTGATAACTTTCAAAGTGAATATTCAAAATCCTCTAAATTTTGGTGATTGACTAAACAAATGAATTCCTTCGATGAGCTTTCATGCAGGAGTCAGTTGTTTTGCTACAAAGTCAGGAACGGACTACCCCCGATGGTCCACACCCCAAGGAATGACTGGGATTTGTCAATATGTTTTACCGAAACAAGGTTACCTGGACAATTTCTTGAATGAAAATACTCGTGTGGAAAATCATCGGAGCAACGATTTTCGATTAAAATGCATTTTTGTTCAACGACATCCAACCTGAGATGTCGACCATTATTCGAAAAGATTAATTTGTAATGAAAATAGAAATAATAGGTACAATGTTCATCACAAATTTTTATCATACAAACACGTTTACCTTACAAAACTCATGGTATAAATAATCAATCGCAATACTCAAGAGCAAACAGAAATGCAAAATCCGCTGCAAAAACTTCTCGATATGACCCCCTTCCCTCTCAATACATTTCCTTAGTCGGCGCAAACACCCTCCCTGCACTTAAAATAGCATGCCAGGGTCGTTTCGTATGGCTTCACAATGTAATACAATACAACAAGGCATCTCTGGTGTGAATAGGTGTAGCGTAAACGAGGCTCTTCAGATGCCCCCACAGAAAGCAAATCCAATGGATTTAAATCCGGAGACCGCGGTGGCCATGAATATGGCCCACCTCTACCAATCCATCTATTGGGGGAAATCTGGTTCGGATGGTCCCGCACAATCAAACTAAAATGAGGAGGAGCGTCAGCATGCATAAACCACATATCTCTTCGGGTTTGCAATGGAACATGTTCCAAAAGTCCATTCAAATCGTTCTGAATGAACTCCAAATAACGTTCTCCATTCAATCGGTCATGTAGAACGAATGGTCCTATAAGATGGTTTCCTATGATACCAGCCCAAACATTCACATTGAATTTCTGTTGGTGTTTGGTTTGCAATATCCTATGGGGATTTTCTTCGGCCCATATGTGGAGATTATGAGAGTTTATTACTCCATCTCTACTGGAACCTGCTTCATCAGTGAATAAAACTCGAGTAATACTAGTCATATCCCTTGGCTCATCCAGGAACCAACTGGCATATTCCAGTCGTGCCGGAAAATCTTCAGGTATCATGGCATGTACCTTCTGGATGTGATATGGGTGGAGCAGTTGTTCCCTAATTATTCTATGAATAGTGGACTTGGATGTATGGAACTGTTCTGATAGGTTTCTGATGCTCATTGGAGGATCATCAGCGACAGCTTCCAAAATATTTTTCTCCAATACAAATACGCACAGCCCTAGGAGCGCCTTCGCCACCTCGTTTTGGCAGAACTGAACCGACAATAATATCGAAATAAAACAACAGGCTCCAATTATCCATTAGACATACCTGTCTCCCTCAAGCTGCGATCGACACGCTCTAACGTTTCTCTTGCCGTTAACGTTCGATTGGGAACAGGCTCGGCATACAGACGACAGGCTTCTGCAGCATTACCAAATGCTCGTCCATACGATGCATGCATATCTGCACATTCGTTGAATGTAAACTGTTCGGCCATATCAAAACACTTCAAACTGTCCTATTAGAATATTGACAATACAATGACAACGCACCACTCAACAAAACAAAATCGCATTCCAGTTGTCATTTTTTATCCACACTAATTTTATTTCTTTCTACAAGGTGTTTTTGTCAACATCTGTGGAAGAAATGGAACATAAATTTTTTCACCGGATATTTTGCACCTATTCATGTGCAGCCGTTTTTGTAGTTCATTCGTTTGCTTTTCATCAGTTATGTCTTCCGATGTGCGTTTTTTCAGCTGAATTTATCTTCGGGTTGAAGATTTTCTCCCATGAAATTATACTTATCAGTGGAACTCCTCAACATTTAAGCTGTGAATACGAATTTGCAACATCCAAATGTTGAGTTTCATAAGATTCATATAACACAACACAAAACGTGCTCATTCCACGCGTACATACGAAATATGGACTGAATTCGATATTTCATAGTGGACTAGCTTGTTAGTTCAAAAACACCACGAAACTACATAACTTGATATTTCATTTGAAAAAATATCTACATTGTGGATGAAACTTTCAACTAGGTACTGTACTTTTTGTTTACGACTTTATTTTGGCATATTTTCTGTTATTCCTGTTATAAATGTTGTCGAATTAACGTTAGCATCAGTACTTCTACTGTGAAAATTTTTTATTTCAAATAATGGTGGACGATCGGGTTTGATGTCGTCGAGTAAAACTGCATTTTTATTTAGAATCGTTGCTCCGATCGACTTTCCACACGAGTACTTTCATTCAGAAAATTGTCTACGTAACTTTATTTTGTTGAAAACCATTGGAAAATTATCTGTCATTTCAAAGTTTTGGGGTGTGAACCATCGGAGGTAGACCGTTCCTGACTGTGTAGCAAAACAACTGACTCCTGCATGAAAGCTCATCGAAGGAATTCATTTGTTTAGTCGATCACCAAAATTCAGATGATTTTGAATATTCACTTTGGAAGTTAACAAAGAGAAACATTTTTTATTTTGTAACTTTGAGGGCCCGTAATTTGGTAACGAAGGCTTTTCAAAAGTTATATGAAGTACCGGTGATATTTTGAGCCCATCTATACATTCCCGAGAGAAAAAGAGGAAGTCCAGGGACACCCTGTATAGTTTAGGGCCTATGTATTTATGGCATCTAAGTGCTATGTTGTTTTTTTGGTTTTGGGACTTCGAATGCTTAATTTTTTTGTCTATTATTGTATTCACGAGAAATTTTGTTCATGTTTTTTCTGTATTTATGTTGATACAGCAAGAGACAATGGCAAAATAACTGGCTTATTCGAACACTTCGGTTTCACTATATAAAGTGTTGGATGAGTATCGTATTGGTTTTCTCAAAATAATTTTGAGTATTAGTTTTTGTATTGTATTAAGATTTTTGATAAAGGTTATATTTGCCCCGCCCCATGCTATTATTCCATATAGTAGGTAAGATTCGCCTAATGAGTGATGAATCATTTTCAATTATGATTTTCGATAGATGATAAAATTTGTACAAGAGATATCTTAATTTTTTTATGACGTTATTTATATGTGAGTCCCACTTCGAGTGCCTATCTATGAAAACTCCCAGATATTTGATTCATGATGTCGACGAGATTTCAACAGGGCTATTTTTGTGAATAAATGTCAGTCCATTGTAGTTTGGTGAGTATTTTTCGTAAGATGTGTATGGCATAAAAAATGTTTTGTTGTAGTTTATAGTTAGTAGTTTCGGGTCAAATCAACGCATGATTTTGAGAAAGTCTCTTTTCACTTTATTTTTTAGTACAATCCTCGAAGAGCCGCTATAAAATATTGATTTGTCATCAGCAAAAGTCAGAAGTTCTCTTTCTGATTCGATGTAAAATAAGTCATTCAGGTATATAATGAACAGAATTGGTCCTGAGACAGTTCCCTGTTGTACTCCATATTTAACTGTGAGGCTGTCACTCTCCGTTGCCCCTATTTTCACGCTTTGCGGTCTCCCTGTTAGATAGCTCCTTATCATGTTGTATGGAACCCCACGGAATCCAATATTCTCTGAAGTTTGAATAAGCTGTTCATGACTTACAGTGTCGAAGGATCTTGTTGAGTGATGGCTGTTTGCTGTCAATGGTTTCATTTATTTTCGACACAAGTTGTGCTATTGCATCATTCGTGGATCCATTTTTTCGAAAACCAAACTGTTTATCAGATATGATGTTATATTTACTAACATACTTCTTTTTTTTTAAGTTTTTAGAAGATTTTTGAGAAGTTTGTGATTAACGATAATGGTCTGTATTTCCATTTTATCCCCTTGTTTGAAGCAAGGTTCCATTATAGCTTCTTCGAAAATTGTGGGAAAGACGCCTTCTCTAAATGACTTGCTGACTACGAAAGCGAAAGGATCAGCTATGAAATTTCTTTCAGAGTTTCTGCTCGTAATCCATTACCTCCAGGAGCTCTGTTATTTTTCAGGTTTTGCATTACTCCCATCACTTCGTTTCCATCTGAACCTTCGAGGAAGAAGGAGTTTTTCATTTTGTATTCAGTGTGAGAGAATTTTTCGATATCATCTTCATTCACACAAATTTTTTCAGCCAGTTGTTCTCCTACTTGTGTGAAAAAATCACAAAATGTGTCAGCTATGTTTTTCTCGTCTCCTATTTTGATTCCGTCACCGTTCTTGATTCGTTCGATATCCTTTTTTTTATCTGCGTCTTGTGTGATTTCTTTTATACACTTCCAGGGATTTTGTGAGTGCATTTTATTTCAAAAAATTTGGTCCTGGTAATAATTCATTTTAGTTTTCCTTAGAAGTTCATTCAGTTTATTCCTGAGAGTTTTGAGAAAAATTAAGTTTGTATCCGTAGGTGTTTGTTTAATTTTTTTGTACAGTATATTTTTATGATTGACTGAGTTGACTCATCCCTCGTTACCTATTGTGACCTAACCAAGGCCTTCGACTATGTCTCTCATAACATCCTCTTTGGAAAACCAAGGTATTACGGAATAGGAGGCTTGCCCCTCAAATAATTTGAGATATATCTACATGGTGGATCACAGTACGTGATGACAAATGGTGAAATGTCATATCTGGAAAAGGTTTCACACGGTGTCCCCCAAGGCTCAGTTCTTGGCCCCGTTTTGTTCTTAATTTAGATCAACGACCTCTTGTCACTATATGCTCCCAACCAAAACGGTACTCTTTGCTGATGATATCACCCTGAAAAATTCTTATAGAACATAAACACTCTACTGAAACTATCTGGAGTAACGCTGAAAAAAAGCAAATGACTGGTTTACCACAAATGAACTCATTCTCAATATGATAAAAACAACAACTATTGATATACTCACAACCCGTCTGCCCAGATGTTGTTATAGATTATTCTACTTCATTAGCAATCAATCTCAACAATAAAAGTTTTGAAACTGTTTCTGCAAATCACCGGTATCCAACCAGGGCAGGAAATTTGCTGAAAAACCAAATATAGACTGACAATATCTAATAATAAAAACTTTTCAACAAAACATTTAACTGACGAAAAAATCAACTGAAAAGAAAAAAATAAAATAAACCTTAGTCTTAATGATAATTGAGCTCCTAAACTAATGTGAGTAACTGATTTTGATTCGGCGCCAAACAAACAATTATATTACTATGAAGAAGTAATCGAAACGCCGCTATGCATCTTCCCGCCATCATATTACGCTTTACCTAATTTAATTGCTAGTTTGTATGGCGCCGACTCAAAATTAGTTACTAACATTAGTTTAGGAGCTCAATTATTATTAAGACTAAGAAGGTTTATTTTATTTTTGCTTTTAAGTTGATTTTTTCGTCGGTCTAATTTTTTGTTAAAAAGTTTTTATTTTTTAATTTTTTGTGATTGGAATCTACTAATTACTACCTACTTAATAATATCCACTTCAACTATTTATTGTTATATAATATAAATTATTTTTGAAAGTTCTGGTTAGTTGATTTCATCACTTTGAATATAATTCCATCCTTTCATAGAATGTATAGTATTTCTAATCCCAATTGGACTGACATAAAAAGTTTCGAGAAGGAATTCTCTTCCACACGACAGAACTTTTTTATGATTGTACCAGGAACGCTTCGAAAGTAAAAACACTGGTAGTATATAAATTTTCCATTTGCCGGGCAGTGCATAAGATCACTCCTCGTAGTGCTCTCATTTTCATTGCCGTTCCAATTGGGATTAGAATAACTATAATTATCGTGACGGATATAAGAGGATCTGTCAATGTCAACTATATATGTGTGCCAATGTTCACAAGTGAAAAATCAATCATCCCCTATTTTTCTACCCATACGGGTGGATTATTACATTTCAATCCGAAATATGATCATCTATGGGGTATACCCTAGGTAATAAAAAAAGAATCATCCAAATCGGAAAACCCACTACAAAGTTATGTCTGATAGAATCGGTTAACGGACCAAAATTCAGGGGGTGAACGATCAATATCCCCCATTGTGCCACCCTTGGAGATGGAACTAACTTCGAAGTACACCCTATCCAATAAAAAAAAATCATTGGAATCGAACTGCTCTGTGAGAAGTCATGCGTAATCATACATAAAAAAAAATATACGCGTCGACTAGAGAACCTCCTCCTTTCTGATTTCGTCGGTTAAAAAGGTTTTTCATTAGTTATTTCATTCAACATGTTTTCAACTAGCTCTTGGTAATTGTCAACTTTGTTATTCCCTGAAAAACCAGAGACTACTGCTTTAAAACTATTCCAACTTTTTTTTTAGCACTGGTAAGTAATTTTGGGAATTCTACACTGGCAATTTTGTTTTTAAATTGTGAACCTACAAAAATTCCAGCTTTAATCTTCGCTTCTGAAAACTTTGGAAAAAAGTTTTTTAAAAATATAAAAGCTTCAGATTTTTCATCTAGTTTTTTTACGAATTGTTTCATAATTCCTCACTTTCAGGTTCAGAAATAGGTGCACATTCATTGTTTCGTTTTCCAACCCGAAATTCTGTTCTTATTAGTGGCCATGATCGTTGAATATAGTGTCGAGCATCTGCTCTACTATCCCATAAACAGAGATAACACGGATATTTTCTATATCCACCCTGTAGTCTCATTGAAAATTGTACCATCTGAAAATATTCAATGAACTGCCACTTATACTCTTGATACTTTGAAGCTATTGGTGAAATTTTTACACTTTTTACACAGAATGAGCGACTGGAAGAGATGGAAATTTATTTCTGTTATGTAATAGAACGGCTTTCAAGCTTTTCGTCGAGCTATCAATAGATGAACGCCATTCACTGGGAACATGGGCATTCCAAGTGCTTTGAACAAACCTCCCATATCGTTACAATAACAAGGTCCATCTTCTTTGGTGAAAAACGTAGCAAATGTCTCATGCCGACTTCGTTGATCTGTTATTTTCAAATCAGTAAGCAAATTCCATTGCTTCAAGCGATAATCCGAAAGCTCTGCCTTACTCTTCGGCAAATGCAGATCACTTATTAAGTCATTGAAGTCTTCTGGGCTGAGAAAATGGGGTTTCGGTCATTCCTGAGGGGGTACAAATTCTTCATCTTCAATATATTTATTTGAACTCTGAGATGAGCTTGATTGAGACAATGTTTTAGGAGGTTCAGGTACTGGAAGTTGTGGGCTATGTGAGATTGTAGCAGAAGATGAAGGAAGATTAGGATTTTTGCCTTTATGTATTTTAGCTCTCGCCGACTTCTTGGTACTGCGAATTTCATACTCCGTTTCTCATCACGATATCAACCTGAAATGAATAAAGATAAAAATAAACATATTTATATATTTGACGTGGATACGTCTGAAACTCACGGCTGCATCAAAAATACAAACAACCAGGGATTTTTTTACTAAAAATTGTTCACCTTCTGAACATCTCTTGCAATCACTACAAGCAACATGTGGAGCCCAGGGCTTGTCTAGATTCCAAACAGGGCAGTTGAAATAGGCTTCGTAGGATTCACAAAGCAAAGCAAACTTTATATGAAATATGAGTATGAATGAATGAATTTTAGGACAAAAACCAAAAAAAAATTGTAAAGTTGTATTATTGACTACTCCATTTTCAAGGGAAGATGTTCATAGTTAGCACAACCAAAAGACATTCTACAGACGTGTAGTCTTTTTTTCGAAAGCATTCATCACATGTAACTGAAAGCACTGAAATTCATTATTCAGTTTATCTGAAGGTGGATGTCTATATATTATTCCTGGAAACGACAGACATATCCATTTATAAATGGAATTATATTACAACATGAATCAAAGCATATTCATGTTCATGAAGCATTCTAATGATTATCTGGTATTCGCCGTTTCATTGTTACAAATCATTTTCGTATATTTGTTTTGTCGATTGAATGGAATCCTAATTGATGCTCCAATTACCGGTCGATCGATATTCGAAATATATTACATAATCACATCGATATAGGATATTTTGAATAATATATGTACCAAGAAATAATTGGATATTATTTTTTGCGACTAGTATACACACAGAACAAAAAAAGTTACCTGATTGCCATAAAAAAAGCATTACGACAATGTATTTGGACATTATTTTTCAACCGATGCCCTTGTGATCACTATAATGTTCAGTTGTTGATTGTCCGATGAAGAGGTGTTTATATGTTCACTATGAGGATATTGCTCAAGGACCACGTTCATTGATACAATCCCCTTGAACATCGACTGTCGATCCTGGCAACAATGTATTTTATACATTAACCAATCAGTTTCATTTCTCATACTAATTATTGAAACATGTATTTTGTATTCTTTCATGGCCTACAAAGATTATTCTAACACCTAGAGTTCATTGTCGAATCACAAGAGTGTGTTAACATCAATGTTTTTTTGTGCATTTACCAACCAACTTTATTCCTCATTACGATGATTCAAAGGTATATTATATCAATAAGAGTACATCTTTTGATCACCAGCAAACATTCATTCAATGTTCAAGAGTATTATCGTAATGCTCGAGGACATTCATTACTGGCTGCATATTATTATCCTAGGCGCCTTAAAATAGAGGGCATACCTAGGGTGCAAAACAAACTGAGGATTCCTCTTGGAAAATTAATAGGTCTTTCTCAATCAGGTATTGAAACTAAAAGATGAAAAGTGTGTTTTATTCAACACCCTGTATGTTTCCATGATATGCAATAGAGAACAATGTTATTATTTTTGGAGAACACCATTTGAATAATGAAGTAACATGTCAGTTGCCATAGTGGCATTCAAGGAAACTTATTCTGTAGGATACTGAAAAAATCATCAAAATTGCATTTCCAAATTATTTACTGAACTTTCAGAAAAAATTGAGATTTCATTACCAAAAACACAGAAAAAATCAAACCCTCCTCAGTTGACGCAGACTCATTCCCATTTAATAAAATGTGATTGATATCAGTTTAGAGCACCCAATATGCAGAAAAATTGTACTGAATTTCACATAGAAATATTGGAGGCAACACATATTTATTCCCAAAGAGGAATCCCCAGTTACCAGTTTCGCACCCCAGCTATGAAATATATTTTTAATCAAGAAAATTTTGGTTTCTAGAATTCTGCAATAAGAAATGTATTCATATTTCATATCAACAGGATAATCTGCTTATTTCAACTATGTTGTGAAAAAAGGTACTTTCCTATAAAACATTCCTATTTCATATAGTTAATATAGATCTACATCTTCATCCAACAAAACTTTTAGCTTTCTCTAGATATTCACACAAAATGTGTATTTTTTAGTAAGAGTTGTTTGATTTTTAACCGACGAAACCAAAAACGAAGAGGTTCTTTAGTCGTCGCGTATATTTTTTTTTATGTATGATCACGCATAACTTTCAACTGAGACGTCCTATTCCGATAATTCTCCCTTCAATGAATAGGGTGTACTTCGAAGTTGGTTCCATTCCAATTTAGAAGATGAAATCCACCCCTAAGGGTAGCAAAATGAAGGATATTGATCAATCACCCTCTGAATTCTGGTCCGTTAACCGATTCTATCAGACATAACTTCGTACTGGGTTCTTCGATTTGGATGATTTTTCTCTTTATTAGATAGGATTTACCTCATAGTTGATCAAATTTGGATTTCGAATGGAATTATCCACCTTTACTGGTAGAAAAATAGGGAATAATTGATTTTTCACTTGTGAACATTGGCACACATATGTTGTTGACAATGACAGATCGCTAATGTCATTATTTTTGTTCTCCTACATCCATCACAATCATTATATTCTGTGAGAGGATGGAATGATATACAAAGTAATGAAATAAACTAACCAGAACAACAAAAATGAAAGGTACCGCCACGAGACAGTTGAATTAGGAAATTATTAAAATTTGACATACGTGTTGTTTAACATGTGAAGAACACCTCTATGGAATTTCAACAAGTTTCACCATCTCGAACACGAGATATATATATATATATATATATATATATATATATATATATATATATATATATATAATTGAAGTTGACTCAATTAACACGTAACATATGGACCATGCATAGGTAAACAGCACATAATTAATTCTACCGTTAGTACTAAAATTAAGAAGTTTATTAAAAACAAGGAGGAGCTAGAGCAGGATATCACAGATATTGTGAAAAATAATCGAAGTGATTGACCATCTTGTTTGACAGATATAATTAAAACTATTCTCGTCATTCAAAATATTCCACGGAAAGCGCACAGCCTGAAGGGGGGGTCGTAGAGAAATCCACAGAAAAATGTTTCTATCAATATTCAATTGAGAATGTTTCCCTTTTCGACGGGGGACCATTTGAGGGTCTGAACGCGAAAAAAAACTCCTCCTAGTTGACCCCACCGATTTTAACAATACCCCCCCCTCAAAAGGTCAAAAAGAGTACTACAAAAAGCCCATTGGAATTTTATCGAAAAACAATAATTTTTTCTCATGACGTATGATTTTTTCTAGTGAGGGGGGAGGGGGGGGGCGGGGTCTGAAAATATTGTTTTGCTGCGCTTTTCGTGGACATCAATTTTTTGAGTCGCCAACTTTCTATAACGAAAAATTCTCTACAGTAGATTGGGGGGGCAAGTGCCCCCCTTCAAAAAAAAAATCCCTATATACAAAAATGATAACTACGAATCACGTGTGGTGAACTCAGTCGTCTGAGATTTTCCATGTATGTCCTATTCAATAACTTCATTGGGCACGAAAAACCACAGAATTGCTGCATCTCGTCCATCTGAAAAACAAGTCAATTCGTGTTATTACAACTGCCATGAAGAGACTGCTTTCTCTTTCTGGTTTTTCAAAGGTGAAAAAATACAGGAATATATTATTACTCTGATCTGATTTGGCCGTACTCAAAACTCTTTGGACTCAATGAGGCTTGAGTATCGTACTCAACTTCTTCCATTTATGACACAGAAATATGGGAAAATTTATTTTTTCAGAAGTAACAGTCATTCATTGAAGAGTGAAAACAACAGAACATCATTTGCCATGTGTGAATCGTTGAGTTTTTTCCTATTGAATCAAATGTCTCGGCAAGCATCAGATGACGGAAAAAACTTCAAGTTTATTAAATCGAAAAATAAATCAATACAAATCAACACAGCTACAGAAAAATAGGGGTAAACATTGAATATAAAAGAGTTACGAACTGATAGAACGCTTCTGGTGTTGATTAAATGAAATTAAAATGAAATTCAAAAATGCTGCAATCACCTGCCACTCTATTATTCTTTGGGATGAGCTCATGAACAGACTTATCGGAAAAATATTGAAAACCCCACTTCAAAATATCGAAATTCTTTCACGATATGCGAGAAAGAGGCAGATCGACCCATACATTTTCAGTACGTTTACCTATTTGAAAGTTGAAATTGTAGAATTGTAATTGCTTCTGACCGTTTCGCAACCTCTCGTGCGGCGTGGTTAGGTTATTAAAAAATTCCGATTCAATAAATGGTAATGAATCTAAAAAAAATATGATATTTTACCAGCAGACACAAATATCTCACATGTGACACTCAACACACAAAACTTCTACTTCTATAACCTATATAAATTCTCGTGAAACGATGATTATCGATGTAATCGTGACTTCGGATACCTAAGTCAGAGTTAGGACTGTTCCCAGAACCGTTCATACTGCGATCCCGAAGGAGCGCATACTAGTTCGCTCCGACAGTCAGTTCTTGATCCGTCCTGTTGAAAAGGTCATGGGTGAGTCCGCGCCCGATGCATTTTCGGGAACATGTAATTTGGTTCCCAGATTAAGAAGGGTCTGAAAAATGTGTGATTCGGTTCCCGATATTTCAGGTTTACCTAAATTTTATGTGTAATTTGGTTCCCGACATTTTTGTTCACCTGGTCTCTAAGTGTAATTTGGTTCCCGGAGAGAAAAATTATTTCAACCAATTAATTTTTATTTTATTTCTCTCATATTATGAAAGAAAAAAATAACTTCTAATTTGTTCATTGAATCAATAATTCTTTGATTTTATAAACATACAACCTATACATCACACAAACTTCTATCGTTCTATACTTCTTATCCACTTATAATAATAAAAATACAATATCAAATAGTTGCAGCACAATGGAAAGAAACACACTGAATAAAATCATTTTTTATAAACATACAACATAATATCAATTTATCGTTCTATACTTCTTATCTACTTATAATAATAATAATACAATATCAAATAGTTACAGCACAGAGAAAATAAACACACTTAATAAAATGTAGTCGACTAATTTCATTTCCAGAATAAGATTCTATCATTTTTGCTATATATTTTTGACGATTTTCCACTATATTGTTATGTATTTGATATTGATGCTTTGTAATTTTACATAAGTTTCAATTTGAAATTCTTGAAGTTTTTCCAAAAAAATTAAAATGAATGGATGTGCTTTATAAAAATACGCATTAAAATGTTTATGAAAAGATTCACAAGCATTAGTGGTTCGTGTAAGCTCAGCTGAATTCTCTAATTTCATTTCCAGAATAAGACTCTATCATTTTTGCTATAAATTTTTGACGATTTTTCACTATATTGTTATGTATTCGATATTGATGCTTTGTAATTTTACATAAGTTTAAATTTGAAATTCTTGGAGTTTTTTCAAAACAATCAAAATGAATGGATGTGCTTCATAAAACTACACATTAAAATGTTTATGAAAAGATTCACAAGCATTAGTGGTTCATGTAAGCTCAGCTGAATTCTCAGCCCAAAGAAAGGGTGGAAAAAGAGACTCTTCTGTTATATAATTATCTGTTAAGTAATCGAAATACTAGCGTTATAGATGTGTCTTGTGACGCAAGCAATAAAATTTATAGTACATGTTGATGGCAGATTTTTCTGTAATATTCTGTAAATGACCTACACAGGTTTTTCGGATAGGTCCTCTACAGCTCTTATTTGCAGACGATTTAAGTACTGCACAACTGCATCATGAGAATGTTCTTGTATGGGTTTTGTTATGTTTAAATTTTCAAACATTCCTCCAAAGTAAGGATAAATGATTTGCACTTTCTGTTTGTACAAGTCCATGGCTTCTCACCACTTTTCAGGATGTTTTGAAAACCGTATTCATAGTTATTGAAAATCAATAACTGCTCTCCTCGTCCACTCAAAATTATTTCAGGATTCATGGCGAAAATTCGAGACATTTTTAAAGAAAATTGAATGTCACTGAGCAAGCAAGATTCAAAAACACAACTGACTGTCACAGAAGAAATACAACTCTGAATAAAAGTAATACTCATAGAACAAGCAAAAAATAGACAACTTACTTTTGGTTTTTCCAAATTTCACTAACACGAACAAGGGACTACGCAGGTAGTCCCCGGAAACCAAATTACTAATGACTTTTTTGGGATCGGGAACTGAATTTCATATTATTATCAAGCATCTCAAATAAATTTCTAATTTACTAGCTAACGGGAACCAAACTACCAACACCCGCATTTTCTGGGAGAGTCGGTTGAAAGATATCGATAATGACCTTCCCGAAGGTCCCTATGTGATCTTATGGGTTTAAGTTTATTATTTTATCGGTTCAACTTGAATTGGTACTGTGTGTGTGTGTTTGATATTTTGTCTGTTTCCGTTCATTGTAAAAAAAAGTGGTTTTAACCGCCAACTCAGTTGCAAAGCAACCCTCGGAAGTCAGAGAGTCAAGTTAAGAATTGAGTGAGTGGAAATAAAGAATTAAGTAAGGAAAATGTAGATACGCTAACAGTAAACGATGATCACCTAGTGAAAAAAAAATTCATTACGGCCGAAAGAAAGTTCTTCTAAAATCAGCTATTTACTATTCATGGACTCAAAATGGGCATTTTGTCCATTTGGTTTCCTTTTTGCAGCCAAATAAACAAGCTGATACTTATGCTACTGCATTCAAATGTATAGAAGACCTTTTTTTAACATCATCTTTAACCCTGAAATTATCTTTGCCGATTTCGAGAAGGCTATCCACTTTGCTTTGTTGAATGAATGTAAATTTTATCTCGGGCAGTAAATTGGATATTTCCGGGCGACGCAATGATTGGTCTTGGAATTCTTGAAGTCATCGTTTCAGCACATCAATCTTTCATTGTCTTGCTATTTGCTTCCGTTTTCTTGCACTTCATTCAATACTTTTTTTTTTCACCCATTTGCTTCAGCTGGACCAACTTCTTTGAATTTCATCTTGTCGCATCATTGAAAACAGCACGGCAGTAGTTTACCGCTGGCGACAGATGAAGCTTACTGAACGCAGCTTATCTACATTCTGTCAATCCATCTATTACCGGCATAACCTAACATAACCCTGCTTTGTATTGCCTCTGTTGATGGTTAACACTTATTTGCTTTTATATTTTTATTCATAATAATGGATGATGAGTTGCCGTCATGAAAAGGCGTGGAACCCATAGTACAATTTTCCTATGTACTACATAATTGGAAACATGAGGGCTCTGATCTTTGGACTTTGGGGGGTGTAGGCTGCTTTCTCATTCTGGCAGCTAATCGATAGTAATGGGTGGTATACCTGTATGGTTTATTAATTCTATTCGAATTTCTACTTGGCAGTTTATAGATTTCCAAAATTAAGCTCCATAATAAATTATTTGAATTATTGTATCATGTCATCCTCATCCGGATCGATTCCGGCTTCAATATCTAATAATAGCCCAAGTTACTTTGATCATTTCATTTTTGGTAACTTTGACATCGTTGTAGACATTTAGTCTAATTAGACAAATATTGTAATAATCTCGCCCTCATTGTGGAACAGTCGGTATGAACTAGGACAAAAAATGCCCAGGCAACTTAATTGGTGCAAAAATAGGCAATGTTGGGTATATACTAGACCTGTTAACCGACTTGTGTATTCCCTAACTATGTGAACATACATGAGGTATTAATTAGGTTAATATTTGCTACAAAGTTTTTCCTGAAGGTTCAAGTATTTTGAACACATTTTGCTGGTTACCTTTTGGTGGAATTCAACTAATGAATAAATGTGTTGACCCATGAGGCTGTGAAGGGATATTTGTGAGAGAGAATATGTTTATTGTTGCTAAGAGTTATCTCTTGTTAACAAACACAATGTTATACAGTAAGATTATCGATAATCAGTCAATTTACAAATTTTTTACAGCTTATTTCAAAATCATAACAGACATTAGCTCATTGTAAATAGTTAAGTTTTCACAATAACATTAATAAAATGTAATATAATACAATAAAAGAACATAAATAATATAGATTAAACAGATAATATAAAAAGATGGAGAGATTGGTATACTTAATAAACTAGAATATCACAGTGTGTCATCAAAGTAATCTTGTAGAGATTATAATAGGCTTTATCACTCAATATGCTTTTTTTTTTTTTTTTCTTTTTTTTTTTTAAATAGTTTTAGCGATGTTGTTTCTTTAATTTCTAGCGGGAGTTTATTGTACATCTTAATACCATTATATATAAGTGAGTTATGTGTCAAAGTTGAATTGGGTATTGGAAGCCTGAGTTGGTTAGCTTGACGGGTTGAATATGCAGTGTTCGTGACTTCATAATTAGCTCTGTTCTTGTGGATTATGGTCACTGTTTCCATTATATATATTGAAATGACTGTTAATATTCAATGCTCAAGAAAGAGGGGTATACCTGAATCTTGCCTCTTGGCCTTACAAAGATATCTGATGGCTCTTTTCTGTAAGACAAAGACTGACTGCATAAGTGTGTTACAGCAACCTCCCCAGAAGGCTATACCATACCGCAGTTGGGAATCTATCAAGGCGTAGTACACAGCCTTAGCATTGGAAAAACCTAGCTCTTTCACAATATTTCTTAGCGCGTAACATCCAGATGCAAATTTTTTATTGAGATGTCTGATGTGTTCGTCAAATTTTAGATTTTTATCTAGATGGACTCCTAGAAATTTCGATGTGGTGCTGTTTTCGATAGTGTTTGTTCCTAAAGAGATATCTGAAAATGTACATTTGAATGCTATTACATTGGTTTTTTTAGTGTTAAGTGTTAGGAAATTAAAATCGCACCAATCTTTTACTTTAATCATATCTGCACTCATTCTGGTATGCAGCCTGTCTTTGTCTTTGTCATGCCATATCAATGTAGTATCGTCGGCAAAGATAGTGAGTTTTCCTGTAATTGGGATGTTAGTCAGATCGTTGATGTATAGGAGAAACAGGACGGGACCCAGAACAGAGCCTTGGGGTATGCCATATTTCACATCACTGATATTCAAATCCGAAGACGTCCTTAAAATTTGCTTCCTTGCAGTGAGATATGATCTTATCCAAGCATGACTGTTATCCCTAAAACCGTATCTGCTGAGTTTTTGTAGTAGTATATCATGGTTGACACAGTCAAATGCCTTAGAGAAGTCACATAGAACCGCTGCAGTTGTTTCCGCGTTGTTGATTTCATTTGAAGTTCATAACAAGTTATTTCATACTATGCACTACGCCTAATAAGTTTGTGGCTTCTAAGGAGATCCGGTGGTCTCAATTAGGTAAGATTTTTATAACTCGAATTACAACTTTGGAGTTAGTAGGTAGTTGAACGTAAAATATTCGGTCAGGAATAGGTAATTTCGGACTTTTCGAAGCCATTCTACCTCTCTGCTTGGTATAATTACCCCATAATGCTAGTTGGGATAAGTGGCGCCATCTCTTGACTATTGCAAGTTGATACATCAGTTTCAATCAGGGTCCTTTCACAATATCTATCAGATGTAGTTCTATGCCCGGCGTAACTTCAGATGAGGAAGCAATTGCTTTCTATTAAATGTAACAAAAAAAAACTTCAGTTATTGTCGTAAATTTTTCAATTTTCCAAAAACAAATAACCCAAGGCAAGTAAAATGAGATACGAAGGAAAGCAGAAGAAATATTCAGCATCGCTATGAATTTTAATGAACGTGATATATTGTTCCGTTTCTCCATGTTTCTTTGCAACCACAGTATCCTCTGAACATGGCCATTGTACTACAAATAATATCAGATATCACATTGAAGTGGAGTGAACACTTCCATTTATTTCTTTCACGTGAGAAATGATATGGAAAATGGCATTCATAATGGAAATTAAATGTGGCTGCGGGAACCGACACCACACCGCATATGTTCAACAAAGGTGTGCTTTAATTTCCTCTATATAATTCAACACGGCGACTGAAAGATCAATGAACGCTGTAGGGTCGGTTGGTTATATACTGGCGGAGCCACCACTGTAGTTTTTTGTGTATACATATGATGAGGAATATATAATACAAAATGTCCCGTACCGTAATGTTCAAATTTTGATAGTGTTTCAAGTAAGAAAAACGCAAAACTTGTTTATCCATTTTTATTTGTTTCAAAGTTACAGGTCAATGAATGTGTTTGTCAGATCAAGAAAAAATGTACTCCTAAAGTCAATAAAACTCATTTCATCTGGAAAAATAATCAATTAACAATATTTCCGAAATGTCCACCTCCTTGTTGAATGCAGGCTTGTGCCCGTAAGCCAGTAGAAGAAGTACATATCCGAATTTCGGCAGCCAGATGAACACTATCCAATAACTCTTCTTTTGTGTTTGAAACTTTTGCGTGGACTTAATCTTTCATGTACCCCCATAAATAAAAATCGAGGGGATTGATATCGGATGATCTAGGTGGGGCAGGTCGGGCAGTTTTAAGTATAACATTTTATTATGCGACGTTAACAATCACAGGTCTGTTATTGAATCTTTTTTTCTATAAAATCCGTTTTTATTGACTTTAGGAGTACATTTTTTTCATGATCTGACAATCACATTCATATACAGGCCTATGAAACAAATAAAAATGGATATACAAGTTTTGCGTTTTTCTTACTTGAAATGAAGTCTACTTTGCACTAATATATATATATATATATATATATATATATATATATATATATATATATATATATATTTGTAGAAATAGGTAGTATCTTGACTGGAAAATAATTCACAAAAGGAGAAAAATCAGATTTCATCTTCTCTTGAGGTTGCAGTCAGTTCAAACAGCCAGTGTAATAATACTCTTTGTTGTTTGTCAAGCTTTAGAAATAGTTTTATTTCATTATCAAAACATCTAAAAATTCCAATTATTAGTAGACTAAAAAAGACTACGGGAGAAAAACTCATTGATTCATCCAGATGAGATGGAAGTTCTTGATAACAAAATTTTGGCGAATATACTGAGAACCAGTGCATTCGCCATATCTTTTAATCGTAAATTATGCTAAGAACGGCCTCAGTGCATCAACCATATTTTTCTAGTAGCCACTGAAGAGTTCCACTATTCACTTCCTGGCTCCATCATCAGATCAGCTTCAAGATACCAAATTATATTATTGTCATCCAAACAACATATACATACCAAACCAAGTTTCATTTCGATACGGCAATGAGAAGTAGGTTAAAATTGACTTGCAAGATTTCCTTACATTGTTTGATAGCTAATAAAAGCGTTTTATTCAAAATAAACATATATATATATATATATATATATATATATATATATTTATATATATATAGATTTATATATATATATATATATATAAATCTTTCTTAAGTATCTCCAAAATAAATTTTGACAGTAACTTCGAATTCTGGAACCCCAATAAGTGATTTTTGAGGAAAAATTACCCAACTTTTTTGGACATGTTTTTTTTTTGAGTTTTTGTCCGGAAACTGATGGAACTTTTGTGATGAAAAAAAAAGTAGTTACAACTTTTTTGTGCTTTTCCGATACCATAAAATACTTAGGAATCACTATTGACATGCACCTACGCTGGAACTTACATATAAAAAACTTAATTCGGAAACTAAGAGGTATACTATCTAAATTCAAATACTTCTTAGAAACTTAACACTTGAAAATGATGTACTATGCATTTATACAGTCCCAAATAACATATGGTTTAATAATGTGGGGGGGACTAAATGGAGGGGCACCTTACGAATTTGAATGTTTTCTAAAAATGAAAATTTAAAATTTATACTGCACAAAGGCAAAACGTACCTACTCAAGTGACATTGTTCACAAAGAAGCCGCTCTATTAGATATAGGTCAACTATTCTGTGACAGTGTACTCAGCAACATAAAAAAGGCAATGTGCATCTGGAACCAGTCTCACACGCTCCTACAACACAAGAAATTAAAAAAATCTTTGAATTCCCCAGGTTGTGAGAACACCTTTCCACAAAAAAATGCTTCGTATTTAGGACCAAGACTTCAGCAAATGATTCAAGAAAAAATAAAAATACCAGCGATGGAAAATTATTCAAGAAAAAAAGTGTATTCATGATAATGAAAAATATTTCTTTCAAAATTCAACCTTTAAATAATTCAATTGATTAATCAGAATTGCCATAAAATGAGATTCTGCTCTGATATGATCTCGAAATAATTCGCTTGGATTTTGATTTGTATATTTATATATTATCACGTTTTATTTTTTGATATTATATTATTATATATACAACATTTATGTTAGATGAACTCTTACATAATTTATTCATCTCATTGGGTACTATATCACGAACAAGCAGTGAACTTCAATTACTGCTTCAGTGAATGCCTTGTTTACTTGCCCACTAAACATTAATATAATTTTTGTCGGAGTTTAGTTGGGATTGGGATCAGTGAACATTTTCTATTAATTCAATTAAATTTAACCTCAAGGCTCTGTAACAATGGTTTCTCATATAATACAGTATAAAAAGTATAAAAAAATTGTTGTGAACTTGCCATGAAATATTATTGTAATCAACGGTTTTGTAAAATATTTGGAAAATACTTACCAAAAGTAGTTCTTTCCGGGTTTGAATCCTCAAAAATATAAAGCATGGTCAGACGTAATAGATACACAAACGAAAATCCACACACAAGGCACAATAGTACATATATTCTACTGAACACTGAGTTAAAAATCTGAGAGTAGGAAGAGATTTGAGAATAAAAAATATAAATAATGGAACTATGTCAGTGTTTTTCTTATTGATGAGAAAACAGGTGTAATACTAATGATAATTTATAAAGGAATGTGGTTATTCAAATTGAAAAAGGCAGTATTCAATCCATCGATGTCTCTTCTAGCTTTAGCGCTGTCATGTTTGAGAATTTGGATCGTTTCACATAAAAAATTTTTGGAAAGACATGGTTGAACATCAAAAACAACTGGGGTTGCGAAATCAAAGTTATGGTTATTTTCTATGGCATGTTCAACTAGAGCGGTAGGAGTGATGATATTAAGTTTCTTCAAAAGTCTCTCTAATGTTCGGACATTCGTTTTTTCAGATACCTATCAGTTTGTCACACAAATAATGTATTACAGTTATTACAATCAAGTTAATATATAACATTGGATTGTAACTCTAAAGGAGTTTTTTCTTTATGTTTCGAAAGAAAGTATTTTCCGATGGTGTCAATCAAAACTGTTGCAATTTTTTCTGAGAGATTATTGACATATGGTATTTTGTTAACCGACGAAATCAAAAAGGAGGAGGTTCTCTATTCGACCCGTATATTTTATGTTTTTCCATAATATTTTTTTATGTATGATCACGCATAACTTTTTACTGAGGGGTCCGATTTCGATAATTCTTTTTTCAGTGTATAGGGTGTACTTCGAATTTGGTCCCATTTGAATTTAAGAGATAAATAAAACCTAAGGGTAGCGAAATGAAGGATATTGATCACTCACTCTCTGAATTCTGGTCCGTTAACCGATTCTATCAGGCATAACTTTGTACTGGGTTCTTCGATTTGGATGATTTTTTTTTGATAGATAGGGTATACCTTATATCTGGATTTCGAAAGGAATTAGCTACCCTTACGGGTAGCAAAATAGGGGATAATTGATTTTTCACTAGTGAACATTGGCACACACATACGTAGCTGACAATGGCAGATCGCTACTGACATTATTCTTGTTCCGTCAAAATCAGTATATTTTATGAGAGGATGGAATGATATACGGAGTAATGAAATAAATAAACCAGAACAACGAAAATAATTTATATTACAACAAATAGTAAAAGTAGATAATCATATTATTTAACTGGTAATAGTTGAAGTAAGGTGGGTAAGTAAGTATTTTGGAAGTAATCAAAAAACAAGTAGGTAGTAATTGGTAGATTTCAGCCACAAAAAATTGAAAAATAAAAACTTCTTAACAAAAAATTAAACCGACGAAATACGGAACTGAAAAGTAAAACTAAAACTTTTCAACAAAAAATTAAACCGACGAAAAAATCAACTGAAAAGCAAAAAATAAAATAAATCTTCTTAGTCTAAATGATAATTGAGCTCCTAAACTAATGTAAGTACCTGATTTTGAGTCGGCGCCAAACAAACTAGCAATTGAATTAGGTGAAGCGTAAAATGATGGCAGCGAGATGCACGGCTGCGTTTTGATGACTTCTTTCGTAGATAATGATCTTCGATAATTGTTTGTTTGGCGCCGACTCAAAATCAGTTACATAGTTTAGAGCTATATCATGACGAATAAGGTTTATTTTATTTTTCTTTCAGTACTCGTCGGTATTTTGAAAAGTTATTACTTTCAGTTCATTTATCGGTTTATTGTTAAAAGTTTATTATATTTTATTGTTTTTGTTAAATTATCTGTTGCGATCCATGGTTTGGTTTTCGTGAATAATTCTGTTGACTTATTATATTGGGTAATTATTCTTTACTTGGTATTGTTTTATCAATTCTACATTGTTTTTATGGTATTCTGTGTCCGACATGGAAACTGCTCTGGTTTTTTTTAGTCCAAAAATCTTGCCGAGAAACTGGGTTTATAATACCTATCTACTTTTGAGGTATAAACTGTTTTTATGATTTTAGTGTCAAGATATGTTATGGTATTATTATTTTCAACTTCCAAGGTGAACTTTAATTTTGAGTGAAAACTTTTGAAATATATGTGAAATTTAACTTTTTTATCTCTAGGAATGGCAGTAATTATGTCATCAACATTTCTTTTAAAAAAAGGTACTGAGAAGGATAATTTTAACACGCTTTATATTAGCTTCACTTGTATGTTTGTTTGTAACCGACCCCTTTGGGCGCAATTTTGACCCACTTTAAACGGTCATATTTCATTCAAACTTTGTAGATTTATCGAGGACCGATGACAATACACTGATTTGATAAGATTATTCCATTTTTTATTTGCAAAAAAATAATAAAAATAATAGTTTGAAAAGAACTAAAAAAACACGCTTTTATAAATAAACCAAACTAAAAAGTAGGAAATATATAATAGTTTGAAAAACTAAAAAACACGCTTTCATAGAGAACCAAACTGAAACAATTAAAAATAAGAAAAAAATGTTATTTCATTTGAAAAAAGCGTTGCATGGTATTGCCTCGGCCAACAATTACCTGATGTGATCTGAGACATTTCTTACTTCACTGCCTAGGTGTGTAATGTACTATATAATTATTGATACTATGCACCCCATGCTTTTTTTCAATATATTTTTTATTTTTTTTTATAATTTTCTATTTTTTTAGTTTGGTTTTTTATAAGAGCGTGTTCTTCAGTTTTTTAAAAGTATTATTTTTTTATACATTGTTTTTGTAATTCTGCACAATGGGTGACATACAGTTTTCCATTCCTGAATCATTGAAATTAAAATCACTTGATTCTAAGCAAAATTTGAAATTCCTTATGAAGATGTTGAATGATAATGTTCTAGATTCTGAAATTTCATTCCACTTTCTTCTATTATTCTTATTGTGAGATCAAATGGTATGGCGGTGAAAAAAAAAACATCTAGAGGGATAAGTGTGTAATTATTAGGCATTTTTTTATCTTTGTTGAAATTTGAGAATTCAAAAGAGTTTTTTCCATAAAACTTATCTTTTTCAAAGACATTTTTTCAAATTTCACCAACCCATTCGGATAATTTGTGAATTGGAGAACCTACCAAATTGATAATGGTAGGTTTCAGGAATTTTTGGAAGAGAATAAATTTTAGGAAAAACTAGCTTTTTGAGGATTTCAGACATTTTTCATCTATGTAGTGTTTGTGAAAAAGTTCTTTCATCAATTTATTAGATTTGTTTTGGATAGTTGTGGTTGGATTTTTAGTAGGATTTAGTATGTTCTTTCATCTTTCGTCATTTTCGGAGCTTTGTCAATGGATTCACGCTTGTCAAGGACAACTGTGTGTTGATTTTTAACCGACGAAACCAAAAAGGAAGAGGTTCTCTAGTCGACGCGTATATTTTTTTTTCATGTATGACCACGCATAACTTTTACTGAGGCGACCAATTCCGATAATTCTTTTTCCAGTGGATAGAATGTACTTCAAAATTGGTCCCATTCGAATATAAAAGATGGAATCCACCCCTAAAAATAGCAAAATGGAGGATATTGATCACTCCCCCTCTGAATTCTGGTCCGTTAACCGATTCTATCAGGCATATTTTTGTACTGGGTTCTTTGATTTGGATGATTCTTTTTTTATTGAATAGGGTATTCCTCATAGTTGTTCATTTTTGGATTAATAATGGAATTATCAATTCTTACGGGTAGAAAATAGGGGATAATTGATATTTCACTTGTGAACATTGGCACACATATGTAGTTGACAATGACAGATCGCTACTATCATTATTTTTGTTCTCCTACATCCGTCACAATTATTATATTCTATGAGAGGATGGAATAATATACAAAGTAATGAAATAAACTAACCAGAACAACAAAAATAATTTATATTACAACAAACAGTAAAACTAGATAATCATTGATTTGTTGAAAATATAAACAGGATGTTCATAAAATCAGATGTGGAATCATCTGCGACTGAAGTAGTTGTTTTCTGTTAGACATTCACAAAAAATAACTTCATTTTAATCGTGGATTTTCCAATTCATAGAAAAATCTTTCTATCAATATTCAATTGAGAATGTTTCCTTTTTCAACATAGATAATCATATTATTTAACTGGTAATAGTTGAAATAAGGTGAATAAGTAAGTATTTTGGAAATAATCAATGAACAAGTAGGTAGTACTAAGTAGATTTCAGCCACATAAAATTGAAAAATAAAAACTTTTTAACAAAAAATTGAAACGACGAAATACGGAACTGAAAAGTAAAAAATAAAATAAACCTTCTTAGTCTCAATAACTGAGCTCCTGAACTAATGTAAGTAACTAATTTTAAGTCGGCGCCGAACGAATAATCAACGAAGATCATTGAATTACTTCAAAAAAATTATCAGAATGTCACCGCGCAACTCGATGCCATCATTTTACGCCTTACCTAATCAATTTGCTTGTTTGTTTGGCACCGACTCAAAATTAATTACTAACATTAGTTCAGGAGCTTAGTTATTGAGACTGAGAAGGTTCATTTTAGTTTTTACTTTTCAGTTCCGTATTTCATCGGTTTAATTTTTTGTTAAAAAGTTTTTGTTTCGAAAAAGTTTTTGTGATCTTAATACAATAAGAAATTTTTTTTTTGGTTTTTATGTGTGTTGGAGTTCTTGGAATTTGTTAAGATGTTGACAATTTTTTTTTTTCTCTTCATTCGTTCTGGAATTATCAATGATGTGTTCAATATCAATTATTATTAGTATTATTTTTCAATGCGTGAATCAGTTGCACAGTTTTTCTGTAGAGGAAGTAGGCCTAACAAATTTCTTTGGTTCACTTTTCCCACAAGAAAAATGTCGGTAATCATTATTTATTTGGTCGACAATTGAAGATTACTTTTAACAGATCAGAATACTAAACCACACATATTTTTTCGTGTTATAGTTTTTTTGTTTGAAATGCTTGACTCAACAAATTCCGTTGGACTTCCTGGACTTTACTTAATTGAAAAATTGATCTTAGTCACTTATTTTCCGAGTCTATATCTCGTTAGCACGACATGCACCCATTATTCCAAGCATTAAATAAACGATCTCAAAAAAAGAAAAAATGAGATAATAATGTTATCGTAATAACGATATACGTTCTATTTGACCATCGGCGTTCGAACTTATGGACAAAATTGGAGGCAATTCATTTGAAGCAAATATTGGTGTTTTCCCATTGGAATTATAATTCTTTCTGTTCCATCAACGCCAACGAATACTACTCAAATAAACTGAAAGAAATACTCCCCTAATGTTCCAATATATCTATTTCGGAATTGATCGAATTTCTTTCCTACTCTAGGGGAATACGAATGCCTACCCTGAAATATAACATTCAATTTTACAGAATCAATCAATATAAAAGCAATTATCACAAATTCTTCCTTTCGTCGGTGTGTAGGAACTTTCAGTAGATTGGCAATAAGAGACATACCACCTGTGGCCTATATTGAGCAGAAATTGATAAAGAAGGTGTAGTGCCTTGAGTAGGCGTTCTGGAAATAGGGGAACCTGAAAAGAAATGGCAAGAAAGTTCGCTCAAGGAATATGTAAAATTTTGCTAGAAGATTTGCTCTGGATATGGTTCACTCAAACTCGATGGAAAGAATATACTTTTTCACGACTCGTTACGCACAAGCGCATCCGCCATCTTGAAAAAGCGGGTTACATAAAAATTTCGGGCACTTTTAATAAATATGACTGGACAATTAAATGAAAAATTAATTGACGGTGCTTCAGCAGTACATGAAATAGTTGCAGCACATAATTGTATCCAACTACGACGATGGTTGAAATGCCCTGGCCGCCCACAAAGTGGAAAAAAATAGAATTTGTAGGAAGGTTAGGATAAACATGACATTCATGTTAGATTTAAATTAATTAATATATCAATAATCAAAAGAATTAAGATAAATAATCAGAAAATGCAAATCATCAATAGTGAAGCTAAATAGGTCCTTGCTACTTTTATCTGTAAAAAACAATCATTTTTAAGGTTTCAGTACAAAATTGATCAAAATGACCTGATGAAATTATTCTTTTTTCACACAACTGATGGGATCGAAATGTTCTGTGGTTGGACCACTTTCTCCTACGAAGTGAAGTGAACAAATATGTGTATCTTTACACATAAAATTAAAAATCGACCTGTTTCTCAAAATTCGACAGTTTTCGAAAAAATGAAATTATTTAATAATTTTGCAGCGCACTGTATATGATTGGTACCTACAAAAACTCTCAATTCTGTTTTTTGGGATGATATGTATGGATTCTCCAAATTCAATTCCAATTGAATGCTCATATCAAAGAATGTCGTATTAGAAAAGTTAGAAACATTTTAACATCGAAAAATAAAAACAATGGATTTGAGGGCCAATTTTGTATGTTGAACCCAAGGAATCGCTTTTCGGCGAAGTAGTTTGGTTTTCAATAGATGATGGAACACTCAAACGAAAAAAGTGACTTGAATGTTTTTTTAAGTCGCATATGGTTCCGCATCTGATTTTAAAAATAACCTGATCAAATCGGAATGAGGTTTTTTGAAAAATTCCTGAGATAAATTGTCACTGTTGCTTTTTACGACTCAATAGGCGAGATCACTAATTTCTGGAAAAAATACCACAATGTCCAGAACGATAAAAAAGTGGTTAGATATTTTTTAAATTTTTTTTTGAAGTAATTTTTTCAAGAAAAAAACCCAAAGAAATGCTCCTGTTCAGATCCAAGATAATTGCAGAGGTGCCCAGCGTTGTTCATGATATTTCTTTACAATGAGAGCAGGCCGAAAAAATAATGACATAGCCCTCGGTATACATACATATAATTCAAGAATAAGTAAATCAAGAGCAGCTATCGAATGAGGAGTCTTTATTTCAATATAACACATGCTGACACAAGTTCTGTTGCATTCATAGGATGAAACAGAATAAAATTTCCTCAGAAATTCCGCAAAGTAGTGCCAATGGCAATTCGCCGATCGCGGAGAGTGCCAGGAATTACATTGTTATTCATAATATTTCTTTACAATGAGAGCAATCCAGAAAAATACTGACAGTACTCGGTATACATAAATATTATTCAAGAAAAACTGAATCAGGACAGCTATCAAATACAAAGTCTTCATTTCAATATTACACATGCTGAAATAAGTTCTGAATTATTCATGGGATGAAAGACAATAGCCGTTTCCTCGGAAGTTTCGCAAAATAGTGACACTGGCAACTCAGTGAAATGTCAAATCAATGGACTTATGACGTCAAAAGAAGCATCAATAACGCTGTGTTTAAATGTCTCACTGAATTTGAGGGTTTCAGAACAGCATTTATTCAAATATAACACAATATCTTCTGAGAAAAACTATGCATATATAATATTTTATTACTATATTTCAACTTCGAACACATATGAAGCAAATTTGTGGGTTTGTGATCTCGCCTATTATGCAATCTGCCAAATCGCGCGAAAATTATTCTAACTGGAGATTTCAATATTAATTTCAATGAAAATTTTTTGACAGTTTTAACAACCATTCGAATTTTGTCATTTTGTGTCATATGAAACAATTCCACCCAATCATGTCAACATTACACTGATAATTGCATTCAGTGCAATTATCAATCACTATAACAACACGATTGAGTTTGACAACTTCATTCCAAATAAATTTCAAAAGGTCACGTTTTGGCAATGCTAATGTTCAAAGTATAAATGCGCTAATCGAAGAAAAAATTCCCAGAAATACAACCTACAGTCACAAATATATTTGGGAAATATTTATGGAATTTTGCTGCGAACGAGAATATGAATTAAATGAACATAGGAGCTTAGAAGAAATGGCGTTGATACTAGAAGATTGGGCGGTCAATATGAGAAAGAAACACGGGCCCGAATTTAAAGGAGCAACGGTGAAGACAATGTGGAACGTTTTGTGCTAACTTTTGCGAAAAAAGTACTACAATGACTATAATATTATGATTGAACCGTTTAACAATACAGTATTTAAACCAGCCCGAGATGCCCGCGATGCAATCAGGAATGAACTACAAGCAGATCCATGTAGACGTAAGTCCAGTTCAGTTTCGTTAAATTTGTCTGAAGTTAACGAAATAATATTGCTATGGGATGAAAATAATCTTGGAGGTCTCATGCGTAAATTTTACCATATTGCTGCTGTAGAATTAGCGTGGCGAGGAGGAGAGGCAGTTGCTTGTCTGGTGAATTTTTTCAAATCGAGAAAAATAACGATGGCTTTCAACAAATCGCATTGAATACAATCCGGTGTTCAGTTGAACGTGCCAAGGTGGTTCTAAAAGCTGTAGTGGTAGTGAATGGTTGGTTTCCAATAGTGAAAGACAAAGCTGCCCAGTACGTCTTTCCCATAAACTGATATCAAAACGGGGCGACAATATCACCTCACCACTGTTCTTAAGACCAAATCGACACTGGAAAAATGGAACTGACAAATGGTACGATAATGTACCTGTTCCAAGAAATACAATGAATGGACGGACTGAATCTGCTGCTAAGGCAATTGGCTTGAATGTAAAGGACAAAGAGATAACAAATCACTCGAATAGATCAACTGCTGTTAGCGAATGGGCAAAAAGTGGTGTAGAAGAACAACAATTGCTGAAAATTACTGGTCATAGCAATCAAAATTCTATGAAACCATACTCAAATTTCGATCAAGAACACCACAACGATCATGAATATTATGCGTGGTAATAGATCTTCTATAGTAGAGAACAGCAACGAATTGATTTGTTGAAAATATGAACAGGATGTTCATAAAATCAGATGTGGAATCATCTGCGACTGAAAGATGAACTTTAGTCACTATCTTCCATCGTCAAGATAACCTCTTGTGGGGTATTCATGTTGGAAAAAAAAACATTCTCAATTGAATATTGAATAGAAATATTTTTCTATTCAATATTCAATTGAGAATGTTCTCCTTTTCAGCAACGAATCTAATATTGAGTTAAATTTTAATGATTGTACTTTCACTAACTGTACTTTCAATGAATGAATGGATGTTTCATTGTGTTGAGTTATAAAAATTTTTTGTCAAAAAATTTTCCGCCGAATATCCCTCGGACATTGACAAATGCCTCATTATTTTATGACAAATTTCTCAAGTTCGTTGCTTGGTAACAGCCCGAAGCCAAAGGCTGGGGACTGATACCAAGGAACGAGCTCTCGATTGTCATAAAATTATCTCGCCTATTATCAATGTCCTAGGGATATTACTACTGATAATTTCTCGACATTTCTAGAAACCAATGGAACCTTTCAATACAAATCATTCATATACGTTTTGGCTACTCAAAATATCATTATAGAGAGAATAATCTACCTAGAAAATTGCAGCGGGAATAATTTGAGGTGTTTTGTTATTATTCTTTGACAACCTATATTTTTTATTTGACGTCTGTCATCGATTCGCATGAAAAGTGAGAAATGAATCAAAACCAGTTTAGATCATCATATAATTTTGCAAAAAAGTATGTTTGTGATCGTAAATTCAAAAAATAATCTACAGAAGAGAGTTCGATAAAGTAGAAAATAATTCTCCAGATTTCTTCCTTGAAGTTTTTGCCATTTGGCAATAGCCTCTCGAGCCCGTCCGGCTCTAGTGTCTATTGCCTGGCATCAAGTTTTCGAAAATCTGTCGAATTATTTTCAATTTATTCTCACTCTCTTGTGGTACTACAACTGATAATAACATTATTACACAAAGACTGAAAAATCTGATTATCATGATATTTGCATTCATGCTGAAGGTCCTACCAGGTTTTCTCAATTCTCACCTCCAACTATAGAATACATTTGTTTGAGTATCGAAAATGTATCATGTTCCATGATGAGTGCTTTCCGTCTAACCAAATCCAAGCAATCCCCAACCAAAACGTGGTAGGATTTTTAACTGGGCCAGTTGTGGTAAGTTCCATCAATTATACTGTGATACTGACTGGGAGTCCATTTTTTCTGTCAGTGATCAAATTTACACCTTTCACAAAATATTACTTGCTAAATTCAACACTGCCTTTCCTGTTAAGATCATCAAACCAAAACAAAAACAAAAACAAAAGTCCGAAGACGTCCACTGAAAACCTTCGTTCGCTGCACGTGATCAGGAAGTTCACTAATAACATACATTTCCATCATTACTTTCAAGTTCATAGAAGTTTGCTCAGAAAAGTCATCACAATCTTGAAGCGAAATTATTACAATAATGACTAATTGTCACAAAAAATAAACAGAAGGAATGCTGGAAAATCATACATGAAATTCGTCAAATAAGTCGTCAAAATCAAGTTGACCCTTATAATGACCTTTCTCTGAACCAGCTCAATGATTACTATTGTAATATTGCAAGCAAAATGAATCAAATATGATTTCTTCCACAGACCCCATGAGTTATTTGAATACTAAACCCCCAAACATTCCTTTGATTTTATTCCTACCAATACCCAGGAACTGAAAGAAGTACTTCTGAGCATCAAAAACAAACATTCTTCCGGTGAATATTTTCTCAAATTTGCCTGATTCTGCATTAGATGCACTAGCTTCCGCTATCAACAACTCCTGGCAATCAAAGCATTTTTCTTCGTGCCTAAAATCAGCCAAGGTAATTCCCCTTTATGAAGTAGAAAAATTGACACACCCTCCAATTATTGCTAGCGAACATATCCCAAATAATCGGAAGACTCGCATAAAGGCCTTCATAGAACATGGCAGCCTACTGAAACACAACCAGCAATAAGAGTACAAATGATGCAATGTCTTTATGATCGAATTAACGATGGAAAAATAGTTGTAGCAGCGTTCTGTGACTCAACAAAAGCCTTTGACTGCTACTGCTACAAAAACTTGAATTTTATGGCTTTAGAGGATGTGCGCTTGACTGGTTATTTGACGAACCGGACACAAAAAGTATTCATCGGACAGACAGTTTCGGGACCACTACTCTTTTTGTTATACCCAAATGATCGAGCGCAAGTCCACTGATTCTGCTGATGATACCACTATCTTGTGGCACGGAAAATATTCTTCAGCATTGAATAAAACCATCCAGCATGATTTAGAAAGAGTTAAGGAATGGTGCGACTGTAATTCGCTGGCATTAAATATTAACAAGGCCAAATTACTTTCCTTCAAGTGTGACTATTGGCCATGACACACTAGAACGCAACACCAAATTTCCTGGCTTAATGATTGACAACGAGCTCAAATTCCTAGAACAAATTTTGTCTTTTGGTAAAAACTGGCCTCAGCATGTTATAAGCCGTAAAAATGGCCACAAGCGAGATTGGTTCTGAAACAGCAAAAACAGTGTATCCCACCCAAGATACGGAATTGCCCTCTGGGGCATGTGCAGCCGAGAAAGGCTAAATAACATATTCATTTTACAGACGCGTTAGGATACATGTGTAGGGTATCTCCCAAACATTCGTAGAAACCGCTCTTTGTCTCCGAGACAATACTCACTCTATTCTCTTTATTTATATTAGAAAGCATGTGCTTAGTTTTAAAAACCTGATAATTTAGCAAATCCTCAGATACATCACATAACAAATAATCTAAATTTACTTCTGCCTATACCCTCCTCGAATTTGACCAGAAAATCAATTATATATGAAGGCCTGAAAATATATAATCACCTAGCCTCACACATAAAGTTTATTGACTCTTAAAAAAATTCGGGAGTCTTTCAAAGAGGGAGCTTAATATAATTTGAAAGAGTAATATTAAGAGAATTGGTAGAGTATGCAGTTTCGTATAATTGTACAGCTATATATGTTTTTTCTATATGTTTGTATCTTAGGTGTATATTTATTTAAAATGTTTATACTCTTGTGTAATGATGTCAATAAGTTCTTAAGAGCATCGACGTACTACTAATTGTAGTTACTGTAATTGGTTTATATATAATTTACCTACAATTAATCTTAAACTTTTTTAACTTTGTCAATAAGGACATTGTTTTTCTTTGACAATAAAGTATATTTTCTCAAATAATCCACGGAGTTGGGTCAGAAATCAAATGAATACGTGATATGAAGAACATCGTAAGAAGTAAGTATTGTAATATACTCTGCTATACAAGCATAGATGGGCAAAATGGCATACCTATATCGTTTAGTCCATAGTATATGGAAGCCCTTTCGTCCGTACAGGGTTTTAAATATCTAAAAGTCCAAAAATAATGTAACATCTAGGTTTTTCATCAAAACGAAACACAAAACTCAAGGCAAAATGTTAAGGAATAGGAATAATACGTTACAATGAGGTTTCAAAGCAAATGACTTACCAAAACTTAAAAAACTCGTTGCGGCGAAAAAAATCGTAACGGCCGAAAATATGTTCACAGTGACTGAGAAAAAATGGCTACGCTAACAACGACAGTATTTTGACAGTTCACTAATAGACAATTGAGGCGCGCGCTAAAAGTGCCAACGTGCCGATGAAACCTGCCAGATTTGAAATACAGCCGGCATGTCGTGTACTTCCCCTACACCTCAGTCATCGTATTATGAATCCATTATTTCTATTTTTTCTATTCATTAACCCTAATTTAAGTGGCCACCGCCGTTCATAGAACAAAATACGAACTTTAAAAAATGTTTGTTAAGTTTCCATCACAATATCAACAAATTCAGAACTGAATTCTTAGTCAATTGACAAATTGTCTTGATTATTGACCTTAGCAGAATTACCTTGTAACGACAAATGCAAATTTGCTGCCAACCAATTGTTAAGTTTCAGTCGCATTCCCCATTCCGATTTTGGTGAACTGATCAAATACTGTTCTTTTCTATAATATTGGATTTTCAGCGGGTTATTAGACCGCAACGATGGAAAGGTATTTAAAATCTATTGTAATTTTTTTGAGCCGGGTCAACGTTTTTGATGATTCTTTATAAAAACATGGGACATTGTTTTTCGATAATTTTCTCCTTGAAACAAAAGGTATACTGATGTCATATAAATTAATTTTAGCAGTTATTTCAGTTATATTTCTATTTTTTGTAGTAATAATACCAGTATATATGATTTCAAAGTGCACCAATAAAAAAAAATAACGTAAAGTATTCGTAGATAACTGGTCTTAAGAACACTTGCTCTAAATCGCGCGTGTTTTAAAGCCCTTTTTATCCACTTATACTTTAATATACTATTTTCTATATCATCAACCTCTAATTATAATTGGCCACCGACCGTTTCATAGAACGAAATGACGTAAATTTCAACGAAAATGTTTGTTAGCTTCCCATCACATTATATCTAGATCAAATTCCCTTATGTCATTATCTCGAAAAATTACTTCAGTCAGATTCATCAAATTCCAATTCGCTTCGAAAGACACATTCATGCCAGAATTCAGCACAAATACGTGATGCAATTTCAGAAGCCGAAGGGAGGTGCACCGAATTCGGCTCGCGCAAACTCCAAAGTTGTAAGTTGTTCAGCTCCGCATTCCCGAGCAAGGTTGCCGATTTATCGGTGAAAGTTCGAATCAAGAATACTTGTTCTTATTTCCTAATAACCTTATTGGCATTTATTCTATGGTCGTTAGCTATATGGCCCAAGGAGTATGACTATTTTTGATCGCAGACGATGGAAATGGTATCCTTAAAATCTATTTTATTTATCCTAGTACCTGTCACCGTTTTTTGATGATTCTCTTTATCAAAAACATGGGACAGTTGGTTTGTAATGAATTTGTCTCCTTGAAACCAAAATGAGTACTGAGTGTCATATAATTGGTGTTTTATGAGTAATTTCAGAGAATGAATAAATGACTTTTGAATATTCATTGACACTGTCAAAGATTTCTGATGTACACATATACACAGGGTGTTTGTGAATAAAGTTCGACAAACTTGAGGGGGTGATTCTGCATGGAAAAAATAATGATAGTTTGCTGTATAACTTTTGTCCGCAGATGCTTGTTTTGAAGTTTTTTTAAACTGACTATTTATTTATTGCTCTGAAACCGGTCGAGATATGCAAAGGAAATTTGGTGAGTTTTATGAGGTAGTTATGGCGCATTTTTTGACATGCAATTGAAATTCATTTTTGTATTCCTCGTTCCATTTGTGACAAAAATTCTCTCCTGGCTTTTTTCGTATGGGGCGCCGTTTTTATGCAAAAAAATAAAACATCCTAACGCGTATTTGTAATACGAATATTTCAATGAAATGCGTTATTTTATTTTCAAGCTTTCAGTTTTGTATAGCATTGATGATAATATGTAATTAATTTTTCTGTTATCGAAAAGAATGGAAAATTATACGAATGCGGAGTTGTCAGACATTCATTTTGTCTATTGTCGAAGTAATGGAAATAGTCGGCAAACTCGACGATTGTATGCTGAGTTGTATCCAGGACACACAATATTTGCTCGTCTCCACCAACGTTTGCACGAAAATGGTACATTTAAGAAACTAACGGCTGACTGCAGGCGCCTTCGAGAAGTACGAACTGAATTGAATCCGTTTCATATTCAACGTATGCAGGCTCTACTACCTAGAGACTTTTTTCCGCGCCTATTTTTTTGCCATTGGATTATTCATCAAATCGCTAAAATTCCTGATTTTTCAAATGGCTTTTTGTTTACTGACGAGGCCAATTTTGGACGACAGTGTATACGAAATTTTCATAACAATCACCTCTGGGCTGAGAAAAAATCCACATGGAATCTTTGAAGCTAATTTTCAGTTTTCAGTAAATGTATTGCTTGGGGTACTTGATGATAATTCAACCGGTCCATATTGCCTCCCTCAACGACTAACAGGCGACTCTCACCTCAGTTTCCTACAGGAAGAGTTACCTGTTCTTCTTGAAGAAATTCTTCTACAGCTGAGACAACACTTCTGGTTCATGCATGATGGTGCACCAGTCCATTCAACATTATTGTACGTAATCACTAATACACAGTATATCTAAATCGTTGGATAGGTAGGGGAGGTACGGAACATTGACCTGCTCGATCTCCGGATATGAATCCTCTGGATTTTTGCATTGGGGGTTTTCTTAAGTCATCAGTTCATGCCACCCCCATCGAAATAAGAAAATAAGAAATACACCGGTAATATTTGCGCGATTACGACAATCAATTAGGCGAAGAGTTGTATCACGTCTGAGGGAGGTCATTTTGAACACTTGTTGTAGCTTTGCGCCTTTTTATTTATTGGTGTCATTTTCTGTTATTGTTCTGGTTCAACGTTATTGTATTAGATAGTTCTTGATAATGTATCAAAGAAATGAAAAATACGCGTTGAGATGTTTAATTTTTTTGCATAAAAACGGCGCCCATACGAAAAAAATGCACGAGAAATTTTTTGTCACAAATTGAACGAACAATTCAAAAATGATTTTTATTTGGAATATCCCAGTGGCGTATCATTTTTTCCTTTAAAAAAATTGAGATCATTACCAGTATGCGCGACAATGATGAACATAAAATTCTTGATTGTATGTCAAAAAATGCGCAGTACTGCTTCTTGGAACTCACCAAATTTCATTTACATGTTTCGAACCGGTTTCAGAGCATATTTCGACCGGTTTACGCAGGTAATAACGCTTGCACACGCTGTATGTGGTAAGGATACAGTTAATAGTCCCTTGAAATCTTCCATACAGAAAGTGAGAAATGTTCAATTGTTGTGCGATTTTGCGTGTACTTGTATCGGGGCTTCCTCCAGCTCCACTGATCTTACCATTGCAGGTCTCTCAATAAGAGCGGCAACCTTTGGAAGGTGCCTGATTCGTACAGCCTTCCGTGTATTATCACAAATGTTTGTCTATTTGGTACAATGCGATGAAGATATCTTTCTTGATAAATGCGTCTAGCCGCTCTGGAAATTTCCTTGGGCCATTCCATAGACAAAATGAAACAACCATTCAAATAATCCGATTTGTGAACTCCAAAACACTTCTATTTAGTTTTAATAATGAACGGCATAAAAGAACTCAGGTTTTCTCGCAAATGGAAATTAATAACCAGTGTTTTTACTTCAAAGCGTTCTGGTACAATCTAAAGTTCATCTGTGGAAGAATTTCTTCTCAAAACTTTATGTCGGTCAATTCGATTAATACATCTATCAAATACTCGTACTGTGTCGAAGTCAAATTTGTTTGAACAATCGTTTTTTTTTTCCATGGCACTCTAACTTCACTTTCAAAACACTGCAGTAATAATTAAAGTGCTTTGTTTCATTGAAAACAGTCAATCTGAGAATTCAAGGGTGACTTTCGTATTATTTTAATTGTTTAATCCTAAATGAAAATCTCGTTATTGCATATCCATGGACAACAATATAACCATTTTTTGATAATTAATAAAAAAAAATTATTACTTCTGATAACAATTTCTGAGACTAGAATAGACTATTGATATGGTACAAAATAACAAGTACATCCCAGTTTTTGATGGTACTTCAAATTTTTTATTATGTTGTCCAGGGACATCCAATAAAGTGATTCTTATGTTTTTTCTGAAAAACGCTGAATATAACAGAGTTGTTGTTTCAGTTGCTCAATGCGAAAAAAAATTGCAAAAAATCAGTGGGGCACATTTTTTGGTCAAAAATATTGGTTAAGGTGCCTTCCGGGACGCCACTGGACATGATGATTTCAATCTAGTTGGGGCTACATGAGCCCCTTACTTCCCCAAATTGCCAAATTTTAACAAAATCAGCTGAAGGATTATTAAGATATTCAGGAAAAAACTATTTCTTTAAAATGTTGACACCCTGTATCTTGAAACAAAGCATTACCGGACCTTGGTTATATAAACTCCCATCTTAGAATCACTCAAAGAATCACCCCTTCGAGTTTGGCCACATAGCACCCTATATATTCATGGTTCACTTATACAAGCTGCAACTGTACACTGTGATTTGCAATAATCCGTTTTGTTTTTGCTCGGTAAGTGCAACAAGTTTTCTGGGTTTCATAACGAAAAGGCAAATTTAACTCCAGAAGATATGAACCGAGTGGTGAATCATGATGAGTGTATGTCCTTCCTTTCTCAGTCTCATACACTCGACATATGAGGTACAATCTTAGCATATTCATATTTATTGATTAATCTTTGCAGACAGTTTCTTCCGCAAGATGCGAAATGAAAAAAATCAACACTTTTGGTTAGATCAGGTCATTAAGCAGGACACAACTTCCATCTTTCCATAACAATCCGTTCGAAGTAAAAGGTAACATGGAAACCTTGAAGAATTTGATCATAGTATATCTAGTGGGAGTTGCATCTCATCAAATTCTCTCAATTTGGGTAGCAGGCCTCAGAAATGGTGAAATGATGTCGAATTGGATCCATCTGTACAACACTCCATGCATCAAGTGGAAATATTATCTTATCATCCTAATATAACTTATTTGGTGTCAGATATTGACTTACTACAAGAAATTGTGCAAACGCTGTACCAAACTGATCCTTTGAAATCAATATTGTTTCTGACATTGTTTCTTGTAGAATTAATTGTCTGATTGAATGTTTTTCCGTACTGTCTGCATTTTTTATGTTTTACTCTCCACAGTTTTCATCAATTCTGAAAGGGCCAATGAGTTTATTTGTCCTGATACGTTACTGCATTTTTTCAACATAATATGTATATATGTTGCGTCTTGACGCATTTGATCTTTTTTTGTTGAAAATAGTATTTATTCAAGATTGTACATTTGAAAGAGAAAATAATCAAACTCACATTCAAAATAAAAAAAAAACATACATTCAAGTAGAAAAACAATCCAATAATATCAACCCCAAATACAAATCCATCTGAGAAATCAACTCTTCTTCCTGCTGAGTCTCTTTGACCTCCCTGAAGGTGTCACTCACTTTTTTGTCGTCAAAATCGTCTTTGAAGACTGCGGACTTCGTAATCCTCTTCTCGGACCGATTCGCGTTGGTCTCCAAGATGCTACTACTAGGTGTTATCCCGTAACCCGACTTGATAGTTCGTGTGACTTTCATCATGGTGAGGCCTGGAGAGGAACTGACGCGTTTCAAGGCACTTCCGACTAGGAGGGAAACTTGCAGGCTCTTTCTGTTGCTTCCTGGTGGGACAGGCGTGGATGTTCCTTCAAAGGGTTCTGGTCAACAGGACAATAGGGTTCTCCACGATCTTCTGGGTTCAGCTTGTTCTTGTTTCTAGCTGCACGAATGGCGTCTCTGAGAAATGAGGTGGCGGTGCCTTTTTTAGGTCTGCCTCGGCCTCTTCCTCGGTTTTGGACGGTTTTTTTTTCTCGGAAAGCACCTCCTGCCAATTGTTTGCTTTCAAGGTTTCCTGGCTAGCAAACCTTCCATACAAATTCTCCACTTGCATATACACCATATCCCAGAAGCCGTGCCAGTCGGTGCAGGTGATATGTTTATCTTTGTACTGGCAACTACGATACTCCTCGATCAAATCACGGAACTTCTTGAATTTTTTCGCTATGAGAAGCTTCGACTGACCCACCGCCACTTCGATCAGGTTCGTCGCCTCTTCCGGCAGCTCATTTTCCTTGTACCCTTTCCACTCTCTACAAACGGACTCAATTCTGTCAATTTCTTTGTCGAGGGTGATTCTGAAGTACTCGGCCCCCATTTTGCGGCTTGTGCTGGCGAGAAGTCCTTCTCGTTTTGGGTGTGCTCGGTAAAGTGCCACCGGTGGATTTCCGGACTTTGTACTCTTTCCTGGCAGACTCTTTTCCTCGGGATATTGTTACGAAAAGGCTGATATAGGCAATGGACGAAAGAGGTTTGCTCTTTTGCAAGAGTTTTCCGGTGTTTTGTGGAGTTTGAGGTCTTTAACTCGTGCTTTCTGATTCGCTGCTAGAGAGAGTCGTTTCTTTCACATTTGCAGGGGTTTCATCACTTTTCACGGCAGTTTCAGTATCAGGTTGGTCATTTCCAATTCGAAAAATTGATTTTTATTGCTTCCTCACAGGGGTCGTTAATGATTTCATCATCTCTGTATATAACTTCTCTCTCACTTTTACTTGGCGTCTTTTCAGCAGGGGTCCACTTTTTATCGAGATTAGGTTTGTCCTCACTATTGATATCGATTTTCACAAGTTTTCTTTCCCGGGGAGTCTTCTGGTACTTCTTCTATTCTGGAGTCGGCGGACTACTATCTATTTCTGATACGTTCCACTCTACACCTTTTTTCTGGGATTTATTAGTGCTTTTTCATTCTTTTCTGTACCACTATGTTCCTTCGAAGGTACTATCCTCTGAGATTCAGTACGTGTTGGGTCTTTTTGGGGCACAACGGACGCAGATTTGGGTTTCTGATCCTTTGGCTTAGTTTCACAAATTCTTTTTGGTTGAACCCTCCGTTGTTGGGGCTGAATTGTCGGATTTGGGAATGGGAACGATCAAAATTCCAACTCAACAGTAACGTACCGTGAAAATAGATTCACAACATAAAAAATATCAAAAATTAATGAAATATTACTTTTCCGTGCAATCGCACGCAAAGTGAGTATTTCACGTTCTCAACACAGTCCGCGAAATTCAATTTCGCGGCCGTTACCCATAGCAACGGCTGCCATACCAAACATCTCTTCCAAATTTGACATTTCTGAAATAGGACAATAACAAGGATTATTTTACATTCTGTTTGTCACACCAATCTTTAAACTCGCTGTAACATTTTTTGTACTGCCATTCAGAATTTTCAGGTATTTAAACGGAAGGCGCCAATTGGCTCTGAAGGAGTGCAAGATACTAAAATATCACTATCAGTATCTGACATATTTGCGTTTTGTCAAGAACTGCCAAAATGGTTTGTATATATTCAACCATATCATTTCCTTAGCAACGCTGTGACTTTGTTAATTAAATTGAACTGTTGTCGATTTTGAAGCAATTATATATTTATTTGCAATTATCTAGTTCTGACGATTGCACGAAAAATTTGTGTGTATGATACGACCGCGAAACTTTTCAGCGACCTCAAGATTAGCGTGCCTCGGCCGCAAACGGCTTCGGCGATAACTTTTCTTTCGGTCTCTAAAAAGGTATTAACAACATACAGTAACTTTTATGGCTTTTTGCGAACGTTCGATCATCACTCACAGAAAATTATGGAGTAATATCTGAGAAAAAAAGTTCTGGAGTGGCTAGAGCTCGTATTTGCTGCAACACATTTGGCAACGTTGCTGGAAGAAAACCCATTAGTGTTCTGCATCGGGATGTTGTTTGTTTCCAAGATTAATAGGTTTTTGTCATGTCCGGGGTATTATTCACAAAACAATCGGTTCCAACTGGAACTGTAACTAGAATTTCAATTTAAAAAATATTTGGTATCTGGTTTTATAGGACAATAGAAAAGTCGTAACAAATATGGCAGTTTGAAATTTGAGGAGAAAATTTAAGAGTACAATCTGAATGGCCAGAGAGATTTGTTTGTTTATCAGAAAAACAGAGAAACTTCTTCAGGTTTTATGATTTATTTATTTCTACATACTCTAAGCAGCAAAAAGCGGTCACTCAACATTGTATTTTTTTTTGTCCTTATGGTTGTAAATAGTTATTTAAATTTTATTTTCGGGATTGTTGTGAACGACGAGGGCGACATTCAGAATAAAAAAAAGAATAAAATGTTTGTAATGTTGAGTACCCACTGTTTGTTGCTTAGAGTATGTAGAATTACATAACTAATAAAACCTGAAGAAGTCCCCAGGTAGGGACGAATCGTCATCTGAATGATATAATGAAATCGGGTTTCTATCAATTTGTCAAGAATATTCAATAACCCTGAGAGAGTGGCAGTAGAGTTTTTCTATTATCATCATTATGTTTGATCTGTTCATTCAATTGGCATAACCTATGAAAATATACAAATCCAAATTTAGAAATAAATATTCAGATTTCAACTAAACATTATATTTATATGCAAGAAACATCCTGTATACAAATTTGGAACCAAAAGGAAACATTACAGGCAAATGTCATATTATTTTTCTTCTTAATGATCAAAATAATAAAATTTGAAAATAGAAAAATGGAAAATAACTATGTAAATGTAAAAAGTACTATGTGTAGAAATAAAATTTGTAAATAACAAGTATAATAGGTAAGAAGTTGAAAAATGTGTTTTAAAAAAGGTGCTATCAGTGAAAATTGAAAAAAGATAACAAAAAATATGATGGTTACCAAGGAGAAAGAAAAATAAGAGGAATCGAAAATGCTTAAAACTGAGGCATTTTAGAGACATTCATGCATACAATCAACTTTGTAACAAATCAGGAGCAAAATCTACTGAAAAACCACTTACTAAGAATTGGTGGTTAGAGTCCCAACTTTTCACTTCACTAGCAGTAATGAGGCCGAATTTTGCAAGACTAACCACAGAACATCCCTGGATTCGCGTGAGTGCAAGAAGTACTCATAACAGGTACTTTATCTTCATAAACTCAATCCAATGGGAATATTCATCGAACAGTCACATTCTCGGTTTGATTACGAAAACACATTAAGTTGAGTGGAAATATTCCTCTCCTATTTATCAAAAAGACTGAGAATAACCTATAAATATTTATTTTGGAATATTTCTATCATGGCGCATGAGCAAGAAACTTTAAAGTTTTCAATTTTGATTGGTTGAAAAGTATTACTAGAATAAGATAGATATCGCAGGCATAGGTTATTTTGAGTAATATTTCAATAAAAAAACAACTATCTTACTTTGAACTCATAATTTATTATTTAATCATTTTACAATCAATCTTTCTAACATAAACAGTATTTTGACATCAAGAAAACAACTAGATAGCGCAGCGACAATTTTCCTGAGAGTGAGAGAATCATCTCAACATAGGCGTACCGACCGAGCTGGAAAAAAATGAAATAAGAATAAAAAAATAAAAAGGAGAGGTAAAGTGTACAGGGAAAAAGGGTAACAAGCATCATAGCCGGAGTTTTCTTTTGTTATGATTAGTATGTCACAAAAATTCAAATAAATAAACTAACAATCATATACTACATAATAATAATAATATATATATATATATATATATATATAAGAATAAGAGATATCTGTTTCGAAATGCGTTAAACGCATGAGGAGTACGACTATTGGTATCGGGGGTAGGCCTATCTGACACATTTGTTGGTGACCTGTTAATATGCACGAAATTTCGTGCTATTAAAATTCCACGATATCAGGTTTAAGCTTCACCGCACAGATTATAGGTGTCACTATCAATAATCTGATGCAGTTCATATATATTATATATATATATATATATATATATATGCCCAAGCAGCATCATAGTGACGGAAATTGATACTGCAACTTCGACTCGGTGATCATAACCACTTAATCTACAACCATACAGTGAGAATAACTAAAATTCTATATTTGAAAGGTTGTAGTCACGTAAACCATATCTACGTTAGCCACTCCACAGTTCTAGTGTTAGTGTCAATTGGGGTGTCTGAAACATTATGGCCACTGAGCAGAATCACCTTAAAGGCTTTCAAACTTGAATGTGAAAAATAACCTTTGCGGTAACCATCCTGTACCACTTACATATCACTTGGAATCACAATCACGTTCAATAGAGTATAGTTTCGGTGACTTTTAGTAACTTCCATGAAACCTTTAATGTGGCAGGCACTTGATTGTGATATGTGGTGATTATTGCTATGTTCTTGCTATTTCCATAAGTGATTGCCACAGTTCGCATTCAATAATAGTCACTACAGAGTTACAATTACCTTTGAAATTCACCATCAAGTGACCGTGGGTTGGTCCGCGCGATGACGATAGGTAACCTAACTTTTCTCAAATTATTTTATTGTGGCTCACAAAAAGTTCGTCCCACCTGTTACGTGGATGATATTCATTCAAAATGAAATGGGTTATGCGTTTCCAATAAACAAGTTATCTTGATTTTGTATAAATAGGTTAATTCAAATAGATCGGATATGTGTATTCATACCTCAATTGTTAATTAAGTTTGCATAAATGTCATCATTTTCATTTCTTGTTAATTGATAATTGTTACTTAATACTTGATAAATGTTAATTGAAACTGCATAAATCCACCATACTTGCTAACAATTAATGGACTTGTACCCGCAATTTGGGGTAATAACTTTGAAGTGGCAGGTTAAAATAGCCGCGACGTGTTTGCCACTTCCAAGGGTATGAGACCTATTGTATTTTTAGGTTATAACTTTGAAGAGGTAAGTCATGTGCATGCGACGTGGTTGATTCCTCTGCCCTCTTTATGATGAGAGAAACTCTAGAGTGCTATATTTTCAGTTTCTGCCACTTAAGTTATGTTCTCCAAAAGTCGCCATATTTACAGGAATATGCTGGGATGCCATTATCAGAGAAATGAACGAAAAATTCAATAAAGATTTATTTGTCGTTAGTACTGCATCAACGTGTCATTTATAGTAGGTATTGGTTTCAAGTAAGAAGATTGATAAAAAAATATTTGAGGGGATTCAAGTACATAATTCAGGGCGAGTTATTTCAAATTATAATATTTTCCTTAAATAAAGAGTATTCAGATGACGCGTGCTCACAATCAAGCTACAACACCATATTTCACAGTTAATTTTCAATCGTTTTGATTTTATCCTGATCAGAAGTATCCAAATTCAATATACTCACGTGTCTGCATGTAATATATTCTTAAACCTATAGTCGATCGAGTGTGAGAAATGAATCAGGCAAAATGGAAGACTTGAGAACATGTATTTTAGAAATATATTGCAGGACAGAGATCGAGCTACATATCAATTACCTATACAAGCACAGTCAGTTGTTCAACGTATCTGATATCGGCCACTACACATCCACGTGTTTGCCAGGTGACCACAACGTACTCGGAATGTGGCAATCAGAGATCCAGGAACGTAGATCGGAACGCAGCGGCCACCAAATTTTGTTAGCCGACGCTTGATAGAACGATGTATATTACGTGGCAGTGGTTGTGATCAAACACTTCCACTTCCGGAATCGTTCCGTCCACTGAAAATACTGCTTGGGTATATAACACAAATAGAGTATAATGTGGTATAAATATTGGAAAATACAATGAAAATAAATATAAAGAAAACCCCCGATGAATTGGTTCGGGGAAAAATATAAATTATATCATCTGGATATATAGTTATAATAGAGAATAATAATCCTACATGGGCCGGAGTACATGGAGTACAACCAGTATTTAACCACTGGGACAGTACCCTATAATATGCCAGGTGGAAGTCCATGCAATGGAACTCTGCCTGCACGAAATCCAGTAAAAATCGATGGATCAAAATCATGTCGGACAGCCAAGGAGCACTGTGAGCTCTAACATCAAGATGGAAAGAATCCATATAAGTAAGGTACTTCAAAGGGTAGGCCGGAACAACACTCAACAATTACTCTCTTATGGGTCTCCAGACACAAAGGTTCTGAAGAAAATGGAAAAACCGACCTCCTGACAAGAGAAGGCACTATGATGGAGTTCATAGGACCAGAGTTCCTCTTCGGGATGAGAGCATGACCAAATAAATGTTTTAAGGCTGGACCGGGCGAAAAAATGCGATTACAGGTAAAACAGTGGGACGAGTCAAAAAAAGAACAGCAGCACTGTTAGAACTGGATAGGAAAAACCTGTGGCATCTTCAAAAGATCGGACCCACGGAGAGTACAGAGTTTTGCTTCTGTCTCTAGTGCAGATGCAACGGTCTGGAACGAACATATGGATCATTGGCATTCAGATGATCTGGAATAGATTTCATCATCTACTTTATCAGAAGAGCAGGACATGCAGAGGAACTCCAATTGGGATTGAGCCACAATAGATTTGAGAAGGTCGCAGTTGGAAGGACGGTTATCGCCCCACTCGGAAAAAAATTAATCTAAACTATTTGGTTAAATATTTAGTTGGATAGTCAGTATATCAGTTGATTCGATGATTGGTTATTTGGTTCGCTAGTGAGGTAGTGGATGTAATCAACTTACTAATCGATAATTCCATGTTTGGAATACGCTCAAATGGAAGTTTTGAGAGAGCATTTTTATATATTTCGCATTAAATATCATTAAATAAATTGAAATAACATATCTCAATCTCAAAAAACTGTGTTTATTCTTGGTAAATAATGAGTCAAAAGACTTATAAGGAAATATTCCTTTGAAAGAATATAGTTTTTCGAAACGAAACATTTGTGAATTTCGGGAGTTGCTACAATTTGTATTGAACTGAGAACGAATTCAATCTAGCTCGGCTGTGTTCAGGAGTTTAGCATGAGATCAGGATTGAACTCCAAACTCTAATCAAAATTTCCCGGGTGACTATGACCAAACTTCCACTGCTAATCATTCTGAACCAACCAGAATTTCCATTAATGAACCCCAATCACATTCCAATCCCGCTCAGATTTCTGAACGTGTTTCAGTCGAAATAACGAGTTGGTAGTGAACTAACTTACAATTGAAGCAAATAGGAGGAGAATCATTAATGCCACATTCAGAAACATACATTATCGTAAATTTCCTCTGTGATGGGTGTATCCTTTGTAATTCAAGCAAGTGAGTTCAGTAATTCTATACTCCAAACGAATTTCTAGAGTGGAATATTCCACACAATGACTAAATAGAGATGGTGCGGTCTGATTTATCGATTTATGTGATATTCAACATTATGATGCAACAAGTTGATTGGGGATGTGAATAAAATTCAATTGTTGGATTTGTTAGAAGAATTGTGGGCTTTCTATTTCTCCATCATGTGAGAAAAATTATATTTGTGGATTGGAAGAACTATTTTAATATCACAAACAGTCCATTCATTAATGTGGGAACATGCATGTGTCCCTTTTCTGGAGTTTTGATAACTATCCGAGAAGCTTAGCAACAGAATTCAAATGAATATTTCTTCTAAGTATTGAATGAATGTGGTTTTTTGTGGAGGAACAACGTGTCTTGACATGTTTTTTGGGTAACCTTCCACAGTCTGAAAATTAAAATATAATCAGAAAAATCTATAAAAGTGTAGAAAGGGCAAACTAATTAGTTATCCCGATAAGTTATTGCGTTCACCAAATTATATTTCCTATAGAAAAATGATTCAATTAGTCAATAACTTGCCGTTTTCTGAATTTGCCTATCAAAAAAATTTTAAAAAAATTCAAAAGATACTTCTCTCTATAGTTTTTGATTGACGTTTCGGGGACTATATCTGCCCCTGTTCTCAAATCTTCTGAATCTCCTTTAATTGTTTTAAGAATTTGGATTTCTTCTTGCAGAGTACCTGAGTCAATTGAGATCTGCCAAAAAAGTTTGAGAGTGGCGTATTGCTCATTTGATATATGGGGTGTTGTTCAGATCAGTTTATTAGCATTCTACCATATCTTCCTCTCTGAGTAGATGTATGATCCATTTCAACAGAATTTGTTGAAAAGCAGTTGTAATTGGAAGGGAGAATACAGGCCATTCCTTTCAATTTTCTCCTCTCTTGATGTGGTTCTTTCATCAAGATTTTTGTCATTTTCCATTCAATCGTATGATCGCCATTGGAAGTGAGGATATGTTCTGCAATTTTCGATCCGGTTATTTGTCGATTTCTGATGTAACTCTGAAGTTCACTTTAGCGCACTTCCAATGGTCTTTACGTTTCACCTATATAACTATCACCACACGAACATACCTTGATGTTGTAAACACAGTTGTTGGTACTTTCTTCTGCGTTTTTTGGTTTTGTTCATGTTAGTATAGATCTCAGTGTTTGTTATTCTGAATGATTAGAAAAAACGAATTTAAACGGTTTTCTTCACATAAAGGATTCAATATAAAATTGAACCAGAGAAAGGTAGATCTCAGGTGAAAAACAACTGACTTTTCTTCCAAATACCATCGAACGTTGAATGATATTCACCCTGAACTCCATCGTACTGATGAGGGCCAAGAAGCCTGAAACCGGTATGCGGATTGTTAGGTGAATACGACTTAAATTAAGAAACATAATCGAGCTTATCAGAAGAAACATTTGCATTCAATGTCCATTGATATTTATGGAAGTATGCATGGATTTTCAGGTGAATATCATTCAACGTTCTGCGTGGTATTTGCCAGGAAAGTAGTTGTTTTTCACCTGAGATCTACCTTTCTCTGGTTCAATTTTATATTGAATCCTTTATGTGAAGAAAACCGTTTAAATTCGATTTTTCTATTCATTCCACTTCACATGGCACTTATCTCTCATTCTGAATGATGTTATCACATCATACCTATGTCCAATTCGTTTGATCTTTTCAGATAATCCGGGGACATTAGGTATTATGTTAGTTGTGAAATATGTAGGTGGTGGGAGTACTCCTGTTGGTTGTTTCAATTGGTTGTTTAATGGATTTTTGTTTTCAATGTCAGTGATTGTTTTTTCCACAAACTCATCCGGATATGCATTTTCCTTTCTGTGTACAGATGTTTCCATTCGGGATGATGATTTTTGGATCATGACATCTAAGAAGGGGAGTTGGTTGTTTTGTTCTGATTCTAACGTGAATTTGATCGTCGGTTCTTGACCGTTTATATGATCCAAGAAAATGTTTAATTCTTCTTCACTTTAATTCCAGATAGCGAAAACATCATCTAATCCCCACCATATATTTGGACCATTGTGGAATTTCAACGAAGGATTCTTCAAAGTATTCCATAAATATGTTACTTGAAATGGGTGACAAAGGAGAACCCATCGCCATACCAAACTCTTGTTGATAAAATTCGTTCTAGAATTGGAAATACATTTTTTCTGTGCATAGTTTGAGTAATTCAATGATGGCACTGACAACCAGTTTTGTTCTTGTCTTTAGTGATGTGTCATTTTCTAATCTTTCTTTCACGATTTCTAGAGTTTCATCAATAGGGACATTAGTAAACAAACTCTCGACATCAAAACTTACTAGAAGATCTCCATCTTGAATTTGTAATTCATTCAATTTCTCCAGAAAGTGAGGGGTATTCTTTATAAAACTATTTTCATCTCCAGATACTGGTTTCGGAATGTTGAGTAGGTATTACAATAGGGCGTAGAGGATGAGATAGTTTGTGTATTTTTGGTAACCTATAAAAATGTGGGGGTTTGCTGTAGTATGATACTAGGTCTCTGCGTTCTGTTTTCGTGGGTATGTTTTTGCGTTTAGCTAAAGTTCGGTATATTTTGCTTTCTATTGATGGAGTTGGATTTTTGTTAAGTTTTTTGTATACTTTGTTTACTGATATGGTAGTGTCTTGATTGAGTGTGTGATTTGTGATGTTTGAGATCATTTGTGTAAGTTTGTTCTCATAATCAGTAGTGTTCATGATGACCGTTGCGTTATTTATCAGCTGGAAGTATTTTGATCTGATTGTCTGATCGGAGAGATCTCAATCATCTCTTTCGTATTTGTTTAAATTACTTCTAGGATGATAAGGTTGTGTTAGTGCATTTTTGCACTAGGATTTGTAATCACCTGCTATTTCAGGTGGTAAACGTTGGGCTGTTGCTTCGATGGCAGTGATCATTTCTAGCGTTGGAACCCTTTTGGGTGCAACTGCGAAGTTCAGTCCCTTTGCCAATACAAGTTTCTCGTGTATGTCTAAGTTTTCTTATTATATTTTCATCTTCAGACTGTGGAAGGTTACCCAAAAAACATGTCAAGAAATATTTCTTCTTTTCCGTAATTCGAGATTGAAAATGCCTTTTTCCAATTTCTCCATCAAATTCGAAAGAGTACTCGTATCACCTCTGATGGATGTTTGCGCTAGGGTTTCCAAAAGGTTGTAACACTTGCCTCGATCTGTCAACTATGATTTGATCTGGCTCGTGTCTTTGATTGTGTGTTTGAAAAACAATTTTATATGAGTTGAATTATGACCGAAACATAACATCAAACGTACGCTTCATGGGTTAACTTGCTTCCTCTCTCTCTCTGTGTGTGTTTTTGGACCTTGTTTCCTTATCTGCATACTTGTCCAGCTTTTCCCATAGTATTCATTTGTAAATGTGAACTATTCATTGTTGGTGATTGCACGTACATATGACCGCTGTGTGCGTGTTCTATTTTATTATTGGTGATTGCACGTACTTATAACAGATATGTGTGTGTTTTGTGTGGACTGTGTTACTCACTCCATCAGTCACCTAAGCACTGTTAATTGGAAAGTGACAGTGAATCGTGGAAAACCCTTCGAAATTCATGATTCTATATTTCAAATTGAAAATATATGCCGTGGCCGAGGATCAATCCCGTTTTAGAGTTGTCGGAATCATGCTTGTATGGAAATGTTGCCGAAACAACCACAAGTAGCGAATGAGCCTTTTTCCTCAAGTACGAAAAATTCCCCACTAGCAGCGCTAGTAGTCCGGTAGGGACAAATATAACCTAACTCACATCAAAATTAATGTAAAAATAAAAATTAAAAACATGTTTTTTACAGAAAACGACGTTCCAGAAAGCAAATTGAAATTTGCAAATGTGAAGGATAATAATCTAGCAACATTAAAACAGTGGTTTGCTTGTCGAAATCTCAATATTTCCGGAATAAAAATTATTTAATTACAGTGAATATGATTCAAGAGATCAAATTTAAGCACCGTTTTTGCGCACAAAATTCACTAACGAAGCCTCCTTCTTCATACCAGCTCAAATACAAATACCAAATCAGTCATTTTCGGCACAACTTTGCACAAAATGTGGCCGGTTTTATCGAAAAAATACTCCGTTTCCAACATTCACACCTAACCTAACTTTTCATATTTACTAAATTTCATCTTTCAGAGGTGAAAACTTAGTATTTCTCCGATAGAACCTGCTATATTGTGTGCAAAGTTGTACCGAAAATTTGTGATTAGGTGTTTGTAGTTTAAAGTAGTGAAAAGAAGATGAGGCATTGTGAGTGATATTTGTGCGCGAAAACATATTAGTTATCATGTTCATCAAAAACTTGTTGCCCCCTCCTTTATCACTGAAACAACTGAAGATAAAATTGGCTAATAACAAGTGCTCCTGAAGTTCGTGAAAACTGTTATGTTCATTATTCTTGGGACTTTCATAATATTCCACGTGAATCCGCAGTGGAAGTTATAAATATCCTTATGAATTTATCTTCGAATGGCTCGGGACTACTGCATCAAATTTATATGAGTTATATCATATGAAATTTGATGTACTCAGCGTTGGTAATCCCCAGATAGAGCTGAGTGAAACGAAGATTTATTACTCTGATTGCAAGATGAATGTTTGAACGTGCCCGATAATAGAGATCAGGCCAATATAACATTCAGATGATATCCATTGGGGGTAATTTGTAGAATCCCACTTTTCCACCAATGACTTCCCAGCACGGCCTTCGAAAAAGTTATCATATTTTCAAACGAATCAATGTATCATTTCTCTCCTGGTAATATTCTAAACGAGATTTTGTATTCGAGAGAAGAAAGTCGAGCTGATATCGGGAGAAGAACTTGCTGTGTGGTGTTTGGTCACAGTGGTTTGGAGTATATTTGTATTTGCAGAACAAAAGTGGACTCTCAAGGAGCTTGAAGCAATGGGTAAGGACGAATTCAATGATCTTCCAGCTGGAATTCCTTCAGATTGGGAATATCTAGCGGATGGGGGAATATCAGGTTATGAGGATGACATGAATATTTTACTCCAAAATAACAATATTGACGAAGCAGTGACGAACAGTTTTTATTCTCCGATATTGATTGTGATATGCGAGATATTTATAGATTCATAAAGAGAAGGAACAGATTGATAGTGATGAGAAAAGGCTGTTCCGTAAAGCTGAAAGATTACGTGCCAGTATTCCCACATTTTCATATGATTGGAAATAATATAATTCAATTTGAATTTTCAATTTGGTACATGGTGTTGGAATTGATGAAGCAGTTGAACATCCCGTGGAAATTTGTCCATGCTAATTTCCAGAGAACTTACTGCAGACTATAGTTTTCAACACGAATTTATATTAAAGTAAACTGAAGAAACATTTCACTGCAATTTTCACAAAAAGTGGTTTAAAAAACTCACGACACGTGTTTTGCTATACTATAGTTCTCCCAAGTGGAAACTCAATTACAATTACTGAGGTTTGTTATAAATAATACAGCATCATCAGTAAAAATCTCTGAAAAATTCATAGATCTCATCAAGAGTAATTGTGATTCCAAACTCATTTCTTTCGATGTTCAGAATCGTTTTTCGAGCATACCACCAGATGAAACAATCATACTAGTAGTGACCTACTGGATAGAAACCATGTTAATCTGATCATCAAAGACGAAATATTGGATTTACTTACAGTTTTTTTAACACAAAATTATTTCCAATTTAATAATAATTTTTATTCTTCTAGTAAAGGTTAATAATGGGCAATCCTTTGAGTCCGTTACTTGTGGAAATTTTCATGGATAATCTCGGAAGTAAAATTCATAACAACCCGTTGATTAAAAACTACTGGTACAGATATGTAGGCGACATCTTATGTTCCTTTGTAGGAACTGATAGACACCTAAATACATTTTAATCGACTGTTTAATCGACAGCATACTATCGAAAACACTATATAAAAAGGCAATTCAAGAAGTTTATCCAACCGACTCGAATACAAAGTCAAACTTACTTACTTGTTTCGGCAAACATTCAGAGAAAATTTCTAATTATTTAAGACAAAGATATTAATATTGCTTGCAGAACAAATAATATTTTGGGAAAAATTATTGAAAACAACAACGATCGAATTGAAAAATCTGGAGTATATAAACTAATATGTGACACTTGCCCAAGCTTTCACATAGGACAGACAGGTAGAACTTTCAAGCAACGCATATCTGAGCATAGAAACACTTTCATTAAGGGCAAATCTAATTAAACTTTCACTAATCATATCCTGACTGAAAAGCATTGCTTTGCTAATGACTTTAAACTTTCGCATGTAGAAAAGAAAGGTCAAAAACTCGATCTCCTAGCTTAGAGATTAACAAAGACAAGATTTCACAATACTTATTAGATGACCAGGTTAATTCTGTCTCAAGCTATTGACCACTATTTCTCGACCATGATGATGAACTTCTTCATGATAATGTTGAATAATGAGCTTGATGATCTGGTGTTTAGGGTCTAGAATAATGGGGTTCTTGAAATCCTCATGGATGTCTACCATATTGCCCATTCTCCCTTGCAAGCGTAGTAATCCATCTTTATCCATGATACAACATAGAGTATATAATCCACTCTCTTCCCTCAGGGAAATAACACATATTTGATATCAACAGGTGTGAGAGCAATACCCCGTTTACACTTTTTCATGAATCTCAGCATCCATCCGTTGATCTTTTTAATTTTGTCCATTTCGCAAAATATTGCATTGGTGGAACTGGTATATATGTGTTGGAGTAACTCATAAACACATATTCCCCTCTTTCTTCCAACACTTTTTTGTCAATGGATTCCGGATAATCATTCATTTTCTTCATGGGCCAGTTCTCTTGTGGAAGTTCGAGAAAACATGGTCCATGTAACCATCGTCTGTTGGAAGAAATATCCATATTTTGATGCCTTTCTGGCTTCATCAGCAACGTTTTTGGTGGAGCTGATATACCTCCATTATTAACGTCTCTTAAATTCTGTATTCCACCTAATCGTTGGACCACAAAGACTTTATATCTATGTAATTCGGATCTTATCCAATGCAACACCGTTTTAAAGTCAATCCAATAAATCACCTTTCCTATTTTCAAATCCAAATTTCCATTCAGATATTGCCCTAGGCGAGGTCCTATCAATGCTACCTGCAATCCCAATCTCGGAATCGATACAGGTTGTTTTATGGGGGTTACCCTTGCTTTCGCACTGATGAAAGCTATTTGAACCTTTTCATTTTCTAGGCATCGTAAGTAAGCAACTCTGGCATAAGATCTTTCAGAAGCATCACAGAACAAATGTAACTGAATATCAGATTTAGTTCGATCAATAGTGAAATGAACCTTTGGAATTTTGAAAGAAGAGATGTTCCAGAGATCTGATAACCACAGCTGCCATTTTTCCTTAAAGATATCCGTAATTTTATCATCCCTCCTGTGCGAGACATGGAGATCCGAAAAAGACAACACCAATTTCATAAACGCTTGGTTCTCTGAAGGTATCCATTCCACGCCATGAGAACCTCTGTGCTGCACAGTCTCCTTGACGGACTCTAACTTGTAGAAACATTTCTTTGATGTCTCCAGTGAATGCATATTTTTTTATCCTGAAATTGAGCAGAATTGTATGAAGGGAATCATATAAATCAGGTCCTGTCATCAAACAATCATTCAAACTAAGCCATTTGATTTGGATGATGCATCGAACACTATTGTAAGTTTATTGGGTTTATTAGGGTTTTCAATACCGAAATGAGAAAGAAACCATGTTTTGGATGATGTTATTAGAGCTTCTTCTTTCGATAGTTTCCGAATATACCCTTTCTTCAAAAGATCATCAATTTTGTCGCAATATGTCCTACCATAAATGGAATTTTACTTCATTTTTTTTTCTGTGCATGGCAACCTGTTTCGAGCATTTTGTTCACTGTCTGGAAGAATCTTATTTTCATCTCTCCACAGGAGGCCGGTCTCCCATCTTTTTCCAATTCTTCTCATTGTTCTGACCAAAATATCTCGAGCTCTCTATCCTCTTTGGACTTTTTATATTTTCCTATTCCAGAAATGTCAATTTTCCATTGCTCCTTCACGAACTCATGTAATAAGTCTTTATCATCTATTACCTTTTCATTAGTGTAACAAACAAATCTAGAAATTTGTGAATCATTATTTCCAGGACCGGTACATATATTTCTGTGGATTACCCAACCCAGTAATGTTTCACTCTTCGCTGGGCCATTCCATGGACCGGTAATGATTTTTCCATTGACCAATAAGGGCTAATTGTCCTAACCAATCAATATCCTAGGTTTGGCATTTTTCATTGAAACAATTTTATTATCCACATAGGGATATTGCTTGGAAATCTCACCTGAGTCCACTGTCTGGCTAGAAAGTGATGAACCTTTCATCGTTCTGACATGTCTCAACTGGAATTCCCTATCGTTGTCTTCTGGTGATCTTATTGTGAAGCTCACAACTTTTGAATCTTCTTGTTCCTAAACTTGATTGTTAGTCCATTGAATACACAATGACTGCTGGAGTCTTTGAAGATCTAATCATTTGCCAAATCCTCATCAATTAGGGTTACAGTCGAGGCATCGTTTAGAAGTGCATAGATTGTAGAGTTTGTATTTTTATAATTTATGTCGACAGGCAAAATTTTGAGTAAAACGTGTTCGTTTGTTGGGATATGACAATTAACTTCCAAATCATTCACTTTTTCAATATAATTCGAAGTGACATCTAGATTTGTATCTTCATTTTTATTTTCAGATTTGTGTAAAAGACGGTGATGAAATCTTTTTCAATTGTTGATGTTGCAAATATTATTTTTTCTGCAAACATCAACACTATGAAACGGTACAAGACATGAAAAGCATATTTTATTGGATGTTACTAAATTCCATCTTTCATCCACAGACAGAGATTTGAATTTATCACATGAGTTCAAATAGTGCGAATCTTTCTTGCAACAAATCAATTTTTTTTGTCCATTGTAGTTAAGGTAGTGTTCTTTTCAACCGAATTTTGCCCTGTATATTGAATTTTGTCAAATGGCATTTCTGACCATTTTGGCATTTTGATTCGACAAGCTGTCATAGATTTTTGGTCGAGCCATTGACAGAATTCAAAGAGCTTGAATTCGTACATTTCTCTTTGTGAAATATATTCGATCCACATCATTCTGTATGAATTTGGTAGTTTATCTACTAATTCTCGCAATAAAAGAGGATTTTGTAAGTGTTTTTCCCCGTTTAGTGATTCTATAGTTCCAACAAGATTGATTTTCAACCTCATCGGAAAAGAGAATCAGTAAGTCAAGTCTTTCCTCTTTCACAAAAAGGATTTTTTTCACTTTTTCGAAAAGCAATGTGTTGTGGCTGACCGAATCTTTTCTCCAAAATCTCATTATCCTATCGACATTTTGGGGCAAAATGAGTAGACTTCAGACAATTTTCAAAGCATTTCCGTTCAGACACTTTTGGAGTCTACAGTGATTTTCTTCCTGAGAATAACCACATACATTTGTCAAATTTTTATATTGATAAACGAAATTTGGTCATTCCATAGGATTACCACTGAATATTGGCAATTCCTTTGGCATTGGCTGCCGCGCTAAAAATTTTGCTAATTGAGAATCAGGTAATTGGTAATTATTCTCGGGAGAATTAGTTATTAAAACATTATTCTCTACCTTCTTTCCCTTTTTCGCACTTGGAAATGGAGCTCCATCTAGTTTATCTTGCCATGGATATTCATTCACCTTCGACCCATTTTTTTATGTCAGGTCTACTCACCATCTCACTGATCTCACTATTCTCTGAACACAACTCTTCATCTTCCAGTTTCGATGGTTTCAATGCCAGCTCAATGTCTAGCATCTCTTGTTTTCTTGCTCCAATTTCTTCTTTGCAAATGCAAATTCCAGTTCCGCTTGGTGACGCTTTGAATCGCTTTTCTTTGTCTTTGACGTTGTGCGACTTCCTCCTGACCTGGAACCTCGGGACACCGCAGGAACCGATTTGGACATTTTGAAAGTCTCACTCATCCTTGGTTCAGTTCTGCTTTCACTTCCTGGTTTCCTCCGGACAGGATTTAACTTGAGAAGCTACCCTTTTTCTTTCTTCACCTTCTTCTTTGATTCTCTGACTAAGTCTTAAACCAATATTTGCCGACATTCATCCACAGATTGGTTCTGTTGGCAGCGAAGGACCATTTGTGGAGTTTATTCTCACCTGAATTACGTATATTTTTTTTGTATACGGCCGAATGACCATTCGTTGAGTTTATTCTCACCTAAAATACGTATATTTCTTTTGTATACGGCCGAATGACCGATTTTGAAGAATTGAAATTCTTCTGTACAGAAATGTCTATATTTGTCAAAACTGTTTTTTATCAACAACTCCGAGGCAACTATTATTTTCAACATTAGAAAATATTATAGTCTAGAAACTCAGATAAAAAATAAAATGATTATATAAATATGAACAGGTTTTGTAAACCAATTTTTGTGAAAATCGTAGTGAGGTGTTTTTTAGTTTACTTTAATCATGGATTTTATTAAGTATCGGATGCGTCAATTCAGAATACGAATTTATATGTTACTCAAGAAAATACGAATGAAAGAAACGAAACCTTTCATCTGCTAGCTGAAATTCCTTTCGATTGACATTCTCTAGCGAATGAGGGAATATTCGATGAAGAGCTAAAAAGTAAAAAAAAATGAATTCTAATTATAGAAATGATTCCTGTCTTTGTTTATTAATAATTTAAAGTCATCAAAACATTATATACGAGGGCGGGAAATGGATGATAATATTAATTTAACTTTCGTCACTAGAAACGAAAGTTAACGTTACGAGAATTTCTCTCACTTGCGACGGAAATCACGTTTTCGCTGAAGGTATTCTATTACAAAATGATGTCTTGACGTGAAGGGTTGTGGAAAAACTAATTTTTGACTTCTTAAAGTACATTTCTTGTATAAAACATCAATATCGAATGAAATGCCCACCTCGACGTCCATTCTAATCACTGGTATTTTTTCATTCGTTATTCCATCATTCATTCATCATAGAAGCTTACAGTCGTCTAAAAAACATGAAAACCTTTCCATTTCACTGTGAAGGAAGTTATGATAAGAGACCGTACTTTGAGAACTCCAGAGTACATTGACTTTCCTTGAAATAGCTCGAAGGGATAATTGGGTAGAGGAGTTTGGGAAATGTTGAGGGGTTTGGTATGGAATGGAATACGAGGGGAATCCACCACAAGTATTGCGAGTGGTGAACGAGAACAGATTTCCACTTCCAGAAGCCGACAAACATTCAGGAAAGACCGTGTGTTTGACCAATTCTTTCTCTCATCTTTTCAATTGAAAGAGAAAAAACACATTTGGTTGGTGGTAACATTGAAGAAATTATTCAAAGATGAAAAATACATTAACAATAAGAAAGACAGTACTCCCTCCATTTTAAGTATTTTTCCTCAATAATGTAATGTACATATTTTAGGACCCTAAAGAAGTTTCAAAATTGAAACGAAAGCTCGGTCCAACATATTAAAGAGTTTTTCATAATTGAACACTTGTGCTGACTGAAGATACCTGTTATTCCCCACTGTTCATATACATAAATATATATATATATATATATATACATACAACCAGATGAAAGCAATGCACTCGTTTCCAAAATAATGAAAGAAGCATGGTGTATATATATATATATATATATATATATATATATATTCGTATTTTTCTCTAGCTAGATGTTTTCTACATGAAACATTTCTGCCAAAAATAAATTCCTACAAATTTTCAACCGTGATGAGAAACAAAATATAGAATTGAAAATGTCACCGCCGGGGACGAAACGTATTTCATTATCAAATAGACTTTTATTACTACACGAATCCAATAACCCAAGAAACTCCCCAAAAAAAATAAATATATATATATATATATTATATATCTTGAGTTGTAATTTATTTTTAAATGTATTCCATGAGTTTTCTGACAATTCATCAAGCTGACATATACCAAAAAACTAAAATTTTTTTTTTCAGTCATTTACAAATGAATTTAGTTTATATATTGGATATATTACAATGAATATTTCATAATTCAGACCTCAATTACATTATAATGAATGAAAATAATTAATAAGACATTTATATAAAAACTTTTATATGCAATTGATATGAAATATGAAAAATATGCTCCTCGGTTGTATACTTAATAACAAAGTATCAATGCTTCAATCATGTGCTCGCCCTGAAACTTTAGGTACATTTACCACTTTATATAGACAAGCTTTCATCCAAATGCGCTAAAAAGTTAAAGATAATTTCTTCGGATGTCTGACGTAGGTTATTTCGATAGGTACAGATTCATGAGCTTGTCGCGCAAAGTTTTCAGTTCGAATACAAAAGCGACAAGCTTTTGAATCTATAACTCACGGAATAACAACAATTATTATAGTAAACGTCTTCAATTATTTCAGCTGTTCACAGTACATTTACTACACTGTACATTCATCAAGAAAGAATAGGGCGGAGTTCAATTCATTTGGAGATCTAAATCTCTACTAAATTGTTTTTCCACTCAACCCTGTCGGTGCTGCATTTATCAAAACAAGATGAGAGAGGAGCATACATGAATAAAAATAAATAAAAAAGTCAAAAGTTATTTGATCGCGTTGAAACCTTCCTAGGATGGAATATTTAGTATAAAACGAGAGTACATATGTTAATTTATTGATGGGAAGAGATATCTTTTTTTAGTCTGGATTTGAAATTTTCCAGTCTGCTGGCAGAGAGTTGTATATTCTACATACTTGGCAGGAGTATGAGCGCTTAAAAAGTTCAGTTTTGGATTTTGGTGGTGTTAGTGTTCCTCTGAACCTTATATTCAAATTGTGGACGTCTGAGCAAAACGTTGTATTTCGCTGTAACATGGTTTTTTAGTCAAAATTACTTTATGGAAAAGACATGCAGAATGAAAAAACCCTCTTCTTTCCATATTCAACCAAGCAGCTTGTATTAGTTCATTAGAAATCCTTGCACACCTGCTCACACCATATACCAATCTCAAGCAGGAGTTTGTAATTTTTGTATTTTGAGCTATATTTTTGAGTAATATTAGGGCCATATAATTAGCAGAATTGAAAATTGATAATACTATCGATTCACATAATAGTAGTTTTATATTGTGTGAACTATTCAAGGTCTTCAGAGATATATGAGCTCTCTCAATGAGTTTATTCATGTGTTTTTCAAATCTTAGGTCAGAGTCTATTTTCACACCCAGATTTCTTGGGTGTTCCAAAACCAAGTGCTTCGTCATTAATATTGATATGGATATCGTGCTGACACAGGATTGATGTACAGACAGTGCTTTGTTGCCTTCTGTATTAATCTTCATTGATGTCTTATATCACACATCCAAAGCAATTATTTCTTATTTTTTAACGCATTTGAATAAAAGTTTGTCTTCAAAAAGGTATTCTATTTTGTGCTTTCCAGTGAGTACTCTTCCCTGTAGGTTCTGAGCTATCTAGTTCTTCAATGAGGAGTCCATCTAAAGAATTATTTCTCTGCCACCCTGGAGCTGTCATCTTTAATTCATGAATTTTGACTAAAAACTCAATAATCTTCGACTAAATTCATAATCTCCGACACCATACACCCCGCCATACCAATTTCGAATAGAAACGATCCATAATCACAAAACTTGTCCACCATTTTGGAGCCGCTTTCTTGAATTTATGAATTTCAACAACAAACCCAACAACAAACCCCACACATACCAATTTTGATTAGAATCGACCATAATTACAAATCTTGACCGCCATTTTGAGTTCATAAATTTTGATTTTGAACTCAGTTTTTTCAAAGATCTAGAAAATGTAATCACCTTTTATTCTAATATTATTTCATTCCGTTCAGATTTATCAATGATAAATATCAATTCCTGAGGCCTTCATTAAGAAATGCCTGATTGAGTTCAGAAAACCTCTATATTTTCTTCTAACTTTACCGAAAATTATTATAATTGAGGAATATTTTTCTAGAAATTTTGTTCCAATATCATTTGATGATTGCACCTACTTTTAGTTACCTGCGCTCATTAAAAAATGATCCAAGCTTTACCAAAATGGCATTACTGGTCTCATTTCATCAAGGTGAATGTTCGAAGTGCATTCAAACGAAATGAAGTCATACGTAATGATTGCGAGTTTAAATTCAATCAACTGATCCAACAAAAGCTAACTCAAACATCAACTTTCCCTGGCGTCTCCAACTCGGATTAAAGGGTCCACTCATTAATGTACATTCTGCCATGCAGAACGTTAATTAGGTTCCAACTGGCTACTTGAGTTACAGCACTTTCTCATACATCAATACTAGTTACCAACACTCCATGGAAGAAGATTGGATAATATAGAACAAATATTTGCTCTCATAATGAGGGCTAATGAGGATACATCACGAAAGTCGTATGGAAATAGGGGAACAAAAGGAGAAATGGAGATGAAGTAGTTCTGACATTGTTCTCGTTATCGTGGGGTGGTGAATATCAAGGGTGAAACTCAACTGAATTTTGAAATTCCGCAATTTTCCCAAGGAGGAAGAATATAATGTGTGTTCATGCTGTGAATGAATGATACTTTTATTGTATAATAATAATAAGCAACAGATTCAAAATCTTGCCACACAATAATATCTATTTTATATTCGTAGCAAGCCTTCGAATCTGCTACTCACAGAATAACCTCAAAAAATTAAAGACATTATTTTTTCCTTTTTAGTGCATTTGTATGGAAGATTGTCTTAAGAATTTATTTTTCTAATCAATTTTATTCAATTATTTTTAGTCATTCATGAAATCCGTCATCTTATTGAATTCTGACAAAAATTGATAATCTCCGACCCCAAAAAAATCCACATACCGATTTTGAATGGACATATGGTCGAAACACGTTGCTATCTTGGAGCCGCCATTTTGAATTCATGAATTTTGATAAAAACATCATAATGCCCGATCCCAAAAACCCCCACACATCAATTTTGAATGGAATCAGGCCATTATCACAAAACTCCATAATGTATTGTCACCATAATGTATTGTCACCAGAATTATGAACACCTGCCGAATTTCAGCTCAGTCGAACAACGAGAAGTGGGTCGAATTTAACTTGTAAGATTTGATTACCCACAGACAGAAAACGGAATAAGTGAAACCAAATAAAAGCTTGTAAAATCAATATTCTTCGACCAAATTCATTATCTGCCACCCTAAAAACCCAGACATACCAATTTTGAATAGAAACGGTCAGTACACACAAAACTTGTCAACCATTTTCAAGCTGTCACCTTGAATTTATAATTTTGACAATAAATTCATAATCTCCGACCCAGAATCTCCACATACCAATTTTGAATAGAATCGGACCATAATCACAGAATTATAACAGAAAATTCATATCTTCACCTCGAAAACACCAAAAGCAATTTTGAATCAATCGGATCATAACACAAATCTCGTCCGTCGTCTTGGAACCGTCATTTTGATTTTTTCTCTTTCAAAATTTCTCTGAAGCATTGTCACGGGAGCTACGAACACTAGCCAAATTTCACGTTAATCGGACAACTAGAAGTGGGTCAAATTTAACTTGTAAGATTTGATTACACACATCGGGACAGATGAAACTAAATAAAAGCTTATAAAATAACAAGTCATATAGAGTTTCACCGCTAAAATATTGAAAAGAATCCATTTTTTTGTAACACTTGAAATATACAGGGTAATTCACACCAACTCGTTGAAAATAAATGAATGTATAGTTATTATAATCCCAATTGGAACGGCAATGAAAATGAGACACTACGAAAAGTGTTCATATGCATTGCCCGGCAAATGGAAAATTTATATACTACCAGCGTTTTCACTTTCAAAGCGTTCCTGGTACAATCATAAAAAAGTTCTGTCGTGTGAAGAGAATTCCTTCTCGAACTTTTTATGTCGGTCCAATTGGGATTAGAAATACTATACTCGTATTTACGAACATTTTGAGCAATGCGAGATAATTTATTATATATTTTGTTGCATCATATTCTGTAACACTGGAGTTCGTTGCATACCTTGTTCAAGGGGTGCATGTGTTTTTTAAGTCAGCGTGTACGCAAATTCGGTTGATTTATTAAACTCATTTCGTGAATTGACACTGTTCGATATCTATGTATTTACATTTCGGAAATACTGTGATATGATCATCACAAATGGTGCAGAGAAAAATCATTATTTTGTGCATATTTACGGCTAAGTGGGTCTTGTTCACCAGGCCACAAAAATCGTGCAGTAAATGCTCATGTTGCAGTTCTTCTGCATGAAGACCCTCCACTAAGTTGCAGTATTGTCGGTACATCATTTCATGTCAGAATATTGATGGCCCTAGGCGGTGCATCTGTATGAAAAAGTCAGTAGATTTTGTTGGTTTTATTTTATATATTTTCCGTATTTCCTACTCCTGGTGGAGAAAACCTAGAGCCTAATTTTCCATATGGAAAACATCGAATAAACCGTTAATGAAGCTTTTGGAAAACGAATACATAAATCAGGGGACAAATCAGATCCAGTTAGATAGACTGAAGTTGGTGCCATCATTAGTTATGTAGCACTTACGTCACTCAATAACGCTAGATATTGGACAAACAAAAATAATGACAATGAGAAATGGTCTGACGTTTCGACGTTTATTTGACATTTTTTTCAGGGAATGAATAATTCATGAAATGATGGAACATTTCATTGAAAATACGCATTCGTGAAGGGTAGAAGCTACCATTAACCCTTCACGAAAAACGGTTCGTAATTTCAATCAAAAAATCCATTATTCCATGAATAATTCATGCCTGAATAACTGATGAAGCCCTGAAAAAAGGATCAAATAAATGACGGCAATTTCCTGAAATTCGGGTAACATTTCATCGCAGCTAACCCAATCGTTCATTTTCAAATCGATTTTGGCAAATTATGTGTCGTTTGATAGATCTTCCTGAGCTCCACAAAGTATTTTTTAAGATACACACATAAACAGAAAATCGCTATGAATGATTATTGATGTGTTTCAATGAATTGATGTTTTTGTTTGCCCTGTATGTTCCTTCCACAATAGGTACTTCCGTTCATGTTGATTAGATGTCATTTGACAATGTAAAACACATGTCCTGTCCTTGAGGATGTGTGATTCGGTCATAACATGCGTCTTTGAAAAGTAAACTCGTTTTCCCGAATAAATTATCCCTTCTTAAACTTTGTGAAACAAAAGTGAAATATCCCCTTAACTGTGACCCCAGATGAAACGATTTAGAAACGGCAAAAAACAATACCAAGTCAGAATAGATCAAATCAAAATACTGAACCAAAAATATGTTTCAAAAAGAACTCATATACCTCAGTTTTACCACCCAAGCCTATCCACTTACCATATAATATTCAGTTTTTCCAAGAGAAATTGAATACCTCAGTTTTGCCAAATGAACCAATCAATTACTATGAAAATGATCACCATTTCATTCAAATACAAGCTTTGTTCTACTGTTAGTTTCTGCAGAAAATCTGGCCAATCGAGTAACAGAATGAAATGTTTTTAAAATGTTAGTACTCACAAGAAAAATAAGAAAAATCGTCAACTGCCTAGGCAAAAGTTGTTGGGCATTAGTTTTGTATGATCGTTTTTCGGAAAAAGCAACCGTACCAATGTTGCAACGGATTGGTAACACTTTCAACAAAAGTATTTTCCGAGTGGTCGGGCGGTCTAAGGAGCAAGATTTAAACTAGTTCACGAAAGGGAGCGTGGGTTCAAACCTCAGCTCTGGCAGCTTTTTTCCTTCGAAATTTAAAAATGATTTGTTTTGGGCTAATATTCGTCTCAAGAGCTGGCTTCAGAAAACCTGGCCGATCGAGTAATAGAATGAATAGTTCTTACAAGCTTTTTTAAATTTCACATATTTATGTATGTTCGGTTCAAATCTTGCAAGTGACCCATTTCTAGTTTTCCGATAAGCGTGAAATTTGGCAGGTATTCATAATTCTGGTGACAATGCATTATGACATTTTTTCCAAAAAAAAAAGTGGCTCCAATATGGCGGACGAGTTTTGTAATAATAGTTCGATTCTATTCAAAATTAGTATGTGGAAGTTTTTGGGGTCGGACATCGTGATTTCTTAGTCGAAATTCATGAATTCACGATGGCGGCTTCCGGAAGGCGATGTGATTCCGTATTATGGCCCGATTCCATTCAAAATTGATAAGTGGGTTTTTTTGGGATCGTAGTTTATCAATTTCTGTCAGAATTCAATAAGATGACGGATTTCAAGAATGACTGAAAAAAATTAAATAAAAACGATTGAAAAAAAAAATAGGACGAACTTTTATACAAAAAAAGAATAAATAATATCTTCAATTGTTGAAAAAAAAGTTATTCTATGAGTAACAGATCCAAAGGCTTCCACGAATATGAAATGAGTTTTTTTGCGTGGCTAGATTTTGAATCTGTTTCTCACAGAAAAACCTAGGTCAAACAAATAAAGAAATTATTTTTTCTTTTTGGTGCATTTGTATGAAAGCTTGTCTTATTTTTTTTCTCAATCAATTTTATTTAATTCTTTCAACTCATCCATAAAATCTGTACTTCTATCGATTTCTGAAAAAAAAATTATAATGACCCCAAAAAATCCACACCAATTCTCAATGGAATCGGACCATGATATCAAAACACGTCGTTTTCTTGGAGCCGCCATCTTGAATTCATAAATTTCGACAATGATATCATGATGTCCGACTCCAAAAACCGCCACACACCAATTTTGAATCCCAAAAGTCGTCCGCCACATTGGAGCCGCCATTTTGTTTTTTCTTTGGCAAACATTTCATAATGCATTGTCACCGGAATTATGAACACCTGCCGAATTTCTCGGTTATCAGACAACTAGAAGTGGGACAAAATTCAGTTCGAACTAAACATTAAGGTGTCCGTTATTTCCCAAGTTGTTTTTTTTTTGCAATCGCCCCCTAAATTTTCAGGTTAAGACCTAAAAATGAATTAGACCCAAATGAGCTCTTAATATTCATGTTAACCGGTGCCCAAATCATAATACATTTCCCAATTTAAATAACATGGGATTTTTACACTTTTGGCTTTTTTTTTTTCACTGAGATAAAGACAGCTAAAAACACAATCAAAGCATATCCTTAGCGGAAATGCAACGCTCTACAAAAAAGATCTGATTACTTTTTTCGATAAATCTACCCTTTAGAAGTTATTCAAAGATAAAGTTGTGTTCATAGTTAAATTTATCGTTTTTTTTAATTTCCGCCATAATTCTCATTCATATCATAATTGACGCGCATAGGTAGGTAATAAAATAAAAAAATAAATGGTGAGATCCAAAATAACATTTATTATCGCTTATAAATAATAGTATCGAAACATTTAATTTGTTTTTTTATATTTTTTTTGTTAATCATTCTCTAGCTGCAGTCGGATATTTGGCTCTGTATTCACTTACAACTTGAATAAAATATTGTTTCTGGTCTTCTTGAGTAGTCAAGTTATTGATATAATCTTGCGTTAATTGAACTGTTCTTCGGCGACATCGTTTACTACCTGCAGATTATCAACGATTGCCAGCCCATTCGAGTAATTACCATTGGTAATCCACGTATCGGCATTTGTTTCTTAAATATCTTTACCAATGTCAAATCTATCAATTTTTTTTAATGAATTTGAAATAATAAAAAATTCATATCTTTCTTTTCTAAACTTTTAACCCCACCATCAGTATTAATAATATATCGTTTGAATGAGTCAAATTCTGAATCTTCGGTATTTTTCAAGGCTTTAATCACTTCATTTTCAATGTTAGCTGATACGTTTGGATCAAATGCAATGCCTTCAGAATCAAATACATAAATGATTTATATTTATAAAATCAGCCAGATATTTTTTTATCGATTGTCCTGTATTGATAAACAACTTTTAAAAATTGTGAATCTAAATTCGGAGATAGTGCTGCACAAGGAACCGCAAACCAGAATGGCACATAAATAAACACTATAAATAAACAAATATCCAATAGATTTTTTTTTCAATTCTGTATCTAATTAATAAATATTTCGAAATATGTAAATTTGTAGAGTATAAATCGCCTTAGACATCCAGCGAGCATGATGAAATGGTCCTGGCTTGTAAAATTTGACTTTGTCGACATATATTGTACCAAGGGGAATTTGGCATAATTCTAAGAGCTCTTTGTAATCACCACGAGGCAAGATTGTGCACAAAAACTCTTCAACTTTGTCATTTGTTTCTCCAATCTTCTTGAGTAATTTCTGAGAAATTATATTTCCTGCTAAACCATTTTTATATTTGGTTTCATCGAGAGTGTTCCAATTGTCCTGGAAATTCTTGAACAATGGAACATTTGGTGCATCAGTACCTGGTATTTTTGTAGTGAAGACACAATTCAGAACTAATTCGTAAATGTGATGTCTGCAAGGTAAGTATAAAAGCTCCGTTTGTAATATTTGCTCCAGATTGATCGCCACTCCACTTCGACAACCAAAATTTGAATTAGTAGTGTCGCAACAAACTGCTTTAATATTATCAGTTGATCCCCATTCTTGAACCACTTTGAAAATTGTTTTGCCTGTGTTGCTCCTTTTCCATCTGGTAATGCCGGTACGCTTAGTATTTTTTCGATAGTATTACTCCTAACTATGATCGGTACTCGGTCGACCTTTTTGCAAGAAAAACCATCGGGTATCAACTTTCCATCCCAATGTACTACCGCCAGACCAACTTCAATGTCATCTCTTTCTATTCGTTCAGGAGCTTCTCTTCGAAATTTTGACCTATATTCATTGAGAGGTGTTTTGTTTGAAATTAAAGCACCAGTGTCAACTCCCAGGGCTGTTTTTATTGCAGATATTAATCGAACAGAATTTCTATGAGAAATATTGCAACTATCTAAGGTAGTAACAACGCCTCCGCTCAAAATATTTATTGTTCTTCTCTCATTCTCAGGTTCATAATTTCGTCCATGAACTTCAGATATTGATAGTGTGCTTTGGTAAGAAGTAGTTGCAGTTGTCTCACCACTCAAAGGCGGCTCACCACTCAAGGGCTGCTCACTTGTGATTTTAGAGCTTAATGGTAAACTCACATCAAAAAGTAAATGAGAAAATTATTACTTTAAATTTATCAACAAATATGATATTTTCTACTTCACACAAATACTTTTATCAACTACCTGAATTTGAACGATATTCATCGTCGGTTACTACATCAATATTATTGTCATTTTTTTATTTATTATCTTCCAATCGAGTGGTATTGGCATCATCTTGTTCGAGCATTGGTTCTTCTGAAATTGATAAAGTATCTCAGTATCCAATGTTTATACCACGTCTGAATTAGTATGCTCGTTCAACTCTTACTTACCTTATGGCTGACAAATATTGTCATTTACTTTGCAAATACGTAAATGGTATTTTCTATCTGTTCTTTGGTCAGATAAAAACTCCAACGCTTCCTCATCAACTATATCTTGAACTTTTCCATGTGCGATGTCAACTAATTTTTGAAGACACTCGCTTACTTTTGTTATATTCGGATTTTTTTGCAAACTTCTATAATTGATATAATGTTTTTCCATTTTTTTTAACTCATCTTGAAGTATTTTGTAGTTTAATTCCAGCTCTCTTCCAGAATTTTGTAACTTCTTCCGTAACGAATTGATAACTTGCTGGAAGTGTTTTTTTTGTTCTCTTTTTGGCACTTGTTTGTTCGTTGGTAATTAAGTGCCACTGATTGTTTCGGTAGGTTCTCCCAAAAGAAACATTGGATTTCTCAAGCACACAGATGTATTCTTTTTTTTCATTAGATAAATAGGAATTTCTGCTCAAATGATTCTACTATAATGAACACTTGACTGACATGACTTAAAGTTTTGACAGGTCGCCCATAGATGGCGATAAATGATAAAATAAATTTGAAACGCTATTTCTTTCGGCTTTTTCTGTTCATTTGCATTAAATATACAAATTTGATAAAAAAACAACTTTAAACACTAAAAATGATATTGAATTACTCTAATAAGGCTAACTGCAGTTACTCCATGATTTTATTGCAAACAAAAAGCTATACTAGATAAAAAAAAATGGAAAACGATGAATTTAACTATGAACACAATTTTATCTTTGAATAACTCTCAAAGGGTAAAATTCATCGAAAAAGGCAATCAGATCTTTTTTGTAGAGCATTGAATTTTCGACAAGAATGTGCTTTGATTGTTTTTTTAGCTGTCTTTATCCCAGTGGAAAAAAAAATCCGAAAGTGTAAAAATCCCATGTTATTTAAATGAGAAATGTATTATGATTTAGGCGTGGGTTAACATGAATATTAGGGGGTTATTTGGGTCTGATATTTTTTTAGGTGATAACGTGAAAATTTGAGGGGCGTTTGCAAAAAAAAAACAACTTGGGAAATAACGGACACCCTACTAAACATACATATGTGAAATTGAATAAAAGCTTGTGAAAACATTTCATTCTGTTACTCGATTGGCCAGGTTTTCTGCATCCAGCTCTAAGACATGAGATATGATTTGTTTTGGAACGAATATACGCTCCAAACAAATCATTTTTCAATTTCGAAGAAAAAAATGCTGCCAGAGCTGGGGTTTGAACCCATGCTCACCCACGTGAAGTAGTTCAAATCTCCTTAGACCGCTCGACCACTCGGAAGATACTTTATGTTGAATAGACCAATCGGTTGCTACATTGGTATGGTTGTTTTTCTGAAAAAAGTCCAAACGAAACTGTCGCACAACTTTTGCCGAGGCAGTCAATGATTATTCTTATGTTAGCTGTGAGAACTAACATTTTGAAAAGATTTCATTCTGTTACTCGATTGGACAGGTTTTTTCAGCCCGCTTTCACACTAGGACTATAAAAGCTTGCGACTCACCCTTACCAAGAAATATACTCTCGACATCAGAAGACTTATCACCTTATTTCCCATAATAAATCTGATGTCTTCTTTTATGTCCAAGAGGTTACTCGTTACGATCTCCCCATAAACACCAAATTTCGTATATTTTATCACTTTTTCCTCCTTTAACTATTTCACGACTTACCTCGACTTCCCATGGCCTCTCGGAAAATTGCCCAACAAAAAAAAAGGAAATCACAAACTGTTTCATACTTATAATTCACTCGTGCTAACGGCTTCTTAGCCGATTTTTCGGCCCACGCCACGGCCGGAAACGACCCGCCACCGACCCTCGCTGATCACTTTTTCTTGATTCTCACTTTCTTTCCATCACATACCTAATTCCTCCTCGTATCCCATCAGAAATAGCGCGGTTTCTACTGCCCAATAATGCTAAATTAGCAAAACCATCCAGTTACTGTATTATAATTAAATCAGTGGTCGTTTCGACGAAACGCTTTCATCTATAATAATAATAATAGTAATAATAAAAATAAATATACTTTAATGTCAGTAAGAGTAAATCTTGTGGACAAAGCTCGAATATAGTAGTATGACTGATAATTACAAGATTTATAAAAAATATCTAAAAATAAGAGTTGAACATATAAAGTATTAGGAACAACACCGTTTAAGGTCATAGATCGCAGTTGAAGTAATATTAAAAAAATATAAACTAACATATATATATATATATATATATAATATAAAATAATTACACCAAACAATTATACATATAGACACAAACACATCTACAACTTAGTGACGTCAACTTAAAAACTTACATGGATTCAAATATGCACCCTGTCAATCAAATTCATTATTGTAAAACTCCTGCAAGTTGTTATAGGGTCTATCTGCCAGAAACTTCCTAATAATTTTCCTAAAGTTTATAATGTTCATATTCATATTCGCCACCCTTATATCTGAGGGGAGGTGACTGTACATCTTAACCCCGTTATAGTAAATCGTGTACATCTTAACCCCGTTGTAGTGAATCGAATCTCTGATCATGTTTGATGAGGGAATTGGCAATTTCAACATGTGTCAACGGGTGTTGTAATGACTACCTGAAGCCTCGAACATAGACACATTATTGTATATGAAACAAACTGATTCTAGAATGAATAACGCAAATACTGTTAGTAGTTTTTCTTCAACAAATATGTTTCTGCAAGAATCACGGGGTTTTAGTTTACGCAAGTACCCTAAATCACGTTTCTGCAGTACCAAGACTGATTGAAGTGCCGATGAGCTGCTACCTCCCCAAAAAGGTATTCCATAACGTAAATGGGACTCTATTAGGGCGTAATATACAGTTTTGGCGATTTTAGATCCCAAATTCGACGAAGTTACTCCCAGTGCATAGCACCCAGCAGAAATCCTGCTTTTGAGATGCTTGATATGTCCGTCGAATTTGAGCTTATCATCAATATACTTTTATTCCCTATCTTTTTAGTCTAGAATTTCTTTATCTATTCAGCTGCAACTGCGATAACTCTCCACAAGATATGAGTTCTTTCGTTAAGCATTTCATATAAAATCAAATCATTTCTCAGGAACAATTTTAATATCAAATCTCAATTCATTAATTGAATCTACCTTGGACCAAACTAGAACTTAACAAAGTTATTCTGTTAATCTTTCTACGACACACGTAAATCATCAGTCTTTTTATTTTTAAATTGGATATTATTTTTCCGAAGAAACCTAAGTAAGTATGGTCTACATCCATGTGTGCTTTTGTTCAATTCATGAGTTTCAGAAATCTTGCAGATACGAATTATCAACGCAATGAATTGTGAATTATATGTTTTTGATTGGCCGCGCCATGGGCTTTTCACATGCCTTTATTACATTATTACATTACAAGATTTTATTTAGTTTCACCTGTCCCTGTCCCTGTCATCAAATCTTGCAAGTTAAATTTGACCCACTTCTAGTTGTTCTATTAACGTGAAATTTGGCAGGTGACAATGCATTGTGCATTTGTTAGAGGAAAAACAAAAACAAAATGGCGGTTCCAAGATGGCGGAAGAGATTTGTGTTTATGGTCCAATTCGATTCAGAATTGGTATGTGGGGATTTTCAGGGTCGAAGATTATGAATTTTCTAACAAAATTCATAAAATCAAAATGGCGGCTTCAAGATTTCCGACGATTTCTGTGATTATGGTCCGATTCTATTCAAAATTGGTATGTGGGGGTTTTCAGGGTCGGAGATTATGATTTTTTTGACAAAATTCACGAATTCAAGATGGCGGCTCCAAGATGGCGAACGAGTTTTGTAATTATGGTCCGATTCGATTCCAAATTGGTATGTGGGTGTTAGGGGTACTTACTAAAAGCACAAAATAAAATAATTAATGAAAAAAAACTTTTTAAAAACAAGCTTTTATTCAAATACCTGAAAAGTACAAAATAATTGCTTTGGATTGTGACGTAGGTTATTTCGTGAGTTATATGTAAAAAATAATCTTAATTTGAAATCGAAAATAATCAATATTGGTGTAATTAAAATCATACAATTGAAAATTAAATATGAACAGAAAAAAGAAACTATGTTAACTGGTATCTATAGGCCTCCCTCGACTGATGAAAATCTATTTATCAATAATCTTGCTACCTATCTGCAACAAACAGAGAATGAAACATTAGAAAACCATATAGTGATTGGTGATATGGATTTAGATCTATCAAATGAAAATGAAAGTGTGTCGGATTATTTGGACTTGATGAGCGAACATGATTTTTTATCCCTTATAATTAAACTTACTCCAGTACAAAATACCTCATCTACCTGTATAGACCATATATTTTTGAAAAGTAGAGAGAAGAAAACAAAAGAAAACTGCCAAGCACTCATTTTCAATGCAAATATTACTGATCATAAGGCAACTATAACTAGCATACGTATAACAACGGATCGTGACTTAAATTCCGAACAAAAAACGATTAAATATATAAATTACCATACACTCAAAAATGATTTGGAAAAATTCGATTGGTCGAAGTCTACAATCATGTAAATACAGAAAAAAACTGACTATTTCATTGACACATTAACCTGGATCATTGAAAAGAACAACACTGAAAAAAAAAAATCCCGAGAAATAAAATCAGACGAAAAGATTGAATAACTGATGGTATAGTAAACTCCACAAACAGAAAAAACGTCTTACTAGTTGAACATAAGAAAGACCCTGAAACATCGCAAAAAAAATACTTACACAAAATACAAAAACTTTTTAAATAGATTATAAGAAAGACAAAGTCTAATTATCACACAATCCAGATAGATACGAATAAAAATAACAATTAACAACTGTGGAATATTATAAAGCAGGAAAATGGAAACAATTTATGAAATAATTACTGAAGATGGAAACGAAATTGTTGATGACCGACTAAAAGCAAATGCCTTCAATGACTATTTCATAAGTGTTGGCGAATTATTTGCTTCAAAAATAAATAAACCAACGACCCAGCCACCCAAAAGAACACCAACAGTAAATTCCTTTTTTTTAACTTATATCAATAAAAATGAAACACTGAATATAATTACATCACTTAAATAAAAAAAGATGCTAGGTATAGATGGAATGAAAACTGAAACACAGAAATAGCGGAAGAAATAGTAGAACCTCTAACGGTTTTGATTATTAAAATTTTTTTAAACCGGAATATTTCTCAGCGTACTTAAGAAATCTGTTGAATACCTATATTTAAAAAAGGTAAAAAAAATAAATGAGTAATTTCAGACCCATATCCATAATTCCAACAATAGCTAAAATTGTAGAAAAAGCAATGAAAAACAAATTGATGTGTTTTCTAAATAAATATAATATCATATCAGACAAAAAATTTGGTTTCAGAGAGGGGCTATCAACTAACGATGCTATAAACCACCTACTTGAGGGTATATATAAGTCAGTTGACGATAGTGAACCCACACTGTGTGTATTTCTAGACTTAGCCAAGGCCTTTGACACAGTTTGTCACGCACAACTGGCGGAGGTCTTGGAAGAGGCTGGAATAAGAGGAGCCTCTCTCTCCCTTATGAAAGATTATCTGAGGAATAGAATACAGTTTGTCCGAATTAACAGTGAACTTAGCGATCAAAAAACAATTGAATATGGCGTACCACAGGGTACAGTTCTCGGGCCATTACTTTTCACCCTTTATATAAACAACTCACTTACAACGCATAGTACCGGCAATATAATCAGCTATGCAGATGATACAGCTATTCTTTACTCGGATGATTCATGGGAAAGCCTGAGAAAAAAAACTGAAGTAGATTTAAGTAACATATTAAAGTGGTTCAACTATAAAACCCTCACAGTCAACGTAGAAAACACGTTTTCCTTACCTTTCACCTGCTACAGGACAAATCTTCCGAAATACAACACACTTGAAATACAAAATGAAAAAACAAAAAAGGAAATACTCTCAAAAAACCATATCAAATATCTCGGCATCATAATTGACTCTCATTTGAGATGGAACCTCCATATAGACAATATTATAAAAACTCTGAGACCATTACTATATAAATTCAAACACATGAAAGGGATCTTGAATGTAAAACATTTGAAAATATAATATTATGCGTTCGTTGAGTCTTGAATACAGTATGCCATTCTAAGTTGGGGAACAGCTCTACCAACGTACATGAAAAAACTACAGATTCTACAAAATTATATTTTCAAAAAAAATACCCATTTTACAAATGATCTATTAAATGAAACTGAAATATTTGATCCTAGACAATTATACATATTCAATACAATTATATACTTATATAAAATAAACACTTGATTAAAAAATAGAGCACAGATATAAACACGAACTAAACAAAATATTCCTATGAACAGAATGAACAATCAATCGGCCAGCGCTCGCTAATGTACCAATAAAAAAAAATAATACACTCCCAGAAAAGTTACTTAGAAGAAATACACTCTCTACGACTCATTGAATGCAAATTCAAAGATTATATTGAGTCAGTTGACAGACATACCCTACACACAATAATGAAATGCAAATAAACTCCACACCGAATTACAGTTTTCAATTTTTTTTCTCTACTTACAAAAATATATGTGTCCTACTCCATATCATATAATCTGTTAAATATAATCAATACTAACATAACCACATTGCACTTGTACCACATCATTGAAAACATAATCAATCCATGCACAACCTCACGGTTAAAATGGAACTCTTTGTTTATTTGCCACCAATACCTGTATATGAAATGACAATGTAAACGAAAATGTATGTTGGAGTGAATAAATATTATTATTATTATTATAGATTCAAAAGCTTGTCGCATCTGTATTCGAAATGAAAACTTTGCGCGACAAGCTCTTGAATCTAGAACGGAATAACTTACGTCACACATCCAAAGCAATTATTCTGTACTCTTTAGGGTATTTGAATAAAAGCTTGTTTTTAAAAAGGTTTTTTTTTTAAATTATTTTATTTAGTTTCACCTGTGTGTAATAAAATCTTACAAGTTAAATTTGACCTACTTCTGATTGTACGATGAATATGAAACTTGGCAGATGTTCATATTTCCCGTGACAATGCATTATGGATTTTTGTTAGAGAAAAAAAAAGATGGCGGACGAGATTTGTGTTTATGTCCGATTCGATTCAATATTACCTATTTGGGGGTTTTTGAGGTCGAAAATGATGAATTTTTTGTCAAAATTCATGAAATGAAATTGGCGGCATCAAGATGGCGGACGATCTCTGTGATTATGGTCGGATTTTATTCAAAATTGGTGTACGGGGGTTTTCGGGGTAGGAGATTATGAATTCATTTTCAAAATTCACCAATTCAAGATGCTTCAAAACGTTGGTGATTTCGAAGGGAGAAAAAAAAGTTATTGACCTGTGTTTTTCATTGTCAAATGGCATCCAATCAACACGATCGGAAGAACCCATTATGGAAGGAACATACAGGGCAAACAATAATCAATAATTCATTGAGACACATCAATGGCCATTGACAGCGATTTTCTGTTTATGTGGGTATCTTAGAGAATACTTTGTGGAGCTCAGGAAGCTCTAGCAAACGACATATAATTTGCCAAAATCGATATGGAAATGAAAATGTGGGATCCCGTTAAAAAGACACCCGAATTTCAGAAATTGCCGACATTTATTGATAATTTTTAGGACTTTATCAGTATTCAAACATGAATTCGATGCGTATTTTCAATAAAATATTCCATCATTTTATGAATTATTCATGTACTGAAGAGATGTCAAATGAACTTCAAAACGTCAGACCATTTCCCATTGTCATTATTTTCGATAGACCAATATCCAGTATTATTTGGTTGTTGAGTGACGTAAATACTACATGATTAATGATGACATCAACTTCAGTCTATCTTATTCGGATCTGATTTGTCTCCTGATTTAAGTATTCGTTTTCCAAAAGCTTTTTTAACGGTTTTTGAAAACTACCTGTTTTCATACAGAGTGATCCATACCAAGATACGGAAAATTAGCCTCTAGGTTTCCTGAATCAGTACTTTGCTCGGTGGACAAGCTATGCAACGAATTTCCAGTGGAGTATCTTTCTAGAATATGATGCAACAAAACATATAATGAATTATCTCGCATTGCTCAAAATGTTTGCAAAAGCTTTTCCGCATATTTATTTTTGACGAATTGGTATAAATCATCTTGTGTATTTCAATCGTTACAAATTCCCTTCAATATTTTAGTCGTGCAGTTTCGTACGTTATTTTACAAGTAGACTAGTCTACAAGTAAGTTTCCTGCAAAAAATAGTTCGAAGTCTCCAAAAAATATGAGCAATAACTCATGCGATTCGGGATGCAATTCTGAGAAAGATATGTTTTGTTTTTTCTCCTGACGAAAATTGAAATTGTTATTAACAAAAAACAACAACAAAGAAAAGGGTTCAGTTTTTTGGGAATAACTCAAAAACTATAAGCGATAGCGGAAATAGGAAGAAATATTTTCAAAGAAGAGGAAATATTCAATAACGAAGTCTGGACTCCTGGAACTCTATATCCATTATTTATAATTTTAATTCAACGCTGAAAATAGGGCTCCGCGCGACCGCTACGGCATGCGCGCGCCGTCTCTAAAGAGAGTACACCACACAAAATATTTTTTTATAGTATTCAATATCAATTTAAAAATTTTAATAAATTATGGTGTGTTTTTAAAATCTGAAAGAACAAGGTCACGTTGGAAAACAATAAGTTTATTTATAGCTCTAAAAACGTTTCTCTCCTTGGAGCCCTTCCTATATATCTTTATATTTATATATATATATATATATATATATATATATATATATATATATATTTATATTTATATATATATATATATATATATATATATATATATATATATATATTTATATATATATATATATATACTTATCAAGATCATGTTATAAAAGTTGTTTATTTTGTTCATTATAGTTCTTTAGAGTTATCAAAAATTAAAAAAATAAAAATGTTGAATTTTTTTTTCTACCCATATATTTTGCTATTGTTTTTCTCAAACGGAGGTTTAATACTTCGAAAAATATTTTTTTTGTTTTTATATTTTTTATAAACAAATTGATTAGTTTATTATTTTAGAATTTCTGCTGCCATTTTGTTGTCTGGAGAATATAATTATTTCACAGAAATAAAAGTTCCTAGGTTTTTTTCTTATTGTTTATAATTTTTTTTATATTTCCATTATTTAAATAATTAGTTGAGAATTTTTGTTTTTTCAAAAATCTTATTGGCATTTTTCAATAGAGTAACAAAAAATTAAAAAAATATATTAAAAATTGAATTTTTTATTAAGTTAACAATTTGTTATAAACAAATTACGAATCTCATTATATTTTTTCAGAAATCACTGAAAATTACAAAAACAACCATTTGCAAGTGTGTAATTTTTTTTTTTTATAGATTTTTGTACAATTGCGGTATATAATTTTGTATAAAAATAGTTGAAAAACCAGATAATGAATGATTTCACATACAAATCTTATATCTTGAGTATTTTCAACAAATATTTGATCAAACACCGCTGGAATACATGATGAAGTTAACATTATTTCAATAAATCCGTGTATTTCATGGACATTTAATGTTAATGCCTGAAACCCATTTTTTCAATGATTCAAATAATAAATAGCCTAGGAAATTGTCTTAGAGTACAAAAGGGCTAACTTTCATATAAGCACTGTAAGAAGTTGATTACGGAATATTTTATAAACAAGCATATAAACAGGAAACTATGACAGATACAGACTTGGTGAGGAGTTTATTTAAGAGATCAACTAATGCTCTTCAAAATCATTGCGTGAGTTGATAACTGTATCTTCAATGGTCACTTGAAAAATCAACTGGCCGCTGCAACTTTTATATACCATAATTTTAGAAAAATCTATAAAAAATATTTAAAAAAATTATCGACACTTTGTTGCATATGGTTGTTTCTGTGATTTTTATTAGTTTCAGAAAAAAAATACAATGAGAATGGAAATTTGTTTATAACAAATTGTTAACTTAATAAACAAGTTTTGATAAAAAAAAAATTGTTATTCTATTGAGAAATGCCAAATATGATTAACAAAAATATCTCAAATGAATAATTATTTAAATAATTGAAATATAAAAAAAATTATTATGAGCAATTTAAAAAAAAATGTAAAACCTTTTATTTTGAAAAATAATTGTATTCTCTAGACAACAAAATGGCAAAAAAAAATCAATAATATTAAATTAATCAATTTGTGTATAAACAATTTATAAACAAATGTCCTGAATTTTTTTTTATGCAAAAACAGCAATAGCGAAACACATGGTTGAAAAAAATATTTTATTTTTGATTTTTTGTTACCTTTCGAAAATTAGAATAAACAAAATAAACAACTTTTAAAAACTTTCATTACGTGATCTTGTTAAATATAAATATATAAGAGAGGCTTCAAGGAGCGAAACATTTTTTAAGCTATTACTCGAACATTTATGCCGTTTTTCATGAAAACCGAGGTCCAAAAAATTATTAACAAATGCCTGACTCGTTGAAAAATAAACATATTTTTTTTTCTAAACGGAACCTTGTTCTTTCAAGTGTTAAAAACACACCATAATTCATTAAACTTCTTAAATTGATATTTAATACTATAAAAAAATATTTTACGTGGTGTGCTCTCCTAAGAAACGGCGCGCGGATCCTTATTTTCAGCGTTAAATTGAAATCATAAATAATGAAGATAGAGTTCCAGTTGTCGAGACTTTTTCATTGTAAATTTCGTTTTCTTCAAGAATATTTTTTCCGATGTTCGCTATTTCTTATGGTTTTTGAGTTATTCTCAAGAAACGGAACCTTTTTTTGTTTTTTGTTAATAACAATTGCAATTTTCGTTAGCAGAAAAATAAAAAAAATATTTCTAAGAATTGCATCTCGAATCGAATGAGTTATTACCCATATTTTTTGGAGACTTGCAACTATTTTTCGCAGGAAACTCACTTATCGATTAGACTATAGTCACATTACTAATCGAACCACAGCCCTTGCCTCCGCAAAAAGAGTCAGCCACTCGCACCTTTTTAGGAACAATTATTTCATAACTTTGAAAAATAAATAAAAAAAGGTTATAATACCTCAGAGAATAATGTCCGGTGTCCAGTTTCAAGTCTTTCTTTTCCAACTCGAGAAGCTCTTTAGCTTTCACGTATGACATAAGTCGTTTAAAAGCGAGAAATTTGGATGTAAACCTCATGAACAATCGACATTCAGTCGAAATAAATATCCATCATTTCCATTCAAGTACTTCAACAAAATAGCTCTATGGGAGTTGTTGCCAGAATAACATCGTATTTCATGTTCTCTTATATCTCCAGATGAATCATGTCCATTTTGATCAATTTATCTTACAAGCAAATAAACTAACATGCTTCCTGATTGAACAATAATTCTCCCAATTTCTCTCTTTCTCTTCAATTCATTTTCCTTTAGCCGACATATAATCGTGATAACAACTCTCCCATAAAAACTCACTGTTCCTTCCTGCCTCCCAACTTAATCTAGAAGCATCCGAAACTTGGGCAACTCAACATCTCACCCTCGAACAGCAACAATTGAGTAAATGGGGGTTTTTAGGTCATAAACCACTTGTAGGAGGTTGTAAGTCTCCGAAGGGACGCGAGATATCCGCCCTTAGCTAAATCAAGTGCCAAAAAAGTGAATTATTGCGTTCGCTCTATACGAAACGCCCTTACTCGTTTTCTTGGACTGTTTCTGTGTTCGAGTTCGCGTTTTTCATTCTTCTTTTATTACACGTATCCATGACGGTGGATAATATAGGTGTGGCACATAACATGGATACATTTTCCAGAATTCAATGATGTAGTTTTCGATGTTTCGAATAAGGAATCTTGAAAAATTTGGGATTCTGAGGATTTTAGCAGTATTTGGAATAATTCGCAGTAAATATTTCAAATCTGTGAAACAATATTTGAAAAAAAAAATCTATATATATATATATATATATATATATATATATATATTTCTGGGTAAAAAGTTTACTATAAAAAAAAATGTTTTCTATCATTTTGTTTATGAATAATTTATTAACAATGACGTAGAACGAAATTATCCACATTGTTAGTGAACGGCAATAACATAACATTTGTTTGATTTTTTTTTATATTTCAATAATTTTTAAGTCTAAACAATCATGATAAACAAAATAAAAAACTTTATGAACTTTTATCACGTGACTTCTTAAATATATGTAAAAAAGGCACCAAAAAGCAAAGAATTTATAAGTCAATCATTCAAACTTTCATGTTGCCCTTTGTGAAAACGGAGGTAGGAAAAAAACTTGTTATTAACAATTGTATAACTTTTTGAAAAATCAACATAAGAATTTCTTTCCAACGGAACTATATTCATCCAAGTGTTGAGAGGACAGCATAATTTTTTCAAATGTTTAAATTGATAGATTTGTTGAAAATATGAACAGGATGTTCATAAAATCAGATGTGGAATCATCTGCGACCGAAAGATAAACTTCAGTCACTATCTCCCATCATCGAAATAACCTCTTGTGGGGTATTCATGTTGAAAATAAAAACATTCTCAATTGAATATTGAATAGACAGATTTTTCTGTGAATTGAAAAATCCACGATAAAAATGAAGTTATTTTTTGTGAATGTCTGACAGAAAACAACTACTTCCCCGGCTAAGGCCCCGCTGGACATTGAACTACATCTGATAGATATTCTGAAAAGACCCTGACACGAAAGAAAAAATCTTTAGCCGGGGAAGTAATTGTTTTCTGTTAGACATTCACAAAAAATAACTTCATTTCCATCGTGGATTTTCCAATTCACAGAGAAATCTTTCTATTCAATATTCAATTGAGAATGTTCGCGCCAATGCCGCGCGGAGCCCAATTTTCGGCGTTAAATTAAAATTATTGACAATAGAGATAGAGTTCCGGGAGTTGAAACTTTTCTATTGGAAATTCCCTCCTCTTCATTTTTCAAATTTCTTAATTATCAATAGTTTTTGAATTATTGGCGAAAAACTAAATGCCTATTTGTTTCCCTCTTGATTTGTTAATAACAATTGCAATTTTTTATATGCTGTAAAATCATCGGAATAAATTTTTCTACAAGTCATTCCGAATCCAATGAGCTATCGCTCATATTGTTAGGAGCTCTATCGATAATTAACACCATTTCGAACTTGTTGATCAGACTAAAATGCCTAATATGAAGTTGGATTATTTTGTCAATATTCAAGACCTTCTTATGTACAAATGATCAAAACACTACTTACCTGCTCTTCTAATTGAAAACAAATCATTGCACCTGAAAAATAATGAAAAGGGAAACATTCTCAAATAAAAATTGAATTGAAGGATTTATCCGAAAATTGGAAAATCCACGACAATAACGAAGTTATTATTTGTAATATCTAACAAAGAAACAACTACTTTCCCGGCTAAAGCCACGTAGGACAATGAACTACATCTGATAGATATTGAGGAAAGACCCTTAAAACTCTGAAAGGAAAAATTTGCATTTTCATTAATTTGATTTTCTATTCCAGTCCTAATTGAAAACTCAAATAGATGAATGAGGGAAAAAAGAATGTTTTCCAGAAAGGAGTACTCACCAGAAACCATTTGTAACATTGGTGTAAGAGAGGCATCGCATCTAGGTCTTCAATACATTTTTGTTGACGAAAATCTATTTCACGCTTCCACGATAATCAGAAAGTTCGGAAGAATTGAGAAATACATTTTCTAGAAGCAAAAATGGAAGAATATTACTTCTGGAGTGAATTAGTGTTACATAATGTTCGGAAGAATTTTCGAATCGAGTATTTCATTGTCAAGAAGCATTAGGCGGACATTTCCAACACCTAATCCATCAATTGAAAACAATTTCGTTTCTTATATATAAGTTCAGTTCATTCGCATTACAATGTTTACAATAATGGCATAAGACTGTGGGTGTCATTTGTATATAAACAGAGAAATAACCCATTTAGGACCAAATGGTTGCGCATGGGTCATTATTTCTCGTCTGTTGTACAGAATGTTTCCCAAAGAATAATTACATTTATCATTTAAGTAGTACAGTAATTTGAAGATTAAAAATAATTACAAAATTTGAAAATATTTTCACAAACACTCACATAGTAACACATATATTTACAGAAAAATTGAGAAAAAGCAGTAAAAACAGAAAAAACACAATAAACATAGACAAAAAATAGACAAAAATAGATAAAAATAGACAAAAAAAAAGTTGAGAGGTGTCAAGGGACACCCGGATGGAATGAAGTTCCTTTTGATTAATTAGTGAAGGAATTGTAATGAAATTTTTTTTTTTTTAAGTTATAATAATTTTTTTTTTTATTATTAACAAATATAATGTAATATAAACTTAATCAGTAGGCTCAATTTCAGTACATACGCATTGATATTGTAATAATAAAATATAATTTGCCTTAATATTTAATGAAGTTATGACGCGTACACTTGCTAAACACACAATAATGGAGATATTATAACGCGTATGACTTGGTTAGCACAATAGTAAAGAGAGGTTATAATGCGTACTTGCTAAAAATATATAAGCATTTATTATTGTCTGTATAAAATCTCTATTTACCTTACTCCATCAGCAATATCCGGAACTTGTGCAGAAACACTGTCAGGATTCATTATTGTTATTATTTTTTATTATTTATTATGTACAAAAAACCTGTATACACTCAACAAAAATGATCGTCGCGACACCACACTGTTCAATGCGAAATAGAAAGACGAAACGAAAATACCTGGCTTGCTTTCTATGAGAGAGAGAGAGAGAGAGAGAGACAGAGAAACACGCGCACGCCGCACGGCTTACCACTATAGCAAAAAGTGTCGTTACAACTTTTGGTCTTAATTTATTCCGTCTAGCCCCCTTTCGCACGCGCGATAAGGAACTTCGTTCCAAATAGAAGCAGTATTCAATTTTCAACAAGTGAATGTATTTTATGTCCATCTGTCTCATGTAAGTAGCCTTTTATTATATTTTTTATCAGTTCGAGGGAGTTTATACAGTGGATGTAGGATTTGTATATTTCTGGTAATTCATTGTACATTCTAACGCCAAGGCAAGTATATGATTTTTGTCCCAATATTATTTTGAAGATTGAGAAAAGTTTAGATGCATTCACATGACCCAATAGAAACTGTTTCATTATTATATTCTAGTGAGTTATGTATATAAATTATCACTTCATCGTTTTTATTTATATTTCCCTCGCTGTATTCTATTACATATTGGTCTAATTGAATTATACTGCTGTCTAGTACAGTAAACGTTTCTGTTAGAATAGAATGTCGTATTGATATTCCAATTGTTTAAAATGGATTTTCAGTTCATCTATATTTTTATAAACGCTTCTTATATTTTGATGAAATATGTTTAATGATTTTGTTTTCTCACTATTTCTAAAATGTTCATTCAGATCAGATATTGAGTTATATTCGATTGTTTTAATGGGAGTATGATTAACATCTCTAATATATTGATCCATTTTTCTACTAACTATACCCAATAAGAAAACTGAAATAACACCATATTGCTTTTCTGTATATTCTGATGGTATCTAAATAATAAAACTATACTTGTTTTTCTAAAATTTGTTCGCAATGTAAAAAGGTTAAAAACATTCTCTGGTGTTTCACTGATAAGAATAAAGAAATGATGAGATTATTGAGGAACGATGAGAGTAGTCCAGCTAAATTAGGCGTTCATTTTTGATTGCGAATAACTCTCGCTGCAAAGTCGCTGGAAGCTGAGTTAGTTCTTTGTTGAGTTCTTTTCAGGTCCTTTGTGGGGTGTATTTGGTTTTATTTCCGCTTTCTTTGTTTCTATTTCTTCTTTCTGTATATTTGTTCCTTTTTGAGATTCCTGTGTTTTGTTGGTTTGCTGTTCTCTTTTTTGATGAGCTACTTTCGACGACGTACCGGGGGCACTATTTGAATGTTGTTTTCTTGAGGTGAGTGGATCTATATTTTTGCGAAACTCGTCTTCGTTGCGTTCTTTCAGTTCCTCAATTCCATAGATTTCTCCATTGACTATTAGCGTCTTTCCTTTTATAGTAGAGTTTAGTTTTTATCTTTGGCTAACTTCAGGTGAGTCACTAAAATCTTCTGGTCTTTTTTGTCTTCTATCGAGAGATCCTGTGATATAAAGATTTTCTTTCCTTTTAATTTATAGCAATTCTTAGTTTTTTTCTTTTTCAAGTTTTTTTTTAAAAAAAAATATTGTTAATATCTGTTCTATATCAAGAAGTTCAGATAGTGTTTCAACAACAAAAGACTATATGGATTCTGTGTCAGGATTTTCTAGCCCATATACCAATAAATCATTTTTTCTTATTACTTTATCAAGATTATCAAATTTCTTCTCAATTTCTTCTACTTTCTCTTCTAAAATATCCATACGTTTGGTGTTCTGTTCTAGGATATCAATTAATTTTTTATTCTCATTTTTTATTTCTAACTTTATTTCGTCTTTGTTTTTGTTTTCCTCCCCTTTTATTTCCTTCAATATCTCGTTCAGCAACTTTTTGTTTGATAAATCGGTTGTCATGTCTCTGTTGTAGTGCTTTCAGATTTTCCCAATTTGTTCGGACTAATTTCTCATACGTAGTCGACGGTTTACGTTTAATTCAATTTACTCGGAAGTTATTCAACATACCTTGTTAGGATTTTTTGTGTGTAAGGGGCACACTATAGTCCACGCTTATTTCGAATTTTGTAGATGTAATACCTGTTTTACTCACACATTGACACAAACCTTTGCTTATTCTCAATAAATTAAACTCCTACGTAAAAGTTTAGTTTTTTGTTATACTTAACATTTCAAATACAGATTGTGAAATAACGTATTAACGAAATTTGAAAAAAAATTGATTATTGAAAGGAGAATTGGTTTTTTGTTTCGACGATGTACCACTTGACCCACCATGCTATTTGAAACATTTAAGTTGGTTTGCCTCCCGCGCCATCTATGTCTTTTATTTCAAAAAGTAGTACCGGTGATATAATTCACATGGTTTTTGACCCATTGTTCTAGGTCGTACCGTTCAAGAGTTAACAGGGGGGGGGGAGAAAAATATCCATATATACAGTGCATATATTGGCGACAAATGGAGATGTTTTTTGTTTTAGGAAAAACATTATTTTTCATAAAAGGTTCTGCATGTTCTGAAACCTAATTTGAAATAATCAAATCTTGAAATTTATCATTAAAAAAATATGAATTTGGTTCGGGAATAAAGTACTTATAAGTGACAATATCGAAAACTGTTATCGTGAAAAGTTGTTCAGAACTGATGATCACGTTTGAATACGCAATCATATCCATCTACCCTAAAGAGAAAACGTTTTTTTTACCCTTCACTGCGAGAGTCATATGAATAAAAGTACCCTCCATAACACCATAATATTTTATTATGTTGTAATGAGAACATAATTATTTCGCCCTCCATTTAACCAATGCCTCAATAAATACACCTTTCTTTCCATACAGGTTATTGTTTTATCTCAAAATTCTCTTAACACGCTTCTTACCATAGCCGGAGTATTACTCTGAACCGTTCGTGTAATCATTATTCTTAAATGGGTAACATCTGTAAATGGCCTTTGAAGATATACTTTATGTTTCAAGTAACCCCACAACGTAATATCTCTGAAAACCCATGTATAACTTTCCCATTAATCCTTTCCGTACGGCAGCTACACGAAAAAAAATTCCGTACAGACGGGACTTTTGAGCGTGCCAAACAGACGGCTGTCGACTATGTGCGACACTATACAGACCGTGCCGAACAGACGGCTGTCGACTATGTGCGACACTATACTTACAGACCGTACCGAACAGACGGCTGTCGACTATGTGCGACACTATACTTTGATACTATACTTCAGCCTCAGATAATCCGCAGTGGCTATCGTGATTTTTTTTTTGTCTTTTTGCCCGCGACGAGATCCCCGAGGGACCAGCAGCATTCTCCGACGACATTTCAAGGCATACTGGCGCGAAAAAACAAAAACACTGCACTCGACTTAGCACTGGCCATGCCAGGTTGCCGGATGTCGCATATGATCGACGGTGTCGACCATATGCGTCAGCCGCCTGAGCGGTTAGCATGCAGTGAACGCAAACGTTGCGACAACAGTCTGTATGCCAAATCAAAAAATTTCATGTGTCGCATCCCAACCGGCAGTCGTCCAGGAGACAGTATACATGTCGACCATATGCGACAGCCGTCTGTGCGGTACATATCCTCGGTGTCGCATATGCTGCGTCAGCCGTACGGAAAGGGTTGAAGCTATTTTCAAGGTATTGCTTCTCGTCTAACGTACTATGGCATGGGGAGTAAGGTAAGAAAATTATTCATTTGATTTTCTAAGAAAAGTAAATAAGAGAGTTCAACTATTTCATTTTTATAAATTCAATACTACACATTTGTTTCAAACGCATGCTGGTCTCGATTTTTTACTGTAAAATTGGCATTCGTGTCACTCCACCAACGGCAATTTTGGGTAGAGACTGTTCCATTTCATGAAAATGTAGCTTCATCAGTAAAAAGAATATATCTTGGCAAAAAGGGTTATCTTCTATGGATGTCACAGCAGAATGTGAATCGTCTATCATAATCTCCTGGTCTCAATTCAGGAATTAATCGTGGCTGATATGGGGACTTTGATCCTAAAAAAAATTGAAATCGTACTTTTACTTACAGTATTTTGCATCATATTTCGCTAGAAAAAACTAACGATTCAATTGCTCAGAGCATTACATCAAACTCCATATCATTAGTAACAACGTATGTTGTTGGCGTTTGTTGGTGAATCTGTTTGTTACATTTCCAAAAGTCTTAAGTTTGTTCATCACTTTTCTTACTGTTTCATGGTGAATATTTTTTTCCGGATGTCGGTTATTGAAAATTTCTTCAGCTTCTGGAAATATTTAATAATTTTCACCCACAATTATGGAATTTCAATTTTATCTTCCATACTTGATGTTTCTGGCATTTATACCTTCTTCATAAATACGTATTACAAACTGATGTCTTAACGTTAGCTGTCACAAAAAACAATAAATTATGTATCAATTTTTCCCAGCGCATCCTAGATTAGTATGCTGGGTCGCATTTGAAGGTGTTTTATTTCGATTTTGACACGAATAAAAGTACGTTACTATTGCACCAAATTCCTAAAATTTTTTTACAAATCTCGTATATGACTGATACATTTCAGGATGGTATTATTTAATTAGGTTTCAAAACTCTTCATGAGAGATTATTCATTTTTCTAAAACAGAAAATAAAAAAAGTTTTCCATTTGTCGCCAACTTATTCATATACATATTATATATTAGTAGAAAAAATCAAGTCTGCTCCACAGTAAGAATCATTCATTTCTAGGAAAGAAATTAGCAATACATTTCGGCAAAATATTTTGCCATCTTCAGGCTCTCACAAAAATAAACAAAACATCACTGATTCACAGAAACATTGAAGTTCATAATAAATGCTTTTTACTGTGGAGCAGAGTTAGTTATTTCTACTAACCAATTAGAACTCTTCCTGACATGCACTACTCTCATAATATATATATATATATATATATATATATTTATATATATATATATTCATATATATATATATATATATATAAATATATATATGATATTGAATTTGTGGTGACAAATTTGCATAAAAACCTGCTCTGAAATGCTATTTTTCTGAATGTTTGAACCTTTGTAACTTTAGCCATTTCTAATCAACTCAGACTATTTGAGGGTGTGGCGGATTAATTTTATTCTGATTTTCGTTATGTTTCGATAATTTCATCTAATATTTATTCAACTTAATTGACTAGAGAAATCAAAATTGATTTATTTATCTATAAAAAACATCTTGTATAGGAATTCAGAACTGAAATGAAATGAAGTGAAATATGACAGATGTCAATGATTTCAAAAAGAGATGAAATATGAGTTTTCAAAACTGAAAGAAAGAAAATACTGTCATTGAGAAGATTCAAATCATTTGTATAATGTTTGAGAAAATATTTTGAATAAAAAATGTACCATAGTATATAATTAGGTGAAAAGTGTTGTGCCTGCAATGTCAAAAGTGGAATCTTATGAAAATTAACAGATATGATTGGATAGTTTCAAAAGGACATTTTCTAGGAGATGGGGGATATTGAAAAAAATGAAAGGGAGAATGCAAAGAAAATTTTGAGGAAAGATGTTTTGAATTTTAGTATCATATAATATTGAGAAAAAACTGATGAATTGACTATATAATTGATATAACTACGTCAAGACCAATCAAAGCTCAAGCAAGAAGAAAGTGAAGTCATCTGATGAAAGACATACCTAATGAAAGTGAGATTGGAAATCCTGAATCCACCGATGCAGTTGTTCCTGCCAACATTGTAACCAGCACCACCACCCATGCCCCCCTTAAGGTTGAGCGCCCATGGATAGTAAATCCCCTTCACGTTATGTGTGAACGAGATTTACTGCCACTCCCATTCTCCCCTGCTCCTCCTTAGAGCGGTCCAAAAGTCGCAAATGGCACGTTTGCGAGATTGAAATCGTACCTCCTGTGGTATGAAGTCAGCCTCTGACTGCTTTAAACCCCTTGTTATCTGATCGTTGTATGTTTATCTGACTTGTGCTGTGTGTGCATGGTGGTGATGTACCTGATGGGTGTGTGAGTGTAGGGTGTGATGTGGGTGTGTTGATCTCACGTGTTTTGTATTGAGTTGTTACTCACCTGACGCGCCGGAGTGCTACTCTCGGTGGTGGACGGTCGTTCTGGTAGACTGGTCGCATATACTTTTCCCTTTCTCTGAACCTGGGATCGTCCAGGTTAAGGTTCACGTGGATGTCTTGGATCACCGGGTTCGTGTGGGTGTCCGTCTTCAGGAACGTTCCGAAGATGGTCGTCAATGAAGTCCAGATTGACATTCAGGTCCCTGTAGATAAATCTTTTCGGGACGTATCTGGGAGCGTTCACTGCCATTCTTAGGCTCACGTTTGAGAATAGCTGGATCTTGATCCTGTATGTTTGTGCGCATTGACCCCATGCGGCAGATGCATACCAGCACCACAAATCAACCAGAGTTATATTCACCGACACAAAGTGAGTGAAAATATTCTATTACAAGATCACAAATATTTCCCTGAAAGTATTCAAGAACTGAGTGATATTTCCATCCAGACTATCAATAATTATTTCACGTCCTACCAAAGTGGTGAGAATTCTAATTTTAATTTTTATAAAAAAACAGACTTTCAATTATTTATAATGAAATTTAATTTGATAATTTTGAATTGCATGTGAAATAGTATAAGGTAGTTTTCTCCTAGTGGTAGGTAGACAATTATTGAAATTTGAATACTGAGATGAAATATGAAATCCAAACGTTTCTTTTGAGTGAATTCTATTGAATAAAACTACATAATCGTTTTCTGGGTCTGATATATTTATTTATCAATACATATAAAAGAAGTATTATATTGACATCAAGCAAAGAAGAAAGCCCAGCTGCAACCTTCTTGAGATTAAGACAATCATCTCTGCATAGGCGTCACTGACTGAGTTAGCAAAGGTAAAGTGAGTAGGTTGAAACTAAATGAAAGAGATAGTATTTTCGTAGCCGGGCATATTTTAGATACAATAACCAATAATGATATAACAATTCCAGTAATATCACATCTTAAAATCACAACAATGTATATATATATATATATATATATATTGTTATGATGCGTTGATTGCGGTTCGTTTTTATTCTATTTTATATTTGTTTATTTTTTTCCACAACCAGACATCATAACAAATATATAATAATTTTTTTGTTTAACTAATATTTTTGTTTTTTACAAATTTTTTGACCATTTTCAAAATATTTAAACTAGTTCCCCTTTGAATTTGATTTAATATATATTGACAAATGAATACCCATATAAATATTTAATATCTGCGGCTATGCATTCAACCTTCTTTCCGTCCACTCTTCTACCTTATTTCCTAAGCCTCAGCTAACTCAATTGGTACGCCTATGGAATCTCAGAAGTCGGTTATACTGTGGAGCCCTCAGTAGTTCTTGATGTCAAATTCAGAAAAAGGCAACTGTTATTGCTCAATCATTGAAAAGAATGCGGAAATCCAGTCAAAATAATAATTTCCTTCATTCAGGAGAAACCTTCTACTACCTATTCTGCGATAAATAACCTAATTAGTGCTTCATAGCAATTATATACAGGAAATGTGAAGTTATGTGATACTAAAAGTGAAATTTAACCTAGTTTTATAGTTTATGTCGTCGATAAACTAAATCATTAAGAGTTTTAATTTATTTGCACTCCAGTAACTTTTCATGGTTTCAAAATACCTGTGACCTCTAGCAGTGAGAATGTTCAGTGTTTCGGATTTTCTCCTGTTCCTGGAAATTGCAGCACCTTTGTCGACTGTGACTTCGCCTCGTACTGGTGAATCTCCAATGGAAAAAGGCAAGATTAACTCTGCATCTGGGATCTTTTATCTGCTACTGTTCCTTATAGGCTTTCCCATATTGTCTTGTCAAATAACTGTTTTTCTAATACATATTGATTGATTTATTTAAATTTCAATTTTCTACATTCGGTTCTTTCAAAATTATTTTTCAGTTCTTCTTCGCTTAGCTTGTTGATTCCACTCCCTTGATACCAACATTTGTTTCCTTCTCGAATTTTCGATTTTCCCGCATCTTTTGTTGCACTTTTCATTATTTTCACCTTTTTGACAGTTTTTATTTACGAAACATTTCTAACTACCTTACATACTATTGACAAGACATGTAAAAATCATTCTTTTGACGTTTCTGCTATTCATATTTTCAAAATTCCTAATTTTGCATCAAGATCTTTCCTGACATCTCATTGGCTATTGTGTTCAGATCCAATTTCATATACAGTATGTTCGAACTTTTAACATTTTGTTATCTGCTTGTGCTCAAAATTATTAGTAAAATTAGTTTTCTATAATTTTTAAAGTTATGCCAATTGCTTGTAATGTTGAGAACATGTTTATATCAAACATAGGTATCGATTAATATTATATGAGGTTTAAGAAAAAACGGTAGAATCCTCAGGAAAACTGCAAAATAACATAGCACATATTACCAAATACGTTTTTTTTTTATTTATGGGTTCTTTTAAATTTTTATTCTCATTTCAACTCTTTAAATATTGAACGTACTTCTAAACATATATATATATATATATATATATATATATATATATATATATATATATATATAAGTCGTGAAGTGGCAGTATTAGGTAGTGTTTCTATGAAATCTGCCTAACAGTGAGTATAGAGTTATATAAAAACTTTTTAATAAAAAATTAAACCGACGAAATACGGAACTGAAAAGTTAAAAATAAAATAAACCTTCTTAGTCTCAATAACTAAGCTCCTACACTAATGTTAGTTACTAATTTTGAGTCGGCGCCAAACAAACAAGCAAATGAATTAGGTAAGGCGTAGCATCGAGTTGGGCGGTGACATTCTGATAATTTTTCTGAAGTAATTTAATGATCTTCATTGATTGTTTGTTTGGCGTCGACTCAAAATTAGTTACTTAAATTAGTTTAGGAGCTTAGTTATTGAGACTAAGAAGGTTTTTTTTTTTTTTTTTTTTTTATCAGAAAGTTTTTATTTTTCAATTTTTTTGTGGCTGAAATCTACTGATTACTAATTGCTTGTTTTTTGATTATTTCCAGAATACTTACTTACCCACCTTACTTCAACTATTGCCAGTTAAATAATATGACTATCTACTTTTACTATTATCGGAATCGGACGCCTCAGTAAAAAGTTATGCGTGATCATACATAAAAAATAATAATAAAAAAAATATACGATTCGACTAGAGAACCTCCTCCTTTTTGGTTTCGTCTGTTAAAAATGAGATATATGAATGGAAATGTGAGGGATACTACCATACATTGTATACAGTAGAAATAAAAAATCTATCATCGATTATTTTCTAGTGAGTTGGGATATATGGAAGGTAGTGAAAGACATATAAGTGAAAAAACTTTTTAACAAAAAACTAAACCGGAAATACGGAACTAAAAAGTTAAGAATAAATTGAACCTTCTTAGTCTCAGTAACTAAGCTCCTAAACTAATGTAAGTAACTAATTTTGAGTCGGCGCCAAACAAACAAGCAAATGAATTAGGTCAGGCGTAAAAAAATGGCATCGAGTTGCGCGGTGACATTCTGATAATTTTTTTTGAAGTAATTCAATGATCTTCGTTGATTTTTCGTTTTGCGCCAACTCAAAATTAGTTACTTACATTAGTTTAGGAGCTTAGTTACTGAGACTAAGAAGGTTTATTTTAGTTTTTACTTTTGAGTTCCGTATTTCGTCGGTTTAACTTTTTGTTAAAAAATTTTTATTCTTCAATTCTTTGTGGCTAAAATCTACTGATTACTACCTACTTGTTTTTTGATTACTTCCAAAATACTTACTTACCCACCTTACTTCAACTATTACCAGTTGAATAACATGATTATCGACTTTTACTATTTGTTGTAATATAAATGATTTTTGTTGTTCTGGTTAGTTTATTTCATTACTTTGTATATCATTCCGTCTTCTCATAGAATATAATGATTTTGGCGGATGTGGAACAAAAATAATGTCAGTAGCGATCTGTCATTGTCAACTACGTATGTGTGTGCCAATGTTCACAAGTGAAAAATCAATTATCCCCTATTTTAGCACCCGTGAGGGTGGATAATTTCATTCGAAATCCAAATTTGAGGTATACCCTATCTATTAAAGAAAGAATCATCCAAATCGAAGAACCCAGTACAAAGTTATGCCAGATAGAATCGGACCAGAATTCAGAGGGTGAGTGATCAATATCCTCCATTTTGCTACCCTTAGGGGTGGATTTCATCTTTTTTATTCAAATGGGACCAACCTCGAAGTACACCCTATCTATTGAAAGAAGAATGATCGGAATCGGACATTTCAGTAAAACGTTATGCGTGATCATACATAAAAAAATATACGCGTCGACTAGAGGACCTCTTCCTTTTTGGTTCCGTCGGTTAAAAAGTGAAGCAGATATTGGGAGCCACAATTTTCTTTCTATAATATTAATCAAAATGCGAGAATTAGAAAAAAATAACTCCTGAATAGGAGAATAGAGTATATGAAATACGAGTACTAATAAAGCAAAAAATTCCAAAGAAGAACAGATGAAATACCGATACAAAGGAGAAACAGTAAAAGAAAGATGAAAAAATATAGGAATACAGTATCTGAAAAACGAAATATTTTTTGTCTTCAAATCTGTTCAAGCCATGTCAGAAACATCCCAGAAAAATGAATGTATATTCCAATTTCTTTCTCATTACCCCAAAACAGAAAACGTGAAAATACACGAAAGCCAAATACTCTCACGATCCCGATCTGCATAATTCCGCTTATCAGATAACTTTCCCAGCGGAGAATTCTGTGGAACAAACCCAACTCATGAGGTGGAAAGCGAAAACAAATGGTAAAAGACTCGGGTTCAACATTCTGAACCCCACTTATCTCGAGAGGAGAGCATCGCTCGGAAAGTCAGAGGTCGGTTTGGAGTTTACAAGGATATATTTCAATGAGGCTTTTCGATGCTGAAACAGGAAAATCTCACATACGCAAAGGAATGTTGTGGCATGGCATGAAATGGAAGGATAATAGCGTCAAACAACTCGCACATTGTAGCGATCGAATCATTTTGTAGTTCTGTACATCCACGTTCGTTCTGAATTGTACTTGATTTTCAATTTCGATTCGTCTGTGGATTTTTGAGTTAAATAAAATATAAATGTGCTCGTTGGAAACTGCCCACTGACAGAACTTTGCTACTGAGTCCAATATATGTTATTTTTCAACCGGCGAAACCAAAACGGAGGAGGTTCTCTATTCGACCCGTATATTTTATGTTTTTCCATCATATTTTTTTATGTATGATCACGCATAACTTTTTACTGAGGCGCCCGATTCCGATAATTCTTCTCTCAGTGGATAGGGTGTACTTCGAACTTGGTCCCATTCGAATTTAAAAGATGAAATCCACCCTGAGGCTAGCGAAATGAAGGATATTGATCACTCACCCTCTATCAGGCATAACTTTGTACTGGGTTCTTCGATTTGGATGATTCTTTTTTTAATAGATAGGGTATACCTTATATTCGGATTTCGGAAGGAATTAGCCACCCCTACGGGTAGAAAAATAGGGGATAATTGATTTTTCACTAGTGAACATTGGCACACACATACGTAGTTGACAATGACAGATCGCTACTGACATTATTCTTGTTCCGTCAAAATTAGTATATTTTATGAGAGGATGGAATGATATACAAAGTAATGAAATGAACTAACCAGAACAACGAAAATAATTTTTATAACTACAAATAGTAAAAGTAGATAATCATATTATTTAACTGGTAATAGTTGAAGTAAGGTGGGTAAGTAAGTATTTTGGAAGTAATCAAAAAACAAGTAGGTAGTAATTGGTAGATTTTAGCCACAAAAAATTGAAAAATAAAAAATTTTTAACAAAAAATTGAACCGACGAAGTACGGAACTAAAAAGTAAAAAATATAAAACTTTTAACAAATTAAAGACGAAAATCACTGAAAGCAAATAAAATAAACCTTCTTAGTCTAAATGATAATTGAGCTCCTAAACTAATGTAAGTAACTGATTTTGAGTCGGCGCCAAACGAACTAGCAATTGAATTAGGTGAAGCGTAAAATGATGGCAGCGAGATGCACGGCTGCGTTTTGATGACTTCTTTCATAGATGATGATCTTCGATAATTGTTTGTTTGGCGCCGACTCAAAATCAGTTACTTACATTAGTTTAGGAGCTCAATTATCATTAAGACTAAGGAGGTTTATTTTATTTTTTGCTTTTCAGTTGATTTTTTCGTCGGTTTAGTTTTCTGTTAAAAAGTTTTTATTGAAGTCTCTGGAGCTTCTATTCGGGCAATAAATTTACGAAAAAGGTTTATTCTACTGGTACAATCTCTCCGGCGATTTCCAGCAGACCAATGAATGGAAAAAAATTAGCTTAAAATTGTATCAGGGAATATTCTCTCGAATAGTTCGTGGGTTCTTTGTTCAGCATCTTCTATCACTGTTACTGAAAGACGAGTGTAACCCTGAGGCTCTCACTCTTTGAGTTTCGAACGAGTGGGCAACAGCCATTCACGAATTTGTAATTTTGAGTGGGCAAGGAGCAAGGAGTGGAGACCGGTCTCCAGCCCTTCCCATGATGGTGGTTCTCAAAAATGGCCGAGAAAGAATTTTGAATCTGAATTTTGAAAAATAAATTTTTTATAGAGGATGCAGCTTTTACTACCCAGAATTGGTTGATAGGCAGCACATCACTCCAGGGAGTGCCTGGGACGTTCAAGGCGCGAGGGTAGGTTCTTCGATTCCTATGACGTTATCCACCAATTGAACCTTGTTGAGTTTCTCATGTCAAAATAATATGTCAACGCAGTCAGTTCCTACGAGGAAACAGAAAATGCTAAACAAAGAACTCTGTGCTCCCCACATGCAGTGATTTGGTATTGGAGTTCATATATAACTTTTTCAGATCTTTAAATGAGCCTCGGGTTTTTAAGTAAGGCGATGAGTCATTGCATTCCATTATTCACAGAGAGTTAAGAAAGGTTGTCGTGGACTAGCGATTGAGGTATTTTTTGTCAAAATCGGTACCTGATACAAAATCATTGTAATTGTAGTTACAAAAATACTTTCACTTGTTATGAGGCTGCTTGTCATGGTGGTTTCTGTCTTTCACCAAGAATCCCTGCATACTTCAACATTTGATTAATTTCAATTTGTGCTTTACGTTTTTAATCAGTTAATATTCCATTCAAACCGCGCTTCCTCCTCTCATATCTAATTATCACTTTATCTTCGGCATCCTCTCATTCTGATACTCGAAGTGTTAATTCTAAAGAATTGCCTCGAAAAATTGTTTGATCGTGACCAAACTTACTGACACTTATGACTAACCGAAATGATTTCACTGAATTGCTTACATGACCCCAAAGGTCCAGAGAATGACTACCCCGAACAATGGCGTGAGTTTTATTCCCATGTTTTCTTGATACTTCCGTTTTCATCCTATGAATCATCACGTTGAACATGACCACGGGCGAGGTTCGAATAAACAACTTGGTTCGCATCCAATTCCATCCTACCGATAGGGTTGAACTATGCAGTGTATGTGAGTTCTCTATTGAATAATTTTTCTCCTGCTTTCCGAAGACATCCCAATTGGATTAATTTACAACTATATTTACGTCTAGAATGATAGGTACATATCAAATTCTACGGCTATCGGCTTCTATTCGTTACCTAGTTATTAATTACATATGGTTGGGTATCTTTTTGGAAATATCGTCATCACTGGGATTCATGAGTGCGTTTACTTCTCGTATAACAAACTTTGAAGTATACCGGGTGACAATGGGACTAGGGCCTTGCATATATCTCCTTCACAATTTTGGATTCACAGACATATGGAAACAAAATGGCCAACTTCCGGTTTTGCCGAAAAGCCACCACTTTAATTTTTGCCAAATTCTTATTTTACCATTGAAAAAAATATTATTATTTATTTTTGCCTGGGAGGCCTTGATCTGGTTGAACTCCACATTTATTTACATCAGTAACTCATAGTAATTTCATCTATAAAATCAAAAACAAATCCTACAGCAGGAATTAAAATTTTCTGAACGCATTTTAACGAAAAAATCCTACCTACCGAGGGCCATCTTGCTATTCGATAGAGGATTTAATTACCAATTCAACGATATACATTATGTACCACTTTCTTTTTGTTCAAAACTAAATCGATCAATTATTGAATTTGTACAATATTTTATACGATGCCTACAAATTCCAATTTCCAATTATCGAATTAGGTTTGATGAAATGAAAGGTAGCCGTAGAATCCTGGAAAACAGTAGGTGATTAATGTCATGTCAAAAGTGGAAAACCAATTATACTTGTCATCTCGTTTCGTTTGTGAAAGGTTTTATTTTGAAATGGAAAATAATAATCGTTATTCTCGAAACGAACAAATCGATATGATATTGATATACAGAGAATGTCAGAAGAACGCTGTCAATGTTAGTATGCTATACGCTGTTCGTTATCCGTCAAGACGGCACCCATCGAGGACCTTATTCAGGATATTGGGAATGATGCTGAGAAAATAACCAGCTCATCAGAACCACATCCACTTCATCGTCAGTGAAGAAGCGGAAACTATTTGGCATATGTTCATTTTTCTCCATCTGCCTCAGTGCGAGAATTGGAAATTGAATGTGGGATCAGCAGGGAAAGTGCCAGAAAAGTATTGAAAAAACACCAATATCGCTTCTATAAATACAGTTTGCATCAGCATCTGTATGAAAATGACCCAGAACGGAGACTAACTCATTGAAATTGGCTCTTGCGTCATCATGATTTGAATAATGATTTTGTCTCGAAAATACTGTTTACAGATGAGTCTAGGTTTACGAATAATGGTATGTTCAATAGAAATAATACAAGGTATTGCGTCAAGAAAATCCTAGGTTGCCGAGAGAAGGTAATTTCCAGGAAAGATTTGGATTCAACGTCTGGGTAGGAATCATAGGAATAAGAGTCATTGTACCAATTCTTTTCGACGGGCCTTTGACGGGCCAAAGATATATACAATTCTTAGAGAACGATATTCAGAATAATATCAACAATTCACCTGAGAACATCGGGGAAAATATGTTTTTTCAGCAGGATGGTGCAGGACCACATATTGCTAATATTGTTCGGCAATATCTTAGTGATACCCATCGGCAGAGATGGATTGGAACGAATGGTCCAATCAGATAGCCAGCCAGGTCGCCCGATTTAATCCCAATTGATTTTCATTCATCGGGTCACATAAAATCCAAAGTCGAGGAGACCAACTTCTTTGGAGGACTTGAGAGATAGAGTTGAGCGCGCATTTCAGGAAATTCTTGCTCACGAACTGATAAATGTGATGAGGTGTACAATAAATAGAACTAGTCTATGTGTTAGGGAAAACGGGCAACACTTCGTACATATCATTGGTCATTAATAAATAAAATGACTTTTCGATGGTCGTGATACTCTTCTTTGAAACAGGATAATGGTATTGTGAGTAATAATTTGTACGTTGAATGTTTCCTGTTTCAGTCGTTAGATGTATTCAAACAGTTCTATTATATCAAAGTTATCTTTTCTGAAATGGGTTTATGATCATTACATATTGTCAAGTCGTTTTTTTTGGTAATTCATTGTTTCCATTCTGCAGTAAAGTTTGGAAGAATGAATAGATGTCATGTTACCTACCAATTTTTTCAGATTGATTTCATTTTGTTAGATGGCTCTCTACGTTTTGAACAAAAAGGAAGTGGTACATAATGTATATTGTTGAATTGGTAATTAAATTCCTATCGAATGGTGAGTTGGCCCTCGGTAGGTACCATTTGAAAAAAACGGATTTTTCGTTAAAAAGCGTTTAGAAAATTTCAATTCCTGCTGTAGGATTTGTTATTGATCTTAGTGATGAAATTACTATTACTATGAGTTACTGATGTAAATTAGTATGGATTTCAACCTGATCAAGGCCTCCGAGGCTAAAAAAAAATCGAGAAATATTGTTTTTTCTTCTGCATAATGGAAATTTGGCAACACTGTCGTATGTTATTTGAGCCGTAGAATCCGAAAAACATCAAACATACAGGGTTTTCAATTTGAAAAATCGAAGTTGGTGGCTATTCTAACGAAACCGGAAGTCGGCCATCGTGTTTCCATATCTATGTACAAAATTTTATTCTAATCGGTTGATAAGTGAAGGAGATATAGGCTCTAGTCCCAATGTCACCCGATATACGGTGAAAAATCGAAAAACTATTTGAATGGAAATGCAATTGTTCACTACCAGATTTGGAGTCCTTCAACAATATCTGTTAGATGTAGTCCAACAACTAGCGTATATTGAAGCCAAAAAACTGGTTCTGTTAGATATTGCACAAAATATAACTTTAATTCTATCGTAGATTTTTTAATTTCCCAAATGATCATTCTATGTTACAAGATATAGTTTTGACCAACCCCAGGATAATATAAAGATCTATTTTCATCTTAAGACAGAGATAGAATAACAAAACTTATTCTTGAAGACAATGGCTGGTTTATTCTGTATCGGCTATCATCAAATTTGAAATTGGGAATAAATTGATACAGATTTATAGAATGAATTCTGATTATTTTCATAGAATACTCTATTCAAGTGAGATTCAACATGACGACTCAATACAAGATACCGTTACTTTCAATAAGTCACGACAAATATACATTTGACCTCTTGGAGGCTGCTATCCGAAAAACTTGATTGATAAATACTTTCTAATACAACCCTACATTGAAGGAGGTCTTTCCTGTTCATTGATAAGTTGATCAATCACCCAGAACATCGCCTTCGATAGATATAGATCAAACGCGACATCTTCGTATGAGAAAGGTATCAGCTGTGGTAGGTAATATCCTTATAGATACACATCAGAAATAATCTGCGCAACAGCTTACGGCGAACGCTTCCAGAGTCTGAATTTCCCTACCCTTGGTTGGAGTTCACTCATGCAAATATTCGAATAAGATTCTAGTTATGAGGAGAATCTAACAAAGCTATGAGATGAATTTAACGAAGTTGAATCAAATTTTGTCGACCTGGCGTGAAAGGTAGTGAAATGGAGATGATTATTCCTGATATTTCTTTTGTGGAACTAATAATCTGAGAACAAAAATGGATCAGGGGTTCTATACAAGTGTGGACGGGCAAACGCATGAAGTAGTTTGCTTTGGGGGATTGCAGGGGACAAAAAAAAACTATACTTCGTCTTCGCTAACGTTTCGCGAGTATATTTCTCGCTTCTTCAGGACTTAGGCGTAATAGAGAAATATAGTGCTCCTCAAAAGTGCCCTACCCCCCTCTTATTTTTGGAACGATTATACATTAACAAGTGAAATTTGGAAACTGAATATTAAAGAAAGATAAGTGCCATGTGAAGTGGAATGAATAGAAAAAACGAATTAAACGGTTTTCTTCACATAAAGGATTCAATATAAAATTGAACCAGAAAATGGTAGATCTCAGGTGAAAAACAACTACTTTCCTGGCAAATACCACGCAGAACGTTGAATGATATTCACCTGAAAATCCATGCATACTTCCATATAATATCAATGGACATTGAATGCAAATGTTTCTTTCTGATAAGCTCGATTATGTTTAATTTATGTCGTGTTCACCTAACAATCCGCATACCGGTTTCAGGCTTCTTGGCCCTCATCAGTACGGAGTAGTCAACCAGCCAAAGGTCCAAAGAACTCTGGCTGAAGTGAGACACAACGTAAACAAACCATCATCGAGCTTGTAACACCTATAGGTACTCCGGAAAAGATGAACTTTAACTGGCGGTACCTAGTGACAGAAAGAAACACTCCAAAAATCTCCCACCTCGATAGGTTTCTAAATAAAAAATTCCTTCTCAGTAGGAGTGGCAAGCCCGTCTAGCATATAGTGAAAGATAAGTGCCATGTGAAGTGGAATGAATAGAAAAAACGAATTAAACGGTTTTCTTCACATAAAGGATTCAATATAAAATTGAACCAGAAAATGGTAGATCTCAGGTGAAAAACAACAACTTTCCTGGCAAATACCACGCAGAACGTTGAATGATATTCACCTGGAAATCCATGCATACTTCCATATAATATCAATGGATATTGAATGCAAATGTTTCTTTCTGATGAGCTCGATTATGTTTAATTTATGTCGTGTTCACTTAACAATCCGCATACCGGTTTCAGGCTTCTTGGCCCTCATCAGCATGGATTTTCAGGTGAATATCATTCAACGTTCTGCGTGGTATTTGCCAGGAAAGTAGTTGTTTTTCAGCTGAGATCTACCATTTTCTGGTTCAATTTTATATTGAATCCTTTATGTGGAGAAAATCGTTTGATTCGTTTTTTCTATGAATATTAAAGGTTGTAAATTTCCCTACTAGTGATGATAGATGACGAAATCGTCAAATATGACGTCACAAGGCTATTGTGACCATTAATTTTGAATGGAACCCTACGGCAAGCGACACCTCTTTCAAAAGGTATCGAAAAAACCTATTCAATGATAATAATTTTGTTTGTATTCATGGCAGTTTTAATAGCTCTTTAGTAAACATTAAAATTTAAATTCCATTCAGTATGATATCAATTACAGATTTGAGAATCAGTATCTACCTGGAGAAATTGCTCGAAGTGACCTCCATTCACTTCCTGACAGTGAAATATCCTATTTTTGAACTCTTCTCGTACTTTTGCAAATGTATCTGCGGAAACAGCCTCACATTCTGCAACAATACGTTGTTTTAAAACGTCAATATTGTCAGGTTCAGTGGCGTAAACCTTCGATTCAGGTACCCCCACAGAAAAAATTCCAGAGGTGTGAGGTCTGGTGATCGAGCTGGCCATTCCGTTGAACCTCGTCGTCCAATCCATCTGCCACGATACTCCTCATCCAAATACCGTCTTTCTGCACTGTAATAGTGTGGAGGAGCACCATCCTGTTGGAATGTTATTTCCAAATTGCCGAATTTATCTGGATTATCTTCCAAAATTTCAAGGATTAACGGTTCTATTGCGTTTTGCAACAGCTCCAGATAAACCTCACCAGTTAAATTAGTATTTAAAAAAAGAGGCCCAACGATGTGGTTTCCCAGGATACCTGCCCAAACATTCACCTTCTGGGGAAATTGGGTATGTGTTTCACGAAACAGGTGAAGATTTGCGTCACTCCAATACCTCACATTCTGTGTATTTACATTTCCATTTAGATAGAATGTACTTTCGTCACTAAAACGAATTGTTTTGACATAGTCTGGCTGTTGGTTAATTTTAGTTTCCATATTTTCACAAAATTCTAGTCTTCGGTCTGGGTCGTCGTCTGAGAGTTGATGAACCATTTTTAATTTGTATGGATAAAATTTGTTTTTTTCAATACCCTGTGTACTGTACTTCGACTGACTTCACAGGTAGATGCAACGTGAGTTGTTGAAGAAGTAGGATCAACTATTACTTCTGCCCGTATATCAATTTTCTTCTCATCAGAAATTTGTGGTCTGCCAGATCGTTTCGCATCATTAATACTACCCGTTGTTTCAAACTTACTAAGAAGCTTCCTCAAATAAGTCCTCGAAACAGGGCGATCGCGAAACCTCTCATTAAAAATGCGTTCTGCTGCATGAATATTTTGTTCAGTTTCACCAAGAATTAGGATCGCTGCTACTTTATCACCTAAAGCACGTACCATTTCGCTTCTTGAAGCACTCAAACGTTCGGCTTACAACAGTTTAACAAATTATCAAAATGTACAAAATATTAAAAGTACCAAAAGCTGCTCATGCAGTTAAACGTCGATCAACAATACACAAATTATTAAATTAAAAAACTTGGACGATTACAAAAACGTCGAATTAGGGAGACTAACAAAAACGTCAGCTTATTTGACAACTATCCAGAGGAGGAGCTTGAATTTGGAATTTTAGTATTAACTAATTTAATTCATCACAGCTTTGCGTTTTTCAAAAGCGAGTTGCCAAAACTGCCATGAATACGAACAAAATTAGTATCATTGAATATGTTTTTTCGATACCTTCCAAAAGAGGTGTCGCTTGCCGTAGGGTTCCATTTAAAATTATTGGTCCCAATGGCCTTGTGACGTCATCTATGACGATTTCGTCATCTATCATCAGTAGTAGGGAAGTTTACAACCTTTAATGTTCAGTTTCCAAATTTCACTTGTTTATGTATAATCGTTCCAAAAATAAGAGGGGGGAGGGCACTTTTGAGGAGCACTATATTTCTCTATTACGCCTAAGTCCTGAATAAGCCCCACATAATTGAAAATACATATCAAAGTATGAATAGAAAACCTTGGAACATAGTTTTTAATTTCGATGGATTATCTCATCAGCAAAACGTGCAGGTAGGCGACGTTGTCGCTATGGTCATTCTGGACGTTCTGGAGGGTCAGCAACACAATTCGCATTCGGTTGTGGTGATTGAAGCACTGTTGGTAATCTTGGTAGTTTGATTGAATATGTCGTGTTGACCGTTCCAATGTCAAATGTGAACTATGTAAAAAAGAAGGCCATGTGGATAAAGTCTGTATAACTACTTTGTGGAAGAAATCTCAGCGTAGACCTAACAGTTCCAGTTCTTCGTCAGTTCATAATGTCTCATGTAATTCTCAGTATTCATATGGTCTCAACCAAATCGAACCTGTTCCAGAGTCATTTGATATTGTCGATTCATTCGAAACGACCCCAGATTCTAATAAATATATGATCTTAGACACTTTTAATGGAAAACTACAACGTTTCGAAGTAGATTCCGGAGCCAAATTTCCACTGATGGCTGGAAATGATTTCAAATGCCTGAATTCAAATGTTCCTTTTGAACCTTCGACTATCGTTTTCAGATCATACTCAGGCAATATTATCGAAACTAAAGGCAAAATCTCTGTTACTGTCGGTTATCATGATGAACAAATTATTGGTGAACTACACATCGTACCTTGGGTCATGATGCCTTACTGGGTCGTCAATGGATAAGATGATAAGAAATTGAACTTAAAAAAATTGATACAGAGAAAAGAATCAACTCTATCGTCTCAGATTCATATCGTGAAATCATCTGGAGATATTTTAAATCATTTCTCCTCGAATTTCATGGAAAAGGTTGGATGTGTTGCGTTTTGCTTCGAATTCGGAAGAACACGAGAACACTCTACACTCTACACCGAAGGATTGACGATGTTCTCAACAGTCTTCGCAACTTGACAATTTCAAGGCCTACCTGCACCTAAAAGTTGATGAGAACAGTAGTATGATCCAAACTATTTCTACGCATCGTGGCACCTATCACGTGCATCGCTTAAGTTTTGCAATTAAAACTGCCCTAGCCGGATTCAATAGGATACATTCACAAATCCTGAAAGATCTCAGAAAAACTGAAGCATATTGTGATGATATAATCGTTCATGGAATTACATTCGACGAGTGAGCCCAAAATCTTGAAGCATGCCTCCAGAGTACGATATTCATCTCAACAAGCCCAAGTGCTCGTTTTTTGCAGAGAAAATTGAATATTTCGGAGATATCGTTGAACACAATAAGATGAGCAAGTGTCCAGCCAAGATCCGTGCCGTTTGAGATCTACCACGACCGTTAAATGTGAACGACATCAAAAGATATCTTGGCCTTGTCGCTTATTATTCTCGGTTTATCCCAGATTTTTCAACAATGTCATATCCACTCCGATGTTTGATTAAAAAAAAAATAACGTTGAGTATGGTCTCCAAATTGTGAAGCTGTTTTCCTGGAAATCAAAGCTGAACTTTTTGTGACCGAGTTCTGATACCCTTCGATCCAAGTCTGCCACTGGTTCTAACGACAGACGGAAGTCCCTATGGGGTTGCTGCAGTGCTAAGCCATACAATTCAAAGAGTCGAAAGACCCATCGAGTAGAAAAACCAGAAAAAATTAGCGTTTTAAAAAAAATCATTACTCCAATACTTTTTTAGATGCAGTGCAGGCTTTCCAGGATATAGTAGTGATTGATATATACTTTCCGTGTGAGAACTTGAGGCGCTGTCGGATCATTATTTTTGGCATAATTGCAATCTGACTTTTTTAACGCAATTTATTGTAGCAGACCTGAATAGGTGATCCGATTTCAATTTTTCTGAAATATTTTGAAAGAAGAAGTATAGTACTACAAAACGTCTATTCTCATTTTGCGATGCTGCGAAATAGGTGAGAAATACTTGCAAACATGACTGGAAACGGGTGAGTGCATGAAAGCGGCTCCGTAGTGGGGTGGTAGAGCAGCAGATTCATAACAGATTCATAACAGCAGCAGATACTATACATACGCTTCCCCGCGACTGCTGCTCTTCCCCCACTACTCAGCCGCTTTCACGCACTCGCCAATTTTCGGTCATGTTTGCAATGATTCCTCACCTATTGTGCAGCATTTTGAAGAAAAATGAGACTATTCGTTTTGTAGTATTATTTTTCTACTCCCTAAATATTTTTGAAAAATTTAAATCGGACAACCTATGGTGCATCTAGGTCTGCCGCAATAAAGTGCGATAAAAAATTCAAATTACAATTATGCCAAAACTAATGGTCCGACAGCGCCTCAATTTCTCACACATAAAGTACATATTGATCACTTCTATGTCGTGAAAAGCCTGCACTACAACTCAGAAAGTGGTGGAGTAATGCATTTCTGTGAAACGCTGATTTTTTCTGGTTTTTACAGTTTTTCTCCTTTACTAATGATTCGATCGAGTTGCGTTGAAACTTATTACCTTTGTTTTTTTATTTACTACAACTTGTCCATTGAGGGCATCTAAATTGCTTTATTAGTTTTCATGTTACAAGCAAAAACTAAAAAAAAAAGGTTTTTTGCATTTAAATGTTCATAACAAATTTAGCAATGACACTTGCGAGTAGTAAACATAGCAAGTGGACCGTCTTTCGTATGATGGCTTAGTCGTTTTCCTAGTAGTTTTTTTATCACAGAATCAATAGAGCAAAAAATCTCTATTGATTGGCGTATAACATAACTGATCATCATTGTATATACCTGGATATACCCATATGATTCTTACAAAAAAGTCAATTCAAAACAAAATTGAACACATTATTAGAAAAGGGAACGTGAAAACAAGTTCATGAGACAAATAATATTGAAAACATGAGTGAGATTTTGAAAAGGAAAACATTCTCAACATGATACCCCACAAGAGGTTATCTCGAGCGATGGAAGATAGTGACTGAAGTTTATCTATCAGTCGCAAATAATTCCACATCTGATTTTATGAACATCCCGTTCATATTTTCAAATAAACCAATGAGTGAGATATTCCTGAAAAAAGTAAATTAACTTATTGAAAAAAGTGAAGAAATCTTCAGAGTAAGATCCAAACAAAGGAGTGATTGGATAACCGATGAGCTCGTAGTGTCAATGAAAAAAAAGAAAAGATCTCTAGGAAACATTTTTGAAAAATCAGGACAATTTGTACTCGAAAAGGGAGTATATAAAATATAGAAACAATATCAATAAACTGGTCAGGAAGTCAAAAGATGATTATTATAGAAAACTTATAACTTCCAATTCATGAAATTCGAAACAATTGTGGAATGTGGTCAAGGACTACACAAATAAACGGAAAAAATCAGCCTGGATTGAAAAACTCCTTTCTGATGTAGATACGCAGATACCATCTGATAAGGATATTCAAAAATTTAGCAAAAGATATTGAAGAAAACAATAATTTCGTATTTCTAGGGCCAATTCAAGTCTATGTTATTGAAACAAGCTACTGAGTATGAAATAATAATTTACATAAACAGGCTAAAAAATAATGAATCTCCTGGAATAAATTCCATTAAAAGTGAAACCATAAAATCCATTGCACAATACATTGCTGAACCGTTAACATATATTATTAATGAAATACCACAAAGTGGATACATTCCCCCAGCATTCAAAATACCCCTAACAAAACCTCTGTATGAATCAGGAAATATATGTCTAGTTACTAATTATTGACCAATTAGCTGAATAACAAATTTTGACAAAATACTTGAATATGCTATACATGAACGCTTGACCGAGTTTTTGAATAAGAATAGTATTTTAAACAATTGACAGTTCAGATTTGAGAGAAATACATGGACTCAGGATGCCATAGTGGAGTTATTGCCAAAGATTTCCAAAGGTATTGACAAAAAACGACCATCAGTAACAGTTTTCTTAGATCTGGGCAAGGCGTTCGATACGGTCAACCATGGCATATTATTGGATAAACTCCACAGAATTGGCATAAGAGGCAACACCAGTGATAACGTCGAAAGTTATTCAAGTGATTGGCTTCAGTATTGACAATAAATGGTTCTCTAAGTGAATCAAGAAAAATACGTCCCGGTGTGCTGCAGGGAACGGTACTCGGACCAGTCTTATTCTCAATATGGGGTGTGACATAAGTACTTCAAAATATTCAGGTGACGTATTCCTGAGACAATTTCAAGAAAAAAAGTCCAATGAACTTGTTTCCGGAAATGCTTCGATTCGGAGATACAGGGTGTTGAAATTGAATTTTTTTTGTTGGCTTTTTAAGAATAACTTCTGCAAAAAATTAATTATTTGTACGAAATTTGGTACACAGGGTTTTTTTGACGAGGGAAATCATAATTTCGTATTAATTTTCATGTAACATCTAGAGGGCGCTGCGTACGCTGTCATTATTTATTTCAAATTGCCCTACCATTTTTGACAGTAAACTATTGGTACTTCTCATGAAAAACCTTATTCCCACACCTTTTCCAAGTCAAAAAGGTACACTTCCTCAACAACGCTTGAGGTGACCGTTTTCGAGATATTTACAATTTTTTATATCGATGCATGTTACTTAGCTCCTAGGGCGCTAAGTGAAGTTGCTGAGAACATTACAAAAACTAAGTATGTGGTAGGTCTCGTCAAAATAAACTTCTTTTTCCCATGAAATTTTTATCGAAAAATGATTTGTTTTAGAGATACAGATTGTTGAAATTTTTCAAAACAAGTTTGGTTTTTGCAACTGCAGTCATTTTCATCAAACTTTAAACACATACTTTTTTCAAACTGATCATTATCAAACTGCTCAATGAATCCAAATTAAAAAAAATTGTCAGGTTTAATGATTCAATTAGAAAGTGCTACATTTCGGAGTTTGTGAAAAAAACAATTTGGAGAAATACTATGTTATTTATTAGGCAATTGAACATATAAAATTGAACGAAATAACTATTACAACAACTGTTCATAGTGACGACCCTCCAACAGTAATACAAGCTTCTGCTTTCCTCATCAAAGAATTCCGCACCCGTTGAAAAATGCCGGGAGTGTTTCTTATCGTTTCGCAGCAAGCTATGATGCTATCCCTTAACATTTTCTCGTTTTCAATGATGCTAGCATGAACTAGTGATTTGAAGTGTCCCTAAAAAAAAATCGACGGGATTGAGATCCGGTGACCTCGGGGGCCAATGCTGAGTGCCTCCTCTTCCTATCCATCGTTGGGGATATGCTACGTCTAAGAAATTTCTTGCTATCAGACTTGAATGAGCAAGGGCTCCATCGTGCATAAACCAAGAGTGATTTCGGAGACCAATGGAAACATCTTCCATAAGCTGGGGAAGCTCGTGTTCCAAAAAATTTCGGTAAGCATCTCCATTCAAACGTAAGGGGAGAAAATAGGGCCCAATGAAATAATCCCCAATTATGCCTACCCATACATTATAAGATAATCTGTCTTGGAAATGAGTTTGCGTTATCGCATGTGGCTTATCTTCCGCCCAGATGTGGTTGTTATGGAAGTTCATGATACCATTTCTTGAAAAAATTAGCCTCATCTGTGAAGAGGATTTTTGATAAAATTTGGGGATGTTGTTCGGCTTTTCTTTGAAGCCACTGAGCAAATTCGATACGTGATTGAAAATCACGTAGCGTAAGTGCCTGGACACGCTGAATATGATAAGAATATAATTGCTGTTCCTCAAAAATTCTGTGAACGGTCATGTGACTCACATTTGAAGTTTGACTGATTTTTCTTGAACTTGTCTCTGGATATTCACTAATTTCTCCGAGAACCGCCTTCCCCAATTCCACAGTTCTTGTAGTCCGTGGCCGTCCTACTGCAGAATTTTTTTCAGAACTTCCAGATTCGGAAAGCGCCGGACAAGATTCGCAAATGTCTCTGCACAAGGAGTGACGCGTTGGGGATACCTTTCCTGATATATGCGTCTGGCCTAAAAATTTCAACAGTCTGTATCTCGAAAACAAATCATTTTTCGATAAACATTTCATAGGAAAAAAGTAGTTATTTTGACGAGACCTACCACATACTTAGTTTTTGTAATGTTCTCAGCAGCTAGGAGCTATGTAACATGCATCGATATAGAAAATTGTGAATATCTCGAAAACGGTCACCTCCAGCGTTGTTGAGGAAGTGTACCTTTTTTACTTGGAAAAGGTGTGAGAATGAGGTTTTTCCATAAAAAGTGCCAAGAGCTTACTGTCAAAAATGTTAGGGCAATTTGAAATAAATAATGACAGCGTACGCAGCGCCCTCTAGATGTTACATGAAAATTAATACGAAATTATGATTTCCCACGTCAAAAAAACCCCAGGTACCAAATTTCGTGCGAATAATTTATTTTTTGCAAAAGTTATTTTTAAAAAGCGAACAAAAAAATTCAATTTCAACACCTTGTATCTCCGAAACGAAGCATTTCCGGACACAAGTTTATATGGACTTCTTTTCTTAAGATTGTCCCAGGAATACGTCACTTGACGTTCTTATGTTACACCCTGTATATGAACGAACTACTCACCTTGGAGTCAGAAGGAACAGTCCAAATTGTCTTAGATATCAGAGAACTGAAAGTATTATATCATACACATGTTTAAAGTATTTTGCAGTATGGGATCATTGCCTGGGGCTCCTGCGGTAAGAAATCATATCTCAATATAGAACGTATACAGAGGCGTATATTGAAAATAATATATGGAGTTGACTATAGATTCTCAACTGATCAATTATATAGTATCTCTGAAATTTGTAATATCAAACAAATATATGCTAGAACTTTGGGCTTATTTGTTTTCGGGAATTTTCACAAATTCGAAACAGTTGACCACGAGAAGAAAACAAGAATGAAACAGAGGAGGATTATAAAAATAGACAAAGCTTCAAAAATAATTGGGCTAGAATGCTTCCTGTATAAAGGCCCGAAGTTATATAATATTCTTGATAATGACGTCAAAGAAGCAAATTATTTTCATATCTTCAAAAAAAAATGGAGAAGTGGATACTGCACAATAGAAATACCATTCACAATTCCCTTGACTAAACTAAAATGAAACATCTTGATGGTTTTGTTCTTATTTTCACCAAAAATTCATTCATTTTTATTTTACCTTCTATCTTGGTGCTGTTTCTCGTTGATAGTTTGAGAGAGTATACGGTAGGCTCTACACAAGAATTGAATAGCTTTTTACGGAGTCTACAGAATTCAATTTCATTAAAATCAGTTGAATATTGAAAAATGTCGGACCCCTTACTAGGCGTCAACTTCAACTATCGAATTGAAAGTGTGAATTCTGATATATTATACTTTTTTCCATCCCAAATTACTTAGCTCAATGAATTTATGTTATAAAAATTTATTATAATTGGTGAAAAATCATTATAAATTATTATCATTATAGTGTTGCCATATTCTCATAACTTATAATAGAAATTAGCATTAGGTCATCAGCATTTTGGGAACTTCCGTGATGCTCTCAAATGTTTATTCATTGAAGCATTTTTATGTTCCTATCCCAAACTGTTTTGAATGAACATTATTATTATATTATTCATTCTGAATAAAAAATGTATTGAGCATTGAAACAGATATTAATTTAGCTCAGTTGGATAAATTATTCTGTGCCTATAATTGATAAAACTATAATAAAAAGGAAGGGTAATCCAAAATTGACATTGAGTATTTGAATTGCGACGAAAACTAATCGAAATGAAAGGTTAAATCATGAATGACATAATAACATTACTGAAAGAGTTCAGGTCGGCAATGCCTGTATTCAAAATTAGAACACACTATGCATTGAGAGGGACATCTGACTGTCAAGAGATCTCTTACACGACTGACCCCCAGGACTATCTTGTTACCCTTCATTTCTCTTCTGAGTTTGCAAATCTGCAGGCCATATATTCCCACCAATCTAGTTTCACAATTATACCCAAGTAATTCCCCATTCGGTTAGAAGCCCATCTAATAGTCCAGTCAATTTAGCTATTTCCTATCTGCGATATACGGTTAAAAAATTCAGTTCAGCTACAGAATAATAATCATTGTAGAAAAATACGATATGTCATTAGGTACTCATCAGCGTGAAAGTTGAAAACAACCATTTGCATGAAATAAAATACTTCCACGCTACTCTAATTCTTATTATTAACAATATTTTCTGATTTTATCATTCTCCCAGGAAATTCTTTTGTAAACCATCATTCGCATATATGAAATGTTATTTCGTGACGATAATTTAAAATTTTTCTCATACGGGGTGATACAAAAGTACTTTGACAAACTTCAGGGGGTGATTCCTCACAATATTCTAATATGGATTGTCCAAATGAATATGTGTCTGGAAACGCTTCGTTTCCAAGATACAGGGTGTTGAAGTTTTATTTTTATTTTCGTTTTTTCAAATAACTTTCGGAATACTGACCTTAATGAAACGAAAATTGGTAGTGAGAGGTTTTTTGGGGTGTCAAATTCGAACCTGATGATGATGATTCGAACCTGATTGCTCTTTCTCGTAGGAGGCGCCACCTACACGTCTTTTTCTTTTTTGAAGATTCATAACTTTTTTGAGCAAACTTCTAGCACATTTTTCAGTTGAAAAATCGATTTCTCTATCATATCTTCGTAAAAAAGCTACCTCTGTTACAAGTCGCTATTAACAACCGTTTTCTAGATATTTGGACTTGAAAATTTCAAAATCGATTATTTGATAATCGATGCGTGTTGAAGTTATTACCATTATTTTGCATTTTTCACAAGAATGCTTAGGAAATGAATTTGACGTTCAAGTAAGTAGTTTTGGTTTTTTGTAGGGGCGCCACCTATTCTATTTATTTTTCCTCGTTTAAAATAGTTATTTTTGTATCAAGGGTGCAAAATCTGAATTTGTTTTATAAAATTCGCCAGAAATATCAACATTTTATTTCAAGAAATTTTAAATATGTAGAATAAAATAAAATAAGGAAACTAAATTGTATTCAGATAAATTGTTCAAAGTGTCCACCTTCAGCAGAGATACAGGTATTCAGTCTTCTAGTCATTGAATCTCGTACCCGCTCAAAAATTATTGGTGTGTTTCTTATTGTTTATAGGCGTCTACTATTCGGTTTCTTAGATCTCCCTCGTTTGCTGCTGGAGTTTTATAAACTGGTGACTTCAATTGTCCCCAAAAATGGGAATCTAGCGGGTTTAGATCTGGGAACATTGATGCCCGCGCCTGGTTAGGTTCTTCTACACCCCTACCGACCCATCGATTTGGACAGACAGTGTTGAGGAAATCCCTGGTTACAACGCTAAAATGGGCCGGAGCCCCATCATGCATAAACCACATGCGGATACGAGTTTCTATGGTACATTCTGAAATAGTCCCGGCAATTCATTCTCTAAAATGTCTCTGTAAGTTGCGCCTTTCAGTCGGAACGGAAGAAAGAAAGGACCTATCAAGTAATTATCAATTATTGCCGCCCATACATTTACAGAAAATTTATACTGATAATGTCTTTCACTAACTGCGTGCGGATTTTCCAGAGCCCAAACTTGGTTGTTATGAAAGTTCAGGGGGAAATTTGCCTCGTCCGTGAAGAGTACATATCTTAAAAATTGAGGACCTCCAGCCAATTTTCTCAAAAACCACTGATACATAGTGATGCGTAGGGGAAAGTCTCGTTGCAAAAAAGCTTGTACCCTTCGAATATGATATAGATAAAATTGTTGATCGTGGATAATTCTCCAAACTGTGGAATGAGTAGAATTGAGAGCTTCAGCAATTATTCTTGTACTTGTTTCCGGATTCTCCTCGAGAGCGTTCAAAACAGCTCCTCCCAATTCTGGAGTTCAGACTGCTCATGGTCTTCCAATAATATCAGCTGACCTCTTAAAGCTACCTTATGAAACGACGTTGGAGACTGGTAAATGTTGGAGCTGAAGGCAGTACTCGATTGGGAAATCGCTCCTGGTGAATTCGTCTTGCTTCGCGCGCATTGCCATTCGCAAGGCCATAAACGAAATGCATATCGGCTAAATGAGCATTATTGTTTAAATAATCCATTTTTTCAAAATTAGTGTTTTAAAACTTACAAAAACTTCAACAAAACAACAAAACGTTTAACTGTTACATAATATGTAATTACCAGAACTAGTTACTTAAACGAATTCATTTCCGAAGCATTCTTGTGAAATAAGCAAAATAATGGTAATAACTTCAACACGCATCGATTATCAAATAATCGACTTGAAATTTTCAAGTCCAAATATCTAGAAAACGGTTGCTTATAGCGACTCGTAACAAGGCTAGCTTTTTTACGTAAATATGATAAGGAAATTGATTTTTTCACTGGAAAATGTGCTAGAAGTACGCTAAAAAAAGTTATGAATCTTCAAAAAAGAAGAAGACGTGTAGGTGGCGCTCCCTACGAGTGAGAGCAATAATAAAATCTGGTTCGAATTTGACACCTCAAAAAATCTCTCAAACCACTTTTCGATCAATTAAGGTCAGTATTTCGAAAGTTATTGAAAAAAACACGGAAATAAAAATAAAACTTCAACACCCTGTATCTTGGAAACAAAGCGTTTCCGGACATATATTTAATTGGACAATTCATATGAGAATATTGTGAGGAATCACCTCCTGAAGTTTTTCGGAGTACTTTTGAATCACCCTGTATAACTTTTCGTGAAATATTGTATCCTACTTTGATTGTACCATAACACGGTTCTCTGTAACGAAATACGCTCTTCAATTGCCCATACAAATTATTTGGGTAGTGGTCCCTTTCGATAATATTTGAAGAAATAACATATGTTTCACTGTGTACCCTACTCGACAAAAATACAAATAAATGAGCTCAAATATCTTATTTTCTGACCACCGGTTTGTTTATGAATTCATGATGAACTGTGAATACCAACGAATCTTGAAAAGTAAATATTTTTTTCAAAATAGATTTTGCATTTTGTTGCAGCCTCCTGAATACAAATCTGCGATCAAAACTTGGCACTCACTATTACTTCCGGAGCTACTGCATATATTCGACAACTGAAATCCAACAAAATAATACCTCCTTCCTGCTTTCAGTACAATCTACATAGTTCCACATAAAATGCATTACAAAAAATGCATTACAAAAAACCATTTTAGTCATATTAGGTTGAGGTGTGTCCTCTTTCTCCTGTTAGTAATTGACTAGGTTTGTTTCTTTGTCAACTAAAGTACCAGATCAAAGTCAGGATATTTTCCTCTAGACAGACACAGGGAAGTGTCCGGATTTGTATGGATTCAATACTTCCAATTGATTGCAAACAGCTTTCATTGCAGCAAATAAGATCGATGGCAGAATTATATAGTGAACAACACCAAGTGTATTGAGCAGGTGTGTCGAAATAACTTCTACCATTTATTATAGTAGAATATTTGTCCTTCATGATTTCAACATCGTCTAGACTTTTCCTATTGGAATATGAATTCATATTCTAGAACCACGCAATTTCGGACCATAGTTGGAAGCGAACTCTTAAAGATCAGGCAAATTAACCACCAGGATGTTGTTTCTGATACCTGATTATTGAATACTCAATTCACAATTGAGACAAGACAACCACTAACTCTTCCTTTTCCTTTCGATTTTTCTTTGATAGCATCAGCACATATGTAATTACTTGCAATAGGCGAGAAACGATGATATTTCCACTTCAGAATATTGTCAAGTTTTACAATCATATGACTGACATATTCATTTCTACAGACGCCACGAAAAAATGGAGAATTGATTGCTATATTTGTTTTTGCATGGAAGGGTTCATCGCACTTATAGCTAGTTTCGTAAATTCATTGTTTCTAGGAGGCTAATTTCCTTTTTGATCTTTTACTACTGCTTGCTTGGATTGCTGCAATTTGAGGCCCATTTTTGATGTTCTTTGTGATATGTTTCTCCATTTATTTTTCAGTTATTCGCAGTTGTGTCGTGGTGAGGTCATTCATTCATTTCTGTCGTAGTATCAGCCTAGCCTTATATGTTGAACCAATTCGTGTTTATTTTTCTTCGTGAGAGATTTCTTGATATAGGCTTCTCACAGTGTTGCGTTTTTCTGTGTTATTTTTTCCGGTTATGCCAAAACAAAAACTTCGTTTTCTCTCTCCGTCCAATCTTTTATTTAATTATATAATCCTGAACGGTTTCAGCTGTAAACATATTTCTGGAGAGTATCTAGCTTCAGCTTGATGTTTCCGTTCCCTTGCCTCAATGAATTCATGTCGGAAGTGCAAACATTTAGTTGTTCATCTACAACTGACATGTTATAAAGAATGCTTCTGTTTACGGAGTCTTATGAGCTCAATGAAATACTAGTTTGGCAGCTTGAAACATTATCATTGAAGGTAAAACTTGCTAATTGAGCCATTATGGCTTAAAAATGTGTTATATTTAGAGATTCTACCACATTGGGAAAAACTTTTGTATGCTGTTTCCTACATAACTCGAACATCTAATTGCATTGCTGTCCGCTTACTGACAGTGTAACGTTCTTCATATGAGCAAACACTTGACATTCGATAAAGTTGATTGTTTTTCGCGGGGCATTATAGGATCCGAATTTAAAACACTCGACATTTCGGATAAAAGATTAAATGATATGGTAAGTGCCTCATTTGTGAATTTTCGTCGAGGCTGATTAGAAATTGAAGCAGGCTGTGTAAAAACTCTTACCTATAGGAACTAGATAACAGATAGGCAGCTGGTTTGTTGATTTGTTCCAAACTCCTTGTAAGAATCCACTTCGTATTTCATAACATAATTGCAATACATTCACCCTATGCTACATTCACAACGACGGTCATAACCCTACTTGTCAAAGGTTATCGATCCCAAAAAATAAGTGTGGAGGATGAGTGTTCCTTCCCGAAAAATAAGCTTCGAACGTCACGTACAATGGGAAATTATCTCCGAAAAGGAATATGTTTCCCTCCAGGACTGATATATCCTACATATCCGGCGAGCAGAATATGCCCACGGGAACAACCAGTTTTTACTGTGACTTTCGTGGGGCCTATTTGGGCTGATCAATAAATTTTCAATTTGGGTTTACGGGTGGCTGAACGATGATGCATTGCAATTTCGCGCCTTGAATATCACTCCTCGGATAGAAAATAATAATAAACGTGTTTACTGCTGTATGAAATTTCACGATCTGGGATGACTCATGGAAAGAGTGACCTACATAAAATTGCGAGGACGATGTTGATGCAGATTTAAATATTTTTTTAACAGATTAATTCAGATAAAACAGATTAATTCAGAGTAGAGACTTATAAAACTTCCAGGCATGCCGAAAACGAAACAGTTTCCCAGTTCTGATTCTATCTTTCGATTGGAGCGCTACCATGATAGTTACATGATAAAAATCAGTGGCATAACGGATTATTTCCAGGTGGAAGCAAAAACATTAATTATGCAGAAATTGAAGACTATACTGAGGATCGGGAACATCACAGAACAAGAGTGCACACGTCACTATGAAGGTCATCTACACCATATGCCTTAGATTTTGATGATATAGACTTTCTGCATTGAGAGACATGAATCTGTAACATTCTTGATAGCCAGCCATAATTTCAATGAAAATTAAAAATGTCTTATTCCTCAAGATAGCCGAGTACAAAAACCTATACAATAAGTGTATGTTGGTCGCCTATCCATCTTGAAACTACTATTTCCCTGGCTAATGCCCAAACGGACGTTGAATTACATCCGATGGATAAAGGTGCACGTGCAAAGTCGTACAAGGTACTTTGCAAATGTTTGTTGAGAAATGGATAAATATTAACCACTTCATATTGGGGAGGTTTGTTGAGATTTGGATCAATTTTGTTTGCCTGCCAACGTTTCGAATTTTTATAATTTCATCTTCAGGGCTCTGTAAGAATGAGTTTTGTAAGTTGAAGGGGTTAACGAATAGTCAAAATAAAAAATATTTGACCACAAGAATTGGAACATTTCATAGTAAAATATTATTGAAAAAGGAAAGACTTACCAAAACTTGGTTTTTCCGAGTTGGATGTAAATAAAAATAACAGATAAACAGACATTCTAGATACAAACGAAAACCACTTTCACGGGACAACAGGTTCAACATCAAGTGCGAGACAAACGAATACGGAGATTAAAATAAAAAAATATCCGTGAACCATATAGTTTTTTTATTGATGGAGAAAAACAATTGTGGTAAAAAACGATAACCAATCATTTAGGAATCTGACTAATCAAGTTGGAATGGGACGTGTTCAATTCTTCTATATCTCTCCTAGTATTGACGGTGTCTTGGTGGACAATTTCGATCATTTGGCTCAGAAGTCTTTTTGACAGGAAAGGTTTTCAATCAAGGATAATGGGGTTTTCCAATTAAAAAAAATTACCATCTTCTCTGGTATGTTCTACTAGAGCAGTGGGATGTTGAGCATTGAGTTTTTTTGTGTCCCTATCGTGTTTAGATATGCGTTTTTTTAATATCGGTCTGTTTGACCAACGTAGCATTCTCTACAATTATAACAGTTGATTTCATTAACGACGTTTGATTGTAGATTGGTAGGGGTTTTCGTTTTTTGGCGTAAATAAAACTTGTTGCCAACAGTGTAATCATTTGAAAATGCGATCTTGGAATTTTCTTCGTTCAACGTTTTTGCAAGTTTTTCAGAGAGATTTTTCACATACGGTATTTTGTAATATTTCATAGTCAAATTATTGGTTTTGTTGAAAGGTTTGTTATCCTGGAGAATTTTTTTTAGTGGTGGAGTGTAATTGTTTTTTAATAGAAACTGTTTGATTTGTTCAAAAACATTTTTATGATATTCTGGGTTTGAAATTTTGAGTGCTCTTGTTTTCAAAATCTTAATGATGTTTATTTTATGTTGAAAATTATCATGTGAAAATAGATGAGAAACCTCTCTGAGAAAGTTGGTTTGTGATACCAATCTACTTTCAACAGGTTGTTAGGAGTTTTAATGACATTGATGTCTAGAAAAGCTGAAGCATTATTATTTTCCTCCTCTATAGTAAACTTCAATCGTGAGCGGAAGCTCTGGAAGACGTTCAGGATTTTAGATTTATTGTTTTTAGGAATTGCTGTGGAATTGTCATCAACACATCTTTCGAAGAGGGGGGCAGGACAGCATTGTTGTTGTAGTTCTGACATGATAAGATCAGCACAGATAGGTGACATGCAATTACCCATTACTAAACCATATATCTGTTGGTAAAAAATTCCATCATAATTAAGGTAACTGGAATCTATACAGAATTCAAAAACTTTAATGAATGTGTCTAGGCACAACGTGGTGAATTCAGAAATTTTATTCCAACGTTTTTTGATAATTCTTATTGTGAGGTCAACTGGAATGTTAGTGGAAAGAGATCTTACATCTAAAGAAATGAGTATGTAATTTTCAGGAATTGTTTTGTCACCAATGAAATTGGAAAATTCGAAAGAGTCATTAACATGATATTCTTTTTTCTACAATCCATGTTTTAATATTTCAATGAGCCATTTAGACAGCTTATTGATAAGGGAACCTATACAACTGACAATTGGTCTCAAAGGTGTATTAGTCTAATCAACAAGTTCAAAAACGTGTTAAATAGATATAAAGCTCCTAAAAATATGTCGATTTTTGAAAAAGTTACACCATTGTTAATTAATTTTGTTTTCCAATCTCTGTTTTTATAAATTACGACATAAAAGTTTAAATAATTGGTCTATGAAATTTTCGCTTTGTGGAGCTCTTTTCATTTAGGTACTCAATAAGCAATGCAAATTTTTTTTATTAAAGTTTATTATTTTGTTAATTATAATTTTATTAAATTAACAAAAAAAAAATTTTAAAAAATGTTATCAAAAAAATTTTGTCTCACTAATATCTCATTATCTCATATAGGTATTAATTAACATTGGAAAAAAAATTTTTAGCATTTGTTAAAAATTTTTAAATTTTGGGAAAAAAAAAATTAAAAAAAAATATTTTTTTAAATAATTTTTTTTATTTTTATAATTTTTTTTATATTTAATTGTTTAAATAATTAGTTAAGAAATTATTTTATTCTTAAAAATCATCATTGACCTTTTTCAATGAATTAACAGAGAAATATTTTTTTTTTATAAATAATTTCATTGTTTATTAACTTAACAATTTGTTATAAACAAATAATATTAACCGTTATATTTTTTTTCGAAAACTTCAAAAAATAACAAAAACAACTATGTATAACAAAGTATAGAAAATTTTTTTTTTGTATTTTTTTAAATATTTTTTTTAATGGGAGGGAGGACTTTTCATTGGAAATTTTCTCCTCTTTCAGGATCATTTTTCATAATTCCTAAAGTATCATTATTTTAGAAATTATTAACGAAATGAAACGTGCCAATAAACCCTTAAAAAACATTTTTCTAGACGTCATTCCAAATCGAATGAGCTATCGCTCATATTTTTATGAGCTTTATATCTATTTAACACGTTTTTGAACTTGTTGATTAGACTATATTCTCTGTGTGTATTTTGGGTGAAAAATACATTTTGGGAAACACGCCATTCTCAGTTGTGAGGTATTTTGCACATTTTTTATCTATGTAATTGTTTTCTAAAAGTTCTTTCATTATTTTGTTATAAAATCGCTAAACTTACTAAAATTAAGCACTTCACTCAAGCTGACCACCTGTAGAACGGTTTCGAGGTATTTGCTCCTCATCAGTACAGGGCATTAGCCAGAGAAATAGTTGTTTTTTGATGGATATGCGACCAACATACACCTATTGTATAGGTTTTTGTAGTCAGCTCTCTGAGGAATGAGACATTTTTAATTTTTAATGACATTATGGCTGGCTATCAAGGATGTTTCAGATTTCTGTCTCTTATTGCAGAAATTTCTATCCTGGGATTCAGGATGACATTCAAAGTTGGTTATGTTTTAGTTGCAGTGGTTGAGTTGAGATGGCGTTGAGTTCATTCTGCTAATTCCATCCCAGTAAATACTTCGAAATGGATTGACATTAATTGTTTCAATCAGGTAACGCAGACATTATTCATTGTCTGCTTGGCCTCATATACCTTTTGTTCCTAAAAGCCTTCGTTACCAAGTTACGGGCCCTGAAAGTTACAAAATGAAAAATGTTTTTCTTTGATAACTTTCATGGTGAATATTCAAAATCATCTAAATTTTGGTGATTGACTGAACGAATGAATTCCTTCGATGAGCTTTCATGCAGGAGTCAGTTGTCTTGCTACAAAGTCAGGAACAGACTACCTCCGATGGCCAACATCACAGAACTTTGAAATGACTAGGATTTGTCATTATGTTTTAACAAAACAGGGTTACCTGAACAATTTCCTGAATAAAAGTACTCGTGTGGAAAATCGATCGGAGCAACGATTTTTGATAAAAATGCATTTTTGTTCGACGACATCCAACCTGAGATGTCCACCAATATTCGAAAAGATTAATTTGTAATGAAAATAGAAATGATAGGTACAATGTTGATAACTGATGTTGATCATGCAAACACGTTTACCTTAAAAAACTCATGGTGTAAATATTCAATCGCAAGCCTCAAGAGCAAACAGAAAGCAAAATCCGCTACAAAAACTGGTCGATATGACCCCGGTCTCTCTCAATACATTTTCTTAGTCGGCGCAAACACCCTCTCTGCACTTGAAATAGCATGCCAGGGTCGTTTCGTATGGCTTCACAATGTAATGTAATTCTATTCAACAAGGCATCTCTGGTGTGAATAGGTGTAGCGTGAACAAGGCTTTTCAGATGCCCCCACAGAAAGAAATCCAATGAACTTAAATCCGGAGACCGCGGTGGCCATGAATATGGCCCACCTCTACCAATTCATATATTGGGGAATATCTGGTTCAGATGGTCCCGTACAATCTAACTGAAATGAGGAGGAGCGCCATCATGCATAAACCACATATCTCTTCGGGTTTGCAATGGAACATGTTCCAAAAGGCCATTCAAATCGTTCCGAATGAACTTCAAATAACGTTCTCCATTCAATCGGTCATGTAGAACGAATGGTCCTATAAGATGGTTCCCTATGATACCAGCCCAAACATTCACGTTGAATTTCCGTTGGTGTTTGGTTTGCAATATCCCATGGGGATTTTCTTCGGCCCATATGTGGAGATTATGAGAGTTGATTACTCCATCTCTACTGAAAGCTGCTTCATCAGTGAATAAAACTCGAGTAATAAGACTCATATCCTCTCTTTGCTTATCCAAGAACCAATAGGCATATTCCAGTCGTGCTGGAAAATCTTCAGGTGTCATGGCATGTACCTTCTGGATGTGATATGGGTGGAGCAGTTGTTCATAATTATTCTATGAATAGTGGACTTGGATGTATGGAACTGTTGAAAAAATGAACTGAATTCGATATTCCATAGTGGAGTAGCTTGTTAGGTCAAAAACACCACAAATCTATATAACTTGATATTTCATTTGAAAAAATATCTACATTGTGAATGAAACTTTCAACTGGGTACTGTACTTTTTGTTTACGACTTTATTTTAGCATATTTTGTATTATCCCCGTTATAAATGTTGTTGAATTAACGTTAGCATCAGTATTTCTACTGTGAAAATTTTTCATTTCAAATAATGGTGGACGATGGGGTTTGATGTCGTCGAGTAAAACTGCATTTTTATTAAGAATCGTTGCTCCGATCGACTTTCCATACGAGTACTCTTATTCAGAAAATTGTCTACGTAACCTTATTTTGTTGAAAACTATTGAAAAATTATCTGTCATTTCAAAGTTTTGGGGTGTGGACCATCGGGGGTAGTCCGTTCCTGACTTTGTAGCAAAACAACTGACTCCTGCATGAAAGCTCATCGAAGGATTCATTTGTTTGGTCAATCACCAAAATTTTGATGATTTTGAATATTCACTTTGAAAGTAATAAAAAAAAAAACATTTTTCATTTTGTAACTTTGAGGGCCCGTAACTTGGTAACGAAGGCTTTCAGGAACAAAAGTTATAAGAAGTACTTGTGATATTCTGACCCCATCTATACATTCCCGAAAGGAAAAGAGGAAGTCCAGGGACACCCTGTATAGGTTTTTGTAGTCAGCTGTCATGATGAATCAGATATTTTTTATTTTTAATGATATGGACTCTGTTAACACTTTGGATTTTCAATGCATTAGCAAATTCTGCCACGTGAGTGGGCCCGTATCACCCATTTTCGTCCAACGCGGAAGCTCACCTTTGAACCCACGTCAGTTGAAAATGTATCAAACAACATGGGATTTGCATTGATCACATGAAACCCTGGCTCCAGTAGAACGTGCATATGTATTTGCATTTGCATTCAGTAATTGTCGAAATTCCTGAACAAAAAACGTATTTCAACAGCAAACATCTTCATCGTTAGAATTTAATAAGGGAAATGGCTGAATAAACAAGAGTTATTGAACCTTTGGAGAAATGGCAATTCAAATGAAGAATTCATCAGTTCATCTTCTTAGAGCAATCCATACACATGATATGCTCAATGGAATGTTCCACCTTCCTAACATTTTCCGAGCTTCAATTCTCGACACTGTTTCCATCAGATTTTGATAACAGACAATACAATTTTTCTTGTCCTCTGGTCCATCGACTTGATGTTTTTGTAGCCTGCCTTTTTCATTTCCTCTCTGAATTTTGACTATAATATGTTCTCATAACCGCTGTTTAAATGTTCTGCTTGTTTGGCCTATGTAAAAATTTGCAGATCAAATTAGTTTAAATAATCCAGATTTCTCAGTTTCATCTTGTTGTTCTTGATGGATTCACCAAAATTATTATCTGTTTCGTATGCGATAGTAAATCATGAAAAACCGCCGATGAGTAAAATGCTTCAAACAATAATTTGATTATACCGATACTACTACAAATAATTTATGTTATACGGAAAATATAATTGATAATTGTACACTTTTTTTCAAAACAGTCTTTGGTCAGAATATGACGTTTTTTTATCATAACTAATATTTCTACAAATGTAACTGATATTATATAAAGAATATTTATAATCGTATACTCCTTTATGTTATTCCATCATACTGCCATTATAGACGTGATGAAAAGAAGTAACACAACATGTAGTTACTTCAAGTAAAGCAGGTTTCAATTCGATTCAATTGTATTCTGTATTCATTGAATAACAACCAAATTGCATCCCTAAAAAAGGAAGTGTTTGCCCTATTTGGACGAAGACTGTGTAATCTCATGAATAAATAAAAATAATATATTACAAGTTTGGTAGCCTCAGAATAACAAGTTTACGTGTATTGAAAAATGAACTTGGTAGAGCATGTGTATCCACTGCACATTTTTGTATATCCACTCATGTATATGGTACTTTCAGCATCATGATTAATTTGGAACCAAACGAAACGAAGCCATGGTTACGTCCAGAAATATGGAAGGAATTACTTGTGAGCAAGTTTAAGATTTGCCATGGATTGTTTGTCTGTCTGTTCGTCCATCTATACACTGTCGTTGATTGTAGAAAAATAATGTCAATTTGCAATGAACAACAGAATCGACATCAACAATCTAATAAAATAATAAAATCAAAAGCACTTAGCAACAAACATGTCTACTATCAATCCATAATTATACCAACCATTATTTTGTCAAGCCTCTCCTCCCTAACAATTCAAACACTAATCGTCAGAAACGAATAAATAATACCAACCAAAGCAAGCAATAAAACTAAATCCCCTCGAATACTTCACTTAACACCTACATCACTGATTGGTCCAACAAGATAAACACTGCTAAGACTAATTTTTCGTCGATTACACATATCGTTTCAACTATTAAAAATACAATCTTTTAACAGTTACAAGAAGATAACATGAAAATGATACTGGCGCCCATATCAATATCTAAATTTTTTTTTTTTTTTATATGTTCTGGTTCCCACGAAAAGGGATATCCTGTAATGTTCAGAGAACATCGTGGGAACCAAGGGAAAGAAGGTAGGAGTTGGTGTTCTTCTTAAATTTCTGGAGGTTGTATGCCTCGGGGAACACCTCCCTAGGCAATGAGTTCCAAAGCCTCGCAGTTCGTTGGATGAATGAGTCTTTGGAAAGTGATGTTCTGCAGGTCTCCAAAGTGACCACGAAGGGGTGTGAAGACTGAACTTGACGGGTTAATCTCGAAGAGACTGCCAAAGGAGGAACGATTGTTGATATTTCAGAAGAGCATCGCCCATGAAAATATCTATAAAATAGAGACAAATCGCCAACTTTTCTACGGTGTTCCAGACAAGTGAGCGAGTTTGTAAGCGAGGCATCACCGACGAGACGAATTGCCCTTTTGGACAGAATCCAATAGCTTCAGGATATGTTTAGGTGCCGCACTCCAAATATGGGAACAGTATTCAGGACAGGTCGGATCTGTGCCTTATAGATCATAAGCAGCTGACTGGAGGTGAAATAGCTCTTGGCACGAAACAAAACCAAGTTTTGGGATGCACTTTTGGCAATGGACCTCACGTGATTTTTCCCAGGAAGGTTATTGCTGATAGTAATACCAAGCATCGATATGGATGACTTCAGTGGTATGGTTACTCCTGACAAAGTTATGTTAGGCACAGTGAGATCGGCTTTTCTAGAGAAAAGACATGCTTGTGTTTTGTTTGCATTGAATTCTACCAAGTTATTGGATCCCCATTCGAGAATTGTTGCTAAGTCCATATTTATATTGTTAACATTTCTTCCTCGTTCATTTCTGGTTTCACGGGCTGATATAGGGGCCCTGGAAGAGAAAGCGGTATGGAGGGTACTATCATCAGCAAAGCTGTGTACGGGACATGAAGTTGCTTTCAACACGTCGTTGATGTGAAGTAAAATAGTGTTGGTGCTAGAATGGATCCTTGCGGAACACCAGCATTTATGAGTAGAGTGTCAGATGAAACTCCATCGACCACTACATGGAGAGACCTGTTTGAGAGAAAACTAGCAAGCAGAGAACACAGCTGAGGGTGCAAGCCATAAGATGGAAGCTTGGCGAGAGTCCCTGGTGCCAAACTCGATCGAACGCCTTGGAGATATCTAATGCCACAGCTAAAGTTTCCCCATACTTTTCAATAGATAGCTGTCCATATATGTGAGACGTATGCGAGCAGGTCACCAGTTGATCTCTGAAGGCGGAAGCCATATTGCCTATCGTTGATAATTCCTGAGTCTTCCAGATATTTCATGAGCTCGATGTTGATGCTTTTTCCATGACCTTCGAAATAATAGATAGCAGTGCGATAGGTCTGTAGTTGCTAGGTAGGTCTTTTGCCTTTTAGGAACTGGCTGTACTCTTGCAATTTTCAATTGGACGGAAATACTCCCAAATTGTAAGAGTGGTTGAACAACTTGCGAAGAACAGGTGTTAGTTCGGGGCACATTTCTTGAGAACAATCGGCGGGATTCCGTCAGATCCACAGGCTTTGTTGGTGTTGAGACCAGCAAAATCTTTCTGATAGTACGTTGGCGAAAGGTGATCTCGGGCATGTGACTGTCAATAGGTGTAATGTTCGGGGTTGTTTTCCGAAGAATCCAGAGTGGAATTTCCAGCAAATAGGTGCGCAAAGATATTGGCTTTTCCTGGGCAGTCGTTGCTAGTGTTCCATCTTCTTTGGTTAGGGTAGGAAAAGAGCTGGAAGTGAAGTTTCTTCCCACAGCTTTGGCGAAAGACCAAAATGAACGGGATCCGTTGGGACATTCAACAAGTTTTGATCTTATTTTGGCATTATGAGGCATCTTTTGAACATTCTATTGTCTCTTTGCATATGCCTCTAGCCTCAACGTATGCTGCTCTGGTCTCAGGTCCCGAATTTTTGCCATCGATGGTATGCTGCCTGTTTGGAAGCCACAGCTCTAGAGCAGTTTCTGTTAAACCAGGTCTTATCGGATGATGTTCTTCTTTCGGTATTCGGTATGTAAGTTTGCATCCCCAACATGATGATTTCAGAAATTGTCTCAGCACATCGTGTTGGATCTACTGAAGAGAAACAAACTCTCTTCCATGGAAACGCTGAGAAAAACATACGAAGACCTTCCCAGTCGGCCGAATGTAATGCCACATGAGACGGGGTGGTATTGTGCTGCTCGATGGTAAATGGAAAGAGCATGTTGTGGAGATGAGGGTGTGATCAGAGTTTCCAAGTGGGGCACAAACTTCTATTCTATACGGGTCAGGATTGGTGGTGAGGAAAAGATCTAGTGTATTGGCAGACTGGTTGTTGACATCAGGGATGCGGGTTGGTAGCTCGACCAGTTGTTCTAGACCATGAGTGATGGCGAAGGCCTCGGCTTGACGACCTGCATCATCTGTTTTGTTAGAGAATTTGAGCCAGGCAGCATTATGTACATTAAAGTCCCCCATGATTATGGTTTCAGCTGTTGGATGGTTTTCCTGAATGTAGTCCAGTTTGAGTGATAAAACTCAAAGAGGTTGTTATATGAAGGTTCATTAGGTGATAGGTAAAGGCAGCAGAGGAACTTAGTCACTTTGGTATCAGATAGCTTAAACCACATCACATCAAAGTCTTTCGGTTCCAAACTCTCTTCACGCTGGCATGAAAGGTTAGCCTTAGCGTAAAGGCAGACTCCACCTTTGAACCTGAATCGAGAATGGAGTTCGTAACCAGGACAAAGCATATGGACCTTGTTGGTGGACGAGTTTACTTGTGTTTCTGTTAGAGCCAGAATATCCGGTTTTTTCGTCTGTAGGTGATGGTGGACGTCATTGATGTTCTTGTTGAGTACACGGATGTTGCAAAAATTAATCTTTAATGTTGAGTCCCCTCGAGTACCTCTCGCCCGGAAATCCGAATGGAGAGGTATTTTACTTCCGGAGTGTTTCACTCTAGGAGACTTCATCATTATTACTATTAGCTGAAAATAAAGGAGGAATTGGGGAAAAGGAAAGAGGGAGACCGGAAAGTATCGACCGAACACTGAAACATGGAATGATCCATTTCACAGCACACAAAGTCGATATGGTGGTATTTCACCGGGCGATGAGACCATCTTCCACCTACGGTTATCCTTTTAGTCGCCTCTTACGACAGGCAGGATTTACCCCGGGGCTATTCTGAAGCCGACCCCATACAGCATAATAATGTATCCTAATAATATCTTTTTCAGCACCAAATGTTATTCAAACCACTAGGTATTTATAAACTATGATTAAAAGAATACTAAAGAAGCCAGGGTCAAAACATCTAATCACTAATTTCTCCAAATTGATTTTATGAATCCAAACCCCAAAAACCTCCGAACCAATATATATAATATATATATATATATATATATATATATATATATATATATATATATATATATATATATATATATATATATATATATCCCTTATGTACATTTGAAATTGATTTGAAGTTCTCCGAAAATGACGGGATCTACATCTTCTGTAATTATTTTATGTAACAATTTATTATGAGGTAATATCCTGAACATGTTACATAAATAATAAATTCCAAAGCCCAGCATTTCCTCTGCGGATAAACACTCTGCACTAAAGCTTGAGAATAAAAGAACATTTTCAATTAAAATCGTTATGACAGTGTCGCCCCTAGGCTAATCTCAATTATGATTAGAATTATGCTAATCGGAAAATATGCCAGTTACGTCGTCGACTTCATCCCGATGAGAAATTTCAAAAGGGAATAATCTCTGAGAATCAGTCTATAGTGGATCCCAATTTACGCAGAAGCTGTTAGTGAAGGTGGCAAGGTAGTTTTTCACTTAATTTTTTTGGTTTCATCACCTTTCACATTCCATAGAACTATGGGCGAACAATGAACAATTTGAAATACGAGCGGGTGGGATGCCAACGTCGGTCTGTATCGTTGAATAAATTATCAAAATAAATGGTGTAGCGATAGCTAGAAAACGGTTGCGAACACAGAAATATATTGACCAACAAAAGGTGTTTTCTCTTCAAGCTCCATAAAAGTAAGTAGTTCCTTCATTAGCTTCCAAATACTATGTCGCGCCCACTCTTGGTCATAGCCAAGTTTTCACAACAATGCTAGAGTAGACTTTACGTTTGGATTTTCCGTAGAAAATTAAACTTGAAAAATTAATGGGAGCGTCAAGATTAATTCTCACTCTGGAATTAGGAAAAAAATATGCACAAATAAGCATCAAAATCGCGGCTATGATATTTGGGAAACTTGGCAACGCTGCGCGTAAAATTTTCTCCATCCCAACTGCGACTGAACACTGAAGGTAAACAAAACAGCCTTCACACTAGACAGTTACAACCATTTGACGTCACACCAATAGAAGGCGTGTTTGCTATCACGTGATGACATCGACAAATTGTACAAATTTTGAGAGTGGATTTTACAATATATATGAATCATTGAAGACTCATTTGCTTTTTGGCTATTCATAATGAGTTCATAATTTGGAAATTGACATTTTTTGCAAATTGTCTATTCTTTCAATTTTGATCTACCCTCTGACTACTATTCTTATTCAATTTGTCTTCGGCTGAATCTTGATATCAATATGTACATACGGTACCACTGAATCATTCCGATGACTAACACTGATCAAGTTAGATCATTTACTACTGAGTTATATTGACTCGTACATATTGACTATCCGATTGACTTTGATTCTACGAGTGACTGCGACTGAGAGCGAGAATTTTCCTTCGACGTTTTGAATGAATATGATTGAATGCGATTTCTGAAAAGTACGGCTATAACGCTTTACTGGTAAATTTCACAGTTGTGATTCTAAATTTGTACACTCTTCAAAAGAGCATTCTGAAAAAGGACGATCTTGAAGTTTTCAATTACATTGTCCTGTTTGCAAAGAAATTACCAAGTTGGAACAACTTTACTCTAATCACATCTTATATATCATTCGCGATGCGCTTTTGATATTGGCTTATTATGTCGAACAATTTTCCAAGTCGAAAACTCCTGCAGATACTTCAAGATATGATGATACAAAGTTGTTATATAACTCTCGAACTATGTGAGCGTCAAAAATATAGTGGAGGATATGTAATATAATACTGTCTGAGGCTCACTCGACAATAGAATTTTCCATGAAGTGATTTCTTCGCGATGTTCCTACTAAATTCAAATTAGCGCCATTGCATCTCGGAATTATTTTGAAATACAACTACCATTACTGAAATAGTTATATTATTATCTGACTGACTCCTTCTCCTCCTCCTCTTCTAACTACCTCGTGATTATTCCCGAACATCACTTTTATACAGGAATATACAGTGCTAGTCAAAAGTCCCCTCCCCGCCTCGTATCTTTTGAACGGGTATACTTATAATAATGAAATTTGGAGGCTGGAAATAAACGGATGTAGGCTTCTCAACTGGTCATAACAGGTGACGCAATAGTCATAAATGACGTCACAAGGCCACTGTGACCAATAATTTTAAATGGGATCCTATGGCAAGTGACAGCTCGTTCGAAAGGTATTGACAATACCTATTCAGTCATACCAATTTTGTTTGGGTTTCGGCTGATTTTGATTGATAAATTGAAGAAATACGAAAATTATAGTTTCGCATTTAATTAATAAAGATTTTAAAGTACGCCTCTGGTTAATTGTCAAAAAGGTTGACGTTTTTGAATTCTCCACTTGTCAAGTGTTTATACCTTGAAAATTTACCTAAGCTATTGTTTAACGAGACGTTTAAGTGTTTACGTAGGCAAAATGGTACGTACTGTAGTCGACAAAGTAGCAGCTATCTTAATAATTGGTGAATGTAGAAACAATTTCCATGCAGCGGAACGACTGTTTAATGAGAGGTACCCCGATCGCCCTATATCGAGGGTTTATTTGAGGGAGCTTCTTCGGAAGTTTGAAGCATCAGGTAGTGTTCAAGATGCCAAACGATCTGGTCGACCAACAATCAGTGATGACAAAAAAATTGACATAATTGGAGAAATGGTAGTAAACCCTACTTCTTCCACAGCCCAAGTTGCGTCTATCTGTGAAGTCAGTCAAAGGACAGTACATAGGGTGTTGGCTAAAAACAAATTTCATCCATACAAATTAAAAATGGTGCACCAACTTTCAGATGATGACCCCGACCGAAGACTAGAATTCTGTGAAACTATGTCCAATAAAATGAACCAACAACCAGGCTACATACAGACAATTTGTTTTAGTGACGAAAGTACTTTCTTTCTCAATGGAAATGTTAACACTCAAAATGTGAGGTATTTTGGGAAACCACATAGTTGGGCCTCTTTTTCTCAATGCTAACTTAACCGGTGAATTGTATCTGGAGATGTTACAAAATGATATTGAGTCGTTAATTCTTGAAATTCTAGAAGATAATCCAGATGAATTCGACAACTTGGAAATAACGTTTCAACAAGATGGTGCTCCTGCACACTATTACGGTGCAGTAAGACGTTACCTAGATGAAGAATATCGTGGTAGATGGATTGGACGACGAGGTTCGATCGAATGGCCAGCTCGGTCACCGGACCTTACACCATTAGATTTTTTTCTATGGAAGTTCTTGAAATCTAAGGTTTACGCTACAGCACCTGACAGTATTGCCATTCTGAAACAACGAATTGTTGAAGAATGTAGGGCAATTTCCGCTGACACACTGGGACGAGTACGACAAGAGTTTAGCAATAGGATGCATTACTGCCAGGAAGTAGATGGAGCACATTTTGAACACTTATTATAAGAACTGGTTCTTAAATCTTTATTAATTAAATGCGAAACTATAATTTTCGTATTTCTTCAATTAATCAATCAAAATCAGCCGAAACCCAAACAAAATTGGTATGACTGAATAGGTATTTTCAATACCTTTCAAACGAGCTGTCACTTGCCATAGGGTCCCATTTAAAATTATTGGTCACAGTGGCCTTGTGACGTCATTTATGACTATTGCGTCATCTGTTATGACCAGTTGAGAAGCCTACATCCGTTTATTTCCACCCTTCAAATTTCATTATTATAAGTATACCCGTTCAAAAGATACGAGGGGGGGAGGGGACTTTTGACTAGCACTGTATGGCATTAAAATGGACGGGGTCAAGTTCAGAGAAACAACTTTTTTTGTGTATACTTAGTATTCTTATCATCGATCGGGTGGGTGCTCTATGCGTGAATAGCAGCACTGTTCGCTATGAACCGATTGATTTTTATTCTACTGAAATCTATTTACGACTTTGTTGTGTTCAGTGGACAACTATCGGCTTATCCGTGATCTGATATATTAAGCTCTCCTGTAATAGTCACAAAAATACCAAAGTACCTTGGGTACTCTTATTCCAATTGGTTCATATAATTTATTTACAATGGAACGCTCGACCCTCTTGCCCCTAACTCACACTATGTGCCTGTGATATCGTGTGTTGATTCATTCGAAAGTTTTTACAAACACCATCTAGAAAGTGGATAGACTACAATAATAACGTACCAATAACTTACATATCACTCTGAAAGCTGATAATAATTTCGAATGACTAAGGTGCCAGGATAACTATTACAAATTTCTTACAATCAGACTATAGTGTCAGAGCCGGATTAAGAGGGGGGCAAACGTGGCTGCATCCCCGGGGCCTCCACAAGAGAGGGGCCTCCACAATATAAATTTTTAGGTAAAATTTCCTAACAAATACCGAAGGATATGCAAAATAATATAAAAAAAATCTGACAACGAAAGAGCAGTTCTCCCACTTTTTTCTCTCATTTTTCGTTTTAAACATTCAAAAACATGTTTTGTATTCTTGTCAAAATCCATGGTTAATATTAATCTTCGATCTGATGAATCATGTGTATATGCGAGAAACAATCCCAAGTAAAACATCATACTATTATACAAAATATTATATCGTATCGAAATTAGCTGTAAAACAAGAACAATTGAATTCAAAAAAATATCATTTTTTTTTTATCAAATGAAGGATTTTCTGTCGATGTATTCTTGGAATGACACAAGCGATCTAGATACACAATAAAATTCAATAATCATAAGCAAAAGAAAATAATATTTCAATTTATGAATATGATTGCATCAAATTATTTATAAGAGCCCTGTGCGCATTCCATAATAGAACAAAAGTTCAAATTCTGTCGACTATTTTTCTGCCGATTCTACAAACACTTTGCCCGTCTATACCTGTTTTTCCTATTTATTGGCGTTGACAAGTGTCCGCTGAGTGGCGCGCTTGTAACAGAGAAATCTCCGAAATCTGAAAGAGAAGGATGACATTCCGCAACAAATGTAAATCCTTCTGAAAAAGGACTATCAAAAAGACCAATCTAAGATGTTCTACTATCAAATTCTTGAAAACGAAAATTTCAGAGCTACATTATCAAACATTGAAATTACGGTGATTATTTTTTTACATTGCTAGAAACCAATGGAAACGTTCAATTCAAATTATTCATATACGTTTTGGCCAATCAATAGAACCTAGATCTAGACCTAGAAAATTGTCGCGGGAATAATTTGAGGTATTTTGTTTTTATTGTCTGAGAACCTATATTCTCACTTTGACGTCTGTCATCAATTCGCATGAAAAGAGTGAAATGAATCAAAACCGGTTTAGTACATTATATAATTTTGCAAGGAAATGTGTTTATGATCGTAACATCAAAAAATAACCTGAAGAATACCACACGAAAGTTCGATATAGTAGAAAATAATTATCTAGATTTCTTTCTCAAACTTGTTGGCAATAGCCACTCGAGCCAGTTGGTCTCTCTTGTCTATTGCCTGGCAACAAGTTTTCGAAAATTTGTTGAATTATTTTCACTCTCTTGTGATATTACAACTGAGAATGTGATGATGTCAAATTGCACTGGAAAGCGCTCATTTTCCAAAATGAAAAAAATAGGCGAATTACGGTGAGACAAAGCTGCCTATCAAAGTTATCGCTTCTTAGCATTGAGAATGATTTTCTCCGGATGCTGGATTTGACCGAAATCATCGATGATTTTTCGTCGAAAAAAGCTCGCAAGAATCCATTCGTTTACGCTGTAATTTAATTTATTTCTTGTATTATATTATACCTACATATGCTCGTGTCGAAATCATTTGATTTGTTCTGCAATAAATGAAAACAAAGACAAAACTTCTTCGAAAAATAATTGATGCGGCCCTGAGTGTAGTGTTGCCCCGTATTATTGGAACGAATTTTCTCTACATAACTACAGGTTCCGAGGTTCATTCAGGACTTATGTGCACATTCATTATAAGAAAAGTGTACCATTCATAGATTAGGCTTGAATAAGCTTGGAGCTCAGTTTTCAAAATTTCCAAACCACGAATCATAAATCCCACACAGCTTTCCCGAACTTCCGCAACAATTCTTGTTGATGGTGGTGGTGGAATAACCACAATAAAACTAAAACGTAACTGCAGCAGCTGGGAACTCCTGGTAGTCGCTGAGGAATATTCGAAGATTCGAGAAAAAATATACTTGAAAAAGCTGATAGAATTGAGAATAACTTTAACGACCACAAATGACCAATATTAAAAAGATATAAGCATCCAGCATCCAACACGTTATCCAAAACTGCTTCACAATAATTGTAATGATTGATGATTCCTCATTTCCATATATTCAAAGCAATATTTACATATTTGCATATTTCTTCGTATCAAATTTTCACATTCCTTCGAAAGCAGCCTCATTGTGTGCTCCTTGCATAATAAATCATTCTTCGAACATACTTAGTCTTTGAGTCTTTGAGTTATGCTCAGATGCATCATCTAGTATGAATTTGTAACTGGTGTCTAATTAGAGGAATTTGCATATCTACTCCAGCAGAAATCTAACAAAACGTTAGTAAGAGCACTTGTGACATTATTCTAGCCTTCAGTGGATGATAATTTTTTTTTAATATTCATTGGTATTTTCGAAGGGGATATACAGTGCGGTCCATAGGTATGGATTAAATTCATTTTTAGCGTTATATGTATTTGTTAACTCTTTCAGGCACGAAAATCCCGAAAAAGAAAATCCCTACATGCACAGAAAAATATTTTATCAGAAAATGAAAAAAAACTGATACAAACGAAAGATCATACATTAAATTTGCCATTAAAAATAAAAATCTTCGTCTTCCATTTTTTGTTGAGGCATGGGATACCATGTGTCCCCGGTATGCAGCATCTTCAATCTCATTACTGAAATGAAATTTGTATCTTACAAATAACGAAAAATAGGTTGAGAAAAACTTACATAATGGTATTTTTGGAAACAATTTCGGCGTTTTCCTAAACATAGAGGGATTTCACAAATGGTACAAATCCAATTCGTTCTCACTTCTTCTTTAGATGTACTCAATTGGCACACCTCCTTCTTGTACCTCGAACGGGTTGGTGAGCACTTTCAGTATGTCTAATAGAACTTGAAGTCGAAGGTTTTTTCTTCCCCAATTTTATAACCTCTTTCGTCTCTTGGGATTGACGTTTTCGACTGATAGATACAAATTTCGTTGCAACAAGGTCCTTAACAATATCTCGCCGGAACTCTTTCATTTTCATTGACTTTCTGTCAATATTCCCCAGCAGTTTGTAAATTACGAATGCATTGTGATGCAGGCATCGATAAAAATAAAAAAAACTCTATGCCACCATTTTCTACTCTTCCTATCAATTTCATATACTGACTTCATTTGATCAAATTTATCGACGCTGTTCATATGCGAATTATAATCTCTGAGTACTGCTGGACGAAATATTTGAGAAATATTACCTTTTTTATATTTCCTATCTACAAGAGTAGTTTCAGTTGGGTCATGGAAATCAGAGGCTAGGTATATACAACGGTTGTCCTTCCACTTCCAAGCTGATACACCAGTATCACTACTGTAGGATTCAAAATCGCCTTCTTTGAAAACCTTATCGGGCTTAAAATTTGGAAAATGTTTTCTTTTTGGGTTCATAGTGCCACATGCATTAATTTGGTGATGCTTCAGCCAAGTGAGCAGTTTTGTACTATTGAAATAATTGTCAAAGTTAAGTTTGTGATTCTTTCCTATCAAGTCTTCGGACAGTTTTTTCACTACAGATGAACCTAGATCCTTTTGAGCCCCTTCCTCAGATTTTCCTGTATAGTTGTCAAACTTCCAAGCATTACTTGTTTCGTCTGCCAAAATCCACACCTTGAAACCTCTTTTCCCTGGTTTTATTGGCATATATTGCTTCAAGAAACTACGTCCTTTGAACCTTATCATACTTTCATCAACTGCTACATGTTCGTGAAGATTCAAGCATCTCTGAAATCGTTCTTGAAGTGACGATAAAAATGGTCGCAGTTTGTATAGCTTGTCATAATTAGGTTCATTTTTCTTTGGCATAGTAGAGTTGTTATTCAAATGCAAATTACTAAGCATCCAGCCAAATCTGTTCACTGGCATCAAATTGCATGTGGAATAATCATGTAAATCTGGTTCCGATGACCAGTAATCTTTGTAGCTTGGAAAACGTTCAATTCCCATGTGAATATTAATTCCCAGAAATACTTTCATTTCCTCGATATTAGTTGTTGTATATTTTTTTCCGTTTTGCAAATGAATCTGCTTGGCATATAAGTTTGTGTGATACACAATATGTTCCAGTATTTCATCCGTCAGAAATAGCCTAAATAATTGGTGAGGTGAAGTACCTTGCATTTGTTGGGAACACCAGAATCCGTTTTATCGAATGTTCCAGAAGGTGTTGGTTCATTCAGGTTTAACCAAGTTGGTTCTTTTTGAAGAATAGTATTTTTTCTAATGGTTGACAAAGGAAGGTCGTCTTCAGAATCCCAGTCAGATGAAAGATCCTTCTATTCGGGAGAATCCTCAAATACTAATTCATCAACGTCATGAAGAGTAAACATGTCCTGATCTTCTGAACCTTCATCTCCACCACTAGATTCCGATTCAAGATCAGATGGCGGCACAAGGATCTCTTCATCTGATTGAATTAGGGCATAAAGTTCTTCTTGGCTCATGTTTTCTATGTGCGAACATCTGTTTGTCTTCATTTTCCTGGAAAACACAGGAACCAACAATCACAAACGATAGCGAATACATCATGGTGGGATGAATTTTGTACTTGGAAAATTATAAGGTTGTTATTCACCTATTCGACAACTAAACCTTTTATAACTCCTTCTATGCATAATATACCTTGGTTACTTACCACTAATTTGCGTTTCATCAATTGTAAAAAGGTTGTTCACGAAAAAACTGTACATCAAACACAGCAAAATTATAACCTAACTGCCTGGCAACTCGTGAATACCAACAATACTGAAATCCCGCGCAGAAAACAGGTGGTAGCGCTATTCACCTTTTCTTTAAGGGTTATTTTAGCAGACTACACTATGGGATAGGATATAAACCTACATGCCTCAGAAGTATGCATCACACTTCTGATCAGTGTCGATTTTATCCCAGTTTGCTGAGAGAGTAGAAAAATGGTGGGTTGAAATTTGAACCTATATGCCTGAAAGAGTTAAGATAGAATATCCGTTCATGCACAATGTTGTATTTGATTTTTCATCAGGAAACTATTGCTTTAAAGGACACAACACAGGAGTTGAAGAAGTTTTGCAATGAATCGTTCTTTTCAACAAATATTTTTAAATTGAGAAATTTGTTAAAAAGTTATGGTAAAAAATTAAATAGGGGTTGCATGTTTCACCCCTTTTTGAAGATCACAACAAAATTAAAAAAATATTCATAGGTAGCCTTCTTATTGGGAGAACATGCCCACAAAATGCAATTTCTTCAACTTCTCAGCAAATTCAAGGAAAAAAACTTTTTTTTCTCATTTTTGGAAGCGTGTTACTTTTCAAAGAAAGGCCTGAGAGCTTTTGTTTACATAAAAGACCCCCCATTAATTTTCGACAAGGAATCAACCCCAAGATACTTTCGCACTTTTTTGGTAACACCCTGTATATTCCCAGCGAACTAATTCTCAAAATTTTCAAAAGAAATATTATACTGAAATATTTTGTTTTGTTTTTCAGGTAAGACGTTTCTACAGTGGAATTGAACGAAAATAATCCTCTTCAGTCAGGTAATTCATTTATGCAAAAAGATAAATACCTATGAGTCTAACACCTTTGGATCATGGAGAAATTGAAGTTATCCAAGAGGTTATGTCAAATAAATATCCATTTTGGTTATATCAGAAGACTCAAAATGAATTCGCAGCTTTGTGGAAGATGAACCACCAATTATCTTTCAAAAAAAATTGTATGGGAATTAATGTAACCACCAATAACTACAATTAGAATGTTATAACAATATAAAAACTTTTTAACAAAACCTAAACCGACGAAAAAAGAAACTGAAAATAAAAAAATAACCCTTTTTAGTCTCAATAACTGAGTTTCTGAAAGTCGGCGTCAAACAAACAAACAATTGCATTATAGCCCAATCGGCAGGGCTTTTTTTTTCTGCATGAAGTTACAGTAGCGATTTTTTTTCCGCATGAAAGGGCGGTCGGTCCTGAGTATAACTCTGAGTTGGCGCGGCCATCTTGGAAAACGCGTTTTGTCATATATATCCTAAACGGTTTGATACAAGGGATTTTTTTTTCAGATAATTAGTTTTTCTGTAAAATCAACATTTATGCGAGTTTCCGAGTCAAAGTCTGCGAATAACTCAAAAACAATTGATCCTTAGTGAAAGATAATGATTTGAAAAATTGTATAGCGGAAAATTGTCCACGAATTTCGTTTCAAACTTTTTTCCCTATCCACAATAGTTTTCCCGCAGTAGATAGCTGAACAAAAATTCTTTACATACAATGAGACTGAGGTAAGGAACAGAAACAGTGGTAAGGTAAACGGAGAGCAGAGAGATGATTTCCGAAAAAATTTGTTGTAAATGAAAGTTTAATGGCAGGGATGAAAAATTGAGACACGAGAAACGGGGGCTAGGTGAGGGTTGGAGATAGTCAAAGGTAATAAAGGGGTGAAGGATAATTATCAGGGTGAATTCGAAAGAATTGTGGAGTGATTTACAGAGGGAATTTATGAGAAAAAATATTCAAGAACGTCTGGGGGATTTGAAGCACGAAGGCTAGAAATGATTTGGAAAAACACGTTATAATTTTTTTCAAGTTAAGATATATATTTTTGAAATAAACATTATTGGGCATCAGCTAACTTTACACGTGTTGAATGTCTCAAAAGCTGTTCATGTTCTTCTTCAATATAAAATTTATGAAAAACTAACGGAAATCACTTGTTTACACCAAGCGTCAAAGCAGAATGATATCAGCAAATGGCGGCCCAAGCGCTTCCGTAAGACCCTTTACAGCACTAGACGTTAAAACCTAAACTTCTATTCCGTGCAGAGGTACAAAGTCCATTATTCACACAGTTTATAGGCTCGAGTCAAATTCTCGTTCGCACCCGGCAATGCTATTGCAATCGTCGATCATTTAGCGTGTGTAAGAAGGCACGTAACAAAAGATCATGAAGAGAAAATTAATGCAATTGCACCTTTAAAAAGAAAAATATCTTTTTTAAAACTACACAATTTCAGTGATCGGATAGGTTGAATGGGAGCAATTATACGCAACAAAGAATTTTTATCTAAATATTATTCTTATATTGTATCAAATTGGAATGGCATTGTTTTCCAGAATTTTCCAATAGAATCTTAACGCATTAGTCCTCTTCATAATTTTTCATTCAGTTACCGATAATTTGCTAGTCTAGAGAAATACACGAATATCGATTCGATTCACGTTTGCATTGCAGAGTGCAGGCGTTGATCACAATCTAAGTTACGCGGAGTATACGGATGAGGACTACGTACGACCTCACAGTATGAGTACCTCTATACGGAAGAGAAATTCAGGTTTCAAGTCTAGTCTTCACAGCTGCTACGATATGGCGTCACTACCCCACCACAACATCAATTTACCTATTCCGTGTCTCTGGCTCATTATATATACACTGTGTCCGTAAAGTATGGAACAAATTCATTTTTAGCTAAACAGGTCATTTTAAGAAATAGTCCTGAAACACGTCGATTTTTTATGTTAATTTACCGTATTTTAAAATAATAATCTGATATACAGGGTGAATTACGTTCGAGTAATGACGTCACCGTCATTTTTTTTAAATGGAACACCCCCATTTTGTCTCAATTTTCGGATTACTCTAGCTGAGCTGATTCCAAAAATGTATCACATGGTGATTCCAATTGGTACAGGGTGGACAAAAATACAATCGTTTTGTGTGTGTGCTCATAAAGTAACGCGTAACATTCTTTATTAGGTAAATTAACAATAATATCAAAAATACTTATTGTCTAGCGGACAGAATATGCTGGAATACATGACTTTATGAATGTTCGAACTGCAGCCCTTGCTGTATTTGACAGTAAACCAAACTGTGTACAAATTCTTGTTGAACCTTGTGTATGGTTTCTTGCGTAATATTGTTTATTTCTGTTCGAATTTTCTCTTGTACATCTACAATATTTGCTGGTTTCGTTTCATGAATAACATTCTTCAGATGGCCCCACAGAAAATAATCCAAAGGATTTAAATCTGATGACCTCGCTGGCCATTCAGTGGGTCCACGTCTACCAATCCACCTGTTCGGAAAAATTTCATCTAGGTACCTTCTAACATCTACAGCATAATGTGGAGGTGCACCATCCTGTTGAAACCATAAACTTTCATCAAAACCTCCAGGATTACGTCTGCTGGGATATAAATTACGTAAAGTAGGTACGAGATACCCCCTTAAAAACTCAAGGTACGTTGCCCCGTTTAAATTACCTTCGAAAAAGTAGGGTGCGATGATTCGATTTCGTACAATTCCAGCCCATACATTTACCTTTTGAGGGTATTGTGTATGATGCTCACGCATCCAGTGGGGGTTTTCTTTTGCCCAGTATCTACAATTTCGACGGTTAACCTCACCATTTAACATGAAAGTGGACTCATCAGAAAAAATAATGTTTTGTATCAAGAGAGGGTCTCGGTGACATTTATCCATCATTTCTTCGCAAAATTGGAGTCTTCTATCGGGATCATCTTCGTCTATTTCTTGCACGAATTTGATTTTATAAGGATGCCATTTTTCAAGCTTCAATATTTGTGTACCGTTGTTTTGCTAACACCGATATAGCGACTAACTTTACGAACAGAAGTGTGCGCATCTTCTTCAAAACTCAGTAAAACATCTTATGCTGTATCAGCATTTGCAGCGGGACGACCTGATTTGCGTACATTTTCAACATTACCAATTTCTCGAAATTTCGTTTCAATCTTACTGACTGTTGAACGCGTTATAGGTCTTTCTGTATATTTATCATTGAACAAATTGCACACTTCCATCTGAGTTCGCGATCTGTCTCCATACCCAATCATCATAAGTATTTCAATTCTTTGTTTTACACTTAACTCAATTTCTACTTCCAATTAAATCTAAGCAATCATTCGAATATTCACGAATACCAAAAATATTGTAGTACTAAACTGTCACTGAACATCAATAAATTACTAAACAAATAATGACATTTCCCAAAAAAGTAGACGACTATGTTTTTTATAAATAGATAAGAAATATTTTTTGTGATATTCTGTCTGCTAGACCACAAGTACCAAACATGTTTGGGAACAGCTCATTTTTATCACTCTAAACATGTAGCAAACTACGGGGTGTTACATTTAAACCAATTGCCGCTAGACAATAAGTATTTTTGATAATATTGTTAATTTACCTAGTAAAGAATGTTACGCGTTACTTTATGAGCATACACAAAACTATTCCACCCTGTACCAATTGGAATCAACATGTGATACATTTTTGGAATCAGCTCAGCTAGAGTAATCCGAAAATTGAGACAAAATGGGGGTGTTCCATTAAAAAAAATGACGGTGACGTCATTACTCGAACGTAATTCACCCTGTATATTAGATTATTATTTTAAAATACGGTAAATTAACATCAAAAATCGACGTGTTTCAGGATTATTTCTTAAAATGACCTGTTTGGCTAAAAATGAATTTGTTCCATACTTTACGGACACAGTGTATAAATAATTTTCGATTGGCTATCTATTGTGCGAAAACTATTGTTGATAGATAAAAAAGTTTGGAACCAAATCTGTATACAATTTCTCGCTCTAAAACTTTTAAAATTACTATTTTTCACGTAGGATCAATTATGTTCCAGTTATTCGCAGGAAACACATGCGTTACAACTTTGACTCAAAAACTCGCATTAATATTGCAGAAAAAATATCTAGACATAATGAAAGAACATTTAGTTATCTAAAAAAATTTTTTGTATTTTTCGCGTACGTCAAACCGTTCAGTAGATATATTATAAAACGCGTTTTCCAAGATGGCAGCCAACACACCTCTCCGAGCCGCACCAACTCAGAAATATACTCAGGATCAACCTCCCTATCACGTGGATTGGAAAAATCGCTACTGTAACCTCATGTTTCAGGGCGGCCTTTTTTTAACCGACGAAACCAAAAAGGAGGAGGTTCTCTAGTCGACGCGTATATTTTTTTTTTATGTATGATTACGCATAACTTTTTACTGAGACGTCTTTTTTCAGTAGATAGGGTGTACTTCGAAATTGGTCCCATTTGAATTTAAAAGATGAAATCTACTCCTAAGGGTGGCAAAATGAAGGATATTAATCACTCACCCTCTGAATTCTGGTCCGTAAATCGATTCTATCAGCTATAACTTTGTACTGGGATTTTCGATTTGGATGATTCTTCTCTTATCAGATAGGGTATACCTCATAGTTGAACATATTTGGATTTCGAATGAAATTATTCACCCTTACGGGTAGAAAAATGGGGGATAATAGATTTTTCACTTGTGAACATTGGCACACATATGTAGTTGACAACTACAGACGCTAGTGTCATTATTACAATCAATATATTCTATAAGAGGATGGAATAATATACAAAGTAATGAAATAAACTAACCAGAACAACAAAAATAATTTATATTTCAACAAATAGTAAAAGAAGATAATCATATTATTCAACTGGTAATAGTTGAAGTAAGGTGGGTGAGTGAGTATTTTGGAAGTAATAAAAAACAAGAGTTAGTGATTAGTAGATTTCAGCCACAAAAAATTTAAAAATAAAAACTTTTTAACAAAAAATTCAACCGACGAAATACGGAACTGAAAAGTAAAAAATAAAATGAACCTTCTTAGTCTCAATAACTAAGCTCCTGAACTAATGAGGGTAACTAATTTTGAGTCGGCGCCAAACAAACAATCAACGAAGATCATTAAATTACTTCAAAAAAATTATCAGAATGTCACCGCACAACTCGATGCCATCATTTTACGACTTACCCAATTCATTTGCTTGCTTGCTTGCGCCGACTCAAAATTAGTTACTTACATTAGTTTAGGAGCTTAGTTATTGAGACTAAGAAGGTTCAATTTCCTACCGACTGAACTATTCAATTCCCTACCGACTGAACTATTAGTGAAACGTAAAATGATGGCAGCGGAATGCGCGGTGGTGTTTTGATGATTTTTTAAAGAAATTTAATGATCTACGTTAATTGTTTGATTGGCGCCGACTCAAAATTAGTTACTAACATTAGTTTAGGAGCTTAGTGATTGAGGCTAGAGCCTTATTTTTTGCTTCTCAGTTTCTTTTTTAGTCGTTTCAATTTTTTGTTAAAAAGTTTTTGTTTCTTAATTTTTTTGTGCAAAAATCTACCGAATACTAACACACATTGCTTCTTAAAAGCGCTAACATCTACTCCACATTTTTATACAGTGCTTCTCAAAAGTCCCCTCCCCCCCTTTTATTTTTGGAACGATTATTCATAAACAAGTGAAATTTCGAAACTGAATATTGAAGGTTGTAAACTTCCCTACTAGTGATGATAGATGACGAAATCGTCAAAGATGACGTCACAAGGCCATTGTGACTAATAATTTTGAATGGAACCCTACGGCAAGCGACACCTCTGCTAAAAGATAAAGAAAAAACCTATTCAATGATACTAATTATGTTTGTGTTTATGGCAGTTTTAATGACTCATTAGTAAACATTAAAATTTAAATTCCATTCAGTATGATATCAATTACACATTTAAGAATCAGTATCTACTCAAAGAAATTGCTCGAAGTGACTCCCATTCACTTCCTGACAGTGAAATATCCTATTTTTAAACTCTTCTCGTACTTTTGCAAATGTGTCTGCGGAAACAGCCTCACATTCTGCAAGAATACGTTGTTTTGAAACGTCAGGTTCAGTGACGTAAACCTTCGATTTGAGGTACCCCCACAGAAAAAATCCAAAGGTGTGAGGTCCGGTGATCGAGCTGGCCAATTCGTTGAACCTCGTCGTCCAATCCATCTACCACGATACTCCTCATTCAAATACCGTCTCACTGCACCGTAATAGTGTGGAGGAGCACCATCCTGTTGGAATGTTATTACCAAATTGCCGAATTCATCTGGATTATCTTCCAAATTTCAAGGATTACGGTTCTATTGCGTTTTGCAACAGCTCCAGATAAACCTCACCAGTTAAATTAGTATAAAAAAAAAGCCCAACGATGTGGTTTTCCAGGATACTGCCCAAACATTCACCTTCTGGGGAAATTAGGTATGTGTTTCACGAAACAGGTGAGGATTTGCGTCACTCCAATACCTCACATTCAGTGTATTTACATTTCCATTTAGATAGAAAGTACTTTCGTCACTAAAACGAATTGTTTTGACATAGTCTGGCTGTTGGTTAATTTTAGTTTCCATATTTTCACAAAATTCTAGTCTTCGGTCTGGGTCGTCGACTGAGAATTGAGATCCATTTTTAATTTGTATGGATGAAATTTGTTTTTTCTCAACACCCTGTGTACTGTACTCCGACTGACTTCACAGGTAGATGCAACGTGAGTTGTTGAAGAAGTAGGATTAACCATTACTTCTGCCAGTATATCACTTTTTTTCTCATCAGAATTTTGTTGTCTGCCAGATCGTTTCGCATCATTAATACTACCCGTTGTTTCAAACTTACAAGAAGCTCCCTCAATGAGTCCTCAAACGGGGCGATCAGGAAACCTTTCATTAAAAATACGTCCTGCTGCATGAAATTTTGTCCAGTTTCACCAAGAATTAGGATCGCTGCTATTTTATCACCTGAAGCACGTACCATTTCGCTTCTTGGAGCACTTAAACGTTCGGCTCACAACAGTTTAACAAATTATTAAAATGTACAAAAATATTTAAAAGTACCAAAAGCCGCTAAAACAGTTAAACGTTCGATCAAAAATACACAAATTATTAAATGTACAAAAACTTGGACAATTACAATAACGTTGAATTAGGGAGACTAACAAAAACGTCAGCTTATTTGACAACTATCCAGAGGCGGAGCTTGAATTTGGAATTTCAGTATTAATTGATTTGATTCATCACAGCTTTGCGTTTTTTGAAAGCGATTTGCCAAAACTGCCATAAACACAAACAAAATTAGTATCATTGAATAGGCTGTTGTACTTATAGCGACAATTAGACCTGCGTTGCTAAGGAAATCTTCAAAGTAATCAAATATCTGTCGATTTCATTCTGTGATTTGATCAAAAAACTGCGAACTTAGTGGTTGTTTAGTAGTTATTTTGAATAATATAAAGTTGAAAAATGTCTTATTCCGAGTTTTCTCTGACTCCACGAAACGCCGCATTACCTATTTCCAAAGTATTTGTCAGATCGAGTTGGCTGTTATTTGTCAAACTTGTTATTCATTCTGTCATTTCAATACTGGTTAGTTAGTTTGAAATTCATGCTTTTTACTTGTTTTAAAAAAATGTTTATTAGTAATTGCAGTGAATGAAGTGTTACAAATACATAATTTTCAGTGTTTACATTTGGAAACAGTGCATTTGAATCGAAGTAATACGCAAAATGCCGAATCTAAAGGATTGTATTCCTAAATTGGGTTCATCCTATGACATTTATTGAAAAAAAAATAAGAAAGGGCCGCGCCAAATTTTCAATTGCTGTAGTGATTTTATCATGTTTTGAAGCATCTGTGAAAGTTTCATCGAAATACTCGTTGTCCCCATTTACGCAGCCTTTTCCCAAAAATTATTGCCAACTAAATCGCGGAAAATTTATGAAACCGCGTATTCAAGATTTATGGAATGGAAGATGAAGAAGACATGCAGTTCTCGGAGACGGTGTAGACATTTCAGAATATACAAAATGGGAAAGGTTACACGCCCAAGAAAGCTGCGATTTCTACGAGTACACAAATTAGTGATTTTTTAAATAATGTTCCCGATGAAGTTTATTTGATGGCCAAGGTTGTTTTTCTATTTGGGATTGCAGGAGCTTGTCTAATTTGTGAAATCAGCCAGGTAACATTGAATGATATTGAAAATTCGGGAAGTTATTAATTGTGAAACTTAGCAAACAAAGAATGATGTAAACAGGAGATTTGTAGTTGCTGAAGAATATATTAAATTTTCGATTGCCGTAGGGTTCCATTTGGAATTATTGGTCACAATGGCCTTGTGACGTTATCTTTGACGATTTCGTCATCTATCATCACTAGTAGGGAAGTTTACAACCTTTAATATTCAGTTTCCAAATTTCACTTATTTATATATAATCGTTCCAAAAATAAGAGGGGGGAAGGCACAATTTATACAGCCTCTGTAAGATATATAAAGGGTACATGGATGCTTATTAAGCAATATGGAAACCTCTCCGCTTCGTTTGATCAGCTTCTATAAAGCAATATTTTAAGGCTTCAAGACACTGCTGTATAACGTGTAAAGAAGCTTTCATGAAGTAAGGAGTTGATTTGTATAAGTGTTACAGGTTGCAATGATAGAGCAACCGTATATTATGCAACAGCTTCAATGTTGTAACTGTTTGATTCTTTTGATGTAGATTTATAACTGAGTTTGCAAAACATTTAAAAAGCAAGAAATTTTTGTAACAAATGAAAATTACTGGGTAATAGTTTCCAACAGTATATTAAACATTCTTTTGCGCTATACAGCTATGTTTTGTTGTCCTCAGAAAAGATATGAAATAATCTGAATTATATTGTTATTGTGAATAAGAAAACCAAACAAACCTTTTTGCCTACATATATTAATACTTACTGCCACTCATGGAAAAGCAAATTTGCTATGTGAAGGCAATTTTTCTGTTAAAACATGTTTTTCTACTTCGAAACAATATAACGAGCCTCTCAAATTACTGAAATTTAATATTTTGAAAAATTAATATTAAAAAATGATTTTCCTTTGTTTTTTTTAGAAATTGGTTTCAAAATGGTGCATTGATGTGTGTATTAATGCATCATACGTAATAATAGCAAAATTAATTTTTTTTGTAACAAAAAATCATCGAAAACGCTTCAAATTTAGTGCCGAAAAAAGCTTCAATATAGCTTTATATGTTGCCAAAAAAAGGTTTAATATAGCTAGTTATAAGTTGCCATAATATATCATTTACAAAACTTCAAGCGCAATAAGATGTTTTCTTGTGTTATTTGGGTACCTACTCAATTGACAACTGAGGCATCAATTATGTTGTAGTGTTATCAGAACTACATATGTGTGCCAAGTTTGAAGATAAACGGTTCACACGTTAAAAATCGATCATTCCCTATTTTTCTACCCTCAGGGGTGGATTATTCCTTTTCAAATTCAAATATGACCAACTTCGAGGTATGCCCTATACAACAAAAATAATAATTTGAATCGGATAACCCAGTACAAAGTCATGCCTGATAGAATCGGTAAACGAGCCAAAATTCAGAGGGTAAACGAAATATCCTCCATTTTGCGACCCTTAGGGGTGGAATCTTCTTTCAAATCCAAATGGAACCAACTTCGAAGTACATTCTATCCAATAAAAAAGGGTCATCGAAATCAGACAACTCTGTGAAAATACATGAAAAAAATAAAAATATACCCGTCGACTAGAGAACCTCCTCGTTTTTTTCGTCGATTGATAAATTAAAATCAATACAAATTCAACAATTGCGATTGGGTGCTCTCTTGCTCATGGACGTACGCTTCTACGTACTAGGAAACATCTGAATAGGTAAAAATAATTTCGGTTCATCAGGACCCCACGAATATAACTTTCTAGCAATTTACATCCCTTTTGCACACGATTTCATAAGGGAATCATCTCCTCATACGTGGAAAATAGTTTTTCATGCCTTCGCTCACCTTTCCCCTTTCCATTAATTTTCATTCAACCCTTTCAGCGAATAAATGAACTGCAAACTCCACAAAAACTCTCTTTGGCATTGAAAAACAAAAAGTAACATTTTCCGCAAAGGGTTTCGCCTTTGCTCGCACTACCAGTGTTGGTGCAATTAAAAAAGATGGAGCAAATGAAAAATTACATAGCGGCTGCATGCATGGAAAGTAAAGTGAGTTAGCAGTTCTGCCAGAAACATAATTAATTCTCGTAAAAGCCCCATTTCCTTGCCATAGTAGGGTCAGTACTGTGCCTTTGATAATGGCTTGGGTTGAAAGTTCAGCATTGTTCGGGATGAATATTGAAGGGGGATGTTATCAGGATGGGCGTATGTAACGATCGTGAAATTTCATAATACATAGAGATGCTGTTGAGTTATCAACCATTCATCATTCGAACCAGCCGGCTAACAGCACCACTAGAACTTTAACCCTGGACTGGTATCGTGTTTTCCCGAAATATATCTGGTATCGTGGGGTATTTCAACACCCCAATATATAAATTTATAATTTCAAAAGAAAACTCAGGACTTTTTCAAAAATAATTTAATGTTGTAAAAAGTTATGATTATGAAAATTGTGAAACACAAAAAATTTGATTCAATATTTGAATTATTTCCCCACACAATAATGTGATAGCCAATATGAGAGTTTACTTTCTTGCTGACATTCTCCATAGCAGTTTCACAGGACATGTCTTAATCCAGATAAGTTTCAAGAAATCGCACAGAAGAAAGGGATTGCAACGAGACTGTTTCTATGTTTATATTAATTTGATCGCGTGATTCCTTCATTATTTTTATATGTAGAAGAACGGTTTTTGAAGCATTGAGTACCATTTAATTTTTTTGTGACCATTCGGTTTTTTTTTGCTAAGTGATTCAAACTAAACCTTGTAATATTTGGGAATCACCACCATATGCTGCCAGTGAAACCTCATCTGCATACAGCACTAGGCAGTATTCATGAAGTTTTAATGATCATTTATGAATATGAGAAACAGCTGTGGCCCCAGTATGGATCCTTGCGAAACTCCTAGATTCACATCCTATGTTTTCGTTTCGATGTCATTCATGTTTAGATGTTTTCTTGATGGGACATCAACCACGTTCATGTTGTTTCTCTAATGCCTTTTGACTGAAGCTTTGTTTCCAGGAATTTCAAATCCAAACAGTTAAATGTTTTAGTGAGATCCAAAAAGAGTACCCCCACATGTTTTCACTGATCCAGATGTTCATGGATATACTGAAGAAGAGGCGAAAAAGAATGTTTTCCAAAAGAGAATACTCACTAGAAATCATTTGTAATATTGACACAAGAGATACATAGCATTCAGTAGGTCTTTAATACATTTTTGTCCACGAAAATCTATTTCACGCTTCCATGATCATCAGAAAGACCGGAAGAAATAGGAAACCATTACTTAGAAGTAATCTCACTGTGCAAAAATGGAAAAATGTTAGTAACCTTCCTTCTGGAGTGACAGGTTTTGATGTAAAAAAAACTAATTTCAAAGAGTCACCCCAAAAAAAATGTTTCTAACATTTTTCCATCTTTGCAAAGTGAGATTGCTTCTAGAAAATGTTTTTCCCATTTATTCCAGTCTTCCTGATGATCGTGAAAGCGTGAAATAGATTTGCGTGGACAAAAATGTATTGAAGACTTAGTGCAGGCCTCTCTTGCATCAATGTTACAAATGATTTCTGGTGAGTACTCTCTTTTGGAAAAAAATTTTTCTCTGCCTCATTCATTTATATGAGTTGTTAATGAAGAGTAAAATAGAAAATCTAATAAGTATCTAAATGAAAATGCAAATTTTCACTTTTAGATTTTTTCCTTCGAGTTAGGTTTCTTTCTTAATATATATCCATAGTTCAATGTTCAGCGTAGCTTTAGCCATGAAAGCAGTTGTTTTCTGTTGAATATTCACGAAAAAAATATCGTGGATTCTTCAATTCACAGAAAAATCTGTCTATTCAATATTCAATTGAGAATGTTACCCTTTCAACTCCTTGGGTTAGTTGTTCAATTTTTGAACTCTATTACGGTAAAATTCAAAGCCACATTAGTCACAAGCAACTGGCATAACTATCAACATACAAGTTACTCAATCATTCACCATAATTATGTGCCAGACTCTGGTTATAGTTAAAAAACTATTTTATTTTTCACAACAAAGTAAGTAAATACGTAAGTGAAATATGAGATCCATAAGAATCATGTGTATGTATATGTGGGAAATATAGCAGATGGAAATCGATCAATATAGAGTAATAATATTCCTGACCAACAGAAATGAGAATCGTTGCATATATTCATCTGGCTTCCAGCGAATTTATACATGATGGAAAATCCACGGTTACTGTAATCAGTATTCTGCCAGCGGAAATAGGTTTGCGCAGTCATTTTTAAATTGTTTGAATAAATATAATTCTTTCGAACAAACAGCTACGGAAACAAAATTTCAATCGGAATATTCAAATCACGTGAAATGTTTCTGGGGATGTTTTACGGATCTTTTGTGAATGTGAACTGTTTATAGTATTGGGTGAGTATTCATTGATATAGGAAACCTAATATAAGAATAAAAATGTCACATCATAGTTATGAAATTGCAATTGAATATTTAGTAAACGTGTTTTTGTGATGAAATTGGGAGGATATGAAATTAATTCAATACTTTATTTTATGTGTATCGCAGAACATAAACAAATAAATAGGTAGATATGATTGGACACTTTTAAAGGGAAGGTCCTGTTTTTAAACTTGTAGATGAAAACTGATGGCTCTGGGTCAATTTTCATGAAAAACTCAATGGTGAAAACCGCATATCGATATCTGTCATCGTTTCTCAGTTACAGCAAGTTTTTCGAAAATGTGCATTTTCGAAAAGTTGCTGTAACTTTTTTCCTGTCGGAAATTCTTTGTTTCTATGAAAACATTTTCGAAGCACTTATTTACGTAGTAATTGATTTTTTCAAATCATATATCAATAGTTTCTAATGACAAAATCACTTTTTCAAATGAATATATTCTTGCATATTATCATTTCAAAAATGTAGCACACTTGATGTTTTGCTAGAGTCACCTTTGAAATGCAGAGCTTTTATGTTTTTTCAGGTAGACTTTGAAACGCACACTTTGAACAAGTAGGCTTTGGACGACGCGGCGATAAAACATAAAGCAAGAGTTCACTAGTAGTCATCAAATGTTCACAGCAGTAATTAAAACTCATAGTTTCAATGAAACTGATAACAATTTATACTATATTTACCACTAATAAAAGAAACTCCAACAATAATAATAATGATAAAGAACAAACAAGAACAAAATATTTCTTCAGAGGAGGTGTTTGAAATGTCTACCAGCTTCTTCTACATACAGGCGGCACCTTTTTGGAAATTTCTTGCCGAATTAATTAGTTCAATGGAAGTGAGAGAAGCAAAACTTTGCATCACTGCCGCTTTCAATTTGTGTCTAGTGTTGGTCGGCAATTCAAAAATAAGATTTTTTCATTTTCCCCAGAGGTAAAAGTCCATGGGCGTTAGGCTCGGTGACCTGGCCGGCCAACGGTTGGGTCTCCAACCACGGTTGGGTCCCCAACCATGCTATCCAATTATTGCCAAAATTTGCAGCCAAAAAATTATTGACAATTGCAGTGTTGTGAGGCGAAGCCCCGTCTTGCTGAAAATATATTTCCACGAGCTCCATTAGTGGCAATTCATCAATAAGGGGTTCAATTTGTTGCCTTAAAATTTATAAATACCTCTGAGATGTGAGACTGCCATTATAAATGAACGGGCCGATTATTACCCCTAAAAACACCTGCCCATACATTAAATCCAAATCTTCCTTGACTTCTCTGCTCCACTTTGAGTGCTTCGCAACATAATATGTTAACCTAGTTATTTAATTTACCAGAGGCTGCATGTCATACGATTCAATTTCCTTCTCAGTAATTATTAGTACCGGTACGTTCTTCAACACCTCGGTGTCTTTTTCACCAGTGACTGCTAAAAACGAAATCAGATTATCATAATGTTAGGCAAACAAGATTTTTCTCCATTAATAGAGTGTGTAATATCAATAGTTTTTCAGTTAGTCTCTGGAATACTTACTTGTTTGGGGGAGAACACTGTCCGAGTCAACAGTTGAAGGTAGACCGTTTACCGAAAGACTGAGAACTTCCAGTAATTCTTTCTCTGGTCCATCAATTATAGTATATCTAATCCCAATTGGAACGACATAAAAAGTTTCGGGAAGGGATTCTCTTCCACACGACTGAACTTTTTTATGATTGTAGCAGGAACGCTTTTAAAGTAAAAACACTGGTAGTATATAAATTTCCCATTTGCCGGGCAGTGCATATGAACACTCCTCGTAGTGCTCTAATTTTTATTGCCGTTCCAATTGGGATTAGAATAACTATACAATGTAATCGAGGTGTCCTCCCCCAGTTTTCATTGTTTCAGCTTTGTTTTTATTAACTTTTTTCTTCAATTCTTTTTTTAATTCCATCATATTCCAGTTTCAAAGTATCCACTGACCTAAATGTTTGCCCTAAAATAACATTTGAGGTATTAAAAATACATTGGTACCAAAATTCTATGGAAAATACCTGAAGATGCATTAAAAACTGCTGCAATTCTTTCCCAGGTTTTACTTTTAAGTTTCCAAACTTCTGAGTCCGTTTGTTTATTTTCCAAAATGTGTTTTTCTTTAAGGGCCAAACGAATTAACAAACGGACCTCTTCAGCATTGAAATTAGCGGCTCGAACGCTTCTTCTTTTCCATCGACATCGAAATGGTAACACGCACAAAACGTTCAAATTAAAGAAAATGGACAAAGTATTATAAAATCACCATCAAAATGTCAAAACAAGTTTTATTTGACGTTTGTCATGAAATAAAATTTTCTATTTCTGTCTAACATATAGGATTTCTGAGATGCCTATATTCACGTATGGGAGTGTATAACGCTACAATCATTGAATTGTTATCTGTCGGATAACTTTACCTGAAAGTACCTGAATAAGGTATTCTCCAGATTGCAAATGCTGGTTTAATTATCCGACAAATTGTTATTTACCAGATAGTGCAAATTTATATGAAAGTGAAAGTACCGGGCCTCAAAGTAATAACATATTCAAAAGACACATAATCAATGAGGGTAATAATTATAATATTAAATCTAAAATAGCAATATGTAAGATTATATTCCTCATGTTGACACACATTAAAATATAGCATGTACATGCAGATGATCAAGTAGTTAATCAATAATGAAATAATAAAATGGCCATTAATTTTTTTTTAACATGATGTCTAAAACAGTAAAATGTTTGATTCAATTTCTGTTACATACTCAACTTCATCATACATACTTGAGGCATATTCGAATAAAATTCGAGAGTGATAACATGTAGTATAAAATTGTAAAAATGAAATAAAATAAAATAAAATGGGAAAATTTTCTTGTCTAACTAATTATCAATCATCGCACTATACAATTTAACGTAAGTAATGAACCCGCAATAGCTAAAGCCGCGCGTAGTGTTTTTCCTTGCCAAAAAGTATGTGTTATTATTTAAACAATTTCATATTTTCTTTGTGTATAATCTCAAATTGAATAGAATTGAGATATTAGAAGTTTGTATTTCCGAGATAGGTATTATATGACAGTAGACTGCTAATGATCTTGAAATTGGTGCCAAGCATAAATTTTTTCAGTTTCTTTTTGAACATATTGCGCGAGTTTATTTCAAATACTTCGTTTTTATGTTTTTCGGGTAGAAAATTGAACGCTTTGACAATAAGGTGAGTAAAGCTTCTCTGTCCAATTTTTTTTGTTGATAAAGGTATTTTCATGAAGTTTCTAGTTTTTTGTCTCGTAAAGTATCTATGATCCACGTTTTCAAGAAGAGATTTGTGAGAATAAAGGTGGAGGATTAAATTGTAAAATAATATTTGACGAATACTCAGGACTTCTGCTTCTGCATATAGAGATTCACTAGAATAAGTGGGGTCTTTACTGAATATGATATTCAGAAGGCACTTTTGTAGATTTTCAACTTTAGTTGAATGTACAGTAGCTGCTCCACCCCATGCTAAAATTCCATATTGCAATCTAGATTCAACAAGTGCCGAGTATATGATTTTCAGGTGGTAATTGTCCAATATTTTTTTGTAATTTTTTAATTTGTATACGGAGCCCCGTATAGTTTTTGTTACATTATTAATATGTATGTCCCATCTGAGATGGTTATCTATTCTAACATCCAAGTATTTGATATCATTTCTAGATTCTATTGATATGTTACTATTTTTAATATTCAAGAGTGTGTATGGTGGCAGATTACTTTTGAATGATGTAAATGGGATAAAATTTGTTTTGTCTGTATCAATCGTTAGTAATTTGTGATTAAATAATATCAGAATTTGAGATAGGTCACTTTCTGCCTTTAATCTCAAATCATCCCAATTATCATCTTGATGAAATATGGCAGTGTCATCTGCATAACTAATTATATGTCCAGTGGTACCAATGGTGAGAATATTACTGATATAAATCGTAAACAGTATTAGTCCTAGCACTGTTCCTTGTGGGACACCATATTCGACTTCTTTCTCATCACATATCACTCAAGTCTTCTCTCCCACTGCCAAGGCTTGCCTTGATGGGTAGTATGTATTCATTTACCATTGGGCATTTTATTTTCATTGTACCTATTCTTTCAATGTACCTCGAACCCACGACCTCATGATCACCAGTCTCAGTAGCTTTCCCAACTGAGCTACCGCGATCGGGATATCGCTTTCTAGAATTCAATGATAGGGTATTTGAAAAAAAGTATGAGGTGGAAGGAAACTCATTCGCTATTAAATGATCATCAAGATCCAATTCACCTTTCACCTTGCGTCGTCGACAATCTGCGATTTTCAGCAGGGGTCAGGTGTGGATCGTAATAATCATTTGAAAGCGAATGAGTTCCCTTCCACCTTATAACTTTCCACAAAAAACTAAAATCAAATTCTAGAAAGTGTTATCCCGACCGCAGATGCGAATTTACGTCCTCGGTAGCTCAGTTGGAGGAGCACCTGACTGGTAATCATGTGGAAGATCTTCGATCCCCGCCTGAGGATATCTTTTTCTAGAATTTAAAAATTTCTGTCTGCACGCCGCCAACTCTCTTTCACATCATTATTATTCGCCCAGTCACCCTGTATTTTCTCGAATGAATTTCTCTGTTCACCTAGTTCTATGATGTTTTCGTTTCGGTTATTACATTGAAAACACTGGAGAGGGTGCGTGACGAAAAATATTTAATTATTTTCAGCACGCTTGGAGATTTCAGAAGGATCTATTCAAACTCATGAAACATAATCTGATTAGGTTAATCATCACAATATCATGGAAAACACCACGCAAATCTTTATCATCCAAGTTTCGTTCGGCGGAGTTATTATGCGAATTCTCCCGAATGATTCGAAAGGCGTTGACGAAGAACTACGTCATTCACTAGGAATAATTATTTTGTACGTATGTCTAATGAACTCGATTCAATCTTATACAGCGAAATTAAATGCTCGCACAAAAATCTATTTCATTCATTCCTGTAATGTTCCTCTATGTGGAATTTGGTTTGGGAAAGTGCAACATAATCCTTGTGGTTTTTTCTATGGCTATTTTTTTTAATGACTTGGCCGATACTTGGTGGAAATTCATATTGAGGCAAGCAAAAGATTCTCACTTCACAAATGATTTCAACTACATTGGGTTTACTAAAAGACCAATCAACACAACAATCCATGTTGAATAAGAGGAGCAGATAGTAGTAGGTATGAATGTTATCAGATACAGGATGTAATGTTGTGTTCTTTGTAAAATTCGACAAAATTTTGGGTAGCGCCACCCGCCTAATTTCAGGTGACCTACTCAATGGAAAACTTTGGCAATTGCTGAATTCAATGAACATTCAATTCAACATTTGAATTATATAGAATGTTGAACTGATCGTGTGGTTAATGTATACATTGCAGGCTGCCTGAGATAGATATTCAATTCCAAATTGAAGAAAACAACTAACCTTGTTATATTCAAACTGCTCTGAGGCACTTATTATAATTACTACAGTCACAAACAAACGACACAACACTACTGAAAAGGGAGACATTCGCAATTGACTATTGTTTTGAAAAATAATATCACCATTGTAGTGATTCAGACATTCACAACACGTGAACTGAACACTGTTACCAAGCAAGATTATTGCATGCAAGGTTCACAAAACTGTGAACGAACGAAAGATTCTACTAGTGTTTTCTAATTGGAAACCAATCAGAAAACAGTACGCGATGTGCACAAGAATTAATTCGAACATTATTGTCTGTCTTTGGAAAAATTTGCCATTCTATCAAAAAATAATTTATATTATATTAATATGTTTAGTACGAAAACGCCCGCACAATGATTTGCGACTCCAGAATCCAACCAGAATTAAAATTTACTACTCCATTCATAAATGCGACGAGTGATTCATATTGCCTTCCACTGTTCAAAATACGCACGGAACAGCTCGGTTCTGAGCTTTAAGAAGCAGCGAAGGACAAAGACAATTCTTAACATTTTTTTGGGATCATAACCTTTCACATACTGAAAACAGATGGATCAGTGAACCAATTTATGGAAAATAATTTGGTGTACGCAGGAACTTTTCGGGGCAAAGTAATTTCTTTGCCATTCCACACTTGTATAGATTAACTGATCCATTCAATTTTGTTTTCAGATTGTGGAAGGTTATAATCCCAAAGAAGTGTCAGGAATGAGTATTCATCCACAAAAAACAAGCTTCAAACAATACAAAGACAATAATGTTCAAATTAATTCTCGTGCACATCGCGTACTGTTTCCTGATTGGTTGCTAATAAGGATCTTGAATTCACCAGCCAATCAGAAAATACTAGTACAATCTAACATACTTTCGTTCGTAGACAGCTTTTTGAACTGTGCATTCGATCATTTTGCTTGGCAACAGTGTTCAGTTCACGCGTTCCGAATATCTGAATCACTACAATGGTCGTGATATTATTTCTCAAAACAATATTCAATTGCGAATGTTTTCCTTTCCAATAGTGTTTGTGTCGCTTGTTTCTTACAAGTGACTGATAATTATGATAAGTGCCTCAAAGCAGAGTATGAGTCAACTAGTTCTGACTTCATCACCAGTTTGGATTCAACAAGGTTAGTTGTTTTCATCAATTTAAAAATTAATATCTATATCAGGCACCCTGCAATGTGCACATTTACCATTTCAGTTCAGCATTCTACATTATCCAAATGTCGAGTAAAATGTTTACTGCATTCGGTATTTGCCAAAGTTTTCTTCTGAGCCGGTCACCTGAAATAAGACGGGCGGCGCTACCCTAAATTTGGTCGAATATTACGAAGAACAAAACATGTTTTCAAGAAAACAGAGATTTTTAACCACTGTAATTCGTTATAACCTGGCATCATACACTAGTCATTCACGGGTGTGCAAGAGGTTATATTGAAGACATAATGGTTTATTCAATCCATTACCTGTTCAATCCTTAGTAAAATAACGACGGACAATTATTTAATCTGGCCAATAGATGAATATTATTGTTTCCAAAAATTTTTGAAGGTCTAGTTCACCGCCTTTTTCATAATATATTTGATATTTCGAACTCATTTTTCAGTCGAGGGATAAGTAGCAAAAGTGTATTCGTTTTTCCTATGTTCCGATAATCGATTTTTGAATATTCTGCCTGTTTGGCCTATGTGAAAATATACGTATGTAAATTGGCAGGTGATGTTTCTGGCAATTAACAAAGCGAATAGTTCAAACCTGATTGAACTCTATAAGATGGGTTTGGAAGAAGTGGGTTCTACTCAAAATAAAAAACATAATAATAAAAAAAACTTGAGAGGTGTCAAGGAACACCCGGATGGAACGAAGTTCCTTTCGATTGATTAGTGAAGGAATTGTAATACATTTTTTTTTAAGTTATAATCAAAAGCGTTCAGAGAAATTTGAACTCTACTCCAATTTTTGATTGAAGAGTTTGAGGTTTACAGAAAAATAAAAAACTGTTTTGTGTTTTCCAGTGGATAAATGTATTTGTAATGTCTTTCTCTCACGATATTCTCTACATCTTTGTGCATGTGTCTTTTTCCTTGATGTTATAGTGTGTACCTCAGTAGTCGATGCTTCAGTTGATACGCTATTGAAATAAAAAGCAAAAAATTGTACATACACACACACACACACACATATATATATATATATATATATATATATATATGCACTCTGTCTGTCTATTCTTTCGTACACGTCATAGATGCACGGGACTTTGTAAGCACAACAGAGTGTGTGTATATATATATATATATATACTCTCTCGACTTCGTAAACACAACAGCGTATAGGTTAGAACACGCACGGCTTGCTAAATACATACGCATTGATATTGTAATATTAAAATATAATTTGCTTTTAAATTCATTAAAGTTATGACGCGTACACTTGCTAAACACACAATAATGGAGAGATTATAACGCGTATGACTTGGTTAGCACAATAGTGAAGAGAGGTTATGATGCGTACTTGCTAAAAATACATAAGCATTTATTATTGTCTGATAACTTACTAACTAACTCCATCAATATCGGAACTGTGCAGAAACACTGTCAGAATTCGAATTGTTATTATTTTTTATTATTTATTATGTACAAAAAACCTGTATGCACTCAGCAAAAATAATCGTCGCGACACCACACTGTTCAATAGAAAAACGAAATGAAAATAACTGGCTTGCTTTCTATGAGAGAGAGAGAGAGACAGACAGAGAAACACGCGCACGCCGCACGGCTTAAAACCATAGCGAAAGTCTCGTTACACATTTTGGTTTTAATTTATTCCGTCTAGCCCTCTTTCGCAACGCGCGATAAGGAACTACGTTCCAATTAATAACATATTTCGACCATCCTAAGGAAAAACGGTAATATAGGAAGTTATGTGTGCAACTAGCTGGGAAAATCACTATATTTCGTAACGAGTGGATTTCTGTGGAACGAACGAAGCGAGTTCCATAAAAGAAAGCGAGTTACGGAAACTAGTGTTTTCCAACGTATTTCACACAATACTTTTTCCAATTTTGAATATGAAGTGATCCTCTTAATTCAAGTTGAAAAATAAAAAAAATATAAAAAATAAAGAACGCGCTTTTAACGCACTAAAAGTTAAAAATAATTTTAATATTCAACGATACGATACGTAACCAAAAAGCATGGGGTGCTTTTTGGTACGTATCTTTCATAAACATTATACTTCTAATAATTTCGATAAAGCACCCCACGCTTTTTGGCATAGCAGTTGAATATTAAAATTATTTTTTACTTTTTAGTGCGTTAAAAGCGTTTTCTTTGTTTTTTTAAATTCAATTAACTTTTTAGTCTTATAATAAATGTAACATATATCAATTTAAATTTAAGAAAAAGTTTGTCTGGTGTGGGATTTTGAACTCACGCTCCCTTTCAAGAACTAAGCTTGAACCTGGCACCTAGACCGCTTGGCCAATGTAAGGAAGTTGGCTGAAATGTATAGTTAACAAAACCATCGTTGCCAATATGAATAATTTTTAATTTTAATTTTTTTTCAATTCTTTAGACAAATTATTGTATTGTCATCGGTTCTCAATATGTCCGCGAATTGTTCAAATTGTGTTATTAATATTCATAATAAGTTTTTACCAACATATTATGTATAAAATTTGAATAAAATTGAATCTTTATAATATGAACAGGGAATATAATACAATAAAGAAGTATCCTGGTAGATTAGCCTTAAAATTAAATATTTTTTTTGAACTAATGCTGAAATTCACTTTTCATCACCAGTTGTGGAAAATTTAACTTTTCGCAACTGGTGATCAAAAGTAAGACATTTGATAATGTCAAAATTAAAAAAAAAATTCAAAAAGTCACAATATTTGCTTGATATCCGGACTATCTTAAAATAATCCTGCTTAGTGGAATTTGTTCTACTGCAGATTTAGAGGTGATGGACTACTTAGTCTCCGTTCTATGGAAAACCTTGATTAGATTCACATACCGAATACCATTTGCCTTCATATTCAAGTGATAATCAAGATTTTGAGTTAGTATTATTGTTTCATCCGACTCTAGGTATAGAATGAAAAAAAAACCCGTACCTTTAAGTCAATTGTCAATCCCTTCGTATAAGTCTAAAAAGACACCTTAGAAAACCCGAATAAGGTTTCTTCATGTACAAAGTAATGAAGTCAATTACTTTGTGTAAATTCAAATTATTCAGAACTTCTATACTGAGTGTTGAATATCTGATCGCAGTACAACAAGATCTATTTGGGGAGCGGTCAACCCAATTGAATCTCTCAATATATGATTGTAGGATATCGTTGAATCTATGTACTCGGTCCTATCTGAATCAAGAAAGAAATGCTATTAGAATGTTGATAAAGAATATTAAAAAAAATTATTTGAAATACTTAAGGGATACAATCATAATTGAAAACATCATATCATATATACTAAAATGAATCTGAATTGAAAGCATGAACTTAGTTATTATTGTTAATTATTTCCAGTTATAAGTAAATGGTGGTTTTTCATAATATATTAAATTAGGCCTATATATTTATCATCCATAATCAACCAATTAGCATTGAAACCAATTATTTGATTTTTCTCACATCAATCACCATCATAAATGACAGCCTCCAGTAATATAAAATGTCACAATGTTTCACTACTTGAAAGGAATCTGAATTGAATTTACCTTGATAAAATCATTTTTATGAATAAATTCATCAGGAATGTATTGTAAGTAAATAAGAAGAGATGAGAACCATACCTTTACGAAAAATCTGCCCACGTCAGACACACCAATAAGCTTCAAAGATTCAATCCAATTTCTTCAGATAAAAATATTAAATATGATTTATTTATGAAAACAATTTAATGCCATTTCAATTTATCTGCGCGCACTATGTGAATTATAGAATTATCAAAGTGAACTTTTATTAACGTTTCAAAGTCCAGTTTGATTTCTGAGTTCAAATGATTGGCATCGAATAGATAATCGAATTATTACTTTGGTTGAATGATCTACTTATTGCACTTGTTTCTGAAGAAATAGTTTGAGTTGAATGACGGAACTAAATCTTATAATGACTTGAATATAATAATCCCCGAATTGAGCTCAGCTCTTGCTTGTATAGTCTTCCCCCGAACTAACAATGCATCGTTTTTGCTGTAAAAGTCTCCTACATTCAATAACATCTATTATTAACACCTAATATCAGAACATTGAATCACTATCAGTAGTAATCTTATTTCATGGCTATTTCCAATATCAATGGAAGAGACTCAAAGTTCGAGCACCTTGCTATTTGTATTCGTCACGCAGATATCTAACATTCCTTCAAGGAGTTTTTTTTATAACAAGCTGCTTTGTCTCGATTTTATAAAATTTAAACAACTTATGCTCGAATAGTTATATCTAGCATATTCCTAATTACAAGGGTATATATTTTTGAAATTGAATCGTCTCCTATTCGACTTCTTATTCTTATTAAGTAACAGGCTTTTGTTACTTCTGAATACTCGTAAGAGTTCACTGACTCTAATTGTTTTATGTCCAAAACTCTTGTGGGTATAAGTGTATTTCCTTTCTTATTCTCTCGAATATATAAATATATATATATATATATATATATATATATATATATATATATATATACCTATTCACCCCTCGTTGCTACCTCCAAAATACATATATACCGAACGTACTTCCCTCATATATACCTTTCTTACCTCCGATATCGGAGGTAACTACGAATCTCACATAATCTTTCACTACTGGTGATTACTATGCCATCTCTATCCATCTGCAAAAAAATGCATGGAGGCCATTCCGAGTGATGTATAACCTTAGATTCAGTCGCTGAGTTGAGCGATTTGCCACCAGCGCTAGTGTCGCTTTTATGCCGCGCAAATTGCCACACGTACTTCCCTCCTTACTCCTTAGCACATAAAATATGTGAAATACAGTTTTTTCCGTTCTGGATTGCGCTTATTTCTTCCCAGGAAATTTAGGTTATATTTCTGATTTTGTGATTTTCGGCTGGATTTTGTTCTATTTCGGTAATAAGTATGGTGTTTTTGTGGTTGGAATTCATAAGTTTTTTTATCAAACATTGAACATTTCAAGGTAGTGGATTGATTTTTTATTCATGGTTGAAATGTAGTGAAAATTGTTATCTGGGAGGGTATAAGATTGTTAATACCTATGCAAAATTCAACAATTTGAGTTATGTGATTTATGGTCAGAATCTATTCAAAATTTGGATATGTGTTTTATCAGAATGCTTGGTATTCCTTCACGTAAACTGTTGAGTAAGGGTATTGGCTATCATTCGAAGGAAATAATTTATATACAGGGTGTTCCTTAATAACATGCTCATATTAAAGAAGGTTATTCGTTTGGTAATTTTGAAAAAAAAAACTTCATGTGAACATATGTCCTGAAGGTCTCAACTTTTGTTTTAAGAAAATAATTTTTATAACTTTGGTATGACGTTAGATATTTTTGTGAAACATGTACGCATCTTCTATGCTTCAAAAGGCATTTTCTGCTGTACAACATAATTTTTTATTCTTGCCAGTGGCGTTCATGCGGGATTTTCACTGAATCATTTTAAAGAGGAATCGTCATTCCTTTACGAGCAAATCTGGTCTCTTGATATTTTCAAGTTTGACGTTCGCATAAAAAAATCAACTTTATTCATTTGCATCTTACTTACGAGAAAAACCAATTCATGTAACTATAAACAACAATTTATTTAAGAGAATAATTTTTAAACGGTAAAATTAGTTATATTCTCGAAATCACTGAAAGATATGGATAAAAAATATATATATATATATATATAAGAATTGAAACAAGCCTTCATTTGAACAAACTTGAGAGTTGAATATTTTTTTTGGTAGTTGGGTGATTTTAGTTAATATGATCTCCTATCAGTGAATCTCATTAGTTGTTTTAATGAAAATCCATATCCGTTTATTTTTGATATTGTGAATGGGAACAGTCCTGATAGTTGTTTACTATGGTTTTACAGTACGTTTCTGGATAATGATGACGGATCCGAAGTTAGCCACATCCACAAGTACACTGAGAAAAATAAAATATCGATTATTTTACTTTCTCGTTTTCCGTTTTTTCACATAGGTTTTTATTTAGTTGGGGGCGTGAATATACTAAGATTTCCAGTTTCAACTGAGAGTGAGAAATTTTTTCAGACCGATGAATAAGTTCGATTTTAGAAGTGGAATGGTGGTGAAGTTATTTCAAATAATTCACAGACGCCCAAATGGCTTTGTACACCTTTCTGCTTCTCATATGTTATTGTTATAAGTGTTTCCTTCATCACTAATATGGCGCCAGAATTTCCCACGCCGCCAAAGGGGTGAAAACAAGGGTTGATATAATTTGAAAATGGCTTTGTACATCTTTCTGCTATTTTTTTTTTTGCTTTATTTAACGTCGGCCTATTTCTGCGACCAGGGCTAAACACCGATGCCGGTGAGCACACTCCCCCCCCAACGGGAAATATTGTCGAATCCTCTGTTATTTCAGAGGTAGGGTTCCTTAACGAGCTCAATATCTATAACGTCCCCTCCGAAGGACGGCATATCTATCGTCTTATCTAGGGCTCTTTCTGATAAGACGGCTGCAGCTGCAAATGAGCTACTACGCTACAGTTGTTGGGGAGTTTTAACTCGCATCCTCCTTGTTGGGTCCACGTACTAAACGCACCCGATGTTGCTTGCAGGCCGCCAAAGGGGGAGATGGGAGTTGTTATATTTTGAAAATTCACAGAGGCCACAAATGGCTTTATACACCTTCGTGCTTGATATACAATATTGATATTAGTCTTCTCTTCATCACGCCAGGATTTGCCAGGCCGTCGAAGGGGTGAAAACGGTGGTTGATAAATTTTTAAAATTCACAAAGGCCACAAATGGCTTTGTAAACCTTTCCGCTTTTAATATTTATTTGTTATCGGTCTTCCTTTCGTCTCTGAAGGAGTGCCAGAATATTTTTATTTTATATTGAAGCAATTTAATATATATCGACTTAAACTAGTTACGTCATCAATTTGTTTTAGGTATTTTGTATCATATATCATTCAATAAATACCTGAACAACTCCCACTCCCTTGTTCCACCTCATTTGCGAGTGTGGCAAACTATAACGTGGCACCGGTGTACAACTCCAATTATGTGCAAAAGTTGTTGAAAGCCATTTGCGGCATCTGTGTATTTTCAAATAATATCAACCCCCATTTCACCCACTTTGACAGCCTGGAAAATTCTGGCGCCATATGAAAATTGAGAAAAAGGCCAATAACAATGACATATGCCAAGCACAGCGGTGTACAAAGTCATTTGTGGCGTCTGTGATTTTTTTTAAATAACCTCACTTCCTCAAATCGAACTTATTCATCAAGCTGATCAAATTTTCCCACCTTCAGTTAGAACTGGAAATAATAGTATATTCACGTCCCTAACTGAATAAAAATCCATGTAAAAAAGCGGAAAAGGAAAAAATCGAGATTTTATTTTTCTCAGTGTTCTTGTAGATGTGGCTAACTTCACACCCATTGATGACTATAACACCCATATTTTTACTAATTTGTAATTTCTAATTACCTACTCTTCTCGATTTTTGAAAATGAGCGTACTAATTTCTAACGTTTTCATGCGAGTTAGTATTTTTTTGGAAATTCTCTGGAAAGTCTGAATATGAGTGTTAATGTAATATCATAATTATTATATATGTAAAAAAGAACAATAATGTTGATCGTTAGAGAATGGAAGTTATACTTGAATAAAATTCAAATCCTATTATAAATTGCACACATTAAATTTTCATGCGTGGTGTATTTATTCAACTTTACGATTTAACTTGGTCTGCCTAAGAAGCTTCAACAATCGAGAAGCATGTTTTTATTAGACTAAATAACTGTAATGAAAGCAACAGTACAGCAGGATCTGCGTTTTTGTTGAACTATTTCAAATTTGTGAAACTTTGAACTTTATTCAAAATTTGTTATTAAATGAGATTAAAAATCAAATCGTCCACTTTATTCCATTGCCAATCAGTGTGAAAATAATAATATGAATGGTTATTTAACTAGAATATATTTAGGTAAGTATATTGAAAAAAATCCTGTTTATATAAGCCGTGTACTAAAACTTATAAAATAAGTTTATGTCATCGCTGACAATGATTTAATTATTTTTTTGTTGAATTATCTGGTTTCAAAAAGCTTGTCGCACGAAGTGTTCATAAGAATAGGTACCAATTAATTTGATTCGGCAGTGATTGGTTGGTGAATAACAACTTGTCGAAGTATTAATTTTATTACAATTCGCGCGACAAGCTTTTCAAACTCAAATAATTCAACGAAAAACGATTAAATCATTGTCAGCTTAAATGGAAGCTTGTCTTTAGAAAGGTTTCTTATAAGTTATTTTATTTTTTGCTTTTTAGTTAGTTTGCCTTAATCCGTTGATTTCTAATAGAGCATCGTTATTACAAGGTCTCTTCCCTGTAAGTTTGGAGCTGGAAGAAATGATGATCTCCGACCCCACACACCAATTTTGAATAGAATCTGACCATGAACACAAAACTCGTTTGCCATCCTGAAGTCGCCATCTTGAATTTATAGATTTTGACAAAAAATTCATAATCTCCCAACCTGAAAATTCTACATACCAATTTTGAATAAAAGATTACCATAATCAGAAAAGTCTTCCTCCATCTTGGGGCCGACATCCTGAATTCATAAATGTTGACAGAAAATTCATAATCTCCTATCCCAAAAACCCCCGCTTACCAATTTTGAATCGAATAGGACTAAACCCGTTCTCCGTATTGGGGCCGCCATCTTGAATTTATGAATTTTGACAAAAATTACATCATCTCCGACCCCGAAAACCCCGACATATCAATTTTGAACCAAATTGAACCATAATCATATAATTCGTCCGCCATCTTGGAGCCGCCATCTCAAATTTATGAATTTTGACAAAAAATTCATAATCTCCGACCTTGAAAACCCCCACATACCAAGTTTGAATCAAATCTGGCCATAATTATGAATGTCATCCGCCATCTTAGAGCCGCCATTTTGTTTTTTCTCTCAACAAAAGTTCCATAATGCATTGTCACGGAATTATGAACACTCATCAAATTTCGAACTAATCGGACGACTAGAAGTCAGTCAAAATTCACTTAAAAGATTTGACCCAAACTAACAAATGAACTAACTAATAAGTGAAACTGAATAAAAGCTTATGAAATAGAACATACTACCCTCCAATGAATGGCAATATAACTGGAGGTAACTAAGGTATCGAATCTTCATTTGCATATATCACTTGGAGGGAACAACGCATTGTTTTTCAGATGAAAATAATATATATGCATATATAAATTTTAGGTCAGAAATCGTTACCCCTCTCTTGATAAACCTATGCAATATGTCCCCCTCACCACATATATGACATTTTTTTCGACATAATTCAAACCGATACCCCGGAGGTTAGTCCGCCTGAACTTTCTCCCGGAGGGAACAACGAGCTGATTTTACATATATATATATATATATATATATATATATATATATATATATATATACTGAATAAATAAATGAAAAAAAATATGAAAGGGTAGTCTTAGCTGACTAGTTAGGATTTAACTAGTCAATAGTAAAGAATGCAGCAATGTCAAAAAAAACTCTTGTGAGTTTGTCCAAGCTTTCGGAATTGATACCATTCCATCATCAGGGAACTACAATCTGAAATTTTATACATATGAGAGAATATCATTCAGTAATTCAATAATACTTACAACTTAGGTGAGATTGGATGACTTGGTGTTAACTAAACCTTTTTTTGTTGACATTACGGTACTAAATAATGAGAAATGGTAGATTATGAGACATTATGTACAACAGAGAGAAGAACACTGTTTGTTACCCCACTTATATGTTGAAAATTATATAATAAAGTCAACCATCACCAACCATGTGGTCGGAATCAAACTGACGGGCTAGAGATTGAATTCAAAAAAAAGGGACAGTTGTACTTGACAGAGACAATGGCGCATGTCATGTTTTATGTATGACAACCAGTGGTGCTAACTGAGATCGGGGTATCAACTGGTTGGTTTATTTTGTCAAATGTTCAAGTTGGTTTCACCTTAACCTTGAAAATAATGAATACAATTTGGAGAAATATTATGTTATAGGGTAACAATGGAATTGTTTGATCTAGTAGATTGTTGTCTAGTGACAGTAAATAAGAATAGATTTCACTCAAGTGATTAATTATTTGTTTTTTTGTTGATGCAGTTACTATCTTGGGATATAAATTCCGAAAGCTTGTACAAACTCACAAGAGTTTTCTTTTTGACATTACTGCATTCCCAATATTAACTATATCAAATATATATAATATATATATATATATATATATATCTTTCCTCAATAAAATGTTTCTTTATATACAGGGTATGACATTAAAAAGCTATTGTATAGCGAATCACTTGTCGTGGTTTTGTAAAACTAGTTTGGTGAAAATAATTCAGTGAATTGAGTGTTTTTTGTTTGCTTCCAATATGGATTTTCCAGTATCGGCCGCAACAATTTAAAAATTTACATGCCCGTTTTTTTAAATATGATATTTAGAGCAGCTGTTACAGAATCATTCTTAGATGGAGCACATTATACATTTGGAGAATTTTATGAAAATGATTTTGATGAGAGATAAACAATGAGGATATGTTCCCACGAATCCCACTATAGAAAAAAATCGAATAATTCTCACCTCCAAATAGGCCACTTGACACATAGATTTGATTGAATTTTTACCATGGTTACCTTTAGTTGATTAATTCAAATAGTTCAGTAATGGTTCACAAAATATTCTTCTGAGCTTCGTTACTGGTAGATATTGAACAAGATCGCATTCGAACAGGTACCTTTCGAACGAAAACATGGCTGAAGTGCTCAGAGCATTCCGGTTATATATTGCAGGTTATTTCGTAGTCACCATCGTATGCTGCAGTGGCGAATCAACTGCACCTCTCCTATCCCCACAATATAATTCTCCTTCTACTTCATCTATGCGTCTTACAACCAATTCAAAACACCATATTAGGATGGATATTGTTAATTCAGAGGCAACATCGTACAGGTAATTCCCTTGTCGTGCTCCGAAATTAAAAATACCATTCCTAAATTACTTCAAAAATATCCATCCTGCTGAAAAATCGAACTCATTACCATCGGTATGAGATCAGAAAATTTTCTACCATACCACGCCCCAACCAACGAAATTATATTTTTTCTATACAAATGTGTAACAATATTAACTACTAATGTACTTCCGCATCGATTAGTTTGTGTTTGTCGTTCGTGGGCGTTTTATTCCCTACTCTGATTAAAAGCTTACACAATTGATAGCCCCTATACGTGATTTCAGTCTATTTATTACAGCATGGGCTTGGCCCCAGATTTCATTTGTATTAGATTTCGGATCTTACCTTGGTTTGGCAATATTTTGCCAATTGGATGACCTTTCGCCATTTCCGTTATGAATATTTCGTGACCTTATCAGATAATGCACTATCAGTTATTCGTGTTATTATGTTTCTAGGTTATGATTACTGAAAACTCAGGACACAATCGTTTCATCTATATATGAGTTCACTTTGTACCGATGATTAATAATAAGGATTTTCCTAACGTATTTCATTGATGTCTACAATGACCACATGTTATATGATTTCCAATGACGGGTTTTATGAATGAATCCATATTCAGTTTGTTATAGAGGAGGATATGGAAAAGTATTGGTGTCCTTGGAAATTAAGAGGCAAACATATTAGATAAGATAGGATCGGGAAAAGACCCCAGTCGGACGGGATCCAATCTTGGGAATACTAAGTGGCATGGCCGATTCAAAATATGTCAAGAGGCAATCAAAGCTTCATATAAAGGGGTCATCGAATAAACTGTTGAAAGATATGTCACTCAATAGACGGGGTATCAAAACTGTGACTGGACACAATCACCTGAACAGGCACATGGAACTCATTGGGCTCACAGACGATTCCCTAAGCAGATGATGCCTGGAAGATGAGACATCGTCGCAGAACCTCGCTGAGTGCCCGGTTTTGATGTATCTGAGAGATCAACCTTGGTAGCATAATTCTACCCAATATTTTACCTCCACAATATTCTTATATATGGGAAAAGAATGATTGATGAGTTGGTTTATTCACCCACTGCATGTGACCAAAAGGTGTAATTGCTTAGCTAAATCATTCAACTTATGTTTGTTCTTTAATGTGGCGCTCTTTACGTCAAATCGAAATTCAATATGGCGACAACCAGATGCCATATTTGATCAAAATTCAATATGGCGACAACCAGATGCCATATTGTGACAAAATTGAATATGGCGACAACCGGAGCCATATTGTGATTGAAAACATGACAGTAATAATCACAGTTCAATATGTCGACAACCAGATGCCATATTGTAAACAAGTGTATAGCTTGGTACATCAGTAATTGCTTAATTCGCTCGTTAGTTGGTTTATTTCAGTTTCAGTTACTATTTCGTTTTCGTTAGATTTTTAATACATTATCACTCACATATTTCAATAGAAACTTAATTTAGTACAGCCAAAGTCGGCTATCAAAAACGGCTCACTGACTAGAAATGGTTCGTTATAAAGCGTGTTCGCTATGAAGAAAATATGCAGTACATGCATCATGATAGATTTTTTTTCGCCGTAAATTGACGACACTGTTAGTTTTTTGAGACCATAATCCCGCATTTGCGCACCCACTGTCAAATTTTCTAATCATTTCCAGGTTAACCGAAAATGTGATAGCCCTCCTGCGAGCTTTTGTAGTAGGTATATTGATACAATGCAGTTGAACACGTACTAACACTACGCCCTGTATCTAACAAATTTCCAACAGAGGAATAGGGGAATCCCACCGATCGACTACGGTCGTAAAATTTCGCAAATTATCGGCACTTGATTGAACAATCTTTCCTCGGCAGTTGTTATAACCAAGTTTGACTGTATCTTGTTAGTGACTGAAATATCCATCTACTTTGTTTTGTAGTATATTCATTTGTTATTAGTGAAATTGTTCATGTACTTTGCTAGTGTATGATTCAGTACACATGGTGAGAGTTTGTATCTATTTGTTGTTTACCTGAGTATTATATAACTCACAATGTTATGAACTCGAGAACGTCGTCGGTCGTGTACAAATCTATCTCGTAAAACCAAAAAAGCCCGACAAGAAAGTGCACGACGCGAAACTCGTGCAACACGTTAGAGATCAAATTCGTCTTAGTTATAATAGCAAATCACCCACAAAAAATGTACCGTCTTATAATCCTAACTAAAGTGTAAAATGAAAAATAGTATATTATTCAACGAGCGAGAAATGTGGCCATTACTCGTGAGAATGAAGTTTGTCGACTGACTGACTGACTTATATCGGGACTATTTGAAAATAAGATTCATTTGTGAAGGAAATCCTGGAAGAGTGTGATTCATTTAATTACATAATAGGAAGTTTTTATTGATTGAAAAAATTTATAATTATATTTCGAAAAATTTCATAACATAAACAAAATAATTTTTTGTTAATGAAATCAATAGTAAAATTGGAACAGTTGGAAATCATAACTGAAGGTATCGAGGATTCTATATCCAAATTCACATTTCCATTTTTCATTTCCGAAGTGTTCTGTGCAATAAATGTTTGCTAGATGTTGCTGGTACTGGTAGACGGTTTCATTGAACCCAAGATTTTTTCTGCAGTATTCATTTTATTTTTCATCGAATCTTCTATGTATCCTTCCGCCACAGATGTTGACTTCCACCCTCCATGCCTCTTCAAAGAAGTGATGTCCCTACCCGTATCCACTAGCAGGGTGGCAGATGATCTACGAAAGGTACGCCCAGTATATAGTTCTGGATTTGGAAGTCAAAAATGTTGCGATTTGTTTTCCCATGGCTCCGAATTCATTTATTCCAATTATTTGATTGGTGCATTTATCTTTCTGATAATTAAAAAAAATTAATCTGTTATTATATTACTCGGTCGTAGCGTGATATATTCAATACAAATATGGCGAAAAGGCTCAGTTATGCTGAACTTCCGAACAATTTTCGTTTTGGTGTTTGGTATGGTGACTAATATAGCCGATCCAAGATCTTCCAAGTCCCCTATTTTCACAGAGTGCATTTTATTCGCACGACAGGCTCCCAAGATTCCCATAATTAGTGCAACCTAAAAAAAAGATGCATAATTTTTTTTCCAATTTTCGTTATTTCATTTAATTTCAAACAGTTTGATAATTGTCAACAGTGGTTGGAAAAGAAAAAAAACCTCACCGGCGTGATTCCAACTTACGATCACTGGATTGAAAGTCCAGAGTTTAAGCTATGTGCTACCGAGGTGCTTGCAAATTAAAGTGATATGAAGCTATTCAAGTTCCTAACTGAGTTCTCTCATTTTGTTAAGTGAACTTTCGAAAAAATATCAATTTCTTACCTTTGTCGCAAAATATATTTCGTCATGTGCTTTGTTTATGAATGAATTTATTTCATCTGGGGTGAATGTTTTCTCTGTATATAACCATCAGATTTGAGATTCGAACACGCACGTAATTTTGATTAAATTCTATGTTGACGTCGTGGTTGATTAGAATGGTACTTCTTAACATTGAATATTGTGTTCAAAGCGAGGACGATTTATATTTTTCAGCTAATTGGGAAAAATATGCTAGGAGTAAATTTTACGAAAACAAATTCACATTATTTTACTTTCGCCAATCCATGAAAATTGCGTATATCGTCTCATATTTTTTTCTGGATTTATTCGGTAATAGATTTTAAGATGTTATTTTTGCCGCACTACAAATTTCTGGTGGGGTACACTCGTTGTCACTTTTGGAATCCCTCTTTTTCTTTTTGTTTTTCATTAGAAACTATAATATTTTACAAAACGAACTGTCAATTCAATGATTATGACGTTTGAGAACAAGTTTGAAATTGTCAAATTCTCAAGGCATACTTGCGAATGGAAACAATTCAAACAAAACTGCACAGTAATGAATATGCTCATCTGTGATTGGCTTCAAAGTGTTGAGTGATGAATCTGGTTCAACTGTGATTGGTTCGAACCTGTTGAGTAATGGATCATTACCTATTGGGGGACGAAACTAGAGTTCATTACTAATCAAGAAATGGTCATATAAATGACGCCTTTTTCAATAGTCATAGAAAAAGAAAATTTGAATAATGACTTCAGACTATTTCCGTCTTATAATCCCAACTGAAAAGTGTAAAATAAAAAACTTAATTTAAAAAATGAAAAAACCCCACTGCCAAAAAGAAATAAGATGATCAGAAAATATTGTCAGAACATTATGTTTTGAGAGGTTACTTCAAACTCAATACTGTAAACAATTCCAATTCGGAGGCAATAATATATCTTCATTGTTAAATTAAAGGAGATGCCTCCGACTGCGTGAGATTGTTTACAGTATTGAGTTCAATAGTTAACCTCTTAAAACATAATTTTCCGAAAATATTTTCTGGTCACCTTATTTCCATCTTTTTTAAAGTACACTTTTAACGCAGTCGAGTTTTTTGATTTTTTAAATTAACTTTATTTCTATTGATTGAGCGGTTTTATTTAACTTGCCTTGTTTCTGTATTGTGTGGATCAAATCTAGTAATTGAAATTTTATCCCCTTCCTGTTGCCCAATGATCCGGAATTCGGTACGGTTCTGATGACAATACAATTATGTGTATTCAGTATCATTGTAAATCCAAGATGGCCGCCGTCACAAAATAGCGTATTAAATTTTTTTCACAAACTCCTCAATGTGGATACCAAATGAAGGTGCTTGACTGGTAAAATATAGGACACCATGAAAAAATTCCAAGTCCAAGATGGCGTCCGAAACTAAATGGCGATCATAGAGTTTAGACAGTCAATTCAACCCCCTCAATGGGGATATCAAATGAAAGGGCATGACTGGAAGAATATAGCACATCATGGGAATTCCAAATCCAAAATGGCGTCCGGAACAGAATGGTGGATCATAGAGTTTAGACAGTCCTCAATGGGGATATCAACAACCCCCTCAATGGGGATATCAAATGAAACTGCATGACTAGTAAACCAAAAAAAAAAAAATGGCGTCGAACAAAATTACGAATCATAGAGTTTAGACAGTCAATACATTGGAACTGGAAACTGGGTATCTAATCAAAACGAAGGACTTCGGCAACTCAGAATCGTGATTCACCCACCCAGATCTATATTTCGTATCGTTGTCATGGGCTTCCACTGTCCACCAAATGCAAGGCAGCACTGTAGACCACGCAGTTGGGTATTTAAGATCGAAATTGTTCGAGGAAGAACAAGCTTACGTGGCACTGAGTCGAGTGAAGTCTTTGGAAGGATTATGTTTCGAGGAGTTAGATTGCAACAAACTGACAGAAAAGAAACCTTTTAATAATGAGGCACCTAATGAACTGAATAGAATGAGAAATATTAAATAACTAAATAAAAAACCAAAAACTTGAAAATAAAATGGGTAAACGGTTTCATTGTGAAAAAACAAAATAATGATGCAGATAATGTACTAAAAGCTGAGAAATTATTGGTTAGATACCAGGTACCAGTTATGATACCACTCTCCTCATCAATATAGGGCATTTGATTATGGGGCGCGTCGAATTTCTATCATCTATAGTCAACCCCTCATATCATTATTAGGCCAATCACTGGAGATTTTCTGCTCTTTTGATTCTGTGACGAAAATACTACCAGGAAACCGATTGTGTCATCATACGACGGTCCGTAGTTATATCCTGTTATGCTTTCCATTCCCAACTGTCATTGCTAAATTTGTTATGAACATTTGAAAGCATTCTTTTTATTTTTCAACCTTTTTGACCTGAAAACTAATAAAGCAATCTCGATACTTTCAATGAACAAATTGTAGAGAATTCAAATGCAAAGAGAATGGGCTCCAACACAACTAGTAACTGAGAAAAACCGAAAAAACCGAGGAAATCAGCTTTTTAAAAAAAAATCACACTTCCGCTACTTTTTATGTTGTAGTGCCAACGTTCGAGGACATAGTAGTGATTGATATTTACTTTATGTGTGAAAAACTCAGGCGCTGTCGGATCATTAATGTAGGCATGATTGTAATCTGAATTTTTTAATGCACTTTATTGCAGCAGACCTGGATGCGTCATAGGTGGTTCGATTTCGATTTTTCTGGGAGATTTTCAGAGTTGAAGTATAGTACTACAAAACTTATATTCTCATAAAATGCTGCAAAACAGGTGACAAATACTTGCTAACATGATCGAGTGCGTGAAAGCGGCTTAGTAGTGGGGGTAGAGCAGCAGACGCGGGAAAGCGTATGTATAGCAATACAAGTACGCTGCGCCCATCATGAATCTGCTGCTCTACCCCTACTTCCGAGGCGCTTTCATGCACTCGCCGGTTTTCGGTCATGTTTACAAGTATTTCTCACCTATTTCGCAGCATTTTAATGCGAAATGAAAATATTAATTTTTTTGTTCTATACTTCAACTGTCAATATCTCCCAGAGAAATTGAAATCGGACCACCTATGACGCATCCAGGCCTGCTGCAATAAAAAATCAAATTGCAATCATGCCAAAACTGATAATCCAATAGTGCCTGATCTCTTCACACATTAAGTACATATCAATCACTACTATGTCGTGAAAAGCCTGCTTCAAATCTTGAAGAATGGTGGTGTTATGAATGTTTTGAAAAACGCAGATTTTTGCCGGTTTTTCCAGATTGCTCCATTAGTTTTCAAGTTACAAGTCAAAAACAATAAAAAATTAAAAAAAGTGCTTTTAGATGTTTATAACAAATTTAGCAATGACAGTTAGGAGTGAGAAACATAACAGGATATAACTACGGACCGTCTTTCGTATGATGGCACAGTCGGTTTCCTGGTAGTATTTTTGTGACGAAAAAATCTCTATTGATTGGCCTATATATGTTTTGAATGCATCTTATCAATAATGCAAAATGTGTTCGGAAGTAGATCCGTCCCTATCATCGTGCGACATCATAGCACGATAATTTACATATTTACTCAAGTTACGCTACGCCCCACGATTTTATATTAGTCTGATCAATATAAAATCGTATATTGATGAGGGGAGTGGTGTGATGACTGGTACCTGGTACCTACCTAATCATTACGTTTCTTCACAATAAAACCGTTAACTTGAAATTCTTTTTCTACTTATTTCATTTTTCAGGGTGACCGCAATAGAATGGAAGACAAGTTTTGTCATTCACAATCCAATTCACCTAAAAATTCTAAATCCGAAATAACGCACCAACATTCCGGAATAAGAAAGTAGATGTTTGCCATTTTTTTTTTTTTTTCGTTTCAACATGTCTGATAATTTTTCTTTTATATTAGTCCGAATCAGAACACTCACGAATCTATCTGTGATGATATAATATTTTACCATTCACCATATAGAATACTTCAGACCTGTGGAAAAATATGCCTTGTCTTCCTTTTTTCCAAGCTGGGTATTCATCAAAGGTTCATTATTTTTCAGAATTCTGGATATCAGAATGGCGCAGATCTCTTAACCACTTGAATGTAATCCTAATTTCATCCCCATCAGTTATTCAATTAGATGGCAATGTGTTCACATATATATGCTCCTATCTAACATATGGATATTAATTGGAACACGCTTTCCTGGAAAATACGCAATTTGCTATGGAATTATAATATGGCAGAGGGATTGGATGTAATCACTAGGAGATTGGGAACGTACACTCGTGTGAAATTATGTTAATTGTATTAGAGCTTCAGTAATTTCGATAACGATGGTTTTCGAATGAGTTTTGTGTTCATTTTCAGTTTATTCCGGACGATTCTCCGAAATGAGAGGAGAAAAAGATTATTGTAACAGTGCGAGAGATTGTCGAAGAATAAGGTATGGTATGCTGTGGTGCTTGAATTTGCTTCTTCTGATACTTTAAACAAAGATTCATCATTTCCACTCTCAGCGGGGCCAATTTCTCAATTGGATCCAATTTTCCTTCAAAATAATTTATAGTCAAAGTGAAAAAGTGGATATGTTATTGAAAGAGGCGGTATAGAGATTTATTATAAATGAAGAGACTGAGATTAACGTCCTTGCTGTGGTTGAGGTTGATAAAACGGTTTATTTAGGAGAAATTAGTCCAGAAATCAGTAGGTCACGAATCAGCAAGAAAAATACTGAATGAGCACGGATATCGAGTATTTGAATATCAGTTACATCAACATTTGTATTCTGCCGATGGCGATTGACGGGTAGTGTTTTGTGATTGGCTGCTTCAAAGTCATAGATTCAACCCAAATTTTATCAACTTCATTCTATTTTACGATTTACGATTTACAAATAATGGTATGTTCAATAAGCAAAATACTCGGTACTGGGTCCAATAGAATCAACTTGCAATGAGAGATGGTTTGGCGTCAATCTCTGGATTGGTATCGTTGGAAACAGAATAATTGTACTCAGTTTTTTTCGAAAATGAAATCTAGGATCATCTTAATAATTCACCTTTAGCAGTTTCACGACGAATTTACTTCCAACAAGATGAAGCACCCCCTCATAATACCAGAGAAGTTCTTAATTACTCAATAGAACATTTTAATAATCAAGTTATTGCAACTTACGGTGGCCTGACTGCTCACCGGATCTCACTGTGCTCGAATTCTTAATTTGGGGATACGTTGGAGAAAATGTTTGTTATGCAACAGCCCCAGCCACTCTTGAATTCCTATAATGCCCCAAATGTTACGAAACGTGTTGGGAGAAACAGTTGAACGAGCTGAAATGTGTCTAGAACAAGGAGGAATGCACTTTGAAAATTTACTACAGCGAAAGTAAATGAATTATCATCCATGGAACACTTGACAAAAGTGAATAAATTATTATCCAGTATTTTCCTTAGTGATATTTAATATGTTCTTATTTTTCATCAAATCGCAAGTAAATTAGTATCGTTAGGTTCGTCAAAAAATATTTTTTTCGGAAAGTGCTTGTCAAAAAATGGTCGTCATTTGAAAAATAATAGTTAGACACGAAAATGTAATTTTGTCAACTTGTCTTATTCCTATCTATCATACTAGTCACTGAAACTTTGCGATTGTAATTTTCTGACATCACCCGAGGTCCTCAGATTAGTTAACGTCCGATCATGGCCACCCAGATGCAATATCAAAAGTGTCTCTAGAAAAATTAAGTGGGCGTAAAATCTTTTTAAAATGTTACATTCTGATCCAGAATTGCCTCAGGAATACAAAAATAATATTTATTTATTTATTTATATATTTTACATCCAGCAGGTTTAACCCATTTACAGGAAGTACATAATTTATACTAATGGTAAGTTAGTTAATTAATTAGGTAAAGTCACATGTAGGTGCCTTATAATTGTTTCATGTTCAAGAAAAATATGTCTATTACATAAATCATTAGCTTGTCTACACATTGTGTTAATGGGAGAGTGAAAATGGTGAAAAGAGTTTGGTACATTTGAGTGAAATGTCAAATTAGATCTAGACATTGAAATTAATGAATGACAATAGAGTATTGGAGTCAATAAGGTTGTGAATGATTTTATAAATGAATGTGAGATCACTAATTTTCCTAATTTTGCAAAGTGACTCAAACTTGAGCTCATGAGGAGGAGGTCATAATTGTGACCTCTCGCCGGATAGACTCCGTGTTTTTTCATAAAACAATAACTGAGAAATTTTTTCTGTACTCTTTCAATGGCAGCGAAGAATCTCTCATGGTTCGGATTCCACACATGACTACAATAACTGAGTTTACTCTTCACAAGGGAATTATAAACAGCTTTCAGAGCATCTAGCGATTTTATATCTCTGCAATCGCGCATCAGAAATCCCAGCAATTTGGTTGACTTAGATACGATAGTATCAATGTGAAATGAAAATGATAGTTTGCTGTCGAACAATATTCCTAGGTCTTTGAACTGGGAGACACGGGAAAGATGCCTATTAGAGGTTGTTTACAAATAATCTATTGAATTCGTTCTTCTGGTGTACGTCATGACCTTGCACTTTCCTTCATCGAGAGTTAATTTGTTTTCTGCACATCAATTATTAAGTGCATTGATATCATTTTGTAGAGATATGCAATTCGATTCATCATTAATAATTCTGAATATCTTCATGTCATCCGCGTATAGTAATTTGTGTGATTATATAGACGAGCAGACATCATTAACAAATGGGGGGAATAACAGTGGACCTAAATTCGATCCTTGGGGAACCCCTGAAGTTGCTAAAAAAGTATACGATTTCACGCCCTCGTTTTCAACGAATGAACGCCTATCCACTAAATATGAATTCAGTAATTCTCTAATTGATTGTGATATTCCAAAAGTTGGTAATTTATTTAACAGCTGTTGATGCGACACACGGTCGAAGGCTTTGCTGAAATCTGAGTAGATTACGTCAACCTGTTTTTTGGTATCGAGTGCACTAGAAACGAATTGAGTGAATGTGCACAGGTTTGTTGCAGTGCTCCGACATTTGACAAATCCGTGCTGAAATTCCGAGATTGACCGACGAACGTGTTCGTATATCTTCTCCGAGAATATAATCTCGATTAATTTTGAGAAGACTGATATAATTACAACGGGTCTGTAGTTTGTTACTTCGTTAGCCACTCCGGATTTGAATATCGGACAGATCCTAGCAATTTTCCATAGGTTTGGAAATTGTTTGGTCTTTATGATCATATTGAAGAGAAATAAAAGCGGGGTGACAAATAGTTCTATGTGATCTTTTACAAGCTTAGCTGGGATATGGTCCGGACCGCATGTTAATTTGTTTTTCAATTTATTTCCCGCTATTAGGATCTGAGCTCGGGTGATGGAGTTGATGTACTGGCTGGGGTTCCATTTAAAAATTCAAAACCGGAGCCATTTCCGGTAAAACCGGAAGTGACCTGGGAGTAAAAAATATGCAAAAACTCTCCTCTTCATATACCATTTACCTGTACCAAATCTCAATTTGATACACCTACTATTCTAGAAGTTATGACTTGTCTAGTAGATTCGTTGACACCCCGTATTAATACCTTTCTGCTACAAAGCTTTCATAATACCTGCATGATTCACCGCCTCAGAAAGTTTTGAAGTCACCAGGACACTGCATTTCTTGGTATTGTCTTTCGTTGCCTCCATTGCTTGTTTACGCTTGTATTGTAGATTTTCCTTTTCGGATTCCGAGTTGGTTCTCGTGCAGTTCTTCTCTATTCTATATCCTTGTTGAGCCAGTTTGTTATGATAGCTGTATATAGTTTGCTAATCGTGTTTAGTAGGCATATTGGCCTCAGGGCCGGATTAAAAGGTGTGGAGGCCCTGGGGCAACAAAGGAGTGGAGGCCCCTAATTATTTTTCAAACGAGTCTTTTTTTTCTCTCAAGTGTTTTCGGTGAAATCCAGCACCCGGGGAAAATCATTCTCAATGCTAAGAAGCGATCACTTTGATAGGCGGCTTTGTCTCATCGTAATTCGCCTATTTTTTTCATTTTGGAAAATAAGCACCATCAAAACCAATTACATTCTCAGTTGTAATATCACAAGAGAGTGAAAATAATTCGACAGGTTTTCGAAAACTTGTTGCCAGGCAATAGACAATAGAGACCAACTGGCTCGAGTGGCTATTGCAAAATGCCAATAAGTTTGAGAAAGAAATCTAGATAATTATTTTCTACTATGACGATTTCTCCTGTGGTATTCTTTAGATTATTTTTTGATGTTACGATCATAAACACATTTCTTCGCAAAATTATATAATGTACTAAACCGTTGAAAAGGGAAACATTCTCAATTGAATATTGATAAAAAAAAAAAAATTTAAAATATTCAATTGAGAATGTTTCCCTTTTCAACATGAATACCCCACAAGAAGTTATCTTGACGATGGAAGATAGTGACAAAGTTTTCTTTCAGTCGCAGAAGATTCCACATCTGATTTTATGAACATCCTGTTCATATTTCCAACAAATCAGTACTAAACCGGTTTTGATTCATTTCTCACTTTCCATGAGAATTGATGACAGACGTCAAATTGAAAATATATAGGTTATCAGACAATCAAAACAAAATAATTATTCCCGCGACAATTTTCTAGGTAGAATATTCCCATTATTGATTGGCCAAAACGTATATGAATTATTTGAATTGAACGTTTCCATTGGATTTTAGCAATGTCAAAAAATAATCACCGTTATTTCAATGTTTGGAAATGAAGCTCTGAAATTTTGGTTTTCAAGAATTTGATAGTAGAACAGCTTGGATTGGTCTTTTTGATAGTCCTTTTTCAGAAGGATTTACATTTGTTGCGGAATGTCATCCTTCTTTTAGACTCACCCTTTCAGATTTTGGGGATTTCTCTATTACAAGCGCGCCACTCAGCGGTCACTTGTCAACGCCAATCAATAGGAAAAACAGGTATAGACGGGCAGAGTATTTGTAGAATCGGCAGAAAAATAGTCAACAGAATTTGAACTTTTGTTCTATTATGGAATGCGCACAGGGCTCTTATGAATAATTTGATGCAATCATATTCATAAATTGAAATATTATTTTCTTTTGCTTATGATTATTGAATTTCATTGTGTATCTAGATCGCTTGTGTCATTCGAAGAATACATCGACAGAAAGTCCTCCATTTAATAAAAAAAAAGGATTTTTTTTTAAATTCAATTGTTCTTGTTTTTACAGCTAATTTCGATACGATATAATATTTTGTATAATAGTATGATGTTCTACTTGGTGATTGTTTCTCGCATATACACATGATTCATCAGGTCGAAGATCAATATTAACCATCGATTTCGACAAGAATACGAAACATGTTTTTGAATGTTTAAAACGAAAAATGAGAGGAAAAAGTGGGAGAACTGCTCTTTTGTTGTCAGATTTTTTATATATAATTTTGCATATCCTTCGGTATTTGTTAGGAAATTTTACCTAAGAATGTATATTGTGGGGGCCCCTCTCTAGTGGAGGCCCCGGGGCTGCAGCCCCGTTTGCCCCCCTCTTAATCCGGCTCTGATTGGCCTGTTTGATGCAGGAAGTTCCAAGCGTTTCTCATGTTTCAATATGAGCTTCAACTCAACTGGTTTCCATTCGTCTGGGAATCTCTGCTGTTCTAGTTCTTTGACATCTTTCCTGAAAGCAAATATACAGAGTTTGACACTGCGTGTCTTGTTGATGATTAACACTTTTCACAGGAATTTTTTATTTGCTTGCACGTATATAATTGATGTCTGGAGATATTTTATAGTTGAGTGCAACCCCAATATTACTTGGGTGCCCAAAAATAAGATATTATCGATTTCCGTAACATAATTGTTAGTAATGTAGTTCGTATTTTCTATTCACATATTCGATTCCAAAGCAATTACTTCATCATTTCGATATAATGAACTTAATTTAAAAATCGACTATCAAACAACAATAAAACCATTTTATTTTGATCTGATAGACCTTTCCGCCACTAATATTATTGAACGTTTTTTTTTCCTTAAAATTGGTTTTTTAAAATTTAATTAATATTTCGAGTGTAACGCAGGTCATAAAACAGTGCCAATTATGCTGGGGTGGATTCTGTTGAGACAGTTTTAACAAAGATAATATAATTCAAAAGAATTAGATCGTTGTTTCTCTTCCTCTTCTACTTCCCGAAATTCATTCTTTACTGGATAGGGATAATTGTTCAAGGCTTTAATTTCGTTTATAACAAGGTTTGGGAAAGTAGTTTGGGGAGAGTAAATATAAGTTTTTAAATATGAAAATATATTTGAAGGTCAAAATATGCAGATTTTTTCTGAAATTTGATGAAAAACCAATAATTGTGATAAAAAGCCACAAATTCCTTATTAATCAGTGTTTGAATCTGACGGAACATAAGTTATACCGCGTGACCAAGGATTTACTAGTTCTCTTTCGTACCCTTCATTCCAAGCTACCCAAACAGAATTAGGTGGGTTTGATGAAAATGATCAGAACTACATTATGGTACATCTATCGTACCTGCTTCTGGCGATCGTCAGAATTGTTATGACGATGCTCGGAGCAAACTATACAAGTTATATAATTTTCCTGGAAAAATTCTACCCGAAAGGAAATCTGAGTGGCTATATTATCTACCACACTCGTAAGTTGATAAGTAGGTCGATCAATCTGCATCTAACCCAACTTCACGTTAACGAAAATGTATTGATTTTGTATTTCAATGTGGAAGATAATTTGTCACTGAACATCATTGGCCATAGATACCATATATTTCACAACAAACAGAATACGTGATATCATCATGAATAATTTCGAATGAGCACACATGGAAATGAGTTCCATTTTATCGAAATATTTAAGAAATATACTATCCTTTCCATATAATGCTGGCAGGCTAATTAACCATTCGAACTAATTCACTCCGTCTCCGAAATCCGACAAATTTATGAACATACATGATAACTTCATCATACCAAACCAATCAAATGTTCCAGAGTGAATTCGTGTATAAAACGACAGTTGCAGGGTTCCAAAGGTTGGAAATATATGTAGTTATGCAAATAATTCCCGACAGCAGTTTCAGTTTGTGTCGGAAGTTGGATGAATTGGACAGTTGCAAGATATGTGGAATGGACATAAAGCATGTAAAATATGTATAACTTTCAGTTATTTTGATAATGTAAAAACTCGTTTTCTGATTGGTACAAGCCTATTATTGAAAATGTAGCATGAATCAATATTTTAAAGAATTTGGGTATGAAATGAAAAGGTATATACAGGGTGTCCCAAACTCGATGGCCTATTAGACGTTTCTGGAAAACGGGACACAGGAAATTTCGAAAATTTGTTTTTTTGGGTAATTAGTTCTGTCCTATCGTTGCCGCTTATATTGAAAAGTTTTATATTTTAAATGAGACACCCTGTATATTATTGATTGTTTTGTTCAACTATTGCTTTACGATCATTTTTGTATGATACTTCTCCATACCTATCTCAAGCGGTTTTCGAGAAATTCATTGATTTCCTTATTTTTGTGCAAAACATAGCTTCAATTAAATGTTTATTACTGCGGTATTTGGACACGTACAACGCTGAAATTTTGAGCGTAGTTTACCAATGTTCTGTGCATTAGTTATTTCTGAGAGAATTATTCGTTTTTCATTATACAGGGTCGTTAAAAATTTGTGATTTTTCCGATAGATACAAAAATGGTGAAAAGTAATTTTTTCAAATATAACACCCTCTATATCATCGAACATCCTGAAAGACAATTCAAATTCCTTCCAACTGGTTCATCATGTTCCTATACCTAAATAGTCTGATTTCCGAAATAAAAGCAAGTTTCTATAAAAATTGGATTATTCTTTCATATTTTGTATTAAATGTCATGGAATACGTCACTATGAAATGTCGACAATCAGTGCATCAATAATAAAACGTTTGCGCGTTCATTACCAAAAATTTTATCAGAAAAGAATCAAAATGAAAGGCAATAACTTTTCAAATGAAGTTTTGATGATTTTTTTTATCTTCTTGGTTAATGTGATCAAATTATAGTGAGAAAATGCAGAAGGTTCTGTAGTGTATTGAAGTGCATGAATGATGAGATAAAGTGAGTTTACAAAGAATGATGAATAAACAGGGTATTCCAAACTCGATGGCCTATTGGACGTTTCTGAAGATCTGAGATATGAATTACTCGAAATTTTGTATCCCACGATAAGAGACCGCGATCTAGCTCTCAATAGTGATTTGTATGCCAAGACCACAAAATACCTTTTTAGGGTACCGATAGAAAAGTTATCGCCGAGGTCGCTTGCGGCCAAAGCGGGATAATCTTGAGGTCGCTGAAAAGTTTCGCGGCCATAGTATACACACTATTTTTCGAACAATCGTCAAAATTAGCAAACTACATAATTGCAAATGAATATATATCATTGTTTCAAAATCAACAGCAGTTCAATTTGATTAACAAAGTTACAGCGTTGCTATGTAAAAGATATGTTTGAATATATGAAATATCTTGACAGTTTTTGACAAAACGCAAATATATCTGATACCGGTAGTGATTTTTTAGTATCTCGCACTTCTCCAGATCTGAAAAGTATTGTAAACTACCTAAATACCTGAAAAATAATATGAGTATGTATTTGTTTGTAATTCCAAAATTAATGCTTCATTCAATAAAAAATATTCCTTGTTATTGTCGTATTTTAGAAATGTCAAATTTCAAAATGATGTATGGCGGCCGTTGCTATGGGTAACGGCCGCGAAATTAAATTTCGCGGACTGTGTTGAGAACGCGAAATATTCACTTCACGTGCGATTACACGAAAAAATATTTTGTCGGTTGCAGTGTTGCCACATCTCTTTGTAACTGATATCAAATTTGGAATTTCAAATGAAACATTCTGTTTTTGGATTCTACTGACAAATACAAATGATTTTTACTGAACATGTCGTATACCTATCTCTACCGTTTGTCGATCAAATTGACCATGAAGATCAAATTTTTGGTAATGAACGCGCAAACGTTTTAATATTGATGCACTAATTGTCGAATTTTCATGATGACGTATTCCATGATATGAAATAATCCGATTTTTATAGAAACTTGCTTTTTTCGGAAACCAGACTATTAAGGTATAGGAACATGATACATCATTTGAAACGAACTCCAATTCTCTCTCAGGATATTCGACAATATTCAGGGTGTTCCATTAAAAAAAATGTACTATTCACCATTTTTGTATCTTTCGGAAAAATCACGAATTTTGAACGACCCTGTATAATGAAGAACGGAGTTCTTCGAACGTAACTAATGCACCTACCAGTGGTGAACTACACCCAAAATTTCAGCTTTGTACGAGTCCAAATACCGCAGTAATAAACATTTAATCGAAGCAATGTTTTGCACAAAAAATAAGGGAAATAAATTTCTCGAAAATCGCTTGAGATTGGTATAGACATAAATCACACAAAAATGATCGTGAAGCAATAGCAAAGCAAAAAATACAGGATGTCTCATTCAAAATATCGGAGTTGTTGCTACTTTTCAATATAAGCGGCAACGCCGCAGTGCTGAAAATATTTGAGATCGATAGAGCAGAACTATTTACCAAAAAAACCAAATTTTCAAAATTATACTGTGTCCCATTCTCCAGAAACGTCTAATAGGCCATCTTACCTCTTGCACACCGGTGAATGACAAGTGTATAATGCCATTTCATAACGAATTACAGTGGTTGAAAATAAGAACAAAATTGTTGAAAATATATTTTGTTCTTTGTAAAATTCGACAAAATTTCCGCATGTAATAAACAATTAACTCGGCATTTGAGAAATGTAGAATGTTGAATTGATTGTGTAGTATAGGTACACATTGCAGGCTGACTCAGATAGATATTCAATTCCAAAGTGAAGAAAAAACTAACCTTGTTATATGTTATAGTTGACTTCATACTCTGCTTCGAGGCACTTATCATAATTATCAGTAAATGTTAAGAGGTCGTGCTCATGCTCCCTGAAAATAGCTGTTTGACTTTTCTCACGCGGCAGTCGCATACTGTTTTTGAGAACTTTCTCCTTCTTCAAGAGGTCATTTTTAGGCACCATTTTCGCGCACAAATATCACTCACAATGCCTCCTTCGTTTCACCAGCTTAACCTACAAACAACAAATCACTCATTTTCGGTACAACTTTGCACAAAATATAGCCGGTTTTATCGAAAAAAATACTACCTTCTTCAACAGTTACAAATAGCCCAACTTTTCACCTTTGACAGATGAAATTTAGTGAATGTGAAAAGTTAGGTTAGGTGTAGTTGTTGAAAAAGGAGTATTTTTTCGATAAAACCGGCTATATTTTGTGCAAAGTTGTACCGAAAATGAGTGATTTGGTGTTTGCAGTTTAAGCTGGTAAAAAGAATGAGGCATGATGAGTAATTTTTTTTTCATAATGCCTCCTTCGTTTTACCAGCTTATACTACAAACAACAAATCACTCATTTTCGGTACTACTTTGCACAAAATATAGCCGGTTTTATCGAAAAAAATACTACCTTCTTCAACAGTTACAAATAGCCTAACTTTTCACCTTTGACAGATGAAATTTAGTGAATGTGAAAAGTTAGGTTAGGTGTAACTGTTGAAAAAGGTGTATTTTTTCGATAAAACCGGCTATATTTTGTGCAAAGTTGTACCGAAAATGAGTGATTTGGTGTTTGTAGTTTAAGCTGGTAAAAAGGAGGAGGCATTATGAGTAATTTTTTTCTCATAATGCCTCCTTCGTTTTACCAGCTTAACCTACAAACAACAAATCACTCATTTTTGGTACAACTTTGCACAAAATATAGCCGGTTTTATCGAAAAAAATACTACCTTCTTCAACAGTTACAAATAGCCTAACTTTTCACCTTTGACAGATGAAATTTAGTGAATGTGAAAAGTTAGGTTAGGTGTAATTGTTGAAAAAGGAGTATTTTTTCGATAAAACCGGCTATATTTTGTGCAAAGTTGTACCGAAAATGAGTGATTCGGCATTTGTAGTTTAAGCTGGTAAAAAGAAGAAGGCATAGGAGTGATTCTTTTGCGCGAAAACGGTGCATAAAAATGACCTCTTGAAAAAGGAGAAAGTCAATATATTTCGGGAACGGTATGAGACCGCCGGGTTCTTTTCGTATTCGTGTTCAGTAGACAAGACACGTAAGAAAAGTCAAACAACAGGTATGTTCAGGGAGCATGAGCACGACATCTTAACATTTACCTAATTATCACAAGCACTTGTAACATTCGCAATTGAATATTTTTATATCGCGACCATTGTATGTAGTGATTCGAACAACACCTGAACTGAACACAGAACACTTGTCAAGCAAGATTCTCGCATGCACGGTTCACAAAGACGAACGAAAGTTTGTTAGATTGTACTAGTGTTGTTTGATTTGTTGGGGAATTGAAGATCCTGAAGCAACCAATCAGAAAATAGTACGCGATGTGCGAAAGAATTTATTTGAACATTATTGTCTCTGTCTCTTGCTGGTTCTTGAAACTAAAACCGAGCTGTTCCGTGCGTATTTTGAAGAGTAGAAGACAAAACAAATCACTCGTCGCATTAATGAATAGAGTAGTGAATTTCAATTCTGGTTAGATTCTGGAGTCGCCAATCCAAAATGGGAAAACGCTTTGAGCGTTTTCGTACTAGAAATCTTGATATAATACACTACACAGCTTAAGTTCGAGCTCAGTTTAAGATATGTTTCCAAAATGAAGAAAAGAGTATATCTTTCTGAAATACATATTAATTTACCGGTGTAATTGTTCATGATCGCTAAATAACTGAAGATCAGTAAACAATATTAATTTCATCAAGAACCAGTGGGTCGATTTTTTTGAAGTGAATAAAATAAATGATATTTTCATAGAAAGGCAAAGAGACAAAGGCAATGATGATGATTATTTCTCCTTCACATCGCGTACTGTTTTCTGATTGGTTGATTTAGGATCTTTCACCAGCCAATCAGAAAATACTAGTATAATTTAACAATTCTTTTTTTCGTCTTTGTAAACCGTGCATGCGAAAATGTTGCTTGACAAGTGTTCTGTGTTCAGTTCAGGTACTACATACATAGGTCGCGATATGGGTATATTCAATTGCGAATGTTTCCCTTTTCAATAACGTTTGTGTCGTTCGTTTCTTGAGTGATAATTATGATAAGTGCCTCAAAGCAGAGTATGGAGTCAACTAGTTCTGACTTTATCACCAGTTTGGATATAACAAGGTTAGTTTTTTTCTTTACTTTGAATTCGAATATCTATACCTATACCACAAAATCAGTTCAACATTCTACATTTTTCAAATGTCGAGTTAAATGTTTATTGCATTCGGAAATTGTCAAAATGAAAGCAGGTGAAATTGGACGGGCAGCAATACCCAAAATTTTGTCGAATTTTACAAAGAACAAAACATGTTTTCCATTTTTTTTTTTAGATTTTTAACCGCTGTAATTCGTTATAAAATGGTATTATACACTCGTCATTCACGGGTGTGCCAGAGGTTAGATTACATCCTGTATTCATATATACAGAGTGGGCCATTGGAAACAAAACAGCGGCTCTCTAGGTCGGCAGAACCGAATTATATAAAAACGCTCGGACACGTCAACTGCATTTCCGAGGAGGACATCGTTCGCGATGAAATTCACCCGAAATACATTTCATCCCTCAGAGCTGTGACCGCCACCCCTAAATTTTTAAATGGCAACATATGGCAAGTGATACCTCATTTGAAAGGTTTTCTTCTTCTTGATATCATTCAGCAAGAATAAATTGATTCTATCGATTCGTTTTCGAGATATAGGAACTTGAAGTTGGGATATCACTTTTTATTCACTCAATCAATGAAAATAACATCTAACAATGCAATGTCTGAAGATAATTATCATTGTCGGGAAATTAAATGATCTAACTGTTTACCAACAAATAACATGCAATTCCGTTGATGATCGAAAAACATTTAAGGTTCTTAAGAATCGATAAAAAGACGTTTTCTCGAATTCGACTCGAAAGCGAGTACAACAAAAACATGTATGAGATAATTTTTTTCGACCAATCACAATTGTGGACGTCTATCAGTGTCAAACTGATCTTTGATTGAACGACATTAAAGTGAATTACTCGATCAAAGCTGCTGAATATCTTTCCGCAATAATGGTGTATACGATCGCGGAAAGAGTTGAAATAATGACAATTTTTTCTGAAAATGATGAGTCCGGTAACCGATCAGTTAATTTGTTCAATGAAACGCATCCAGATGAACTGGGTGCTAGAAAATACGTTCTAGAATTGGTGCAAAAATTTTGTCAAACTGGATCAGTAGCCAACAAGAAACGAGACTCTGTTGAGAAATGGAGCTGTTGAAGTTGCACTTTTAGGACAAGTTCATGCAGACCCAACATCGAGCACAAGGAAATTGGCTAGTGTTACCAATATCAGTAGAACCAGTATCCGCCGAATCCTGGAACATCATAAATCCAACCCCTACAAAATACATTTGGTTCACCGATTGAATGAAGATGATTTTGATAGGCGACAGGAATTTTGTGAAATTATGACGACGAGAATAGATGCCGATGAGAATTTCCTCTTCAACATCTGCTTTTCTGATGAGTCTACATTCTTTTTGAATTCGACTGTGAATCGTCATAATTGTCGTTATTGGTCAAATGCCAATCCACATGTTTTCCACGAAGTCTATACTCAAACTCCCCAAAAACTCAATTTCTGTGCTGGTATTTTTGGGGACCGTTTGATTGGAACAGTATTTCCCGACGGTGACCTGACAGGAGAAACTCATTTGGAATTATTGAATGAATTTGTTTATCCACAATCAGTAGACATCATTGAAAATGACGATCGTTAACATGAAGACAACTTGATATTTCAACAAGACGGGGCACCTCCAACTTATGCACAGCCTGTTAGAGCGTTTTTGGGTAGAATGTTTCCTGGAAGTTGGATTGGAAGAAGAGGCTCTATAGAGTGGCCAGCCAGATCTCCAGATTCAACCCCACTCGACTTTTTCCTGTAGGGTCACTTGAAAAACAAAATCCCTGCAACCGAACCAGATCCTCTGGAAGATTTACGAAGGAGAATTATTGAAGAATGCCGTCGAATAACGCCGGAAATGCTACGAAATGTGAGGTCTCGTTTTGAACAGAACTTGTACTATTGTATGGAAATGGGTGGTGGACAGTTGAAACATTTAGGTCATTGACAATAATAATTAGTGCGACAGTTGCTTTATCAGATATTGTGTTTATTGATTGAGTGAATAAAAAGTGATTTCCCAACTTCAAGTTCCTATATCTCGAAAACGAATCAATAGAATTAATTTATTTTTGTTGTTTGATATTGAGAAGGAAAATACCTTTCAAATGCGGTATCACTTGCCATATGTTGCCTTTTTAAAATTTAGGGGTGGCGGTCACAGCTCCGAGGGATGGAATGTATTTCCGGTGAATTCCATCACGAACGATGTCCCCCTCGAAAATGTAGTTGATATGTCCCGGCGTTTTTATATAATTCGGTTCTGCCTACCTACAGAGCTGCGGTTTCGTATCCAATGGCCCACTCTGTATATTTTCTGGAGTATGTAACTGTCATCTAGAATCGTCTCTACAATTACCATTCTGATAGAATTGAGAGTGTATTAAAAAAATCTGTCAGGATTCCTATCGCTACTTCCTTCCGCATATAATATTTGCTCTGTGACATGTTTCCCATTCACAAGATAGTTGATAATATAAATGATTCTGTTCGTATAACCATCCCTCTCACTCACGACTGTACACCGAATAGTGCTAGAAAAAGTAACCGACTCTATCAATTCAATGTTAAATTCCCTCCTCCACATTTTTTGTTGAATTTGTAAATGATTTGGAGGTGACTCCTTCGCATTTCTGGTATGCATCCCAATTCTGAGCCTCTTCTGAAGTAGGGATGGAATGATCCCATCGACCCCTGGTGGTCAGAATGCCTGGAATGTGTTCATTTTATTCGTTTGCTACTGCATATGTGGCAAGCCATTGCACTTGCTCTCCTGGTGGGTTTTAATATCGATCTGTTGGGTAACTAAGGAAAACATATTTGCTATCATGAAAGTAAGTTTGTTGCTATTTGCTTGGATTTTGAATATATAATGATAATAATGTTTATTTCAATATATTAGTAGAGGTACATTTCAGAGTAAGATAAGGAAATAAACAGTGAATACAGCCAGTGAAAGTAGATCACTACTTGTTTGCGGCGATATAAATGAATTGAATAAATTACTGTAAACTAGAAACAAATGTGGGATTTTCCAAAAATATGTACATTCATTAAACTTATGAAGAGGATAATTTCTCCGACTAATGCTATTTTTCTTTTATACTGATTGATTTCATTGATAGTTCAGTTCAGGTAATAAACGTTTTTAAGATCAATAAGGCTATGAATATATATCCTGGATTTATTGATAATCCAATTTTTGGATTGTTTTTTGAGAAGCGATAAAGAATTAATCTTTTTTGAGTCATAAGGCAAAGTATTGTGTACTCGAGGTAGAAGAAAAAAGTAACTTCGTTGAGTAATAGTTTTGGAAACTTGTGGAAATCTAGAAGTGGTATAACTATTCCTTGTGGAATAACCATGTTGGAGACTCCAACTCGTATTTATGCTTGTGCTGATTAACCAATAGGGAATGACAAAAGAGCTGCCTGATATCAAAGAGCTCATACTGATTGTACAAAGATTCTGTGGAGTACCTGAAACCTTTATTTAGCATAATTTTGAGTATCCAATTTTGGGTCAACTAAAAAATTATAAGGCTCCATATTCACATTTATCAAACAATTGATTCGGAATAACCATCAAATATGTTTTCAGCAAACAAAATTAATTTTTTTCACGTTGCTCACACTGTCTCTGCATTATCTGTTTTGCTAGTCGTGTTTAGTTACTCACTTTGTGAAACGTGGAGAGACCAGTTCAATTCAAATCAACTGGATATCACCTGAGCAAATATGATTTTGACAAAATGCCGTAAAATTGGAAATTTTGGCGATATGGAGAGAGTCCTGCAAAAGCACATATATCCAGGTATTCCGCAAATAATCGATCTTCCCGTTTGTTACATAATAATGCTTCGTACTGTTACGAAATATTGCGCGAGACTTGCTCTTGTCCTCTTTTCCATCTCCTCTATTATTCTTTACAAAAGAGAAAATTGGAGAAACCTCTGTTGAACTAGAAAGTATGCTCGGCCTTCTGTGTCCTGTTGAACAACGATGTTAGCGTTTAGTTTCGTATAAAGATGATATTCATTTATTTCTGACAGAAATAAATTGTTGTTTTCATTCTCTTTTGTTTTCCACGAGAACATATAAACCAGCAACACCACTCAGGGTAAATAATTCTGCGGAGAGCAAAAACGTGAACCGTGGGATTTATTATGCAAACACAATGGAATTCCGTGCAAAAATACAGCGATAAAAGAATTATTCTCAATTATGCAGTGCATTTGTCTGCACTTTTTCACAGAATGGAGACAGCTCTTCATTCTCTATATTCAACCATTATTCAGAACTTCAGAGGTTCGGATGACGGTATACATCCGCATTATACAACGATTTCAATGCATACTGTATTCAAAGGACCAGGTTCACTGCTTATGTAGTAGAAAGTTTTTTTTTCAAAATATAATATAATAAAATTATAGTTTAAAAAACTAAAAAAACACGCTTATGTAGCAATAAGGACTGAGAAGTTTAAAATGATAAGAATAAAAGTCATTAGCCAAAAAAGTGCCTCTCATGTAAAAAAGCATGGGGTGCTTGATATCAGTTATCTGAATATCATTATGAAAATTAAGTGGAGAGGACTCCACGCTTTTTTTAGATGAGAGGAACTTTTTTGGTTAATGACTTTTATTCTTATTATTTTCAACTTTTCAGTCCTTATTGCTACATAAGAATGTTTTTTCATTGTTTTTAAACTATAATTTCATTTTTAAATTTTCAGTCCATATTGCTACAGAAGAGTTAAAAAGACTATGGGAAAAAACTCATCGATTTATTCATTCACATGGGATGGAAGTTTTTACGAAATGATGGTGAATGAGATGCTTGCTGCATTCGCCATATCTTTGAAATGCACTTTATTTTTTTGGACGATCTTGGTGAGAATACCAGGACATAGCTATGAAATTATTGTATTATCATCGGTTCTCAATACACGTGCAAAATTTCAAATGATTCGGACTTCTGGAAGTGGGTGAAAATTAATTTCAAAGATTCCATTGGCTACATTCATACATACAAACATACATTATCACTCCACAAGGGGTGGCGCCTGTTTCTTCAACTCCTCAAGGAGTGGACTGAGTATCTACCATTCGGTTCCATCTCAGCCCCGACCCTTTAGGGCGAATCCTAAAGTGAGATACGCCCAATCAGCGCGATAGGTAATCCCAGCTGCCGTTATAACTCAACCACGGTGGGACCGCTTGATAAGACCAGCTACTGACTCTGGGATGTCAAGTGCCCAAGCGGATTAATGCGCCGCTTCCCGCCGAGATCTGCCCCCAGAGGCCAACACCTGTTGATGAGACATTTGAAGCGATGAGGCTCCCTCATCCCCGGGTACCGATGTCAACAAGAGAAACATCGGTAAGATTTCTGTTTCGTCAGACAGAAATCTCAGAATACGTTTGATGGGTATCCACCGCATCAGGCAAACGCCATCAAATGCTACTCGTGTAACAGGTGACAGTTACCGTGCGCGTGAGAGTTCCGGAAGCTACTTAGCACGCTACCATGTTACCGAGAGGGGAACTGGACTTCCCAGCGGTGTCTAGGGCTAGGCCCACTATACCTCAATGAGCCCGACGGCACTCACTTTGGACGCTCGTCCGAGTGCTTCTCTTCAAACGACGCTCCCCCCAGAGAAAGTACCTGGCTAATTCGCTTGAGCTTCCTCTTAAGGGAACATAGGGACGCAGGAGGATCCGGATACGCTGGATCAACGCGCCAAGTTATCCTAGCTACCGACTCATTTCAGCTACGGTAGGGTCACCTGATAAGACAGGCTACTGGCTCTGGGATGTTAGTGCCCGAGCGGGTTGATGCACCGCTCCACGCCCTATCTCTACCGAATAACGGTATTATTTTCCATTGGTCCACTATCTAGCACCCTGGCTACCCATGTCGACAAGAATCCTCTTGTTACGTTTGATGGGTCGCCGCCGTATCAGACTTTCGACCTGTTACTACGCGTTACTCGTGTGGACGTGTGACGAGTTACCGTCAGCGTGAGGGTTCGCCGGAGCTATTAAGCACGCTACCATGTAACCGAAAGGGGACCTGGACTGAGATCGTCCCTTCCCCCTGACGGCTCAAACAAATGGATACAAACATACAAGTTTCCCACGAATCGATTCTCCTCTCTCCAAGATTGGACCGAGTACCTACCTTTCGGTCTAGTTCGGCACATCTTGGGCAATAACCGAAATTGGAAACGCCCAATCAGCCTGGGTGATCCCAGCTACCGTTATAGGTTAGCCACGGTGGCACCGCCTGATAAAACAAGCTACTGGCTCTGGGATGTTCGTGCCCGAGGGTATTCGCTCAAACTCTCTCCTGAGGAAGTAAGGGGCCGCATGAGGTTCCGGATACGCCAGATCAACGCGCTACTCGTGTGAACGTGTGACGAGTTACCATTCGCGTGAGAGTTCGCCAAAGCTACTAAGCACGCTACCATGTTACCGAGAGGGGACTTGGACTCTACCCCCGACGGCCTAGTCACATGGTGGGTCTGGGCGCAATGCAAACATACAGGCGAGGCTAATAAAGTGTGTATACAAACGGTATCGTAATAAAATACAATAGTTGCCACATGTTTTCCGAACTCAAAAAAGGTATCGCAGTCATGTTATGCCAAGAAATAGGAAGGAGTTCAAGATCAATTTGCCATAATATGCGAGAATCGGACGTAATTTATGATGTAGAAGAGAAACATTCGTTTCAACTCTTTTTTTTAACGACGGTTGATTATTTGCCATGAAAACATACATATGTATGTAGCTTTGTGGGAAAGTGTAAGAATATGGTTTTATGGTTGGTAATTTTTTTTCAGTGCTTCAAATAGGGGAGAGTGGGACTAGTGGATTTTTTTTCAATGTCTATCATCAAAAAATGTTGCCTCCATACTTTGTTGAATTGTGGTTTGCCAAAATATCGTGAATTTACTCGCGTAAAAGTGAGTTACATGGAATGTGAGATTAGTGCTTTTGATGCATTTCTCGTGGGCCCACATTTTGCAACGTGTGCCTCGCACCCAGTCATCACTACGAGAGCTAATTACGATAAGGTTCTTGGCATATCAAGCATTTTGTTTCATCGACTGATTCTGACGATAAGGAAAAGGAAATTTACGGCCAGTTATAGCTTTCTTGTTCTTCTTTCTATTTTCCGCTTACTTCTGATGGAAAAGCAGTTTGTCTCTTTTTTCTTCGCTATCTAGTTTAGTCGCGGACCTGCTTTTGGAAACGGCCTCACTTGCTCAGGAGAAAGCAGCACAGTAGCAGATGTGGAATTATTGTTAAATTAAAAACAAAATCCGCCAAAGATCTGAGTGGATAACACCTGAAAAAATGAAGGTGGTGAATACAAAAAACGCATTATCTAAAGAACTGAGAATGTTTCCTGAAAATAAAGAACACCGAGAAGAATACAAACAACAATAAAAATAAACTAAATAAACTAATAAAAATAGCTAAAAAGGCTTACGCAAATAAAATTATCAAGAAAAACAAAAATGGCACTCTGGCGTTGATGATATTTGTAACAAATCGGAAAGAAACGAAAGAATTTATCAAATAAAAGTGAATGATCGCATAACACATGATAAACTTGAAATTTCTAAAACCTTCATCAAATACTAGAGTGAATTAGGTAAAAAATTTGCAGAAAATTATCGAACCTCTAGTGTTCCAAAACAACGGAAAAAACATTGGAAACACCATGTATCTGTTTCCAACTGACAGAAAAGAAGTCGAACAAACTATAATGCAGCTGAAAACAAAGAAATATCCAGGAGATTATTATATCCGCGCTGAAACTCTCAAGCAAATCGCTTATGAAATCAAAAATCCACTAGCATATTTGATAACTTGTTATATAAACACAGGGTATTTTTTCCGAAAATTCTAAAAACAACTTCACAAAAACGGCGATAAAACAGAAAAGGTGAATTACAGACTACTCTCTAATATCGAATGTAGCAAAAATTAGAAAAAATACTCAAACAAGAATAATGATTTTTTTAAAACATATTATCTCAAATAAACAATACGGGTTCAGGAAAGAAAGATCAACTGAAGATGCAATATATGCTTTAACATCATCTATTTACGATGCCCTTGATAAGAAAAAATTCACCTTATGCATATTCGTCGATCTTTCCAAAGCATTTGATACTGTCTGTCACCAGAAACTCTTATCTGGAAGAGAACAAAGGGTAAGTATTGATGGAATAATCAGTGAGTATAGAACTGTTTCATACGGAGTCCCACAGGGACCACTATTATTCACAATATATATAAACGGACTGCTCGAAATTGATACCGAAGGAATAATTTTGAGTTTCGCCGACGATCGAATACATGGCAGGCACTGAAAACGCTAGTAGAAAAGGACTGAAAATAGAGAAATAGCTCAGATGTAATACCCTAGCATTTAATTTCAACAAAACGAGATACATATTTTTTTCTTCCTATTCCAACGGACTAGCACATATGGGTCCACTGAAGATAGGAGAGAGTTTTGGAATCCCTGAGGATAGGACAATGAAATATCTAGGCATAGTGATAGATCTTCATCTTCGATGGGATATGCAAATTGATTATATCAGAAAAATCGGAGGATTGCTTCACAGATTTAAATACCTCAGAGATTTTCTGGGCATTCAACATTTGAGAATTTTATATCATGCATTAGTCGCTTCTCAATTGCAATATGACATAATAGGATGCGGAGGGGTTGATGACTGCTACTTAAAATAAAATATTTCACAAAAGCATAAAATTAAAATGATTCATAAAATTCTCCACTTATTCCATGGATAACTTGTTTGAAGAATCTAGTTTGATGAACATGAGACAACTTTTCTGTTTGAGTATTTTAAAAAAATATAAAAAATGGACGTATTAATCTACAAATTGAAATTAATCATCAATATACTGGAAACAAAAAGAGTAATGTAGTGTTACCTCGTAGGGAGAAAGCAATAGGTCAGCGAAACGCGTCTTACCTGGGTCCTCGACTATACAGGACCCTGCAACAGTGGCGTGGTGTTCCATATCTCTATTCAGGAAATAGATAGGAATCTATATTTCTGTAATATTACCTTATTGCTCGACTCGACAGAATGAAAGACTTGTCGGTCACACAGGGTTTTCAATTTTTTCTGGGCGGATCCCAATTTTGTTTTTTTAAATTGCAACCTATTTTTTTTATCGCTTTTTCGGTTTCTACATAGAAAATAAAAGATACTTCATGTATATCTTCACCTCGAAAATATTGTCGGTTTTCAAGATTTCTAGCATGACAGGTTTTTTTTCCCCAATATTCGTCACTCAGAATATTTGAAATGGTAAAGTTGTGCCAAGTCCAATTGAAAATTTTTTTTGGTAAAATATTCTTTATTTCTAATTCTTTCAAACGATATATCTGAAATCGACCTGTTATACACAGGGTATGAAAAACAGCTTGCCACATATTGCGAATAAAAATTTGCAGAATCTTCCTTATTTCAAACGGAACACCCTGTATATTATCGATCCATAAGAAGCGCCAACAAAGGCTCTACAAATGTCATGAGATAATCCATATGATTAAGTTTACTAGTTTTTCTTAAAACAGCTCTTTTTTCGAAAAATGGCAAGTATTCATATTTCTTCGCTATAATCTGAATGACCGACTTTTTTCAAAGCGAAATCCATTTGACGACTGATAAGAATATACGAAAGATATATTGTTCCAATTATGAACATTACAAGTGTCGATTCATCCGACCATAAAATGTTATTGAAAAAATATTCGTTTCAACGAATTTCTCCCATGGCCCAATTGCAAAATCTCACTCTATTCTCAAAATCGGCATACAGTAGTTCTTGATGTAATTGAACGTGGTATGGATAAAAGCGATGTTTCCTCGAAATTCGTTGCACTGATCTCTCACTCATATCCACTATTTCACCAATTTGTCGTTGACTACTACAAGGATCTTCTTCAACAGTAAGAAGGACTAGCAATTCATTATCTTTATTAGTAGCTGGTTTGATGCGCTCATGTTTAGAATAATTGATACTTCCAGTTTCAACAAATCGAGTATGGATTCCGTTGAGAACAAATTCTACTTGCCAATAAACAATTCCTGTCTGATTCACCTAATATGAAAATCATATCAATCTTATCACTTTTTGAAAACAACATTCTGATGAAATTATATCAAAAGGTCAACTTCACAATTTACTAAAGATTTCAATACTCCTTTGGAGGCAAATATTTTGATCTGTCATTTGCCAGACTACTTGATTTCCAATGAATATTTTATTCGCTGAAAAGTTGTTTTAGAACGGAAGAATATGGCAGAAATATCGAGATTATTGAAATTATTGTAAATATTCAAGAACGTACATTTTGTGGTGTAATTCACAACTTGTTTATCTAGCAACAGGTAATAAATGTATTACAAACATAACATAATCTCGATCACAGCCGTCACATATGGATTTCACAGTCAAAAAATCATTGATATTATGGCGAAGAAATAAAAATAATTGTCATTTTTCAACAAAAAAAAATTTGTAAAAAACTATAGGCCTTAAAATTTTTAAAGTCGTTCATTAAAAAAAATTCCTTTTTCGAAAACAATTGCGGTTTAAAAAAACTAGTGAACTTAACCATAGGGAATACTTGATGACATTTGTAAAGCCTTTGTTGGCGCTTCTTTGGCGATAATATCTATTTAAAATAAGGAAAATTCTGCAAATTTTTATTTACAATATGTGGCAAGCTGTTTTTCATACCCTGTATATCACAGGTCGAGTTCAGATATATCTTTTGAGAGAGTTGCCAATGTAGAATATTTGACAAAAAAAATCAATTGGACTTGGCACAACTTTATAATTTCAAATTTGAGTGACGAATATTGGAAAAAAAAACTGTCAATATTTTCGAGGTGAAGATATACATAAAGTATCTTTTATTTTCTATGTAGAAACCGAAAAAGCGATAAAAAATATAGGTTGTCATTCAAAAAAACACAATTGGGATCCGCCCAGAAAAAATTTAACACTCTGTGTGACCGACAGTTTTTTTATTTTGTCGAGCTCGAGCAATGAGGTAAAATTATAGAACTATAGATTCCTATCTGTTTCCTAAATAGAGATATGGAACACCACGCCACTGTTGCAGGACCCTGTATAATATCATACCCGTTTCTATAAGGAGTATCGGAAGAGTAAAAACGTGGATAATCGAAACGGGAAAATCATTTTTCGGAGATTCGGTGAATCAAAATGCGAACACGTGATTGAGACATTCTAACTTGCCAGTATATGCTATTCGTATTATTAATTTCCATATACATGTTGCGTGAATTTTATAACTCGAGCCGAAATTTACTCAAAAAAACTTTTTTTCAAATGAATTTATAAAAACATTTAGATGTGAACAATTCAGAAATTAAATCTAGACTGAATACAATAATGAGAGAAGATCAAGTCTAACAAGTCAATATGATGATATGAAGTTCTTGGAAAAATTTTGACTTTGCAGGTTTCCCAAGGAAATGCTGAGTTGCGAAAATGGTGAATGTAACTCCTACATTCTCAGAAAGATCCATATATGTAAGGGGCAGCATTGATCAGTTCGTCGGTTTCATGTTCGATTGCTAATGGAACGGGCTCGCAGGTGTTCGGCTAATTGCTCTTCAGATGGAGTAGCTGGTATGTACAATCGATTTGCCTCGATTGTTCGATTGGCCATTGGTACAATGATATACTGGGTGTGTATTTTGGCATGAAGTGTCTTCATACTGATAAAAATTGCTTTCCATTGCCAGATAAGGTTTGGAGGGAATGGGGATGGTTTTGTTATCGGTTGGTACAGAGTATAGGTGGAAGCATGAATAAACTGGGAACATTACCGGGAAATGAACGATGAAGACTATTCGACTGTCAGAATGATACGATTCTACTTCCAAAATTTCATAACATTTACGGATGCTGGAGTTATCGTTACCCAATAATAGTTCTTCAGGTGAATGATGTTTTAAAAGTATTTGGATGATGAATTGAAGATCTTCGATTTTTAATATACCATTATGAACAGTTTTGATTTTCGCATTTTCTAAGTTTGATAGTATCCCTAACAGAATGTTCAAAATTTATTTGATCCAAAGAAGTTTTTGCTGTTATGTATCCGTTAAAGTCAAATTCAAGTTTTTGCACGTTCAGCATCAAGTTCGATTATTTTGGATGTTATCATCTCTTCATTTTGCTTGATTAGCGAGAGAGAGGTATTGTAGTCATCGATGATTTTTGTTGTCAATGAAATCTGCCTGTTGAGGGTGGTTGCAATATTGTTTTGATTTGGTTTTAAAGTATTGATTGCGTCATCATATCTTTTGCCGTCTTCGACATCTAAATTACCAGAAATAGTTTTGAAAACTGTACGAATTCCATTGAATATATCCCGTTTTGTTCTTCTGTTTCTGTTCTGTTCACTAATTTTACTACATTATTTTTCCATGGGTTCTAGGTCGTATAAATGAATGAACGTATGGAAGTAGTTTCGTAATTTTGCATTTCCCAATTTGTAGGGTATGATGCCATGATTTGAGGAGAGGCTGGTGATTTTAATTTCTTGAGCTTCGTTGACTCCCGCTGTGGCGAGAAGAACTCTGTGAAGTGATTTTATCCTGATTGAGTAGGGGTCTTCTGAGGTTATTTTTATGATAGGTTGGTGGGGTTTCGTTCAAGGGTTTAGTAGTTTTTACTGTTATTTCTTCATTTGTATGAACAAAGTCAGTTTTGAATCGAGGGCTTATTTTATTTCGCCCCTAGTCTTATAGTTAATTTATTTTTCCGGTTCGTAGGTCAGTGGTTCCTGTCTAGTTCCCTGGATTTTTTCTATTGATTTTTCTATTCGATGTTTCATTTCTCATGTATTTTTTCGTGCATTATTTATGGTGTTCTATGTAATTAGTGTGAAATTGTTTTCGGACATCTATGTCGAAAGGACTATTGGAAGCAATATGAACATTAATAATGTCTATAGGACGTTGTTTTGTTGCCGAGTGTATTGAGTGATTGTATCCAAGAATTGCATATGACATTTGATCTAAAATGTTTAAATCTCTTCTAGTTTCCTGAATAACTCCAAGGTGTTCAATAAGTGTCGAATGGAATCTTTCGACTGTACTATTAGAATTTGGATTCCAGGCTGTAGTGTTATGTTACATTATTTTATTTAATGAGGCGAATTCATCTACAATCTTATTCTTGAGCTCAGTACCCTGGTCAAGGACTTACATTTTAGGAGAACCGTGATGAGTCATAAAACTCAAGAAAGCTTCAGAGATATGAGTGGGAGTTAGACCAGTGAGAGAGTAAGCTTGGGCGTATTTAGAGAATTTGTCAACTTTTGTCTTTTATGGTGAATACGTCCGCATGAACAATTTCTAAGGGTTTGTTGAAAGTTGGGGTGATTTCGAACTTTTGCTTGGGGGGATTCCTTTCATATTTCATTCTCTGGCAAATTTCGCAATGATTGATATATATTGTTATCGGTCAGAGTTTTTATCGACTACTCAACAGTTCTTCAGTTGAATCCACGAGCAGGAAAAACTCAGTTTTGAAGGTGGGTCATAGATATGTTCTGTTTCAATCGATACGTGAATATTGTCATTTCAGCTTTGAAAAAAGAATCAGCGATTAAAAAATAGTTTTACCCCCTGGTCGTAATTCGCGTTAAATCTTGGGACGATGAATCATTTATCAACAAATAATATGGGATTTTTGAAAACATTTATCATCAATATGGAAATGACTGTAGAAAATTGTTAAAGAGTTGGTCTAATGAAAATGCAAAACTCGCCACTTATAACAATAGAAAAACATTTTTGCTCCAATGTAGACGAACATATATAACTCGACCACATAACTAACAACTTCGAATGTATGTATTCCCTGCATTTAGATAAGCATCCGTTTAAGCATGAAGTAGATCCTATAATAGAGAAATTCAAGAAAGCTGTGTTGGATATCGAAATAAAAATTACTATTTGGACAATCAAAAATATTCAAAATAATATCAAGAATGCAAAAAACTCATTAAAAAATAGAATACCAGATGAGATCATAATGAGTTTTGAAGAAAAAATGCGAAAGTCCTACAAAAACACTTCCGAAATAAGTAATGAAAGACATTTGAAGAAGTACCTTGATTTAAAAAATAAACAACATCCGATAGAAACAAAAACCTAAGATAATTGAATAAACAATTACACGAACATCGAGATTCCGAGGAATGTAAAAACTATATTTGAGTTCAGGCCCCAAATTTGCATTGCCTGTTGACACACAAGAGATACCAATAATACCGTCTTTTAATTTGGGCTTCTCTTTCATGATACCACGATGATTAGTTTTGCCTCCGTGGCACAATTTTACCATTTCGACTTGTTCCATGGATTTGACGTCTTCGACTACATTATTACAAATAATTAGTTTGAAGGCAGAGTTTTTGAATGTGTCATTCAGTACTTTGCAGAATTTTGGGATGAAAGCTCGTTCCTCCAAATTTATTGCAGATGTTTTGTTTGTGGAGGTCAATTCTTTGAATGTCTGAATAATATCGTGTTCAAAATTGTCTTCGAATATTTAGATTGAAGTTCTTGTTTTGTTTTCAAATAGACGTTTTATTTCTGGTAACCCTGGGGAATGAAAAACTATTTTCAGAAACAACTGATTTTGGAAATAATTGAGAGGAGTTTCTGATATTGGAAGTACGAGAATCGGATTCTCGTTACTGGTATCTACAGTCTCGTTTTCATCTTTGACTCTATATTTAGGGTTTATTCCGTCAATTAGTAAATCAGCGTCATCGAAATTTGGATTTTTGTCAATGTCTATATCTATCGATTCTGTGTCAATTTCTTGGTCTTTGTTGGTTTGATTATCTGATGAAGGGGATTTTTGTGATGAAAATGTTTCATTGAAATTTTGCATATATTCAAAAATTTCTTTTGTATTGATTTCGTCAATTTTTATTCGCGATAGAGCATCTGCGTTTGCGTTTTGGGTGCCGTTCCTGTGGAGAATAGTATATTCTTATTCGTCAAGTTTCAAACGCCATCTAGTCAGTCTCGCGCTTAGATCTTTGATACTAAATAACCAATGAAGGGGCTTGTAATCGCTGTAAATGGAAAATTTGCGATCATACAAATAGAGACGAAAGTATTTCGTGGCCCAAACAATCGCAAGAAGTTCTCTCTCGATTGTGCTATAGTTCTGTTCGGCCTCGCCCAAGGTTCTGGAGGCATATGCAACGTATTTGTCACGACCCACTGGACTCTGGGAAAGCACGACGCCAATAGCAAATCGACTGGCATCTGTAGGCAAATTAAGAGGTTGAGTAAAGTCCTGGTTTTGGAGGATCGGGTCATTCGTCGAAAGGTCCTTGTAAGTTTCAAAGCATTGTACATATTCTGGGTTAATAGCAATTTTTGCGCCTTTTTCAAGCATAGAGTCTTGGGCTTGGTGATTTTTGCAAAGTCAGGAATGAATTTTTGATAATAGCCGTGAAGACCTGAAAAGCTTTTTATCTCTTTTGTAGTTTTTGGATTCGGAATTTTTTTTACTGCTTTAATTTTGTCAGGGTTTGGCTTGATTCCCTCTGACGTAATTATTTGACCTAGGTAGGCTGTTAACTTTAAAAAAAAATTATTTATCAAATTGTATTTCAAGATTTGCTTTGCGAAGACGAGTGAAAACTTCTTACAAATGGACAAGGTTTTGAATATCTTATTATGTTGTCGAGGTACACGAACATATTTCATTTTGGAGTCCTTCCAGGATGTTATCCATCACCCTCTGAAAGATAGCTGGCGCATTATTGAGCCCCAAAGGCATTCTCAAGTACTCGTTATGACCATTCTCAACATTGAAAGCAGTTTTGATAATCTTATCCGGATGTATCTTGATCTGATAGAACCCGCTGGCCAAATCGAGGGTCGAAAAGTGATTACATTTACCTAATTTGTCAAGAACATCATTAATATTAGGAACAGGGTATCGATCATCGACGGTTTTTTCATTCGCCTTTCGATAATCCACGACTATTCTCCATTTCATTTTGCCGGAAGCATCCGCCTTTTTGGGTACTACCCAAATTGGGGAAGACTAAGGTGGATTTTCTGTATTTGAGAGTTTACTTCGGCTTCATGAACGAATGGATAACGAAGTTTTTGTGTAAACAGGACTTTCATCTCGAGTTTTGATTTTATGTTTGATCTGATTTGTGAAATTTAAAGAATTTTCGTCGGCGTGGAATATGTCCAGAAATTTCCTACATAACGTCAATATACGGTATCTTTCTTCGCCGTTATTTCATTGGTAGAGTAGTTTTCTTGGATTTCCATGTGATAACATTCAAAATTATTTTCAACAGGAATTTATTCCATGGGGTAGATTATGGTTAATTTAATATCATCAGTTGAATTATTTCTTATTCCTTCATTAGACCAATCGTTAATTGAAGTTGTTAATATTTCTTGTATAACACAGTTTTCAATCACTTGTTGAGGGATTATTATTTCGCCCGATTCGGTGTTGACTGGTTTTCTAATTTACCTTACTGTATTACTTTGCAATGATTTTTCAAAAATCATTTGAGGATTTGCATTGAAATATTTGATAATCAATTCTGAGATCGATTCCATAAAAATATATGCGTAGAATTTCATAATTTTATCTTCGTTAAATTCCTCAAAATTAGGTATGGTTACTGAAAATGCATGCATTGAAGAAGCGAAGGAGGTCAAAACGACAAAAGGATCACGAAGTTTCTATTTTAAAAATAATTTTCAGTTAATTCGGGATCTAAAAATGATTCAGTAGCTCCTGTATCGATGAACAATTTAAGGGGTGGATTTTAGATATTGATGTACGGTAGTTGTCTTTTGTTGAATTAGTTGTGGAATTCGATCAAGATTGTGTGCTTCAAGGGGGGACCACTTGAAAATCGTCGCGATTTTCGTTAGATAGATATTCAACGAATTCGTCATTTTCATCTGCTGACTTGCCCGTATTCCGGCTTCGTCTCCAGGGAACATACGTTTTCTTCGATAGCAAATGAATGTTATATTATTATTGCAGGTAGATTTTCGTTTATTGTGGGAGGGTTTTCGTTTATTGCAGAAGAAGTTTTGTTGATTGCTGGAGGATTTTCATTGATTGCATGTAGATTTTCATTGATTGCAGGTGGATTTTCATTGTTGTCTATTGAGTGCCCATCGTCATTCGGAGGTGCAAGTCTATCTGTCAGGTATGAAGCTGAAAATGAACTATCATTCCTTTTTAGAGCCAGCCAATTTATTATTTGGTGTAGTTGTTAGAAGGGGAGTCATTTTTACAAGCCAGGGATGTCATATATTGAAAATGTTCTGCCTGGATTTCTCACCATGCAGTAATCAATAGCTGAATTGCAATATTTCCTCACTAGCTCACAGGAAAAATAAAATGGTCACGCTTTTTCCTTCACAAATATCCGGGGCTTCTATTGAAAGGTGAGAATCGTGGTTATAAAGCAACAAAAGCACGGGTCTTTCTTCAGAACTTTTTGCATGATGGACGAAATGTTTAATGAGTTTAATAAAATCTTCCCCCTTTATCAATCCAGGTGGATTGATATCATACAGGCTTCCGACAGGTGAGTCTTTGATAAAGTGGTCCCGGTAGTTCAAAAATGAAAAATGGAGGAATTGTATTGACGCCTGCGGAAACTGCAACAGTAAGAGTCATAAGAGCTCCCCTCTCGGAGGACAGAAGTTTTCCTATCTGCTTAAAACCACGTCTTGTTGCTACCCTGTCCGTCTTTTGGACCGTTGTTATGCCCATCTCGTTGACATCACAAGTTTCTGGAGGTGAATGCAACCGGTTAAATACGGTCTTTAAATTGGAAAAAAAAAAACATAACTATATTAGTTTTACTAAAAGAAGTGGCTCTTGACAGGATTTTGGCTGTGGTGGGGTCCTCAAGGATAGAGATTCATTCCAATGAAAGCCGTATACCAATCTGGACCTTCCATTCTATTATTAGTCCAACACGCCAAAACCTGAAGGTTATTAGCTGTTACATATTGAAATGCGAGTTCCTTCGGGGTTTCTCCATAGTAAATATCGGAAGATTCTTTCAGGTGATCTGCTGAAGCAGTCTCTTGTTCTCCAGAGAAAAACATTTATCTATTGAAGTATCTAATGCGTTCTAGATTAATGTCCCCACCGTTTTCGTTCTGTGATTTTGTCTTTACGACATTTGTGGAACCAAAGTTTTCTGCGACACTATTAGCACTCCGGCCATTTGAAACTGTTCGATTTGCTCGTTGAATAATATGAGCTAGTGTCTTGCCTTTTTCAGTTTATCGCTTGTAGGTTCATATGTTTATGCCTTAACCTATACAGGCATTAACCATTAACCCAATAATTCAGATACCTATCATTCACACTCATATTCTCGTTATTAACATTGTCCAAATGAATTCAAAATCACCATCGATAAGTAATCTGAAAGCTATTAAGTGTGAAATGCAAAAACATTCCTAGGAAATTATCCATTATAACTGAAATATCCCAAGGGAGTAGGTAGACAATTCCTTCTTCTCATTTCAATAGAAAATTGGGGTTGAATTTCATGTGGTAGACGTTTGTATATATTCCGATAAGCTTCTTTACCAAAATTCAACAAAAACGATTCCACTCAAACAAGTATACAATCCTTGCCAAGTTGGTATAGTTGGTTTATCAAGAAAAAAACAACTAAATAGAGTGAATATTGAACTCTCGGAGATAAAATTAGCTTGTCCATTTTTGAACGACAATAAAAATAAAAATTGTGTATCTGACTAAAAGTATATATCAAACCCTTTCTGTAGAAAAAATCATCAGATTGAACATAAAATCCTCACAGTCTTCTTTATTTTTATACTGGAAACGGTTTGTGACAAGTGACAAGTTCAGAACGGTATCATCGACCTACTCCACTCGGCATTCTGATGATCTTAGACTGCCTATACCCGCCTCAACACTTGTCAAAGATTCAATAATTTACAATGGATGCAAAATGTATAATCATCTACCAAATCATATGATGTTAAGGAATACGTGCAATTTTGAAAAAGCAATCAAAGATTTTCTCACTGGTAGACCCTATTATAGTTTGGAAGAGTTTTATGCAGGCAGGTTTTAAAGTGTTTTACATTAATTTTAGAAAAGCATATGTTTTACTTATTTGTCTGTGTGTGTCCTTATACACTGTTCTTATAAGAATTTGTATCTTTAGGATGACGCTATATATTTTTATGTATAAAGCTGTGCAAAATATTATTTTCTTTCTTTTAATGCTTTGTCAATAAGATTAGTCTTTGGACAATAAAGTGTACTTCTTCTTCTTCTTTTCCTTCAATGTCAATAAACAGAACTTTTTTTCCCGTCTCTTTGAAAAATAATTTCTACATATCCTGATCACAACTCGAGGAATCATCTAGCCTCAGCTCATTCTGAAATATATACTGGGCACAGGGAGAAAGTGTGGTGGGAAAAAATCAAAATTTGTTCAATAAAGTTTTCAGTGACATTTTCGTGAAGTTCTATAACTTCACACTTCGTAAGTGAGTACTCTATAGACACTTAATTTTTTTTCGTGAGGATTTTTTCTTGGAGGTCTCTGAATCCCTACTATGTCAGTAATGTACATTATATTGATGAAGATATATATGATGAGTCTTACTGTGTGAAAATTGATCCCAAATATATTTCATGTGAATGATCAATTGAGACCAGTTTTGATTGGAATTCAAATTTCCCAATCACTCGATAAAATTTCCATATTGATAATATTCATATATTGGGATACTTTTTCCACTGCTTTGAGGAATCACAATAGTTGACGAGTAATTTGATCGGCATATATGTTTTCATTCTATGAATTTAATCACGAATATAACTCGAGTTCATTGGTATTGTATATGCATATGTAGTGATTCGCGAATATGATCCTACTGTTCCTGTGGGAATTACTTTTACTCCTGTAACCAAACATTTGGGATACAATTATGACACTCCGAATGGAAAGTCCATTCAGAGTTCTAACGAAAAAACAATGATATTTCCTGAAATTTGACTATATATCTTTTTCCTGGAGGTATATCCAATGAATGAATGATCCTTCTGAAATAGGGGAGTTTCTATAAATTCTGCAATGATTGATTAATACTTGCTTGAGTTGAATCTTCCAGGTCGACAAGCTTATTGGCATATACATACAAGTATCTGATGAATATGCTACACATCAATTTCCTATTGAAGAAAAAATAAAATCTGGGTTTCATGGTGTCACATTCATTCCGAAATTAGGCTTCTAATGCTTGAGAATTCTGAATTTAGAGTATTTCAAGTCATAATGTATAACATCATTGATTCTACGAGATTTTGATTTGTATAGAACAATTTTACACTCATATCAAGGTGTTCTGTCTGCATTTCGGTACCCTCGAAAGTTATGATTTTTGTTGAATTTCCGAATCTCTCAAGAAATCTCTAATTCCTAGGAACTATTTGACTGTGGACAATTAATCTAAGGCAAAAAAATATATAATTTTCAAATTTCATCCATAACATATGATCTCTTTTCTGGTCTTGAGAATCACAAGATGAAATGAATTATCGAACTAAAATGATTTTTTTCTGGAAGAAAAATCCCACGAAGGGACATCAAATAATACACCTGTGCAAATTATCAGTGGACTTTCTATTAAAAAAATCAGAATATTCTGGTATTCGATTCCTACGGCATCCAGTTGTAACAAAACAGATGTTTGAAAAACAAGATATTTTAAAAGATTTTCCTACAGATTCGCCGAAACCCACAGTTCACAGAAATAAATATTTGTTTTGTTCAAATGGTCCCAAATTGGCGACCTTTTCTGGGTAATTCTAGTATGGGGTTTTTCTTGCAATTTTTCGGTAGACTCGGCCCGAGTATCAACCAGACGAGATACATCAAGTATCGCTCCAGATACGAAGTGATAGTCGAGAAGCAACATGAAATATCCAGAAGGAAATATTTATTGAATCTATTTATAATATGTATGTAAATATAATAGTATTGTTACGGAGGGTTTTCTGCATCGACTTGATTTCCGGTGGTTACCAGCAATCGTCTTGACAAATGGGCATTCCCAAATGAATGATAATATTTTTTATACTCAGAAAATGTCATAAATTAGCCTCTCAAGTATTTGTTTCATAACAAACTGGGATCTCAATTCATACGTTTACCCCAAGACTATTATTCTAAAAGAGTTCCAAGACGTTTCAGAAAAGATGAATATTATAGACAAATTAAAAATAAAGAAACTGGAACACTAGCGATCTTGACCACCAGTCACGTACGAAATAATTACAGAATAATTCTTCTACAATTATTGTCAACGATAATGATAGAAATTGTACTTGAATTATGAACCCAACGTCGAGAATGAAATATTTTGTAATTCGAGTTGACGCTGAAATTCCTCGAAATAATCTTGTACAGAATATAAGCTGCTTTTCACAAACTGATACTTATTTCCCTCCATCAGTTGAATATCGAACTGAAGAATTTGTTATACCTACTCGTTCTCCTTTGTGCAAATGAATGTACGCTTCGACATAAGACAACGGGACCAAAACTATTTTGAATGATATCACCGATACTACTCTTTGAAATAGAGGACATTGTGATTGCTCGAAAGATGGCGCGGAGGAGGGGGACTTAAAAATTTTAAATTGCATAGGGGGTCAAGTGGCACATCGTTGAAAACATAATTCAATTCTCTTCCCAACCGTCAATTTTTTTTGAATTTTGTCAATGTTTTTTTTTACAATATGCATTTTAAATTTTGTTATACTCGACAATCCAAATGCATATTGTGAAAAAACGTATAAACTAAATTGAAAAACACAACTAGATTGTTGAAAAGAGAATTGAATTATCTTTTCAACGATGTGCTACTTGACCCCCAGGCTATTTGGAATTTTTAAGTTGATGTTACTCCCCGCGCCATCTATCGGGCAATCACAATGTTTCAGACTTCAAAGAGCAGTATCGGTGATATCATTCAATAATATTTTTTTTCATTGTTCTACGTCGAACCGTTCAAAAGTTCACATAGGGGTGACTATTAAAAGCCGCACTGTATATATATTTATCAATATTGAATATTATTTTCGTTGTTTCTTTATTTATTTATAATTTATTGTTTTTGTTTGTTTTGTCGGTATTCCTAGTAGAGTCTAAAAGCCGGTGGGAGGTCGACCTTCACCGATCTGATAACTCGATGAGACATATTTTTTATCAAATATAATTTATAAACAAATATGCCCATGATAACTTGCCTATCGAAAAGTGTTCATAGCTATTTTTAATTGATTTAATTTTGATCAATTTTATTTCATCACCATCACTCTTTTGATAACCGAATGAGTTTCATCTCAACTGATAGTTTTTAACACTCAGAATATGCCTAGGTAGGCTTGCCTACTTATTTCTGTGCATGGCTACCTGGCAAGCAGATGTTAACAGGTAAGTCAATATAGGTAACTACACCGATTTGTTAACCAATCAAAATTGATATCATAGGTAAGATCATTTAATTACAAAACCAATCGTATAGGCTTGCCTGCAGAAAATCGTACATAAAATATTATTGCCAAGCTATAAAGTCTTAGAATTTTAGCTATTTGATAGGTGCGAGAGAGAAAGTAGAGCGTCCGAGGTCCGTGTGATAGAACAGGACACAACATAGCAGCTGCACGCTACCTGACCGTTGAATGTATCCGAGTGCGCATACTCGTGTACATGTGAGTGACAGTGACAGCATTTATTTACACTCGACAGTAATTTTGAACTCTAATTTATTATAACTCTAATTTCGATCACAATGTTTGTATTATTTCACACTATATATACTTACAGCTATGAAACAATCAAAAATAAATAATTTAATATATTAATAAATGAAAAAAAAATTAACATTTTTTTTTCATGTTAAAGCTAAATTATAAAATGTAAAAATGATAGAAAAATCCATATTTTTTATTTAAAATTAAATGAAGAATAATTTATTTATTATTTAAAATCGAATAAATGCCGTAAAGTGGAAAAGAATAAGTGTTATTTCTAAAATTTTAGTATAATAAATAAAAAAAAAGCATCAATATAGAAAAATAAATTTTGATACATTTATGTTGTTGAAAGCGTTTATTACAAAGCATATAAAAGAGTTCAAAATAACTGTCGAGTGTAAATAAATGCTGTCACTGTCACTCACATGTACACGGGCATGCGCACTCGTATACATTCAACGGTCAGGTAGCGTGCAGCTGCTATGTTGTGTCCTGTTCTATCACACAGACCTCGGACGCTCTACTTTCTCTCTCGCACCTATCAAATAGCTGAAATTCTAAAACTTCATAGCTTGGCAATAATATTTTATTTGCGATTTTTTGCAGGCAAGCCTATACGATTGGTTTTGTAATTAAATTATCTTACGTATGATATCAATTTCGATTGGTTAACAGATCGGTGTAGTTACCTATATTGACTTACCTGTTCACATCTGCTTGCCAGGTAGCCATGCACAGAAATAAGTAGGCAAGCCTACCTAGGCATATTCTGTGTGTTAGAAACTATCAGTTGAGGTGAAACTCATTCGGTTATCAGAAGAGTGAAGGTGATGACGGAAAATTGATTAAAATTAATTCAATTGAAAATAGCTATGAACACTTTTCGATAGGCAAGTTATCATGGGCATATTTGTTTATAAATTATGTTTGATAAAGAATATGTCTCATCGAGTTATCAGATCGGTGAAGGTCGACCTCCCCTGGTCTCCTCTACTAGTGGTAGTCATCTATAGTCTAGATTTGATGATAAGACTGAAGAATATTTTTGATTTTCTCGTTTTTCAGAGTTTTATCATTGTCTTGTTTGTAGTTGCTACTTGTCCTAGATAAAATAAATTGTGTTTTTTATAGCGGTTAACCTTTCATTCTCGTTTTATAAGAACTCTAATTTTGTTTTTGGTTTCATGAAATGAAGATTAATTTTGATACTTTATTTTAACCACGAACGAGCTAACGATTGGTGTTTATATTTTGTAAGTGTACGATTTGCCATTCCTGTATTTCATATGATACAACCATTCATTGGAAAAACAGGAATGGCAAATCGATCACTTATAAAAATAAGTTCAAAAACTAAAACCCGACTACTGAAAAATCACGCTTTAAAAAGTATGAAACAAGAAAATATTATCTGAAATTTGTATGTACAAACAATTCAATATTTATCATCTATTAAATAAACAACTTACACGTATAGTATTTCTAATCCCAATTGGACCGACATAAAAATCTTCGGGAAGGGATTATCTTTGCAGATGCCGCCTTGACATAGGCGTCGGTATATTATTTTCCAGTGGTATTATTTCAGTTACTTATTCTTACAATCATAGCAATTGATCATCCTATGAAAAAGTAGACACATGTTATCTCAACTGAATTTTATTATTTGTTTCGAAAGGTTTCCAGAAAGCCATATTGATGAAATCATTTTCAATGGATAATTCCTAACCTCACCGACACACGGCACCGATTAAGGAATATTGTCAACTCGGGAAATCATGCGGCTTCAGATAACATCTGTCCAATCCAGCCTTTACTAATAATCTGGGCAACTAGATACACACGCCAGAACTTTTTAAGATTGTACCAGGAATGCTTTGGAAGTAAAAACACTGGTGGTATATAAATTTCCCATTTGCCGGGAAGTGCATATGAACACTCCCCGTAGTGCTCTTATGTTTATTGCCGTTCCAATTGGGATCAGAATAACTATAATATATTTTAATGTATTTAATACATATTCATAGTGATGTTCAGAGGAGCCGTGGTCATATGCCACATATAATAAGCTTTAGGGCAAAGAGGCATATGACCACGGCCATCCTCTGAACATCACTATGAATATGTATTGAATACATTAAAATATTATACGTGTAAGTTGTTTATTCAATAGGTGATAAATGTTGAATAGTTTGTACATAACAATTTCAGATCAGATTATTTTTTTGTTTCATACTTTTTAAAGCGTGATTTTTCAGTAGTCGGGTTTTAGTTTTTGAACTTATTTTTATTTCATACTTTTTAGAGCGTGATTTTTTAGTAGTCGGGTTTTAGTTTTTGAACTTATTTTTATTTCATACTTTCTAGAGCCTGATTTTTCAGTAGTCGGGTTTTAGTTTTTGAACTCATTTTTATTTCAAACTTTTCAGAGCGTGATTTTTTAGTAGTCGGGTTTGAGTTTACTTTTTATTTAAATTACTTTGGGGTTAGAATTTCGTGATGAACTATTTGCAGAGCTGCTTTACATTTTTCTTTGTTTAGGATTTATTGTTTTACATGTACCTAGGTGATATAGCGGGTGGAGGCACCCTCAGCTTATGTCATTCTTCACACGTTTTGTTTTTTTTTATATAAATTTGACATGTGTACTATAGCCCATAATGAAAAATGTATTTTTTATATGAGTATTTTGGGTAGATTTGGAGGGAAAATATGATTTTAGAATTAATTCCCAATTATCGGGTGTATGCAAGCAAAGCCGTGAGCAACAGCTAATAATATATATATATTTGAAATGTGCTAATTAAGTCCTTTCATTTGATACTGTTCTGTTTGCGTGCAATTTTCATGAGAAAATCACCAACTCAAGAGATAAGTGGACTGTAATTTTTATGCGGTTGAGAGGGGAAAATATGCAAATAGTGAGAAATTGAAATTGATAGGAAATTGATAACCGAGACCTCAAGATCTCACCTGTAGGTCCTTCGAAGTGCGGGCTATGACAATGGTCTCCTCAGTGGCCTTCTCCTAGAGATCTCTAGTGGTGTATGCTGCTGCGTAACGCAATATCACCTTTACTTGGGTAATATTCCGATCACGTTGAAGTAGATTTTGAACAAAAGCGAGCATATAGCACTGTGAATGCCGAGAGTATACTTTCAACTATTCAAAAACTGTCACTCGCTGTTCTGCCGACGAGAAATACGGGGCGAGTATCTTGAGGTTTTTGTGATTGATATAGCAGGTGAATGAATGTACACGGGGAGCAAATGAACTAATAATTGCCAATGAATACCCACTATAATAAGATTTCTTTGATAAGAAAATATGAAAGGAGAAAAATTATTTTTCAACTCAATAATAAACAAAAAAAGACATCATTAAAAAAATTGTTTTCAGTTCATGACTTTATGTCCTCTAGAGGGCGCCATATCCAATTTGATGTGACGTCACATAGCCTATAACCAGCGGACGATCAAGACGCTTCCAACGATACTTCATTTGTCAAATTATGATAAGTAGTTTAGAAGTTATGAGGGAACATACATACCTACCCACATATCCACATACATACCGGTCGAAATCATAACCGTAGTCGGGTAATGGATTATACCATATCAACCATATAAAAGTAACACGATTGAAAAACCCGTCTCATCTCAATCGGTAACTGAAGAGAAATCTGTTTTACCAACCGTACTAGCTGTTGTCTCTTTCTCTAAACGTGGCGCAAACTTTAACTGCAGGTTTGACTACTCTCTTCATTTTTAGTTCATCTATGATGACTACAGTTTGTTCTGGGCTTCCTACAGAGACAGTCAGACTTGATTTAGTAATTTCAAATCACATTTTCGGTTTAATAATTTTTGTATAGCTGAGGAACCTTTTAAAGTAATACATTTTTAGAGTTAAATTTAATCTGGCATCTGCTCAGCCAATGTTTACGTTGACAATAACGAAACCAGGTGGCCAACGTAAACTAATTTCAATAAATTATATTTTCTCAAATAACACAGTCGTCGGAAGTGAAATTATGAAATCATGAGCTGTGTATTCGCTATTTTGAATTGATGCTCCATTTAGTCACTGCCATAATAATAATTTTTGCAATTTCAAATCTATGAACAGGGAAGAAAAGGATTGTGACAGTTTCGAATGCTACAATGTAAATGAACATGGAGATCAGCCACTAGCGACCGCGCTGGTCGCTATTCACCGATATCTAACATTCGTTTACATCGTGGGTATTTCTTGAATGAACAGAGTATAAAAAACATTTGTATAAACTATTGGCTACTGGGTTGGAAACGGTGTAGGAACCTCAAAGCTGCATGAGAAATGAATCAATATTCAGGAGTCACGTTGCTCACGAACTTCAGGCGATATTATGTCTTGTCCGCATACCATGGAAATTTTTCATAAGAATTATTGGGTCTAGACGTGTACACCGGCAAAAAAATCGAGGATTTATAGTTTATAGTGTTGTGGGAACCGAAAGTCGAATGAGTTTTTATGCAAAGTTTCCCGTGTGGCGAAGTAATTGCGATTAACAACTCCACTCATATTCGAAAATTCAGTACAGTATTTAGTTGGTTTATTATGAGAATAGAAGCTATTTTTAAACGACGGAAAGAAAAGGAGTAGGTTCTGTAGTCGACGCGGATATTTTTATGTATGACCATGCATAACATTTCAAAGGGTGGTCCGATTTTTATGATTTTTTTTTAGTGGATAAGGTATACCTCGGAGTTGGTCCCATTTGAATTTGAAGAAAAAATCCACCCCCAAGGGAAGGAAATTGGTTCACCCACTGAATTTATACTTCTTAACCGATTGTACCACGCATAACTCTGTACTGGGTTATCCGATATAAATGATGATTTTTTTATTGTATAGGGTATGCTTCGAAATAGTTGGTATCATTTGAATCTGAGAAGAAATAACAGCCCTAAGGGTAGAAAAATAGGGGATGATTCATTGATTTCACACATATGTAGTTCTCCTGACACTACAACATAATGGAGGCCCGGAGTTAATCTGGCGATGGAGAATAAAGACAGTCGAGGGATCTTCTCAACGGTTCACAGCAGCTACCTCGTGTTTGAGGTAATATGAACATATATAATTACATATCCTGACTAATTGACTCACTGATTGAATGTTATACGATCAACGCCCAGACCAAACCGCTGGACCTGAGAGCTAGAATTTTGACAGCATATTTTTTGATATTCAATCCCTAAAGGGGTGAGAAGGTGGGTGAGAAGAGGGGTAGAAGTGAAAGTCCGGTTGGTTTTGAAATTAGAGTCATGGAAATAGTATTTGGGCTCTTCTCCACAAATAAAGATATATAATAATTATAATAATATCGTCTTTATTATTTCCATATGTGTGCAGTATAATTACATAAAAAATTGACAGATATGAAATATTAGGAAATAAAGGGTTAAGTTCATTTTCTGCAAATCAAACCCTTGCAGACAATGTTCTTCCACTCAACCCCTGGAAGAGAGAAATGAATTGATAGACAAAAGAAAAAAAATATATAGAAACAAACCTATCATTTACAATTCAACATGTGAAATTAGAATAATTTCATTCTGAGCAATGCAAAATCAAGTATTTCCTCTGAGAAATAAACAAACAGTTTTTAGTAAGTATATTCAGCTCTGAGAATTGAACAAATAGTTTTTAGTAATTAATTTGTATTTATTTGGATGAAGAGCTTTGAAGTTCTATGGTAACCAGTTGTATAATTCGAAAATTTGATATTTGAAGGACCGTCTGAATAATTCAGTTCTGAAAGCAGGGATTGTGAGCCTACCTTTATGTCTAATGTTCAGATTATGTATATCTGTACGATATGTGATTTTGTTATAGAGACAAGCTGGTGTTTTTGTCAAAAGTATGTTGTGAAAGAAACATAATGCATGATGTACCCTTCTGTTTTTCATATTCAACCAACCGATTTCCTGGAGTTTATATCTATCTTAAGCAGGAATTTTGTACTTTTTGAATCTTTTTTTGTAGTATGTCGTTAAATTTGGGCCGTAGAGTACATCGGCATAATTGAATACAGACAAGATGATGGAGTCACATAAGGATTTCTTCACTTGAAATGGCAGGAACTGCCTGTTACCATAAATCATTTCAACAGTGGCGTAGGCTCGTTGCATCAATGTATTTATATACTTTTCAAATCTCAAATTGGTATCTATCACTACAGCTAAATTTTTCGCTTCATCTACAATTAATAGAGATTCTGCCAGAATATGTATATCCATACATTGACTAACCGCTTCTCGGTCCTTTTTTGAACCAAATATCAGAACGTTCGATTTATTTGAATTGATACATGAACAGTGCTCGGTAGCTGCCTCAACAAATATATTCAAATCTACATTGACTAGTTCCATTGCATTATCAGTTGTTTCAACCGGGAAGCTGTAGTACAACTGGGTGTCATCAGCATATAAATGGGCTTGACACAACTGAAGCTCAGAGAGAAGTTGAGATGTATACAAGGAAAACAACGGAGAACCAAGTATAGAGCCCTGCGGTACTCCAGAAATAAGGTTAAGGAATTCTGAACAAACATCATCTATACATACTTTTTGTTGCCTACCTTTCATGTACTCACCTATCAACTTCAACGCTTCGAAGAAAAAACCAAGAAATGTGTTTCAGGGTTTTTGAAAATTCAACCCTAAAGGGGTAAAGTGGGGGTTAAGAGTCTGTATAATCAGTTTTGAAGTAAGAATCATGAGAATTGGTATTTGGGGGCCTTCTGATACGAATAGAAAATACATGTTTCGGTGTCTTTGGAAATTCAACCCCTAAAGGGGAAAAATGGGGTTAAATTAGGATTGAAAGTTTGTATAGGAATTCCGTTAGTTTCCAAGTTGGGGTCCTAAAAACTGGTACTTGAAGTCTTCGTTACAAATAGAAGAAATATGTATGTCGGCGTTTTTAGAATTTCAACCCCTAAAGGAAGGAAAAAAGGGTGATAGTTTGTATGGGGGTTCCGTTAGTTTTCAAGTTAGGGTCATTGGTATTTGAGGACTTTGTAAGGGATAAAGAAATACATGTTTCAGTGATTTTATAAATGCAACCCATAGGGGTGAAAGGGGGCATGGAAGTTTGTGTGAGGGCCCCGTTAGTTTTGTAGTAGGGTTATAAAAATTGGTATTTGAGGTCTTTGTTACAACTTATGAAAAATGTGTTACAGTATTTTTGGAAATTCCGTCCCTGAACGGGTGAGTGAATTTGGAATAGTTGTCACAAAAAATACAAAGTTCAACGCGGACGAAGTCGCTGGTACCAGCTAGATATAGTATATAACAGTTTATAGTTAAAGTTAGGTGGATAAGTAAGTAATTTAAAAGTAATCCAAATTAAGTAGGTAGCAATAAGTAGATTTCAGACACAAAAAATAAAAAAATTAAAACTTTTTAACAAAGAATCAAACCGATAAAAACAGAAACTCAAAAGCAAAAAATCAAAAGAACCTTTTTAGCCTTGATAACTCAGCTCCAAAACTAACGTAGGTAACTAATTTTGAGTAGGCGCCAAACAAACATTCAACGAAGATCATTAAATTACTTTAAATAAATGATCAAAACAAAATAACATGAAAATGCAACGTAAAATCTCCAGCGATAAACAATAACATTCCAAAAAGTCCCTCTTTGCATGACCACTCCCAACGACGTGTGCCCACACGTGTGTGTCCGTTCATTTTATGCTTTACGTAATTAATTTGCTTGTTTGTTTGTCGCTGACTCAAAATTAGTTATCAAGACTATAAAGGTTCAATTTATTATTTGCCACTCAGTTCCTTTTTTTGCCGTTTAATTTTTTGTTAAAAAGTTCTTATTTGTAACTGATATACTTTTCCCGCAAATTTTCTACCAAGTACCTATATTCCAGTAAACTTGTCCTATCAGGTAATACATGTAGTAAAGCCCTGTTATATAATTGAACGGGTCCGTTTCAAATGATTCATACAAAATACCAAACCCCTTTCCTGATATACGGGCACGTCCAGAAAGTAAGAGTACTGTTGCCTTCTCGGGCTGTAGGAATTTTTTTCCATATTTGGTAACACTGAGTGGTAGTGGGTGTTCTCCCGTGACACAAGTTCGATAGCACATCTTGGATAATTACCCAAGCTGTGTCGATAGTACAAAAACTAGCCTTGTAGTGTCCGTTTGTGTTGATGAAAAGTCCCGCACAGTGCGAGGTGTCATCCGGTTCCTTCTAGCGAAAAAAAAAACACCTACTGACATTTTTCAATATTCTGAAGAAGATAATATTTTTTTGTAAATTATCAACATAAAAGATAGAAAATGAAGATGCATATAATCGATGGTAAATAAAAGAGTGGATATATAAAACAACGACAGTGATAGATAGCTACGATGAACGAAACAATTAGAAACCACTTTTGCAATCTCCAAATGACTCTTAGAATATTGAAACATTTCAGTCCTGTTCGTTTGAAATGCTCACCCTGCTAAAAAAATCATGAAAATCACGTAATTGTGGCGTTATTGACTTGATTTTCATGAAACAGTAGCAAAAATATCCTATTGGTCGAACTCAAACAAACACTAAGCATAACCCAATTATTTGTGAACTAACCTCTGCTAATAACATTCGGGTGTACCTATGAACGTTTTTATATTAATAATTTTTTCACCTATAATTCCACGAGTCCAAAGTTAATAACAATCCAAATTTGCAACTCATATCTCCGTTTGATATTTTGATACTATCTCTTATAATTTCCTCCATTTTTCTATAGGCGCCTTCTGATCACTTTGATTTGATTTTTCTACCTTCTGAAAATTGATGGAGCAGATAAAGCATTATTCATCTGAACTGTAGCAATTTGCTCCTGTCAAATGAACACTCTTCGTTCAATTGCTTGGAACAAACGAACTACCAAATATGGCTCAAATCAGATAAGAACAACGTCACAAACGAACAGGCATTATGAATCAATCTCAAGCAGAAAGGGAGGCTATCTGATTGATAGCCAAAAACCATTAAATAAGAAACACCTCAATTGCCAAAGCTCCTAATCTATGTAGGATTAGACATTATTAGAATAGAATAGAAATACAAATTTATTTATACTGAGCAACAAACAGAATGATTTTCACAGTTTTTTTAAAGTTCCTTAACACATAATATTCATTGAATACAATAATAGTACAGTTAAATACAATAAAGAATTCGCAGTATTTTAAAGTTACTTAACACATGATATTCATTAGATACTACAGATGAAAACAATATAATAACAATATAGAATGAAATGACCAGAATAGATTTAGACACTCTGTAATCCTACTAATATTATAAACGCGAAAGTTTGTAAGTATGTTTGTTACTCTTTCACGTAAAAACTACTGGATGGATTTTAATGAAACTTTACAATAATATAGCTTATACATCAGGGATAACAGAATACCGCGATGATGGGTCAACGGGAAACGGGATAACGCGATAGCGGAAAACGGGATTACGGGATAATGAGATTATGGGATAATGGGATAACAGGATAACGGAAAATGGGATAACGGGATAACAGGATAACGGGAAACAGAATGACGGGAAACAGAATGACGAGAAACGGGATAATGGGTGGGGGGGAAACGAGGAATGAGATAATGGAAAACAGGATAAAGGGAAGCTGCCAAAGCCACAGGCATAAGCTAGATAGAAGTAGACAAAGTGAAACATAAGAAATAATATAAATTCTACGCGGACGAAGTCGGGGGTATCAGCTAGTACTGAATATATCTATCACAATTTTTCGCCATTTCGTTAACGGTCTCGAGACATTGTTGAAGAGGTGACAAATTGTTCGAGACACGAAATAGATTATTTTTTCTTTTTTTCAGTCTTATGTCAGATATAATAAATCAATAGTTTGTAGAATTTCAATATTCTAAAAATGTTAAAAACTACTTCCGAGGACTTACGGCGGTCTTTCAATGTTTGCACATTAAATTCTAGTAATTGGCTGGAATGAGATATAAATAGGGACCAGACCTTGTGTTTCCTGAAGAAAAGGGTTCTCAATAATCGTTTATGGATTTTTTTATATTGTATGGGAATATAAAAAAATCTGAGGATTCCAAATGACACATTCATATTCCAGCTTAGAGCGAACAATCGAGTTGAAAAGTGAGTATCGTGATTGAATTCACTGCTAGATCTTAAAACAAAACTCAATTTCCTAGAACATTCGATAATGAGTATTCAATGTGCCCAGAGAAACTGAAAACACCAGAGCAAAAGATCCCGCGATCTTTTATCTCATTGATTCTCTGCCATTAATAGAATAGTCGTTGACAAAAGGTGACTTCTTCCATGTGAAACTCATTACACTGAAAAGTAATTCGAGAGATTATTGAGATCATCTTCAAGCGCACCAGTCTTTTTCGTGTTCGATTCTTCTAAATAGCTTGAGATCATCGTCATATAGGAGGAACTGAGAATGCTTTATATACTGAGAAACGTCATTAACAAATAACACGAAAAGGAGGGGTCCTAGAATTGATCCTTCTGGAATGCCTGAAGTAGCGGTGAATTCGAACAAAGATACGATGTTGAACTGTACGAATTGTATTCTGTTTGAAAAGGAGTCAAGAGTGTTGTTTGTGAACCGGAATGCTTTCAATTTCAAGATCAAAAACTCTATCCAATGGTTTGGCCAAGTCAGTGTATATATTTGATAACCATTTTTCATTCCATCCGTAACGAAGTTACTAAATGCGCATAAGTTTGTTATGGTAGATTTATCACGAATAAAGCCATGCTATTATCACGAATGAAGCCATGCGGTTATCGGTTATAACTGGGCTGTATAGTCGATTATATATTACCCGTTCAAATATCTTCCACGGATCTGGTAAGATTGTTATGGCTCTGTAGTTTCTCACATCATTTTTATTGCCGCTCTTATGTATTGGGGTGCCAATTCTGAGGAAGCTCGGGAAACGTTTTTTCTTAGGGAAAGATTGAAACAGGGTCAATGGTTGCTTTAACAAGTCTCAGTTAGCCTTAAAAAGGTAGACTGGAACCTTTGGGTTTCAGTGTCTTGATAGCATTTTTAACCTCTTGTTCACTAATATTGCCAATTTCAATGGTATCGAAGCCACATTCAGAAAAAAAAGTGTGTGATTCACCGGCGTTTTGCAATCCGTGAAAGTAGATTTGGAGATTTTTTTTTTGGTCAACGACATTTTAGTCCTTATGCTTTACAAGCGTGTTTTTTAGTTTTTCAAAATATCATTTTATTTTCAATTTTTCATTCCATATTGCTACAAAAGACTCAAGAAGACTACTGGAGAAAAACTCATGGATTGATTCTTGCACATGAGATGAAAACCATAACTCCATTTTGGCGAATGTGAATTCGCCATATTTTGAAATTTAAATTATGCTGTAAATAACATAATTAATAAAAAACCTTCTTAAAGACAATCTTTTATTCAAATGCACTCAAAAGTAGAGAATAATTGCTTTGGATGTGAAATGTAGGTCATTCCGTAAGTTATAGATTCAAGAGCTTGTCGCGCAAAGTTTTCAGTTCGAATACAGAAGCGACAGCTTTTGAATCTATAACTCACGGAATAACCTACGTCACACATCCAAAGCAATTACTTTTTACTTTTTAGTGTATTTGAATAAAATCTTGTCTTTAAGAATGTTTTTTATTAATTACTTTATATTGTGCTTTTCAGTACTTAAGTACGCATTAATCTTGGAGGTCTTTTTTCTGTGGGTTCTGAACTATCTAGCCCTTCAATGAGGAGGCCATCTGAAGATTAACTCATCAGCCATCTTGGAGTTGTCATCTTCAATTTATTGATTTATACTATAATCAATAAACATCGAATAAATTCATAATCTCCGACCCCAATTTTGAATCGAATCGGGCCATAATCACAAAACTCGTCCGGCATCTTGGATTTGTGAATTTCATAAATAATTCATAATCTTCCACCCTGAAAACTCCCACATACCAATTATGAATCGAATCGGACCATAAACCCAAATCTCGCCCGCCATCTTGGAGCACCATTTTGTTTCGTTCGTTCGTTCGTTCGTTCGTTCGTTCGTTCGTTCGTTCGTTCGTTCGTTCGTTCGTTCGTTCTTTCGTTCGTTCGTTCGTTCGTTCGTTCGTTCGTTCGTTCGTTCGTTCGTTCGTTCGTTCGTTCGTTCGTTCGTTCGTTCTCGTTTCGTTCGTTCGTTCGTTCGTTCGTTCGTTCGTTCGTCTCGTTCGTTCCGTTCGTTCGTTCGTTCGTTCGTTCGTTCGTTCGTTCGTTCGTTCGTTCGTTCGTTCGTTCGTTCGTTCGTTCGTTCGTTCGTCGTTCGTTCGTTCGTTCGCTTCGTTCGTTCGTTCGTTCGTTCGTTCGTTCGTTCGTTCGTTCGTTCGTTCGTTCGTTCGTTCGTTCGTTCGTTCGTTCGTTCGTTCGTTCGTTCGTTCGTTCGTTCGTTCGTTCGTTCGTTCGTTCGTTCGTTCGTTCGTTCGTTCGTTCGTTCGTTCGTTCGTTCGTTCGTTCGTTCGTTCGTTCGTTCGTTCGCCTTCGTTCGTTCGTTCGTTCGTTCGTTCGTTCGTTCGTTCGTTCGTTCGTTCGTTCGTTCGTTCGTTCGTTCGTTCGTTCGTTCGTTCGTTCGTTCGTTCGTTCGTTCGTTCGTTCGTTCGTTCGTTCGTTCGTTCGTTCGCGTTCGTTCGTTCGTTCGTTCGTTCGTTCGTTCGTTCGTTCGTTCGTTCGTTCGTTCGTTCGTTCGTTCTTCGTTCGTTCGTTCGTTCGTTCGTTCGTTCGTTCGTTCGTTCGTTCGTTCGTTCGTTCGTTCGTTCGTTCGTTCGTTCGTTCGTTCGTTCGTTCGTTCGTTCGTTCGTTCGTTCGTTCGTTCGTTCGTTCGTTCGTTCGTTCGTTCGTTCGTTCGTTCGTTCGTTCGTTCGTTCGTTCGTTCGTTCGTTCGTTCGTTCGTTCGTTCGTTCGTTCGTTCGTTCGTTCGTTCGTTCGTTCGTTCGTTCGTTCGCGTTCGTTCGTTCGTTCGTTCGTTCGTTCGTTCGTTCGTTCGTTCGTTCGTTCGTTCGTTCGTTCGTTCGTTCGTTCGTTCGTTCGTTCGTTCGTCCCGTCCTTCGTTCGTCGTCGTCGTCGTTCGTTCGTTCGTTCGTTCGTTCGTTCGTTCGTTCGTTCGCCGTTCGTTCGTCGTCGTTCGTTCGTTCGTTCGTTCGTTCGTTCGTTCGTTCGTCGTTCGTTCGTTCGTTCGTCGTTCGTCCGTCTCGTCTCGTCGTCGTCTGTCGTCGTCGTCCGTCTCGTCTGCGTCGTCGTCCTTCGTCTCGTCGTTCGTCGTCTCGTCCGTCGTCGTCCGTCCGTCCGTCCGTTCGTCCGTCGTCCGTCCTCGTCCGTCCGTCGTCTGTCCGTCTCGTCCGTCCGTCTGTCGTCCGTTCCGTCCGTCGTCCGTCCGTCTCCGTCTCGTCGTCCGTCCGTCTCGCCCTGTCCGTCGTCCGTCCGTCCGTCCGTCCGTCCGTTCGTTCGTTCGTTCGTTCGTTCGTTCGTTCGTTCGTTCGTTCGTTCGTTCGTTCGTTCGTTCGTTCGTTCGTTCGTTCGTTAAGAGAACATCAGATCCGCGCCTACTTTCGCAGAATTGCTTCTAAGACTGATGAGAATCATGGGAAATATTTTCAAAGAATCTTGTCATAAAGGGATAGTTTTTAGAAGGGGTGGTTCGAAAAATAACAGATTCGTGCGCGGAATAACTTTCAAGGCTGATGAGAATCATGGGTATAATATTAAAAAATGGTGTCACAAAGGGGTGGTTAAACAATAAAATTAGATTTAAACCGTCTTTTTGCTGAATTGTTTTCAAAGCTCACAAGAACCGTAGGAAAATTTGTCGCAAAGGGGTTGGTTTCAAAATGGGTAATTTTGGTATTAACAAATGTTTTGAATTAGGACTTTTAGAATATTTAACTTTATATAGCAAAATCAATACTCAAAATCTTCTTGAAATAATATTTTTAATATAGACAGTTACCTTCTAGCAGAAAAGTTGTTTTTTTACACAATACTGAAGTTTTAATTCATTGTCAGCCAAAATATAGTTGATTATTTTTTTATACACGCTTGCAGAGGCTCACAATTGATTAAATATTCAAAAGAAGTGCAAGTATGAGCAAACAAATTTTTGATATGTTTTTATAGAGATTTCAGGCTATCCATTACATATTTTTCCAGAGCGGGGAGTCGAGGGGCATTTTTTGTAAGTCTAACGAGAATTGAAGATGAACGAACGTTCATTCTTATAACAGCACAGAAAATAAATATTATTAACTGAGTAAATAATCGACCAAACATGAAATGAATAAACTACATACTTCGATTGACTTTTCACCTGAGTTTCACAGGAATTATTCACGAGAAGTTCTTTTTGGAGCTAATCGAACTCGGAAGAAAAAGTACACGTATGACGCCGAGAAACGTACATGATATAATGGCCGTCTTTGGGGGGCTGGAGAGAGCAAATGTTTCGCAATAGTTAGCCGCAATTCTGAGAAAGGGTTATCTGGTCTTTTGTTTACCTTCCTCACAAAGTTGGGAGCGTATACGAAAACTTCACAAAATTCGAATAAGTTCCGCTTTTTCATTATTTTGGACCACTGTGCAATACAGGATTGACTTACTGTTCGAAAGAACGCAAATCGAAGAACTCAAATAAATATCACGAAGAGATAAGGAGAGCTACATCATTCCTACCGATTTCCAATGTATTTCAATCCGTTCTACCCTAATGCGTGGAGTAAACCACTGTAAAATCTGGCGCCCGAGATTTAAAGTTGAGATAGGAACATATTTCCTGTTTCGTACTCTGGTGTCATGAGTAACGTACCCTTCTAGGGACCGTTTTAGCCGTAGAATTTCCGACCCTAGAAAAACCCGTTACAACACTAGGGAAATAGCTGCGGAAAAATATATTCCACAAAGTAGTGTGAACAGAATAATATTGAAACGTAAGTTCCACCCCCATTATCTGAACCTACATTAAGAATTGTATTGAAATGATTTAGGGGAGTTTGGGGAGAAATTAGTGGAAATCACATTAGTGGACCCTACTTTTTCGACAATGTGCTGATTGGTGAAGGGTATTTTCATTTCCTTCACGAACATCCCCCCAGAATATTAGAAGACGTGGATTTGAACTGCAGTGTGGAGACTAGCGGTTTGTGAGCAACATGATGGTGACCTGTTTGACCATTAATAAGTAGCCTTTCCTCAAAAATTTTACATTGTATCCTGTTAATCACCTTTTTCTGTTCTTGTAAAGTTCACTAGGATTGTTTCCTTTGTACTCCTCTATCACGATTCCACTCTGTTGAAACATATTATCTTCAGAATTGTATGGATGTGTCAAATTTTACGATAGCGGCCTACTCTATCCTTTTTTTTTTCGAAAAAACAACATTTTTTATTTAGCAACAAATCTCGCAAATTTTACAAAGATGACCCCACGAACTCTACAATGGCAAAAAGCTCTTACGAAATGCCATGCAATGATGCAATAAGATTAAGGGTGTTGCATTTGGAAAATTTGAGCAATGCAATTTGTCATTTAAAAAAAATCGTAGTAGGCGATGAAACGTCAACTCTCAGTGCGCCAAAGCCTGAGGAATGGACTAGAAAAAAGTTGGTGGAGTTATCTTAAATGGTTCTGAAGTTATGAATTTTTCTGTTGGTCTATGCACGAGGCTATTTTGACACATAAACTGACATAAGTCAAAAACTATTGCAGATGAGTTTGAGGAACCCGGGTGCGTTATATCGACAATTAAAGTGACGAACCCAAAAATGTAACAGAAATGAGGGGTTGCCATTAAAAAAAAACTAAGTTGTGTGTCTTATTTTGGGACATCCTGTGTATAAATTGAAATATTTTTAAAATGTGCCTCATTGGAGGACCTGTCGTTAAAAAAAAGAATGTCGATAGCTTGGATAGAAAAAAGTTATGGAGCTTGCACACACCCCTGGGTCACCCTGTATCAGGATGAGTTCAGCTTTATACCAAAATAGGCAATAAATATTTTTGAATTTCAATTTGAATTTGACAAGCCGGGCTATGTCCCAAATTTCACTCCTTTTTATAAATATAATATTATCTATAGCCCTTAGTAAACGAGTTACACATTAGTGTATAATTTGATGTAGTGGGTCGAAGCTATTTTATTCATCAACAACAAATCGATTTATAGTGAAACGATATAATGGATGAATAAATATGTTTCCACAACGTTGAACGACTTTTTCGAGTGTTTGATGAATATTTTATGTTCCGCCAGGAAAGCAATCTGTATTTGATGATATGGTGTTTATTTTCCTCTAGTGAAAAAATATTTATTCAATAGAGAATTGGAAACAACGGATATTGCCAATGAATTGTTCATTCGTAAAAGTGATTTCCTTCTGAATTAGTAATAGGTAGCCACATTGATGGCAGTCTGATGGGCAATGTCCCGAGAGTTTTCACTTGTAATTCCACTAGAGGTGAAATTATTACCGGAAATTTTTTCGAGCTCATGAATATTTTTAAAATTATCCCGATTCGAAGACGAGGATAATTTTCGAAAAATATTCATGAGCGAGAAAAACAATCCGAAAATAAATTAACCTCGTGTGGTATTCGGTAAGAGAATTTCACACCAGATTGTGTTTGAAAATTAAATAATTTTAGAATTTATTTTTTGACTCTCAACAATGCCAATTTTTTTTTTTCGACAAGACACTAGCAATATATTTTGATTGACTCAATTGTTCAGTTACCATGGCAACTAGGTGAAACCTCAACCTAAAATGTACCTGAGTTCCGACTCTGTCAAGCGGCAGGACGTGAAAATAAAAAGGTTTCGCTTACGTCAAGTACTCCGAAGACTACAAGGAGAGTGTAGTCAAAGTTTCATGGAATTCCACAGCCAAGCAGTTGCAAGAATATTTTTTTAAAAGAAACAATTGCAAAATCAATCCATTTTCTGATAGAGAATTTAAAAACGCAAGAGCTGCAAAAAATGCTAATCGTCGGAAGTTACAAGAGAACCTAGCCAAGAGAAAAACATGTTCATCCGCATTATCAACAGACGAGTAAAAAAAAATCATTGAGCGTTGTGATGAAAACACACCGGAGGGATTGCAAAAAAAATTTTTCTTGGTAAATATCTAGTTACACCACACATGCACTCTGAATATGGGAAAACCACTTTTCTTACGTGTTTTTGTCTCATATGCTCATACCGTTCTCGAGTTACAGCACTTCTTGAAAAAAAAATTAACCTCATTTTCAAGCACCGTTTTCTCGCACAAAAATCACTCAAAATGCCTCCTCCTTTTTACCAGCATGAATAATACACCCTGAATCACTTATTTTCGGCACAACTTTGCACAAAATATCGTCGTTTTTATCGAAAAAAGTTTCTAAATGTCTTCTGTCAAAGGAACGAATATCATTTATTTGAAACTGTGTGAGAAGGAGGATTATTTTTGATAAAAACGACGATATTTTGTGCAGAGTTGTGCCAAAAATTAGTGATTTGGGGTGTATTGTTTATGCTGGTAAAAAAAAGGAGACATTTTGAGTGATTTTTGTGCGAAAAAAGTTGTTTTTGTTTTAAGTGCTCTAATTCGGGAACGGTATGAGACCACCGCATTTTCCGGATTCGTGTTCAGGAGGCAAAAACACGTGAGAAAAATGTTTTTTCCATATTCAGAGTGCATGTGTGGTGTAACTAGATATTTTCCTTTTTCTTCATCGTTGCTCAAGAATTGGCCTGGAGAGGGAATGGAGGAGCTGCATCATGCATAGAATATTTTGTGGAGGAAATTGATAATCAAGGAAAACCAATAGGTCGCATTGAATATAATCCAGTTTTCTCCAAAACTACCCAAGGCGGTTCAAAAAAAACGACTGACAGTAAGTGGTTAGTACCAAATACACTCAATGTAGGAATATGCCCAGTTCGACTTCTCAAAAAGTTAACAAGCAAGCGAGATCGCCTCATCAAAACCAACCGTTTATTTTCAACTCCCAATCCAAACTGGCAGCACCCCAACTCCAAAGGTTGGTACAAGAACTGTCTCTTCCTGGTTCAAATCGGCGGCATCATCAATTGGAATTGACGCCAGAAAGGTCAAAATAACAAATCACTCTGCAAGAGCCACTGCTGTTTCAACTTCAGCCAAAACAGGAATTGGTGAACAGCAATTAATTGAAATCACAGGATATGGAAGTAATCACTCAATAAAATCATATCCGCATATAGATTCAAGTCACCATCAGAAAATTATTGATGCAATGAGGTCTGTTTCAACTTCTATGAAGTTAAGTCATGAAGCTCTGAAGCAAGAACGAGCCACCGCTTTCAATCAACCTCCTGCCATAGTTTATAATAATTGCGTTTTTCATATGAACAATAATTACAATAGACAAAATGATATAAATAATTGATTATTATTATTATTTGAATATTTTGTCATTTTATAGCTACCTGAAATAAAAACTGAAAGCTGATCCTTCTTATTAGTTTTTCGACTACAACAAACAAAGCATAGTTGAGAATTCTCTATTCATTTGATTTTCATATAGGTTCATGAACAAATGTAGTTTGCGTCGCAGTTTCGGCACCAATAGATTCCTAGCCTATAAATTCCTAATTTCTACCTATTGTAGTTGCATGAAAATACCAGTTCAGAATGTAACATTATATTCTTCCATCAACTTTGGGTCACTAGAAGTGATAGAAAATTACAATTTTATAAAATTTTTATAGGTAGGTATTATAAAAGTAGCTGTTTGGGCACCAATGGGTTCTTATCTTATAGTTTTTTAATTTCTACTTATTGTAGTTGCATGAAAATACCAGTTTGGAACGTAGCATATTATATACCAATATTTAATATCAATTTTGGGTAACTACAAGTAGTAGAAAATTATTATTTCATTAATTTTTCATATAGGTACATATATAGATTTAGTGTGCTTTGCAATTTCGGCAGCAATGGCTTCTTAGCCTATAAGATGTTGATTTCTACTTTGTAGTTGCACTTTGTAGTTGCACGGAAATACCACTTTACAATGTAGCATATTATATTCTTCAATTTTTTTTCAACTTTGGGCTACTACAGGTGGTAGAAAATAAAAATTCAATTAGTTTTTTATATAGGTACGTGAACAGGTTTAGTTTTGTCACCAATGTATTCTTAGCCTATAAATTGTTGATTCCTACTCATTGTAGTAGCACAAAATCACTATTTCAGGACGTAAAATATTATATTATTCTATTTTATAGTTACTGGAAAAGGAAAATTATATTTTCAACGGTTTTTCATAAAGTTAGGTACATAATATATTTAATTTGCGTTACAATTTCGGTAGCGATTTTAGCCTATAAATTGTTGATTTCTACTTGGTGGAGTTGCATGGAAATAACATTTTAAGATTGAACATAGTTCATTATTCAATTTTACATGAGTTTTGAGTGATTACTAGTGGTAGAAACTTGCCTTTTTGCGTTTTTATTAATTTTCTATACGCGCTTTATTGCATTACATTCATAACCAGCGTCAGCGAACATCATAGGGGGCTGTGATCATCGTATTTTGACAATACAAAACGTCAGCAAAAAACTCGTGTTTTGTAGTAAAAAGAATATTGTGCAGTCAAAACAAACGAACACTTTTTTGTTTTTAAAATGTATAGATTTGAAAATCATGCTGTATGTAAAATATGCAGGAAATTGTCTGATGTAATCATCGTACTATGTCTTATTTCCCGCATTAATAGAAGATTGTGGTTTCCACTTGAAGGAAGAAAATTTGTTTCAAATTGTTCGGGAATATTTGCTTCGGAACTACTCAAAATTGAAAGTGCTAAATTAAAAAATGGTGAATAAAATAGGGTCTAAATATTATATATATTTTATTAGACAAAGATATTTAATTCATTCAATTTAAAGTCCAGCTTTTTCGCCTTTAAGAAGAAAGGAGTTGTCCGAAGAATATAGAAAACATTTCAACTATGTAATTGGAATGTATCAAAATTGAATGAAGAAAGAAAAACCAGTATTGTCAAAAAATATTATTCTGTCATTAAAACGTCAAAAAAATTCCGATTTAATTCGCTGTTAGATACCCAAGAGAATAAAAATTCCACTAAAATACATACGTTGCCATGGTGATCCGCCAAAAAAAAAACAATTTGATTGGTTGAAGGTTACTGGTGTGGAGTTTTCAAGGTAATTCTTGGGAGTTTCCAGGTTTTGAAGAGATTTGATTGAATTAAAATTCGAAATGTGCAAAATTGTAAAATTCAACCCCAGGTCTGAACTTACGGCAGAGTGAAGTATTCCTAGTCACAATAATACCAACATGATAATTATCAAAGAAAAAAATCACTACTGCTGGGTACACGACGATTCCAAATCGAAAATTAAATTCTGTATTTGTGTAAAATTTTGTATATTTAAGCAAAGCGCTTTCGGCCTACGGCCATCTTCAGTGCTTATCTAAAATGTATATGATATAATTTTGATGTACAAATATAAAAAATTGTTCAGTACCTGTCATGAGAATAAAAAATCATCTTGATTGAAGTAAACTTGTGAGCATTCTCAAGTGTTGTATGTTCCTGGTTCAAGAATCACATTTTTGTTTAAACTTTTGAAAATTGTTTTAACCAACGGCTCGATAGCCATGGTAAGACAGCGTGCTGTCAAGTGTCACGTTGTGTGCGATGTTGCCAGATTTACAAATTAATGATTATGGGGAATGAAGTCATTCCACGGCTGTCGAACCGTTGGCCAAAACAGTTTTCAACAGTTTAAACGAAGTTGAAATAGACCAAAGACCAGGAACATACAACACAGCTTTATTCCAATCAAGATGATCTTTTATTCTCATGACAGATAAGCACTGATAATGGCCATAGGCCAAAAGCGCTTTGCTTAAATTTACAAAATTTTACACGAAATACAGAACTTTAATTTTCGATTTGGAATCGTGGTGTACACAGCAGTAGTGAATTTCCATGAATCAAAGGAATTTTTTAAAAAGAAATCAAATTATTATTGCTGTTTGAATATTTTTATGAACACTCCAGAACTATAATATAGGTGAAGAATTCTTGGATCTGTTCAATATCAAAATTGTTCAAAATATCTACAATAGTTGAATAGTTCTCCTTTCGATCGATTTCCCATCGGAGCCAAATCGGAGAACATTCTCCAATTGAATTTGAGATGAGGTATTGCAACTGAAATTGTCAAGAGATCATGAACTATTTTTCATCATCTATAATTTATTTTGCTGCCTTCTGAGTAAATCCTGTCATCTGTAGATCTGCACCTCATAAATCCAAATCTGAATTTTTGATGAGTTTCCAGAATAGCCTGGTTGCTCAAATCAAACGATAAAACAGAGTAATGGCGACAATTTAACGTTCGTTTCGGAAGTAAATACAGCTTTCCAACATCTCTCTTTGTAGCCGATCCTCCTTGATGGAAAAACACTCGAAGCGTAGGCACTAATACTCAAGGAAATGGATGGTAATGCCTCTTCGCTTTGACAAGTAAATAGCAGGTTGTATTGTTCTAGTTTACCCAAGGGTCCTACTTTCTCAATTTGAGATTATACAGTGTTGGAGTTTCCTTATTCAAAGTCTTACTTAAAGTAGGGGAACTCGAGTGGGTGAGAGAAATCTCGAAGGACAATATGTCAAAAATCAGCATGTTCTGCGAAAAACATCCATTGAAATCCCATGAAGGTCATGTGTACACAGGGTTTCTCTTGATGAGTGTTAATTAGTCGTGTTTGATCTGTATAGTCATCCAAGCTGGAATATTTACCTCTGGTCACTTTAAAGGCATTTCTTTATTTCAAAAGTATTATATTTTATTTTATCACTCTTTCAGATTTTTAACGACTTCATGTCTATCTTCTCCAATTTAGTCCAAGAAATATAAACCTCTGATTGAAGGAAATTTTTGTCGCATATCAGACGAAATTTTAAATTAAAGAAAAAAAACAACTTTGAGCAGGATTCGAACCTACGTCTTCTAGATCTCTAGTCATACGCCCTACCAACTGAGCTATCGAAGACCCAAGGTTCCGTCTGTAATTCGAGATACCGCTTTTTCCTAGAATTTAATGTTAGTTGTTGTTGGGATGAATTATGTAGGTAAAGAATCTCATACACAATCAGTGGTCATCAAGATCAATGTTCTCTTTTTCCTAACGTCGCCGTGGATTGACAGCTGCAGTCAAGGTTCTGGGGCGCTGATCTCCGACCACTGAACAAGTTTCCAAATATAAATTACGAAAGGAAAATAGCATCTGTGAATAAATAAATCAGGAAATTTTTGTGGCATTTAAGACGAAATTTTGAATCAAAGAAAAAAACATCTTCAAGAAGGGTTCGAACCTGCGTTCTCTAGATCTCCAGTCATACGCTCTACCAACTGAGCTATCGAAGACACAACGTTCCGTCTGCAATTCGAGGTACCGCTTATTCCTAGAATTTGATGTTAGTTGTAGTTGTCAAGAGATCTAGGGGACACAGGTTCGAATCTTGATCGAAGATGTTTTCTTCCCTTTAATTTGGAATTTAGACGCTATTTTCACTTTCGTAATAAACATTTGATATTGATTCGAAATTGATGAGGCGGATTTTTTTAATACTTGTTATATGACAAATACGCATGTTCAGTGTTAGTTGAAAGAAGTTTTTGTTTCTGAAAATGTTCCTCATGTCCTGTTTGAGTCAACCCCATTCACTGAAATTGAGATTAAAAGGATATGAAGGAAATTTCTCTTCCTCTGTTCGATTTTTCCAAGAGTATTGGAAACGTTTTCCGAAGTACGTCAAGCTTATATACTACATACATATAAAGGTATTTCTGTGGAGACTTTTTCTCTGAACATAGTGAAAAACTGTACTTTAATTTTTGTGTTTGCCATAAGGATCAATACAAAATAAAAAACTATTGCTAGTGCTTTTATTTGATGTATAATTCACGCCAAAAATAATTTTCGATCTATAAAAGTTCATTGTTACAGAGCCTGTTTCGAAAGAATTGTTAGTGACACACCAAACACACCACATACAGTTTATATTGAGCTTAAGTTCCTTTATAATTTCTGTGGATCACACAGTCCGAAGATATATAATTGATAATCAGTTGGTATGTTTCTGCACGGCTCCCTACATATAGTTTGAAGCCTAGAAAAAACCACTTGTCTGCTATTCCAATTCATATATCTACCCGTGTCACCGAAAGGATCCTTCACTCTTTCTAATCCCCGATGGTACAACTGTTTGTTAGACATTCAGGTAAACCTCAGTTGAATCCTCTGGAATCCTTCCACCTTATGTTGGTTGCACTTGGTTGTGAAAAAATGTGTTTTTATTATATCTCCGGTTCCTGTCCTTGTAGCGAGATGAAATATACAGAGTGGCCACTTTTTTAATGGGATTGTATTGGTAACTTTTAAACCATAAGAGTTAGAAGGTCGGTCAAATGGAGAAAAAGTTGCATTCATAGAAGCATTGTCAAGCAGTTCAAACAAATCGAGATTATCAGGGCCGGTTATTGAGATATCATAAGAAAAGTAAATTCTGTCATTTTGATTTTTCTTTTTTTCCCACTTTATTTCGAATATTATCAAAAAATGTCGAAGAAGTTTTTTATTCGACAGTGAATTATCCTCATTTTGACATAATCAGATTTTGTATCCAACGTTTCGTACGCTCTGGGCCACCCTCAACCTCATTTTTTTCAATACGGACCTGCATATTTTATGACTTTTTTCGAAATAACTTTCAACGCTGAATTCAACGATATATGATATAATGTCATTCAAAGTTGATTTTCAGGTGATTTTGACCCTTATCCAAATTTCTTTGGGTCGGATCTGTATTACATTTAGGTACCTTTAGTTTAATTAACAACATGCAATACATTTCGATAAGAAAATCAACCTACTCATCTTCAACTGAATGGAACGTAACAGAATCAAAGCAAGAAACAAGTAATAATTATTTACAAATTTCAAGAGGTGAAAAACCTAATTCATAATAATTAAACGAAACTATCATTTAATGAAAGAAAAATCAAATGATTATTCGAAAGTAAATGATGAACATTAATGAAGTAAGTGTTCGAAATGTCCACCATTTTGTAAAATGCACTTTGCGGTTCTGGAACCCATACTTCTTATACATTTGCTTATTTCGTCTCCTTGAATACCTTCCAATACATTCTCAATCTTCTCGCGAAAACTGTATAACAGTTTTCAAGTCTAATCTTAAGCCCCTTAGGGAATGAATATAAGTTTAGTTTGAGTTTGAGTTTATTAACAAAAAATTTACAAAAGTAGCAATATGAAAAATAGATGCAGTAGTACATATAAATGTACTGTGAATAAACAATAATCACAGAAGCGATATGTTAATCACTTCTATGTGATAAAAAAATCGAATAAGAATTGAAAGACAATGAAAAAAACTGATACTAGAACATATATTATGGATAATTGAGTTAATTCAATATAGTTCAGGCATGACATACAATATAATGATAATTGAAATGATTATCCCTCTTATATAATATATAATATAAGCAAGCAAAACAGGATATGAGTAACAGTAAAGAAAATAATATGATACAAGAGGCTAATAAAAGAAGTGCTAGTAGATAGGAAAATATTCACACATACATTCAAAAGACTGATTCAATGATAATAATTATATTCACTTCATTTATGAAGTATTTCAAGTTAATCAGTAATAAGTAATTTGGCGTCTATTTCAGATAAGGTCGATCTATCATGGATTTGATTACGGGGCTGAGACCTAATATATGATTTCAAGTGATTTTTGAAACAGTGGGTTGGTCTTTCAGATTGGTAGGAAGGGAATTGAAAAGTTTAGGTCCTGGCTACGTGCAATTTTTTTGTCCAATTGATTTCAAGGTTCTGGGGGATAATTACGTGTTTTTTTTTTTTTGTTTCGCGTTTCGTAATTGTGTTGTGAAGTGTTCATTTCTGTTCGATGTTTATGTTGCCAAATATTGCAGTTGAAAAAATGTTGTTGCCTCATATCGAAAACTCCAATTTCGTTATGGATGATTTCTTTTTTTATTGAACATAATTTTCGGGAGTTGTTTTTTTTGAATTATTGAAAGGTAATTCATTTATTCATTATTCTCAAGAATTCTTCTTTAGTGGCCACCTACGTTATATGAAGAACTACAGTGCGAAAGTTCATGCTTCTATATCCACCCGTTTAAACAGGTGTCTATCACTCAATCAGTGTTATATTTATTAAGTAAAATATTGAAATGTGCGATGAGTGCAATGAGCGACGTTCATCGATATATGCCCCTAATCCTGATATAAATATTTATAGGATGTTCTATTCATCTTCACATTTACAGGGCAAAAGGGAGTGAACTATGATATTGGTTTTCAATAAATAAAAATAAATCCCATAGTCCTTCAAATATTTCGTCATATCAGTTGACGATCCTTTCCACGAGACGGCACTGCTGAGAGATAAAAATATACCAAGACTGGAGCTGTACTGTAAAAATTATTTGGTTTAGAGATCAACTTTTGCCATTATCATACTCATCTAAGTTCTATTTGAAAGAGATTTACTTCGTTAACCTAATCTTAAAAACACGTTTCATTAAAGACGGATGTATCTGGACTCTAATATATCATCAAATGTCAATACCTATTTAGGGGCTGAGTGGATAAATATTTCTCACCGTGAAGTAATCAAAAGCTAAAGTGATCAGTTGCTTTGTGGAGAAGTGAATAGTTCTACTGAAAATTATATTTTCAATTAGTTCAGTGGGAACGAATAGGATTTTCGATGAAAAAATAAGCCATACTTGGGAAAGTCTCATATTCTCTACGATTCTATTGCCACTGCTTGGATGATATACGCTGGTGGTTGGTTACTCAATTATGAATGACATGGGGTTACCATTAGAATTTATTATTCATTCATATTCGAGACAAGCTCCGCGTTTGGAATATTAAGAGCCTTGTTGCGATGAGACCTCTTTGTTTACGATAAAATTGATGCGTATATTCCCAAAATATGCTGACGTCTGCCTTGAGAGCAAAGCATACACTTCTTTACCAAATTACCTTTATATTTATACATATATATATATATATATATATATATATATAAAATGGAAGGAATTTAATGGACATAGCCCTCAGAGAAAAGTGCTAACCGTAGACACGTGTTTCGGGCTCTCGGCCCTCATCAGTACGGTGGAGAAGTGCAAGGATGAACAACACTTGGTAGAAAACGACAAATCAACGGAGTCAACAAACACTTCTCCACCGTACTGATGAGAGCCGAGAGCCCGAAACACGTGTCTACGGTTAGCCCTTTTCTCTGAGGGCTATGTCCATTAAATTCCTTCCATTTTGTTCTCAACAGTCCCCTCGATATTACTCTCTTTCATATATATATATATACGGGGTGTCCCAGAGATATTACGCCAGCAGAAATTTCAGTTATTTGCAGAAAAGAAAATTGAGGAAAAATACGTGTCGTAGGAGATCATAAGCTCCTTCATGCAGCATAGCAAAATCCACCCCCTGGCAAACAACCCTCGAGAAACCACCACTTACTTTTGTTTTTCAAATTGCACCCCCATGTTTGTTGCTGTTCAACTTACAGCCCGTTTCATTCCTTATTCAACGATATATCATAATATGTAGTTGTGAGAATAGTATGTCAAGGAAATTGAATTCGTTAGTGGGTACTATTAATTGGACTGAATGAATGGTTCCACGTTGTAGAGACAAGAAGTGGATGTGAAAGAACAAGAGTCAATAAAATGTTAGAACTTTTTGTGCTTTGTTTCATTCCTACGGTATCTGGATGACAAATTGCGATCAGTCGTGATATTGTTGTTGGATATCAAAATGCCTTTTACCTCCACTCCCGACGAATACGTTGATATGCTTTTAATTCTTAGTGAATGCCAAAAGAATAAACGTGCTGCAGAGAGGCTGTATGAGCGGCGCTTTCCTGATCGTCGACAATCAGGTTGCAATACGTTTTCGTATGTAGAAAATACAATGCGAACGGGATCATCTCCAGGAAAAACACATCAAGCACATCTTACTCCTGTGCGAACTGAGGAAAATTGTATAAATGTGTTGGCCTACGCCGAAGCACATCCTCATATTTCGGTTCGTGCATTGGCGGAGGAGATTGGGATCAGTAAGTCGTCGGTGCACATAATTTTCAAACAGTACAGGTATCATCTTTTCAAAATACATTTACACCAAGGAGTCAGACCTACAGATTTTGAAAGACGAATAGCATTCATTGCTCACATTCAAGTTTTGGTTCATGACAATCCCAACTTCCTCGATCAAATCTTCTGGAGTAACGAATTCCGCTTCCATAATAATGGCACTGTTAACCGACATAACATGCACTAGTGGTCACAGGACAACCATCATTGGATACGAGAAACCAATTTCCAAACAACGTGGGGTGTGAAAGTGTGGTGTGGTTTAGATAATGGACGTCTCATCGGCCCCTTATTTTTTCCAAGGCACTTTGACGGGCCACCGATATCTACATTTCTTGATAAATTGTATTCCTGCATCACTAGAGATATTCCAATTGAAGAATGACAACAAATGTGGTGGCAACGAGATGGTGCTACTGCACATAACCATAATATAGTTACTACATTCCTCAATAATACCTTTCAAGACCGTTGGATTGGAAAGAGTGGACCTGTTCGATGGCCTGCAGGTTCTCCAGAACTCACGCCGCTGGACTTTTTCCTATGGGGATATTTGAAACGATGCTTGTAATACCGTTACTCCGGAAATGATGAGAGCCTCCTGTACTCGCGCGCTGATTCGGCAAGTACTGGCCAACATTTTGAACAATTTCTGTAGTACAATGTATTATTCAGAATGCATATGAGCCTGCAAATTGATATTCCATTTGTATTTCTATTTGCCATAATTCTGCATGCCATTCTAGCTACCATGATACATCATTGAATGATGAATGAAAAAGTATGTTGAACCAAAACAAACATTTTGAAAAACAAAAATTAAGGGTGGTTTCTCGAGGGTTGTTTGCCAGGGGGTGGATTTTGCTATGCTGCATGAACGAGCTTATGGTCTCCCACGACACGTATTTTTTTTCAATTTTCTTTTCTGTAAATAACTGCAATATCTGTTGGCCTAAAAGCTCTGGGATTTAAGGTGTATCTTAAATGATGCCATTAATTCAAGGTAGTAATTCCTTGTCAAATTTTGCGAAAAAAACAAATAAATGTATATTCTAACTTGCTTCGTTTTCAAATAACGGGGTGTCAAAGGTTTAATGAAAGATCGGTTTTTCATGAATTACTCAAAAGTCTTTTCGCCGATCTTGATTCAGCTCTGTGTATTTGTTAGCAGTAGCAAGGAGCTTTTTTCATAGAATTTGATTGCGAATTTTAATATCAGTGGTGTCGCAGTGGGTTACCTGGCTAATATTTATGGTAAAAATCATTGTACGCTATTGTTTTCCGCTAAGTTTGAAATCATTTGAAATAGCTGAACTTTATCGAAGCAAAGTCAGTGGCGTAGAAATGAGGGTAACGCATCATTAATGTTCGAAAATGTATGTAAAAAATATTTTTTTCAAGGCGTCATTTGAACAAACTTTGAAATGAAAATCTGTTGGTATATGATAGAAGAAGTATTCAAACTGCTAGTCAGTATGTTTATACCCGTAGAACAGCATAGGTATCAATGAAAAATAATTAAAACAGATGCTCAAAATGAAAACTTCGACTTGCAATACAACTATTAAGTCTTCTCCTCATTGACTGCGGCACACGTTCGAAAATTCCTTGGGAGTTGCGTATTACATTAGGATTATTCATAATTATATTCCTCAAGTCATTTACATTGACAACTGGTGTCGCATAAACAAACGATTTAAAATATTCCCAGAAGAAATCATCCAGAGGGTTCATACATCACACCATTGAGTCTAGCCTATGAGATGATCACCAAAAATTCCCGCCCAGACGTTCACCGAAAACTCCTGGGGGAATCCACTTTCTGCAGTAGTATGGGGATTCTAGTAGTCCCAAGAATGATTGTTATTAATGTTTATGATGGCATCGCATGAAAAACTTGCCTCATCTATGAATAAAACTTCAGACGTAAAACTGGGGTTATTTACAATTTTTTGAAGGAACCACTGACAAAAATCCAATCCTCTAGGGAAATCTGTCGGTAACAGTGCCTGCACCCGTTGCTTGTGGTATGGATACAATAAATTTGTATGCGAAACCTTCCAAACACTTCGATAACTGATATTGAACTGCGAAGCTAATATTTGGGTACTTGTTGAAGAATTTCCGTCAATTACTTCCTCTAACGGTAGTGTCATTATTTTCCAGAGGGTAACCTGGTTGATGTTTATGGTAAAAATCATTGTTTGCCACTGGTTTTATCTAAATTTGATATTTATCAGATTGAACAATTAAAAATACAATTTTCTTAAAATGCCGTGAATTTGAAATAGCTAAACATCGAATCAAAGTAAAAATTGCTATGTATTAAAATAAGAGAAACAAATTATTTACTTTTGATTCAATCACCTCTCAAACCCGACAAGGTTGACATAACTAATGACATTATTACCGAAATTACATTTATTTTTAGAGTGAACAATTATTCAATCTATTCTTTACAAGATAGTTTTTTTCGTAGAGTTTGAAAAGAATACCAGCGATGAGATGATTCTGATCGTTTACCACAGTAGAAGTCACTCGTATCGAGAAATTGTTTGAGCGTGCAAACACGATCGTATACTAAATGCTTTTCATTTAGGGACTTGCAGATGGAAGAACTGCAGAAGCCCGTCGACTTTATCGAGAACGATATCCTTACAGAGATATTCCAGCAGAAAGAAGTTCCACCAGCTTACATGCTAGACTGTGCTCGGATGAGCGGCTCGGATGAGCGTCCTGGTAGATGGAGGAAAATAATGACACCACAGTTAGAGGAAGCAATTCTTCAAAAAGTTGACGGCAATTCCTCAACAAGTTCCCTATAATTAGCTTCACATTTCAATGTCATTCATCGAAGTGTTTGGAAAGTTTTGTATACAAATTTATTGTATCCATACCACAAGAAACGGGTGCAGGCACTGTTACCGATAGATTTTCCTAGACGATTGGATTCTTGGGACTACGAGAATGCCCATGCTACTGTATAAAGTGGATTTCAGCAGGAGTTTTCGGTGAACGTCTGGGCGAGAATTATGGGTGATCATCTCATAGGTCCGCATTTTCTTTCTCATCGACTCAATGGTGTGACGCATAGACAATTTCTAGAAGAAACATTGCCAGAATGTGACATTTTAAAGAGTTTTTACGCTCACTAAATTTTTTTAGAGTCATTTTTAATGTTGCATCTAGGTGGCTATGATCAGACGTGAACTGATCTGAAGACCTCAGGTGATGTCAGAAAATTACAATCGCAAAGTTTCAGTGACTAGTACGATAGATAGAAATAAGACAAGTTAGCAAAATTACATTTCCGTGTCTAACTATTATTTTTCAAGTGGCGAGCATTTTTTGACAAGCACTTTCCGAAAAAAGGGTTTTTTGACGAATCTAACGATACTAATTCATTTGCAATTGGATTGAAAATAAGAACATAAATTAAATATTACTTAGGGAAATACTGGATAATAATTTATTTAATTTTGTCAAGTGTGCCATGGATAATAATTTCTTCACCTTCACTGTGGTGAATTTCTCCTTGTTGACGACACATTTCAGCTCGTTCAATGGTTTCTCTCAACACGTTTCGTAACATTTGAGGTGTTATACTTCTGAATGCCCGTAGAATTATTTCTACTAAGATTTCAAGAGTGGCTGGGGCTGTTGCATAGTAAATCTTTCCTTCAACATATCCCCAAATAAAAAAGTCGAGCACAGTGAGATCCGGTGAGCGGGCAGGCCACCGTACTCCACCATTGGTTGCAATAACTTGGTTATTAAAATGCTCTATTGGGTAATTAAGAACTTCTCTGGTATTATGAGGAGGTGATCCATCTTGTTGGAAGTGAATTCGTCGTAAAACTGCTGAAGGTAAATTATTAAGATGAACCTCGATTCCATTTTGAAGACCTGACCTTGAAACAATATTGGCCCAATTATTCTGTTTCCAACGAAACCAGCGCAGACATTGACGCCAAGCCTTTCTTGAAAATTGCCCTCTCTCAGTGCATGTTGATTTTGTTGGGCCCAGTACAGAGTATTTGCTTATTGAACATACCATTATTTGTAAATTTTGATTTGTCGGTAAATACAACTGTTGAGGTACCTAATATTTAAATTCTCGATATCCGTGATTTTTCAATATTTTTCTTGCTGATTCGTGACTTATCCGCATTTTTTGACTAATTTCTCTTGAAGAAACCGTTTTATCAACCTCAACTATAACAAGTACGTTAGTCTCGGTCTCTTCATTTATGATAAACCTCTGTACCGCCTCTCGATTTCCTTCTTGCCTAAAACGATTCTCAACATACGGAAAATACTGATGTGCTGGATGTTGCCGATTGAGATATCTCTGAGCATACAACTCAGCAGCATTCCTTGAATTTCTATGACATTCTCCAAATATTAATAACATATCAACTTTTTCACTTTGAGTATACATTATTTTGAAGAAAAATTAAACTAAAATTTAACGAAAATTAAGAAACTTTCACTATTTGCTCATAAAGCTTATGTCACTGTCATTACCTATGTGAGTGTCTTGTTTTCAAATAAGACTTGATAAAGAGAACTGCAGAATATTATGCATCATGGCTATCAATAGCACACTTGACAAAAGTAAATAAATTATTAGCCAGTATTTTCCTTAGTAATATTCAATTTATGTTCCTGTTTTTTATCCAATTGCAAATAAATAAGTATCGCTAGATTCGTCAAAAAATCCTTTTTTCGGAAAGTGCTTGTCAAAAAATAGCCGTCATTTGAAAAATAATAGTTAGACACGAAAATGTGATTTTGCCAACTTGTCTCATTCCTATCTATTATACTAGTCACTAAAACTTTGCGATTGTGATTTTCTGACATCACCTGAGGTCCTCAGATTAGTTTACGTCCGATCATGGCCACCTAGATGCAATATCAAAAGTGACTCTAAAAAAATAAGGTAGGCATAAAAACTTTTCAAAATGTCACTTTCTAATCCAGAATTTGAAAATTCAAAGCCGGAGCCATTTCCGGTGAAACCGGAAGTGTTCAGTTATTTCCACTTTCGATCGTAAAAGGAACCATTACATCCCTTTTCAATGGGAAATTTTTTAAGGCATTTTTCACAATTGGATCACCCTTATCCCTCTACCACTATTGATGACGTCGACCAATCAGAGGACAACCGGTCAAGACAAACAGACAAACAGACAAATGCTGCCGAAGAGGTGTCTTGATAAGTTTTTGAACGGGAGAACAGATCTTTATCAACCTTTGAACAGGGCTGAAGAAATCTCGATCAGTTTTTATCAGGATGCGGAAGGGTTTTGGTCAATTTTTTTCAAGAGATCCATCAGGTTTTGAACGGCTGACTCTGATTATTTGTCGTCATTGAAAGTCTATATTCAGGCTGAAAAGGGAAACATTCTCAATTGAACATTGAATAGGAACATGTTTCTGAAACTTGAAAACTCTACGACAATAACGAAGTTATTTTTTGTAATATCTAACAGCCAAAGCCACGCTGGACATTGAACTACATCTGACAGTTATTGTTAAAGGACCCCTCTCAAAAAAAAGTAGGAATTTGCATTTTTATTCAGATATTCATTTGATTTACCATTAGAGCCTTAATTAAGGACTCATATAGATTAATGAGGTGAAGGAGAATGTTTTCCAAAAAGAAATACTCACCAGAAATTATTTGTAACATCCTGTTCATATCATCATATAAATCAATATTTAGGCATCCTCTGAAATCATGGATTTACATTCACGATGGACTAGTATCAACTTCGGGAGACTATATTCCATACTCTTTGAACAAATGTACTGGAATGTATTGATGGAACGAAAATATCAGCAATATAAATTCAGAACGAAATACGGAAAAGTTGATGAAACAACTGATGAACTGTAGGAGTAAAGCCAACTGAAATTAAAATTAAATTACGGGATCAATCAGTCATGCAATTGCAACACCCACACTTCTCATAAAGGGCTTTCAAAACGACGACGAGTTAACTTCATTATGTCTATTAACTTACTAACTGTGAAGCTATGGCACACAATGTCCAATATCCGATGTAACTGAAAAAAGTTTTTTCATGAAAATAAAATTGAAATAAACAATTTTGGAAACCCATGACAGTACATTCATCATGTTCTGTTAACTCCAGAGTATATGAAATAATCATCATGAATATTTTCATACTGAACCATTCTCTATTGATTAAAACTCGGAGCATTGTACGTGCTATCCATAAAAACGCACTGAGTGGTGATTTTCCGATGAGTCCACTACAAATTTTCCTTCGACAGTTGAATAAAAAATCAAAATAATTAATAAAAAAAAACTTTTTAAAGACAAACTTTCATTCAAATGCGCTAAAAACTGAAAAGTTTTCAGTTAGAATACAAAAGCGACAAGCTTCTGAATCCAAAACTCACGGAATAACCCACGTCGCACATCCAAAGCAATTATTTTTTAATTTTCGGCGCATTCGAATAAAAGCTGGTCTTTAAAAAGTTTTTTTTTAATAATTTTATTATGTGCATTTTAGTAAGTACGCCTCAATCTATGCATTTCTGTTGATGCATCGTCATTATGACGCGTTTCTTCTGTAAGTTCTGAACTGTCTAGTTCTTCAATGAGGAGACCATATTGAGATAAACTCATCCGCCATACTGAAGCTGCCATCTTAAATTCATAAATTATTACAAAAAACCAATAATCTTCGACTAAATTCATAATCTCCGACCCCGGAGACCTCCACATACCGATTGTTAATAGAATCGGACCATAATCACAGGGATCGTCCGCCATCTTGGAGCCGCCAGTTCGATTTTATGGATTTTGACTAAAAAATCATAACTTCGACCCCGAAAACCCCCGCTGCCAATTTTAAAATCGGATCAACATTGCAAAACTCGCCCGCCATCTTGGAGTCGTCATCTTGGAGCCGCCATTTCGAATTTGTATATTTTGAATGAAAATTATTACCATAATCACACAGATCTTGGGCCCTCTCAGAGCCGCCATTCTGTTTTTTTCTCTAACAAAAATTCCATAATGCATTGTCACAGGAACTTTGAACACCTGCCAAATTTCACGTAAATCGGGCAACTAGAAGTGGGTCAAATTTAACACTTAGATTTGAGTACAGACAGACACCGGGACAGGTGAAACTAAATAAAAGCTTGTAATGTAATGAAAGGGAAAAATCACCATTGAATCAGTATCCATTGAGAATAATAATTTGTGGAGGAAAATTGTCTAATGACATTTTTCATCGGCAAGATGCTAGAGAAGTCGGATGACGCCGTTATCATAATGCCTTTGTAGCCCTTGGTTCGGATCCCTACGGACTGCAGTTCATCAACAAAACTGGAGGAATACCTTTGGATAGCTTTCCGAATTATCAATTCTTATTGAGATTTCAATCCTGTACTGTAGGGATACCAAGGTGTAGGCAAGTGAGCAGCCAGTCAGCCCTATTCTGAAATAGTAGCTGCACCATCTGAACCAAAGGGACAATTGAGAAGTTGAAATATAGCTGCAGACATCTTGAGCTGATGATATCAGAACCATAGAAACGACTCAAAGTTTGAAGGGATCTCTGATTTCCGATACATGTCAGTGCAGCCACAACAAGTTTTTTTTTCTCTCAGGTTTCGTGTAATTAGTGAACAATTCGAGAACTCATTTTCCCTTCCTGAAGGAGACAAAGCTTCTGACTATATTCCATGTGTAATGTTCAGTTCTCAATCACTGTACTGAATATGGAATAGGGAGTAATCTCATTCCCTTTCCTCTCCTCTTCGTTGTTAATTCGAGGCTGCATTGGAATCACAGCATACAACGTTTCTTTTTAGATGTCTCAGAAATTCATGATATTTATCTTTTCCCGAGTATTTTCCATATTGGTTATACTATAGTTCTCCTAACTCATATAATAATTTGTTCATTCGCATAGGATCCACGAATGAATGGGCCAGCCTTTCCTGTATACATTTCGTGACTTCGAAGCATTCACTATGAATTCGTTTTCAGTAGATCTCATGGACTTTTCATCTATTCTTTTATCCGATAATATTGATAACAAAGTCAGCATACTTAACGACAACATAACGGCGTTGTTCGACTTCCATGCCCCTTTGAAAACTATCAGGATGAGTCGACCAAAAGCTCCCTGGATTACCTATGTTCTAAAAAAAAGGATATCACTCAGAGATCGGGCTCTTGAAAAATATAATCATACGGAAGAAGTGAGACATTGGATCCACTACAAAGATCTGAGAAATGAACTACTTGGGAAGAAAAAGGCATACCTCCAGTGCAAAATCAATAACAATGGAAACAATAAAAATCTCTGAAAGAAGCTACAGAATTTGAAAATGCATTCTAAAAATGTAACCCATATAATTCTGATATTCAGAAAGTCCTTCTATCTATTAAATCTAAAGCATATGGGGTCGACAAAATCAATATTGACATGTTATTGTATTGCTGCCCTATAATTCTTCCTATTCTCTGTCACGTCTTCAACTTCTGTATCGATAACAATGTCTTCCCTTTTATCTAGAGAAAAACTTTCCTTATTCCTCCACCCAAAACAAAGGACTCCAACTCACTTCGTCCTATTAGCATTCTGTGTACCTTATCTAAAGAGTTCGAGAAAATAATTTTCCCCCGAATTATGTGCCACCTCGGCTATAACGAACGGCTTAATGACTAGAAAGGTTTCGTTATAAGGGGTGTTCGATATGAAGAAAATATGCAGTACATGCATCCCGGTAGATTTTTTTTCGTATCAATTGACACGACACTCTTCATTTTTTGAGACCATAATCCCGACAAATTTGTGCATTTGCGCACCCACTGTCGAATTTTCTAATTATTTCCAGCTTAACCGACAAAGTACTAGCCTTCCTGCATGCTTTTTTCAGTAGGGATATTGGTACAATGCAGTTGAACACGTACTAATACTACGCCACGTATCTAACAAATGCCTAACAGAGAAATAGGGGAATCTCACCGGTCGACTGCGGTCGTAAAATTTCGCAAATTATCGGCACTTGATTGAACAATCTTTCCTCGGTAGTTCTTTATAACCGAGTTTGACTGTATCTTGTAAGTGACTGAAATTATCCACCCACTTTGTTATTGTAGTATATTCATTCGTTATTAGTGAAATCGTGCATGTACTTTGCTAGTGTATGATTCAGTACACATGGTGAGAGTTTGTAACTTTTTGTTGTATACCTGAGTATTATATAACTCACAATGTTACGAGCTCGAAAACGTCGTCGGTCGGGTGCGAATCTTTCTCGTAAAACCAAAAAAGCCCGACAGGAAAGTGCACGTCGCAAAACTTAGTCTCCGGCATCGCGACAGAAACGATTGCAACACGTTGAAGATCAAATTCGTTTAGTTATAATAGCCAATCACCCACAAAAAAATTACTGTCCTATAATCTTAACTAAAAGGTGTAAAATAAAAAAAGATAATTTAAACAATCAACAAACCTGACTGCGTTGGAAGTTTACTTTAAAAAAGATGGAAACAAGGAGACCAGAAAATATTGTCAGAAAATTATGTTTTGCAACGTTTACTATTAAACTTAATACTGTAAACAATCTCACGCAGTCGGAGGCAATAATATATCATCATTGTTGAATATCAAGGAAGATGCCTCCGACTGCGTCAGAATGTTTACAGTATTAAGTTTAATAGTTAACCTTTCAAAACATAATTTTCTAACAATATTTTCTGGACATCTTGTTTCCATATTTTTATGCAGTCTGGTTTTTGGATTTTTAAATTAACTTTTTTTTCGAGTAGATATATCATAGAAGATCGGTTAGTTCACTTGCTTCTTGCAAAGTCTCCGAAATCCAATTATGTCTCATAACTCAATCCAGCAAACTTATTTCCATTCCTTCTCCTGCTGCTTCTTTCGCTGCGTGAAATTAAAATAAGACGTTTATTCATCTTTTGGTGACATTTGCACAACACGGGTTTTATTGTTCCTTTTCGAATGAAAAATATTTTGCTTTGTCAGCTATGTTTGTCCCTTGGGGGTTGATATCATGATATTAATATTTGGCTTATAGCTTTGGGTTCGGAAAATGGAAAATCGAAAATACCGGATTCATCATTCTGAACTATTATGTGTTGTTGTGTTCCACTACAGATTTCCAGGTTGTTGATAGAGTTTTCGACCGAGTGCTCCTGGTTTATGGATCTTGGGACAATACTATAATTTAGGACACTTGCACTGATATCGAAAATTGAACTCTGGTGTAGTTTACCTACTGATGATGATAACTTAGGTGTGAAGTGAGTGAGAATGAGGAAGCGGTAACTTGTGTAATTTTTGATTGTGTGACACCACAGCGTCTAGCCAGTATTCTTGGACTGATATATTCTCTCACTTCATTTTCGATAGGTGAATTGTTGATGTTCTAAGTAGGCTTCTATAGTGACCTAGTTGGTCCACTGGTGATTTTCTTGTAGCTGCATCATCTGAGTCTTTGGAATTCATGATTACTGTTGCATTGTCTCCGTCTTCTTGAGAGATTGTGATATCCTCATCTCTTCGGGAAGCCTTCAGTAATATATTTCTCTTTGGTGGTATGTCTCTGTCATCTTAACTCCGTATGATTAGTTGTAAGTTACTGATTATGATCTCAACTGGTATGCATGTCAGTATGATAGCATAATTGGAACCTTTGGCTAGAGCCCTTGGGAAGATCTCGTCAAGAGGATAATCTGACAAATTGTGAACCATTCCGTTGGGGACGTTCTTGGGTTTTTCTAATTGTGCTGCGATGGTTGAACTTCTTCCTCAACAGTTATGTGACTGATTAGTCCAGTTGGCTTCCAGTCAGTTTGCTATTTATACGTCCATAGAAATGCAAAACTCGTTTTTTTTTCGGGATGTTCTTTGTGACCGATATCTCTTGGTGCTTATACATCATTGTGCATCTGGAAATGACCTTCGGGAATCTGGAAATCATTCAATGATTACCCAAGAACCTTTCATCATAAAACATAAACATTAGGGTTAGATTTAACGGGAATTAAGACCAGTGAGTAAAAGCAAAACATCAGCGATAAAAAAATTGTTTTACTCCCTGGTCCTAATTCCCGTTAAATCCAACTGTATTGATTTCGTGTGACGATCATCAATAAACCCTAGGGTTAAAAAAGGGTAGGTAGATGTATGGATCAAATATTTTACAATAATATATACAAATTACATCCATCATTCTCGGAACAAACTTCATTGACCACTATTCCAATATTTTTCAAATAAGAAATAGATGTCACTGATTTATTATGAAAAATTTGAAATGAAAACTCCAAGAAGTGGTCGTATTCGCAAATATATTTAACTAAAACCTTATTAGGGACAACACATTAGAATCAGAATATGGGTGGGTGATCAGATAGAAAATGATATGAATAGCGGAAGCGATCATAATATCAATGAACAAACGCAATCAAATGAAAACAAGATTTAAAAAATGCAGTTGAATATGTAGAAGATTTTTATGATATCGGACACTACCTAACCCACAACTAGGATGATCAAACATTTTTAATAACAAAAACAATGAGTCTAGAAAGAACGAGTGAGATGCATGTCAACAATATATGCGATTGAAAATCGGCAATGCACCAGAAATTGGCAGAAAAGAATATATATATATATATATATATATATATATATATATATATATATATATATATATATATATATATGTATATATATATATATGAAAAGGATCAGATTATAGATAGCGACACCTATAATCTGTGTGTTGAAGCTTAGACCTGTCATCGTGGAATTTTGAAGACACGAGATTTCGTGCAACATCAATAGGTCACCGACAGATGCCAGCATAGACCAACCCACGACACTAATAGTCGTACTCCTATTTGCGTTCACGCAAAAACAAATCAATATCGAGAATAAGAGAAATCTGTTTCGAATCCAAGAGAGACCACCATCCGTCTACAGCCTGTTTCATGGTTTCCCAATCATCAGGACGGCCTGTGGTCTCTTTCAAATTCGAATCAGATATCTCGTTAGTTATTACCTTCGGTACGTACAAAAATGTGAAAAGGATCAGATTATAGATAGCGACACCTATAATCTGTGTGTTGAAGCTTAGACCTGTCATCGTGGAATTTTGAAGACACGAGATTTCGTGCAACATCAATAGGTCACCGACAGATGCCAGCATAGACCAACCCACGACACCAATAGTCGTACTCCTATTTGCGTTCACGCAAAAACAAATCAATTATCGAGAATAAGAGAAATCTGTTTCGAATCCAAGAGAGACCACCATCCGTCTACAGCCTGTTTCATGGTTTCCCAATCATCAGGACGGCCTGTGGTCTCTTTCAAATTCGAATCAGATATCTCGTGTAGTTATTACCTTCGGTACGTACGAAAATGTGAAAAGGATCAGATTATAGATAGCGACACCTATAATCTGTGTGTTGAAGCTTAGACCTGTCATCGTGGAATTTTGAAGACACGATATTTCGTGCAACATCAATAGGTCACCGACAGATGCCAGCATAGACCAACCCACGACACCAATAGTCGTACTCCTATTTGCGTTCACGCAAAAACAAATCAATTATCGAGAATAAGAGAAATCTGTTTCGAATCCAAGAGAGACCACCATCCGTCTACAGCCTGTTTCATGGTTTCCCAATCATCATCATATATATATATATATATATATGAACTGAAGTTTAGGAAACACGAAAAAACAATTTTATGTTTTCTTTGAGGTTGCAGTGAATAGGTAATGGTCAATGTGAAGAGGACTCTTTGTTGAATTGTCGAGCTTTCGAAAAACTTTATTTCATTAATAAGACATCTGAAAAAAACAAAATCACATAGTAAAAATGCTCTTTTTTATATAAAAACGTACTAACTGGAGGTTGCTAACAGAAAAATATCGGGCACATCATAAATAAAATCTTAAGTATCAAATTGTAAAAAATATCTCAAACTAATTGAAAAATCTCATGTTAACTATGCAAATTCGAGGCGTGATTGATGGAAATAAACACGTGGTGATCTCTGCCATGGATCATCGAGAAAGGACCGAAATATCTCGAGTGCTGGTAGAAGGATCTGCTACTAATAGTTCAAGTATTTGTTTTTCCGTAACATTATCCCCCCTTGTTCTATTTGCACCACAAGGGTGTTTACTGAATTTAAAGGACCCCGTTTCCTTCAATTGTCAATGCACAGCTTCAAAAGTAGTGAAATGTGGATGATGTCTGTTTGGATATCTATGTTGATATAATTCAGCAGCGACAGCATTTCCCCCTGTTTTACCATAAACGAAATGTCTGTATATTCTTCAGCTGAATAATCCATTTCGAAACGATATTCACTGACTGAAATGATGACAGATGACTTGACAATAATACAAGCTGATTTATGTTACTGTCGATTATGTCTAATGTAAGTATCGATATATCAGTGTGTTTCTACCGGGAACAATGAAAAAAGGCTACGTTTCTTTTTAGTTCCAAATTTCGTGTATGTTTTATGCGTTGATCAATGATGTACTGAACAGCTACCACGAACTAGCATGAAAAGCTCGACTTTGCAACTAGTTATCACGAATTGAAAGAAATCATTTAAGTAGATATCAATACACAATAATTGTTTTTCCTCATCAAAAACATGTTGATTGGATAATATTTTCTTGAATAATTCAATCAGAAATGGCTTTGATAATGATACTCCAACATGAACTTCAACAAAACAAGAGTACTTATCTTCAGTTTTTGACAAAAAATATTTCAGACCTCAACTCTTATCTAAGTGGAGTATTATGAATTTGATGTTGGGTTTGTTTGTCAGTTGGTCTGTCAAAACAATAATATGCAAGGAAGTATGGTAACATATCAGTGAATCCACGACATCGATTCGATCAAATAATATGATGAATGGAAAAATGGAGGTATCCATCTCATTCTGACTAACCCGTACTATGTTTCCGATTCTTCCAACATTGAAAAATGTTCAGGAGGTTGACACATCTTCCGATATGTTGAAGAAATTAGCATTTGTTATTGCATATAGGAAATTATGTCTCCACTGAGGACCTATCTTCAGTTTTTCTGAATCATCTCAGAAACCTCCACTTTTAGGTACATGAAATATTAGGACTTTTAGGTTGAGTATCGATGAGCCCAACTGATGTCAAACGCTCATTCACTTGTCCCAACAAAATATAGAGGAACATTTGACCACATACCATCGTAACTACGGCACTGGTTAGTGTACCAAGTTAAAAAAAAAATCCTTCAGGAATTTTGGAAAAAATTAAATCTAAATTTTTTTCGTATTTTCGACACCCTGTATCTCAGAGGTGAGGATTCTGTAGTCAGAGTTTAGCGGTCTTATTCTGACTCACCCTATATATATATATATATATATATATATAGGGTGAGTCAAGATACTACCTTTCTTCTCTCTCTCTCTATATATATATATATATATATATATATATATATATATATATATATATATATATATATATATAGTATATATATATATATATATATACATATATATATATATATAGAGAGAGAGAGAAAGGTAGTATCTTGACTGGATTAATTGGCACAAAAAGGTGAATTTGGAAATTTTCAGTAACTGAAGATTATCCTTGGGGTTGCAGTCATATAATATATCCCCCTGATAAAGTAAAACTCTTGTTTAACTTTTCGAGCTTTCGAAAATTTTATTTTATTTTTCTAGACATTAATGTGAGGTTTGTATAAAAAAATAGCTGATGCATGTCCTTAAACATCATAGGAAGAAACAAACAAAAAGAGTTGTTTTTTTTTGGTACTGGAATGTTGGATACATTGAAAAACATTGGCGAAAATACAAAAACAACACACACACAATATTGACTGTAAAAAACTGGACTATACTTGAAGCACGAATTTGTTCATGTGCTCCGGTTATACATAATTTACTTAGTTTAAACAATTATTTCTCGTTGAACAGTCACACATGGTTCAGTGTAAATTAAATTGAAAAAAATTATATTTATTCCCTTCTGGTATTAACAATGATATGTTTGAGAATTTGGATCATTTACTCAGAAGTATTTTGGATGCATGCTCAACTAGAGAGATATATTAAGAATGTTAACTTTTTTGGTCTCTAAAGTTCAGATATCATTTTCTTCAAATAACTTCCTGTTTGACCTATATATCACTTATTATTCTTGAAATTTTGTATATCACTTTGGACTGAAACTCCAAAGGAAATATTTTTTTCGTCATGAAATTTTTTCCCATTGGTATTTTTATTTGAAAATGTAATAGTTACTTGTTCATCATTCAAAGCTGTTGCAAATTTTCAGAGAGATTTTTAACATAAGGTATTTTATTATAGATTTGGATTTGGATATTAATTTTTCTGGACGTATTTTTTTTATATTCTGGATAAAAAATTCAAATGATCTTGTTTTTTAATTCCTTAAAACATATTTTTTCTTCGTATTCATTGAATACAATTCCAACTAATCTCCAAAATGAATCCTTACTGGATCTCGACATCTATCAGATTATCATAATTATCAGTTGTATGGATAACAGAATAAAAATATTGTCGATCGATTCCATTTTTCCATGCATCAACGTCAAAGAGGATAGACAAAAAGACAGAATTTTCCAGTTACTCTGAAATGACTCAACGACCGATAAATTGCTATATTTTTATTCCGTCTTGAACATGTCTCTTTTATATTTTCATATTTTTCTGCATCATTAAAAATAATGAACATTGAAGTAAGGTGTTTTCTGAAAGAAAAAACTTGTCCTTTTATTCCGCATCATTCATAACTGTCACCTGCATTTTCTCTTTTCGCTCTCCCATACTCTTTTGTCGAGAAAAAGTTACTTTGTCATGCTGCGTATCAAATTACGTGATTTGTTTCTGAATTACAATGGAATGTTACGCCAGGGATTGGAATGATGGATGTCAGATGTCTCATGAAATGGTGCAATATCCCGAGAGCGCGCATACGGAGTTTCAGCGTTACATATAATTTGAAAAATAGAAAATTGTATGCAAGAAGCTTTTCATCAGTTTGTTAGAGCATCATCCTGAATCATTCGGAGTAAAAAAATACTCTCGATAAAAAAAGGATTCATATTCAGGAAAGATGCATTTTTGTCATTGATATAATTCGATTTTTTTTCAAAACATTTCTTCACAATAAGTTCCAGATCAGGATTTATGCCACTGGTTGCTTCACACACTTGCAATTTCTGATTCACGAAAAAAGGATGTTTGGTATTATTTCTGCATAAATATGGACCACGTTCAGTCCATTAACATTACCGAGTTTTACAGAATTCGGTACATACCTTGGTGCCAGTATTTGTATAATAATCCTGTTTACATTTTCTTCATCATTCATATTATCAGTTAGTTGAAAAAACCAAATACATTGCATTCTCCTGATCGAAAAAAATATCAACCAGATTTTTTCTGTTGTATTTGTTTCTCTGATAGAATCAAAAACCACCTAGGTGTATCAGTGGATCAATATTTTGGTTGAAATGGCTCAGCCCCAAGATTGTACGCTGGATCTACACGACTCACATACGCCCAATTATTACGTACGGAGCGTATGGTGGCAAGATACAGCATCCGGTAAATCAAAATTGCAATTAGTTAGGGTACGAAGACTTGCCTGTCTTGCGACAACAAGTGCAATAAGGACGGCACCCTCTCCTGCACCTCTTCATTGAACACACACGAGCTACGCAAAGCCATCGCTCGCTTGAGGAGCTCCAACCAATGGCGGAATGTATGGACATTCACGATTATGGAATCTAACGGCAAAGGACTGTCCACTCCTTGATATGTCGGGGGACAGTTCTCAACCATACGATCCAGCAAAAGGCTGCAGTCAGTCATTCCCGATAGTGTGATCTCCACAGATAGCTCCAGGATGGGTGAATCAGCCAGCGCCGGGGTATACGGGCAATCTCCAAAAGCTGAACTCTACTATGCCCTGGAAAATTTTGTTTCAGTATTCCAGGCAGAAGATTTTGCCATACTCGCCTGTATAAAGCCGGTGTCTCGCGTCGTGAGACTGGTCGACTCGCATAGGTTCGAGACTTGGCAAGCCTAAGGCTCGTCCGTTTCCGAAATGTCGGTGATTCTACAATCATCAAAGGCGTGTGGCTCGACCAGCTGGCTCGTACTGTATGGCAAGTTTGCCAAGTCTCGCGCCGTGAGATACCGGCTTAAGAGAAAATATCAACAGAGGCTACCACGGCCAACAAATCAAGATATGCACGGACAGCTAAGCGGCGATCAATTTTGGACAACCAACTGCTGATTGTGGCAGGTGCAGGAAGAGCTAGATTGAAAGTTTCTCTCACATATTTGTAGGCTTTGCTACTATAAAACTGTAATGTGATAGCAAAGCTTCGAAGTTCAGCTGGGAATGTTTGTTTTGTAATTTTTTTCTTTCCTCTTATTTTAGAATTCGTGATTATTCTTTTTACGAGTGCACTTAGGGTACCACTTACAGATGCTTCCAGTGCAAGAGTAGCCTCCTTTGATAAAGCAAACTTCCTATTGACTTCACGAATTACTTGTGACAAAGTTTTGACCTTCATCTTCCTTCTAAAACTTGTTTTTCTGGAATTTTTCAGCTTTGCTGTCAATAGATTTAAGCGATTCGCCAGTACCCTGTTCCGTTGCTTCAGATTTTCAGTATCCGGTAATAGACTGCAATTAAAAAAAAGATTAGATGAACAGTTCGGAGCTGAATCTGCATTACGTAATCTACAGTCCACATTTGATACAATACATGGGTGCATATAATAATAGGTACCTACCTATAATTATGTATTGTCTTCATGATTCGTCTTTTAGTAGGGGAATTTCCAGAAGAAAGTGGAGAATTATTAGGAAGTTTTCTTTTTTTCACTCCAGTCTCGGATGAACTCGAACCCGAAGATACTTCTTTCATGAATCTCCTTTTTGATCTTTTACCTTGATCTTCGAATGAACAACTTGGCTCCACACTACAAATTTCATCATTGTTAATATGTGTTTTAGTTTTTAGGTAAATGTTCAAATTATCGTATTCCACCTCACAAATCATTGGATTTTAACATTTTGACTTGGGATTCGTAATCAGGCGGCAAATATACATAATTTGCACTGAATCTCAATTCAATGGGAACTGTATTATGATAGATGAACATTTACCAATATTTGTGTTGTGAATCCAGTAAAAACTTACACAGTGAGACTTTTCCGAAAACTCAATGGTGGCCCGGGTTCAATTGGTCTACTTGGAAGGTTTTGAGATGGTATAACTCCTGGTGTTAATACTTTACGTTCATGTTTTTCAATAAAGTCTTCTTTTTTGAAATGATCAGAGCATACAAATTTTTTTGAACCAGGTGCTGTTGGATCCCTTCCTATTGCCACCAACCACTGCTTTTGATTAGATTTAGGCACTCCATAAAATAGAAAAACCAATCGATGACGCCACATTCCTCATAACTAAGGAGTTTCAATATTTACTTATGGAATGAATTAAGACATCCAAGAGTGTTGCGGTAGGTGTAAGGACAACCAGGCACGAAACAACGCGGCATCTTGAATGAATGTCCACTAAACTAATTAGTAACTTTGGAAATAAAATTTGCTAACTAGATTCCAGTGGTACCAACATTAAATGGGAGTCTAATGGCGTCGCCCTATGTGGTTCCATTTTGATCTCGGTATGTGATATCTACTTATTTTATGAGGTCTGTGGTTAGGACACAATAAGTGGAATTGTAACTTCCATGATAATGCGAGTGTAAGATCAGAGCAAATCGAATAACCACACGTTGAAGATTGTGAAGAAAATTGTGAAGGCTATAGAAAATTTAGTGGATTAAATAATTTTAAACAATCCTTTTCAACATGAATACCCCACAAGAGGTTATCTTGACGATGGAAGATAGTGACTAAAGTTTATCTTTCAGTCGCAGATGATTCCACATCTGATTTTATGAACATCCTGTTTATATTTTCAACAAATCAAAATTGATCTGTTCATTCAGAGAGTTAACAGAGGATCTTTCAAAGTGTGATTTATTTCAAAGATTTCGAGTAAATTCAAAAGAGTTCCCTTGGAGCAAATGTGTAAAACTTTAAGGTCTTGGTTAATATCAAAGTGGTGTTTAGAATTTAGGATATGGTTGGCGAATGAACTTTTTGTGTTGTAGGATTCAAGATCCGTGTTTATAAATTTCTCAATGATTTTGGTATGTTCCGAAACCCTTATATGGATCCTACGGCCACTTTGACCAATGTATTGAGAATTGCAATTAGGATGAGAACAAGAGATTTTCTATACCCCTGATTTATATAAAAGTGGCGTTTTGTCTTTAGTGTTTACCAATTTACCACCTATATTGTCAGTGGTGTAGAAAGAGATACAAATATTCTCTTTGTACGGCAAAAATATTTTGTAGTCATAGGATCTTTACCAAGGAAGGAATGACAAAAATTTATTTTAGGATGTTGTAGAAGTGAAAGACTTAGGTTCAATGATTTATGTAAGTTTTTTTTATAAATTCCATGAATTATGTGGGCAGGGAACCCATTGTTGTTGGCAATTTGTTTATTGTGTTTAGTTCTCGATTGAAATTGTCTGCGTTTAATGGATTATTAAATAATCTATGAAATAGAGAGTGGAAAGCAAACTTGTGTTGATTAGTGTGTAATGATGAAAAGGGGATTATAGAATCAGTATGTGTGGGTTTGCGGTAGATGGAAAAATTAAATTTGTTGTTGTCCATATTAATTGAGAGATCCAATCCATACTTGCCTGTATAAAGCCGGTGTCTCGCGTCGTGAGACTGGCCGACTCGCATAGGTTCGAGACTTGGTAAGCCTAAGGCTCGACCGTTCCCGAAATGTCGGTGATTCTACAATCATCAAAGGCGTGTGGCTCGACCAGCTGGCTCGTACTGTTCGCCAAGTCTCGCGCCGTGAGACACCGGCTTGAGAGAAAATATCAACAGAGGCTACCACGGCCAACAAATCAAGATATGCACGGACAGCTAAGCGGCGATCAAGGCCCTCACATCATACAGAGTCAGTTTGCTGCTGGTGTCTGAATGCATTGTAGTATCTGCGAAGGTTGTCCATCGCCAATAAGGTAAAGCTACTGTGGGTTTCCGGTCATACATAGTTTCTAGATCATGAAGCGTTTCAACGATGAAGGGAATCCTGGATGTACAATCCCAGGATGCATGTAAAGAGACTCCTGGCATGAGACAATCAAAATTCCACATCGAAGGCCCTTCTAGCAGGAGGTCCAAGACTCTGCTCACACTGAGCAGAAAGGAAATCAGAATAGTGGTAGGGCTCCTCACGTGGCACTGCCATTTAAACAAGCACCTCAACATAATATTTATCATGGATGATACTGAATACAGGTGGTACTTGGAGGATGGGGAGTCAGCCTCACGGAATGCCCAGCAGTGGCAGCAATACGGAAAGCGCACCTCGGGAGTATCGTTCTGAACCCGGATAATGTGAGAAAGGTATTGATCAGAAGGCTGGCCTCCTTCGCTCGCGAAATAGAATACCTCCAAATCAGAACCAATTCCCAGCAGCGGTGGGTGCATAACGGGCCCGATAGAGAGGCCTACATGCTGATGGTTCTGTCCGCTCACATACTCCCATTTTATTCATCTGGCCATATCATCTACACAGTAATTAGACTGAGGGAACTCATTTATAGATTTTACCAGATTTGGATTGAATGGAATAACAAAAAATTTGTCTATGATGCCATGACCGAGTCTATAATAAGAAAGAACTTTAGAATCTTCATTTCATGTGAATAATACAGAACTCTTTGATAAATATAATGTTGGGAAAATCTGGCGTTTCAACACTCCTGATTCATACAACATGCATATAATACGTATATTTCAATATTCTTTATCAAAACAAAGTTTCCTGGACAATTTTCTTAATAGAAGGACTTATATGTATAGTCGATCGGAGCAACGCTTTTTGATAAAAATGCACTTTTATTCGACGACATCCAACCCGAGCGACAATCATTATCTGAAATGAAAAAATTTTCAAAACCGAAATAGTAATGATAACGTTAATTCAGTAGCATTTCTAACTGGGATAATAATAACAAATATTATAAGTCTTAGCCAAAAAGTATAGTACTTTTTTGAAAGTTTCATTCACAATTTTGAAAGCACATATTTTTTCAAATGAAATTGTAAGTTCTGTAGATTCATGGTGTTTCTGAACTAACAAGGTACTCCATTATGAACTATTTGAATGGACTTTCGGGACATATTCCATTGCAAACCTGAAAAGAAATGTGGTTTATGCATGATGGCGTTCCCCCTAATTCTACTTTGATTGTGGAGGACCACCTGAACCAGATTTTTTCCCAATGGATGGATTGGTAGAAGAAGGCCATATTCATGGCCAGCGCGGTTTCTGGATATGAATCCATTGGATTTTTTCTGTGGGGGCATCTCAAAAGCCCTGTTTACGCTACACCAATTCGATCCTGAAATGCTATTTCAAGTAGGTACCCACGGGGTGTCTTCGCAAAATTCGAAAATGTATTGAGAGAGAAGGGGGTCGAGCAGTTTTTGTAGTGGACATTTCATTTCTGTTTGCTCTTCAGGATTGCGATTGATATTTACGCTATGAGTTTTGTTAGGTAAAAGTCTTTGCATTGTTAAAATTTGTAATTCATATTTAACCCATTATTTCTATTGTCATTGAAAATTACTCTTTTCAAATAATGCTGGACGTCTCAGGTTGGATGTCGTCGAATAAAAGTTTCAGAAATCGTTGCTCCGATCGACTTTACACACGTGTCCTTTTATTTCAATTTATTCACAATCCAATAACATATCAAAGTCTTCAACAGTTAACTTTAACTCAAATCAAAATCAACATTCGAATTCTAACTATATGATTGTAAAGTAAGTCACAGCCAGTTCAACCCTGGTCTCCAAATTTCGAGCGATAGTGATGATTCTCGCGAGATTTTGTCTCAAATAATTTGTCCATTTTAATACAAAGTGGAACTTCCGTATATTCCTTTTATTGAAAGTGCCTCTACTGTTTTCATTTCTAATATCAATGCTCGAACGATTCACTCAGGATTAACTGTGATTTCCCCAGACCGTATTGAAATTGAGATATAAAACAATCAAGGGAATGACTGGTTGACGTTTATTCTACACTACTGGCAGGAAATAGTCCATTACTCTGCCACCATGTTTGGAGCGACTTGAACAGTCAGGCATACGACCTTCATCTTCTACTAAGGTGAAGACTTTCGTAATAACTTTTCGAAAATGACGTGACAATTTGTGTGCGGGAAAAATTCGAAAAATCCGGTGGTGAATTTCCTTTGTGAACATTCCGATAAGTTTATTCGAAATCTTTGCAGTGATTTGATCCCCTTTCACATGTGAAATAAGTACAATATTTTGTGCAACCTCTAGTTAGTTTGGTTGTGGAGTATTTCCCGAAATATATAGTGTGATTCAAAGTCAGAAGTCAGAGAGAGTGTTGTGAATATTGTGGAAAGGGAAGTCATTAGTGGTAAGTTGTTTATAACTGGGGAGTGTGTATTTCACCATATTTCACATAATTAATGGATACCGAAACAGTCAATTGACTGTTTCGATCAGTTGCTGAAGGAGTGGATAGTTTCATAATAAGATGAAATAGGCTTTTTTGGATGACACATTTACATAGAGTTCAAGTTTACATGGAATTCATGGAGAAATGCCAAAAAAGTGGACATAAGTCTTCAAGTCCACCTATTGTGGACGTTACTACTTCAATCAATCAATATTAAGGAAATTTGGTCCAGAAATACTCGGTTTTATATAGTTTGCGACCATTATTGGGAAATAATGAGTCATTCGAAATAACTTTTTGAGCTTTTGTCAGAAGAAGACATACACAGGAATAGAAATTATCAATGAACAGTTTTGGTAACAGTTATTCAGGGTTATTCATTGGGAAATGCGCATACAGAAAGGGTAGATGGAGGACACCGAGTTGCTTCTAAATAATCTATATTTTATAGGTTTATCGTTCTTCATAATGCAATATCATGTTGGTAGAAATAGTAAAGATACTTGGAGTACTATGAAAAAGTTGAATATTTATAAAAAAAACAACCTTCCAGCAATCCCTGCACACCTGTCTGACGTTGATGAAATAAATGATTATTTTTTATCTTCAATTCCTCAGATTGTACCAACAGAAAACATTAATGAATATTATGATGGGTACAGGGCAGGACTTTCAGGAAACTTACACTTCGCAAAAGTTGATGAATGGGAGATATATAGACAACTAGAATTTATCAAAACAAGAGCTACTGGGGCTGATGGTCTCAGTATTGATTTCATTTTGATGTGTTGTCCCTTCCTGGTTGATTATATATTACATATTGTGAATTTCTGTATAGAAAACTCGGTTTTTCCCACCAAATGGAAGGTCGCACATGTAATACCTTTACCAAAAGTGGGCATAGTGAATGAACTGAAAGATTTGAGACCAATAAGTATCCTTCCCGTCATCTCAAAAATCCTGGAAAGAATAATAAAAAATCAGTTGGTTGAGTACCTGGAGAAAAACGCTGTCCTACCGGATACACAATCTGGTTTCAGGAAGGATCACAGTTGTGCCACAGCCTTACTTAACGTTACAGATAAAATCATTAAGGCCACAGATTCTGGATTACTTACAATAGTGGTACTATTAGATTACTCAAAAGCATTCGATACCCTCGATCACAATGTCTTAATATGCATTTTGAAGTACATAGGACTCTCTGAAAATTCGGTAATCTTTTTGTCTAATTACCTCAGTGGTAGACAACAGCGTGTTATATTGAAAAATGACATTTCAAGCCAGAGGGCATTGACCTGTGGTGTTCCACAGGGTTCAATACTTGGTCCCATTTTATATACCATTTATACTGCACACTTCCATAACTTTATTGATAACTGTCATCTACAAATGTATGCCGATGACACACAGGTCCTATATTCATTCCACCCATCAGATATGCTGAACAGCTGTCGAATAATCAATAGGGAATTGAACATCATTCACAAAATCTCACGTGATCATTACCTGGCTCTGAATCCTAACAAATCAACAGCTTTGCTTTTCGGTAATAACAAGGCCAGAGCGACATTGATTGCGAATATGCACATTTCCATCAATAATGTCCCAATAAACTTCGCCGACGTGGCAAAAAACTTGGGATTGTGGACCGATTCCACCTTGAGATTTCAAAAGCATGTTTCAGAATGCATAAAGAAATCAATCTGGAAACTTAAACTCCTATATAACTCACGTTCCTTGTTGAATATCCATCTTAGAAAAATGCTTTGTAAATCTTTAGTACTGTCTACCTTCAATCATTGTGACACTGTTTACGGCCCCTGTCTAACAGCATTCGATGCAAAGAGGATACAAAAAATTCAAAATCATTGTTTGCGATTCATCTATAGCGTGAGGAAGAGAACACCTATTAGACATAAGCTCATGGAAGATGGTTGGCTAGATATGAAATCTCTCCGTAAACTTCACTGTGCCACTTTATACCACAAAATTATCCTCTCAAACATTTATACCGCAAAATTGTTTTCCGTTCGGATGTCCACAACATAAACATACGAACGAAGGGTATTATAACCCCACCTATACATAAAACTAGCATGTTTGAAAGAAGTTTCTCATATAATATATCTGCTGTTTACAACTCCATACCGAACTTTATCAAAGACAAATCTGTTTCTATTTTTCATGAAGCCTATAGAAAATTGCTATTGTCACTTCAATAGGATTTTATTTTCTGTGTCCACTTTCTTTTAGTTTTTAGTCTTGATAATCATTTCCTACCAAATGCATATATGTTTATGAATATGTTTTTGTATAGTGGATGGAGGATTTTGTATGGAGTGGGTAGTCTTCTTGGGTTTGCGAGGCGCTTTCGACCTTCGTCGTCTTCGGTGCTCCGTGTCGGGTGCGGGGGGTGGAGCAGTGGATGAGTGCATTGTTGATCGAATGATTGTGGATTGGCTTGGAGTCTGGCATGTCGCATGTTGGAGTTCGGAGGCCGGGTGGATGTGTCAAGGTCTTAAGACATGTCCACCTGGTCTTTGGGTTCCGACATGTGATGCGTTGGATTCTGGGCTGGTTTGTAGTCGTTTGTTTAGCAATGAGCTCATCTGTTGTTTTGCTTCCTGCGCCTGGCGTGGGGCGCTGGGGATGGCGGGGGTCGGGGGCGTTTTGCGGGCTTGGGAGGGTTGTGCACTTTGTGCAGATGTCCTTCGATTATTCTACACAAATGTATTAAGTTTCCCACATTTAATGTTGTTATATGTTTTTATGTGTTTTGTATATGTTTTTATATGTGTGCATTCATGTTTACATTTCTACATTTCTACTTCACCTTTATAACTCTCATTTTATTTTGTTATTTTTGTATTTTTTTCTTTTAATTATGCTAAGATTAGGTTAAGTTTGGTTGAGTGGAAGACCATCACCTTGCGCCCAGCAAGAGATGAACTTCGCCATTTCAGTATACCATTTTAACTGTACTGAATAAAGATTATTATTATTATTATTATTATTATTATTATTATAACCAAGATACAGGGTGATTTATTAATTTTTCCTATATTTTCAATTAATGATAACTTATGAACCACCCTATATATTTTTGTAATATTTGGTTCGTATGTTCTTTGTCCGGTGGTGTCGATTAACATAATTAAAAAAAACTTATACCAGGTCCGTCCTTAAAAAAATTAATAAGTAGGTTTCGAGTCGAAACAACACCCTGTATATCAATATTTTTCAATTTTATTTACAAATCTGGGAAGAGCAGAAGAAAATAAGTAAGACTAAATATAATTGGTGTTTCCACATCAAACTTTTTTACTTATTAACTTGAGTCAGATCTAGATGTTTCGATAATGAGGTGGCATGAAATTTGTTTTTCCCCAAATGGTATATCCATAAAATCATCAACTTTTTCTTATTCTCCTAATTTCTGGAACCCAACCTCATTGAAAAACGAGAGGACATGTCCGTATTTGGGACAAATTATTATCATCAAGGACTAACTTTCAAACACCCTGTATGCGTAAAAAAATTATCATAACATTTGTTCATTGCGCTACATTTAAAAAAAAAGTATAAAAAAGAGGAAAAATGCCCATTCCGAAAAAACATAACTTGATTTTAAACAAAGATAACGTTACAACAAATTGTATTAAGTTAAAAAAAAAGAATTAGACACAAAAAAAAAATGTGAACAACATAACAGTTGTTCAAAGTGGCCTCCATTTTGCTCAATACATTTCCGTGCTCTTAAAGTAAGATTTGTAATTGACTTTCTAATCATATCTTGGTCTGATTTGTTGAAAATATAAACAGGATGTTCATAAAATCAGATGTGGAATCAATTGAGAATGTTTCCTTTTTCAACATGAATACCCCACAAGAGGTTATCTTGACGATGGAAGATAGTGACTAAGGTTTATCTTTCAGTCGCAGATGATTCCACATCTGATTTTATGAACATCCTGTTTATATTTTCAACAAATCAAACTATCATACCCCATGACAGGTTTTAATGTCAGAAAACACTAATTTGAAAGTGTCTCTCCAAAAGAAATGATTCTAACTTTTTCCATCTTTGCAAAGTGAGATTGCTTCTTAAAAATGTGTTTCCCATTTCTTCCGGTCTTCCTGATGATCGTGGAAGCGTGAAATATATTTTCGTCGACAAAAATGTATTGAAGACCTAGTGAATGCGATGTCTCTCCTGCGTCAATGTTACGAATGATTTCTGGTGAGTACTCTCTTTTGGAAAACATTCTTCTTTGCCTCATTCATCTCTATGAGTTCTTAATTAAGACTGGAATAGAAAATCGAATAATTATCTGAATGAAAATGCAAATTTTCAATTTCAGATTTTTTCTTTTGGGTTAGGGCCTTTTCAGAATATCTATCAGATGTAGTTCAATGTCCAGCGTGGCTTTAGCCGGGGAAGTAGTTGTTTTCTGTTAGACATTCACAAAAAATAACTTCATTTTAATCGTGGATTTTTCAATTCACAGAAAAATCTTTCTATCAATATTCAATTGAGAATGTTTCCTTTTTCAATATCTTGGTCATTTCTCAGTTCGTCGCATGCATCCTCAATTCTCCGTAGAAGGTCCTCTCTAGTGTTTACTCCAGTTGAATGAACTTTTGGTTTTAAATAACCCCAAATATGGTAATCGAGTGGATTAAAATCGGGCCCCCTTGCAGGCCAGTTGTGAGATCCTCCTCTGCCTATCCAATTATTTAGGAAGTTGTCATTTAAGAATTCTCTCACTATCACCCTGGAATGAGGTGAAGCCCCATCATGTTGAAAGTACATGCCTCCAACATCAACTCCTGCATCATCTAGCAATATGTCTAAAGTATTTTGCAGGAACTCCAAATACACTTCACCCATTAGTAGATGTGATAGGATATGGGGGTCCAATTAATCGGATGTTAATAACGCCACACCAAACATTAAAGGAGAACCTGATTTGTGAATGTGTTCGCTTCATGGCGAACGGATTTTGTTCGGCCCAAACATGGGAATTCCTTGAATTATTAACACCGTCTCTGGTAAATTGAGCTTGATCGCTAAATAAACACCTGTATATGATCCTATTATTTTGTTATACCCATCTACCAAAAGCCAATCGAGCAATTTCATCTCCTGCTTGTAGCCTCTGAACTTGCTGTAAATGGTACGGATGTAGATTATTTTTTCTTAATCTTCGCCAAACAGTAGACTGAGGAACATTAGTGGCGTGACTGATTCATATCGTACTAATTTTTGGATCATTTTGTACAAGGTTAAGAATATCTTGCTCCAAATCAATATATCGTCTTTCATAACTTTCATTCTGTGCTACAGTTGGAAATTCACGGTGTTCTCTAAGGACATTGAAAAAAGTCCTGTCACCAGGTAACCGCCGGCCAGGTAATCGATGTGCATATTCTCTTTGGGCAGCTTTCCCATTCCCATTACCATAAAAAATCCGTAGACATACAAACATGTCTGCATATACATTATTATCGAATTTGTATGCCATTTTAAGTAAGCAATAACTTTTATCAACAAATAACGTAACAACACAAGTACAAACTCTAAAGTCATCAACTAACGTCAAAATTGTACTCTGACATCAGCCAACTTGACAATTACAACAATTTGGGATATCAAACCTGAAGTGTATTATTTACTAAATTAAACAATACGTACAGACTGCTTGCTTTTATTATTATTATCGAGAATGCATCAGAACAGTCGAGAAAAGATCATGCTCTAGCTAAAAAATTATTAGACGCGGATAGAGAAAATTCAATTTTTTTGATTTTTTGTTATGTTCAACCTTTAAAATGTAGATATGTTGCAACGTTATTTTTGTTTAAAATAAAGTTATGCTTTTTTCGGAATGGGCATTTTTCCTTTTTTTATATATTTTGTTTTAATGTAGCGAAATGAACAAATGTTATGGTAATTTTTTTTAAGCATACGGTGTGTTTGAAAGTTAGTCATTGATAATAATAATTTGTCCCAAATACGGACCTTCCTCTCGTTTTTCAATAAGGTTGGGATCCAGAAATCAGGAGAATGAGAAATAGTTGATGATTTTATGGATTAAGTAAGTACCATTTGGGAAAAGAAATTAATTTTGTGCCACCTCATCATCGAAACATCTAGATTTGGGTCAAGTTGATAAGTAAAAAAAGTTGTATGCGGAAACACCAAATACATCTGCTCTTTCCAAATTTGTAAATAAAATTTTAAAATATTGATATACAGGGTGTTGTTTCGACTCGAAATCTACTTATTATTTTTTTTCAAGGCTGGACCTGGAATAAGACATTTTTTATTAATTAATCGACACCACTGTGGACTGTGGTTTACTGAGCAAATATCACAAGAATGTGTAGGGTGGTTCATAAGTTATGATCAATTGAAAAAATGTGGAAAATGTATCAATCACCCTGTATCTTGGTTATAAAGAACGTTAAGCCCATAAAATATAGCTTATTTTAAAGCACCTTGGTGTCCTCCATCTACCCTTAGTGTATGCGCATTCCCCATTGAATAACCCTGTATAGAGAGAATATAAAGGTAATTTAATATATCAGCAGATACTAGAGTTCTATAAGTTTCAGTAACTGAGATTTATTGCAGTTTTATGAAATTGCTATAACCCCTGGTAATATCATGAAGTGTTATAACTATTTCCATCACTAATTCATGAAACTTACAGTAATAGTTACCAATACATTTATATCAAACTTTATTTTATTGCTTTATTTAACGTCGGCCTATTTAACCGACGCCGGTGAGGACACTTCCCCCAACCGGAAATTTTGTCAAGTCCTCTATTGTTTCAGAGGTAGGGTTCTTTAATGAGCTCAACATCTTTGAACTCGAGACCACCATCTTAACGTCCCCTCCGAACCAAAATAGTCCATGTTCACCTACAAACTAGTAATAAAAGCTGGTGGGATAGTGTAATAAATTTTAAACTAAGGAAACCTGATGTCACATTTTTGTGTAGTAATGCCTTTCAAAAATTTATCAATATATCCCACTCTCCAAACAAAAATATCATTAACTGATGAAGGGCAAAAACCTCGAAACCGGTATATAGATGGCCACCCGAATTGGAATGGTTAAAGCACCATGTGGTAATTTTTGTACTTGTCAAATTTTAAATTGTTTAAATTAAGTTTCTTAAGCAATATGTGCGTTTGCAATTGTTTAATTTTTATATATATTACTAGTAGTGTTTCATAGTGATATGATTTTGAAAACTACCTCAATCACAAAATGGTGATCAGATCGCTATCTTCACTTAACCTCACCTTACTGTCTTGATAATGAAAATAAACATTTTCGAAAGCTTGACTAAATAAGAAAGAGTTTTTCTTTTCTCATTGGTCATTAAATTTGACTGCAACCTCAAGGAATATCCTTTCTACAAAGTTTATTTCAAATTCATAGTTATTTTCAACTAGTCCAGTCACGAGACTACCCTTCTTCAACATATATATATATATATATATATATATATATATATATATATTTTGGGAAGGTTTTCTTGGGTTTTGGATTCTTTGAAAACAATGTTCTAGTAGTTCGTAGGAGAAGACGTTTCGTCCCTGGCCGGGGACATTTTCAATTCTTTATTTATTTTTTTTTATATAAAAACATACATGGTTTGCTGGAAAAAAATATTTTTCTGTAACATACATTGGGAAACAATACACAAACAGGTGACCTACCTATATATATACACACACTCTGTTGTGTTTACAAAGTCCCGCGCATCTATGACGTGACGAAAGAATAGACAGACAGAGTGCATATATATATATATATATATATATATATATATATATATAAATATATATATATATATATTGAAGAAGGGTAGTCTCGTGACTGGACTAGTTGAAAATAACTATGAATTTGAAATAAACTTTGTAGAAAGGATATTCCTTGAGTGAGTCAAATATGGCCTATGAGAAGTAAAACTCTTTCTATTTAGTCATGAAAATGTTTATTTCATATCAAGAATAGGATAAGAGGAACTAACCCATTTCGTTTGAGACTTTTCAAAATCATATCATATGACACTATGTAATATATAAACTACATGGACTCGCATATTGTTTAGATACTTAAATTAACACTTTAAAATTTGAAACGGCAAATAATTACCACATGGTTGAAGCGTGACTGAAAAAGGAAAATGATTCCTTTCCTTTCCTTTTTCAGTCACGCTTCAACCATGTGGTAATTATTGTGCCGTTTCAAATTTTAAAGTGTTAATTTAAGTATCTAAAACAATATGTGCGAGTGCCATTGTTCAGTTTTTATATATTACCAGTAGTGGGTCATAGTGATATGATTTTGAAAAGTCCTCAAACACGAAATGGTGTTTAGTTCGCTGTCTTCACTTAACCTCACCTTACTTGTCTTGATAATGAAAATAAACATTTTCGAAAGCTTGACTAAATAAGAAAGAGTTTTACTTTTTCTCATAGGCCATTATTTTGACTGCAACCTCAAGGAATATCCTTTCTACAAAGTTTATTTCAAATTCATATATATATATATATATATATATATATATATATATATATAAAATATTATTATAACTTAAAAAAAAAATATTACAATTCCTTCACTAATCAATCGAAAGGAACTTCGTTCCATCCGGGTGTCCCTTGACACCTCTCAAGTTTTTTGTATTCCTTATGAGATTATTCCACAGTTGATTTCGGTCTTACAGTTTTATGTTCTGATTAATTATAGCCAATCGTGTATCGTAAGTAAGTATTTTTTTTAATGAGGTCTAACACGTCAGGATTTTCTTCGCGATTATTTTTCTTGAACAAAAACTATTCGTAAAGACTTGGTGACATTATTTGATTAGCTTTCCAACACATTTTTCCTTATTCAAAAAATATCATGATTACCAAAACCTACCCCAACTCAACACGCATACAAAATAACAACCCCCCGTTTCCAATTCCGCTAATGCGTTGAGGGAAACCAAATTATGTGTTATTTTTGGAACGATACGAATCTCTCTCATAACATGGAAATATGAAAATGTGTTAGTATGACGGCTCATACATTTGTGAATTAAAGTTGGAAATAAAAACACATGCTGCATGGTGATTGATTCGATTATATTAATGAAAATATATCGAATTTATAGGGCAGCTGTGATGACGATGTGGGTACCTAAAACACTCATTTCGGATATTTCAGAGTAATGATAAAAATAATAAAGGTAAGCTCAAGTTGCGCTTTGGTGTCATCATGCTCATAGAACAGGACGAATGCTTCTCCACTTTTGAGGGATTTTGAGTTGAATGAGGTCTGTTTATTTTACGGCGAAGCAAAAAGAAGGGTTATGATTGTGACCGGTATGTAGGTATGTATGTGGGTATGTATGAATAAATGTTCATCTGTTCCCTCATAACTTCTAAACTACTTATTATAATTTGACACATGAGGTATCGTTGGAAGCGTCTTGATCGTCCGCTAGTTATAAGCTAGCATTGAAGGAAATATGGCGCCCTCTAGAGGAAATACAGTCGTGAACTAAAAAAATAATAATGATGCCGAGGTGGGTATCAAATGAAAGGGCTTAATTAGCACATTTCAAAAATATATATATTGTAAGCTATTGCTTGCGGCTTTGCTTGCATGCATCCGATAATTGGGAATAATTTCTGAAATCACGCATCAGATGTGAGCCGAACATATTTTATCTCCAAATCTTCCCAAAATACATATATGATAAATACGTTTTCCATTATGGACTATGGTACACATTTTTAAATGATATGAAAAAAACAAAACGTGTGTAATAATAATGATAAGCTGAGCGTACCTCCACGCGGTATATTACCTAGGTACATGTAAAACAATAAAACCTAGACAAAACAAATGTAAGGCGGCTCTGCAAATACTTTATCACGAAGTTATAACCCCAAAATAATTAAAAAATTATAACCCCCAAATAATTTGGAATAATTTAAATAAAAAGTAAGTTCAAACCCTACTACTGAAAAATCACGCTCTAAAAAGTATGAAATAAAAATAAGTTCGAATACTAAAACCTGACTACTGGAAAATCACGCTCTGAAAAAAGAAACAAGAAAATATTCTCATCTGAAATTATTATGTACAAACTATTCAATATTTATCGTCTATTAAATAAATAACTTACACGTAATATATTTTAATGTATTTAATACATATTCATAGTGATGTTAAGCGGATAGCCGTGGTCATATGCCACTTTGCCCTAGAGCTTATGATCGCTTACTACTGTTAGAATGTATAGTTTTGTTCCTCTGAACATCACTATAAATAACTATGGATATGTATTCAATACATTAAAATATATTACGTGTGAGTTGTTTATTTAATAGTCGATAAATATTGAATAGTTTGAACATAACAATTTCAGATAGGAATATTTTCTTGTTTCATACTTTTTAGAGCGTGATTTTTCAATAGTCGGGATTTACTTTTTGAAATTCTTTTTATCAGGGTTTGACGTTCATTAGTGTACTAACAAATATGCAGATTTGCCCATTAATGCGAGAAAGCTTGTCATGAGGAATATGAAAAAATGTTTTCAATAAAAGTTATATGGCTCTTGTTCTGTTGGATATTACAAAATATTTGAAAATATACAGGGTATTCATTCAGAGTAGGTCAATTTATGGTATGAATTTGCCGAAGGAAGGTAAAAGTCGAACAGCAAGTAGATGTTTGTAAATTCGGGTTGTCACTAGTATGTTAGTGTGTCCTATATATATTGATGTCCATGGGTATGGAATATATTCATTTTTAGCGTTATTATGTATTTGTTGGAAAAAAACTGAAACAAGACTATTGTCAATTTGACAATTTACAGTATGAAAATATTACCCCCCTCTTGCAACCCGTCTGAATCACGTTCACCACCTCAAAAATGTTGAATGAGAAGGGGGGTCGTATGGTATCTTGTTCGAAGGGGATTTTCATTCTCTGTCCAGCAATATTACGTTTGTCGAATTTGGTGCAATCATAACTGAGAAAATTTATTTAGAAAATGTAAAAATTTTATACTTTTAGAATGAAGTAAATAATGTAACATAATATTTAGGAAGTATTTTTCAATTTATTTTTCAATTGAATTGAATGTTTAAAATGACCACCATTCACTTCTTTACAATGAACAGGTCGATCTAGGAATTCTCGTACAACATTTTGTAGGACCTCAGGGGTTATGTTGGTAATTTCTTCCGTTATCCTAACTTTTAAATCCACAATATTGTCTGGTCTATTGAAATATACTTTTGATTTTGAATGAGCCCATAAGGAGTGATCGAGAGGAGTCAAATCGGGGGATCTAGGCGTTCTACGTTTTCCAATCCACCTATTGGGAAAAACTTCGTTCAAATAATCTCTAACAATACGTTTGTAATGTGGGCTGTAAAAAGTTCATGAAAAAATCTAGATTAACCTCACCATTAAGTGCGCCTTCAAAAAAATAAGGGCAAATAATTTTGTTGTTAATGATACCAGCCCAAACGTTAACTTTTTTAGGATATTCTATAGTTTTGTATATCAACCGTTCCATTTAAATGAAAAGTAGCTTCATCAGAAAAACTAATTTTGTTTATGAACTGCAAAGATGCTTCCATTCTGTCTATCATCAGTTCACAGAATTGTTGCCTTCTACCAGGATCATCCTCCTGAACCAACTGAAGTTTATAAGGATGGTATTTTTCTTTATGGAAAGCTCTCAATATCGATGATTTACTTACATCATTGTCGGCGACAAGTTATCTACTTGTCATATGCGGATTTTCCTCAATCGCTAACAGTACATCCAACTTATTTTCCTCATCCAATTTAACATTTCGAGTTGGTTTTTTGATAGTTTTTACATGTCCAGTTTCACTAAATTTTGTTTTTATTTTGCCATCTGTTGTTAGACGTGTTGACCAGGGTGTTTATTATTAAATATTTCACAAACTTCCTTTTGAGTTCATGTTTTATTACCGCATCCAATCACAACTGAAATGTCTATTCTTTGAGTTTCAGATGAATGAGCCATAGTTCAATCAAATAGACTCACAAATATTTTTCAATACACTGACGTGTGTCAGCAACTTATAAATATCAAAATAACAGTAGTCTCCTAGATTGACATTACATTATTCATGTGGGTTTTGTGAATAAGTTTTTGGTGTCTTAACGACTTTTTCCTTACGTTTAGCAAAACAGATAAGAAAATACCTGATTATTCCTTATGGGGTTTTTAAAATCGAAAGTATATTTCAATAGACCAGACAATATTGCAGATTTGAAAGTTTGGATAACGGAAGAAATCAACAACATAACTCCTGAGGTCCTACAAAATATTGTACGAGAATTCCAAGATCGACTTGCTTATTGTCAAATGACTGGGTTCTTCAATTTGTGTCCGTCACAATTGCAAATGTGGTGCTGAAGTAGATGGTTTGAGTTGCAAATTCAGCGCTGGTCGTAGGTCCCACCATGATGCAGTCAATGACTTGATAAAGAGAGCTTTGATAACTGCCAAAATTCCAGCTATCTTAGAGCCATCAGGTGTCAGTCGTGATGATGGAAAACGACCAGATGGAATGACATTAATTCCTTGGAAATTTGATAAACCAGTGGTATGGGATTTTACTTGTATGGACACTATGGCCACATCACACTTGAACTCAACCTCCATTCGCAAGGGTGCAGCTGCAGAAAATGGAGAGAAAGTTAAGATAAAGAAATATCAAAACCTGAGAAATCTCTACATTTTCTACCCTGTAGCTATTGAAACCTACGGAGTATTTGGCCTCCAAGCAACGGAATTCATTGAAGAGATTGGTAGAAAGATTTTCCAAGTGACCAATGATAGGAGATCCACCAGCTTTCTCCTTCAACGCATCAGCATCGCCATTCAAAGAGGTAATGCAGCTTCGGTGTTGGGAACCATTCCAGTTGGACGTCATTTGGATGAATTTTTCTACAATCCACATTCTAAAAAGAAAATATCTCAATATAGCTCGATATCCAATAGTGAAAGTTCGTCAATTCTGGGTTCTATTACCGCTACTCAACGTTTGGATGATATATTTATTCGTCCACAAAAAATTAACATGTCAAGTAGTATCCATAGGTCTAATATTCGGAGCCAAATACCTGAAAAGTATAATTTGGATTCATCCACCTCCAAAAAAATAACGCGATCTGCCATATCTTTACCCAACTCGATTTCAAGCAGCCTCCAATCGAGTTCCAATGATAGAGAAAATCATCGCATAAGAGACTATTCCTTTGAAGATAGCAGTAGCGGTGAGCGCAACTCCCTCAGTTTTAACTCCATGAAACCACTTGTGCTTGGAAGCTCCAAAACTCTCGGTCTTAATGGTTTGAAAAACATTGGCGATACTTGCTTTATGAATAGCGCAATACAATGTTTATCGAATACCAGATGGTTGCTCGAGTATCTGAGAAAAAACGAACATTTGAAGGATATCAACACAAGCATATCAAGTATGAAGGGTTCTTTGATAAAAGCATTTGAAGAAGTGGTAAAAGAACTTTGGTCAGAAGATTCGTCTGATGTGGTGGTTAACACTGTTTCTTTGAAAAACCAGATACAAAGATTTGCACCTCGTTTTATGGGTGATGCTCAACAGGATGCCAAGGAATTTTTCAGATATTTATTGGAAGGTCTTCATGAAGATGTAAACAGAGTAAGAGAAAGGCCTAAACCTACGTTCATAGAAATCGATGAAAATTTGAGCGATAATGAAAAGGCAAAAGAGTCTTGGTCAAGATATCTTAGAATGGACAACTCAAAAATTGTCGATAACTTTGTTGGTCAACTAAAATCATCGTTGAAATGTACTTTCTGTGGCCATTGTTCTGTCACTTTTGACCCATTCTGGGACCTTTCACTCCCTATTCCACAGATTACTGGCAAGCTCAGTCTGTCACAATGTTTAGACTCGTTTACTAGGGAAGAAATTTTGGATGATGACGAAAAACCCACTTGTTCTAAATGTAAGAAAAGGAGAAAATGCACGAAGTCATTATCTATACTTAAATTCCCCAAAATTTAAGTAATTCACTTGAAAAGATTTTCGCAGAAGGATAGATTCAGAGGAAAACTAAATGTCTTCATTGACTTTCCTCTCGATGGATTAGATATGAGTACTTATGCACTAGATAACGCAGCTCCGTGTCGCTACAACTTGTATGCTGTATCCAACCATAGCGGAACAACTCTTAACGGACACTACACGGCTTACTGTAGGCACCCTTACGCAGGCACATGGCACGAGTACAATGACTCGAGAATATCACCGCTGTCACCGAAATCCATTGTGAGAGGAGGAGCATACGTCCTCTTCTATGATCAAGAGGACACCGAATCACAACTTTAAAATAGGCATTTTACTTATTTACATTATATATTAACCTAAAGTTGAAATAATGTTCTACCATTTCAATAAAATGAAATAAATTGAAAAATATTTCCTAAACATTATGTGACATTCGTTCTACGTAGAGTGTAAAAATTTTACATTTTCAAAATAAATTTTCTAAGTTATATTCGCACCAAATTTGAGAAACTTAATATTGCTGACAAAGAGAATGAAAATATCCTCCGAACAAGGTGCCACACGACCCCCCTTCTCATTTAAATTTTTTGAGGGGGTGCTCATAATTTAGAGGGAGTGCGAAAAATGAGTAATATTTTCATATTGTAAATTGTCAAATTGACAAGGTTTTTCAAACAAATACATAATAACGCTAAAAATGAATTTATTCCATACCTTTGGATCGCATGCATATTTTGGGACATTAGAAGCATGGTATTTCGTATATTCCTTGATAATTGTAAACTATGTTCAGTACATCTGAGAAAATCAGATATTTGGTTATTGTCTGCTAGTTTTTCCATTTCAAAATTTTGCCAATTCCGTCTGAAATACCTTTGATATAGGGAAAAAAGCCTCGCGTGATTGGGAATTTCGAATTCTCGCGGTTTGGTGAACTGGTCTTTTGGTAGTGAATTGATCTGCTGAACTCTGAGTTCAATTCATATCAACAAAATGCAATCCAATCACCCCATCCTCTGTACCTCTGCACAATATTTTCAACCAAACCGTTGCCGGTGGAAGTTCTTACAATTTCCGATATAATAGTGTTCATGTCTAGAATTTCTACTCAAGTCAAATGTAGGAATGGAATAGTCGATCAATGAAAGTTTACTTATTAAGAAGAACAGTTAATTCCAATGGACATATGAACGATTGTCCTCAATAACTGATCTGTTTTGTTAGGATATTGGGATATTTCTCAACCAATCAAATGGTTGAATATTCATAGACGAACAATCAAAACAGTTTCATAGCAATGGATGTCTCCTTGCTGTTTTATATAGTGATGAATGCATATCAACCTCGCGATCAATGCACACTCGAAGTTGTATGTCAACACAATCAATTCGTGTAAACAAATCAAAAATAATTCTGTGGAAATTTGGACTCAAAACATAGAGTGATTGAATATCATACAATACATTTTCCGTGTTGAATGAATAACGGGTTTTCAAGTTTCTGTATATACTATTCATGTTCACTACATATCATAAATATCATTCACGTATTGTTTAAGCAGATTGCTATTGAGTTCCAGGAATTGACAGAGGTTGAACACATTCTTGTTACATATAGTTATGGAAATATTTCATTGTTTTTGCTATAAATTGTAGACATTTCGAATAACTTCAACCCCATCTTCCATCCTCAATCCTATCAAGTTCATGAGGTACTACACTAGTCAAATGACCGCTTTGTTATTTGGATAATGAAAAATTTGGAGTAACAAATCTCCTTGTATGATATCTCATTCCGTATCAGAAATAATAACATTGATATATTTTTTTGGGATTTTCACATCCTTCGGAATAATCAGTAGTGCCATGTTTGTAGAACAGGAGGAATGCGCGTGTTTCAGAGCAGCGCCGTAAGACTGTCAATCGCCGTTCACTGATTATATACCTGAGTTCAATGGCCTTTCCTTTTTTCCTGTGAAAATAGCCCCATCCCCACGGCATCCAATCGTTTCCATACATCTTTGCCCAAGGATCCACGAAAACTTCAAGGTAAAATATTCAGAAACAAAAAAGTTATGGATACTTTCTGGAAAAAAGCCGGATTCTGTTCATATATCCAGGAAGTTGAGATAATACAATACTTATTCAAAAACTTCGAATGCCATTCAAAAGAATGTTTCAATGTACATGTAAGCCAACCGATTATTTTGCTATAAGGGGCGTTATTGATCAAATCACCAAATGAACAACAAAATTCAGGGTTACCGTTTAAAAAATACCCCCGAATCACATGTTCTTCCAACAAAACTGAGAGTCATCCGGTTGAAGGGATAATATATCCACCTCGATTACAAAGCTCCACGTGGCAATGATTCCTCACGAATTTATTAACCATAACAAAAAATTAAACCGACGAAAAAATCAACTGAAAAGCAAAAAATCAAATAAACCTCCTTAGTCTTAATGATAATTGAGCTCCTAAACTGATGTGAGTAACTAATTTTGAGTCGGCCGCAAACAAACAATTATCGAAGATCATTATATTACTTTGAAAGAAGTAATCAAAACGCAGCCGTGCATCACGCTGCCATCATTTCACGCTTTACCTAATTCAATTGCTAGATTGTTTGGCGCCGACTCAAAATTAGTTACTCACATTAGTTTAGGAGCTCAATAATCATTAAGACTAAGAAGGTTTATTCAATTTTTTGCTTTTCAGTTGATTTTTTCGTCGGTTTAATTTTTTGTTGAAAAGTTTTCATTTTTCAATTTTTTGTGGCTGAAATCTACTAACTATTACCCATTAAATTTTTTATTACTTCCAAAACCGATCACCGATCGGTGTTGGACGTACTGTGCATGCAACCACTGCGACATCGATCGGTGACGTCAGTACTGAAAGTGTTAATAGGTACTTTATACTTTGGAATTGCTGAATCCAGAATTTCAGCTGTTTTGGGATTTTTGTTTCAATATTTCTATTGATTCGATTATATATTCCTAGGTTCCTGGAATATCATAGACGAATCAACCAGGTAATAAAATTCCAGTTCGCACTTGGTATTTTGTACAATGAAATCCCTAGCCTTCATGGTATCAATCATCGATGAAACATTGCCTAGTTAAATTGCCATACATCCCAATTGAGCTTATAAATTCTCGGCCAAAAACTATCTATTTAATTTCATTTACCATTTAGTATCCCTTATAATTTATTGTAGGTTTAGATATAGTAGGTGTTGGGGACTGGAAAAAAATTAGACACTATTTCATTATTGCTGACGTTTCGAAATTCTTCAATTTCTTTTTCAAAGCTAGAATAAAACACACAATGTAATAGGTTATGAAACATGATATGATTCAACTTTACCTCTGGGAGTTGTGTCATGGGAATAAGAAGTACAGTACAAACATGGATTGTAAAGCAATCAAACAATATGGTAGTATTTTATCGTTCTGAAGAGGAAACATTAAAAACCTCAGAAACATACAATAGTTAAAATTACTAATTCAGAACACCTGTTAGGTAAATGACAGCTCTAACCTAGGCATATTTTCACAGTGGTTCATACACCGATGTTCCAAAACTATGGTGACGTCATACTTCTATATCAGGTGGCGCTTTATAATATGATAGTTACATGAATCCTATTCACACTTGACAATTCTACATCACAACGATAAATATTTACAATCACATATGGGGTAAAAATTATAAGAATCTAATTATGTTGTTATAACATTGTCCCATTTTTGTACATCAGTCCTAAAGTTAATATGATCTTGATTGTTATTGATGAATATCATTTCACTGACGTTACGTTTATAGTAGTAGTAGGGTTCATAATCCAGGATTCTCGGGTCCTTTAATTTGAAATTATGTTTTGTCGAAAAATGATGTGTCGCTAAGGCATTTTTATCATTTTATTGATATGTTTTTCATCGCAATCCCGTTTATGTTGTGTTAGTCTCATTTTTGGGAATTGTTTAGTTTGTCCAATGTATTCTTTCCCACACTCACATGGAATTGAAAAACAACAGGATTTTTATCTTTCTATTTAGAAAATAGGTTACCTACAGTTTTGGTATCATTATTAAACAGTCTACATATTTGTGGAGATAATCCATTCATAAGGGGGTACCTCACATATTTACATGGCAGTTCATTATGTCGATTGGAGTCAATTTTTTTCCCAGTATTTTATCATAATCATATTGATGAACTTCATTGGATATCCATTCTGTGTTGATATCTGGGTAACTTTCTCCAAGTTATCATTATGAAATGAAGGGTGGCTGAGTTCAATCGCTTTGTAAATTGAATTTGTAACAATACCTACTTTTGTACCAAGGCATGGTTGGAATAATATTTCAAGATTCTACCAAAATTGTATGGTTTTTGATGCAAATTCGAAATCAAAAGTCCATCATTCCTCCGGTACACTATGGTGTCTAGAAAAGTGATTGCACCTTCAATTTCTCTGTCTAGTGTAAATTGAATTTTATTATGATATTGGTTGAACACGTTCAGGACAACTCTCCAACTCACAATATTTCGGTATATGTACATAATATTTTATCATTGTATACTTCGACTTTTACTCATAATGTCAAGAATTCCATGGATTTTGTTTCACAATTACAAGATATAAAAATACCCAATGGTTATATTTTGATATCACTTGACGTGGTGTCTCTGTTTACTCACATCCCCAAGTTTCTCACAATAGAGATTATAAGATAAGATTGGGATTACATCTCAGCATACACTGGTATTCCTCTTGATCTCTTTTTACAATTAGTATCTTTCTGTTTTGAGTCTAGTTATTTCTCGTTCAATGGCGTTTTGAATGGACAACTGGATGGCACAGCAATGGAGAATCCTGCGATTCAATATAGTAATGAATAACTTATTATACAATTGTACTAACAAACTCGCATTTGATATACCCTTTTTTTTTATTTATGTTGATGATACGTTTCTAGTAGTACCAAATAACCAAGTAGACACTGTCCTGGAGGTGTTCAACCAATATCATAATAAAATTCAATTAACACTAGAAAGAGAAATTGAAGGTGCAATCACATTTCTAGACACCATAGTGTACCGGAGGAATGATGGACTTTTAATTTCGAATTGGCATCTTGAATTATTATTCCACCCATGCCTTGAGTACAAAAGTAGGTATTGTTACAAATTTGATTCACGAAGCGATTGAACTCAGCCACCCTTCATTTCATATTGATAACTTGGAGAAAGTTACCCAGATATTAACACAGAATGGATATCCAATGAAGTTCATCAATAGGATTATGATAAGATACTGGGAGAAAAACTGACTCCAATCGACATAATGAACTGCCATATAGATATGTGAGGTTCTCCCTTATGAATGGATTATCACCACAAATAAGTAGACTGTTCAATAATGAGACCTTAAAGCTGGCTTTTTATACAAACAAAACTGTAGGTAACCTATTTTCCAAATTGAAAGATAAAAAATCCTGTTGTTTTAAGGTCCAATGTAGTATATTCGATCCCATGTGAGTGTGGGAAAGAATACATTGGATAAACTAAACAATTCCTAAAAATGAGACCAACACAACATGAACGAAATTGCGATGGAAAACATATCAATAAAAATGATAAAATTGCCTTAGCAACACATCATTTTTCGACAAAACATAATTTTAAATTTGAGTACCCGAGAATCCTGGATTATGAACCCAACTACTATAAACGTAACGTCAGTGAAATGATCTTTATCAATTACAATCAAGATCATATTAACTTCAGGACTTATGTACAAAAATATTAACACAGAATGGATATCCAATGAAGTTCATCAATAGGATTATGATAAGATACTGGGAGAAAAACTGACTCCAATCGACATAATGAACTGCCATATAGATATGTGAGGTTCTCCCTTATGAATGGATTATCACCACAAATAAGTAGACTGTTCAATAATGAGACCTTGAAGCTGGCTTTTTATACAAACAAAACTGTAGGTAACCTATTTTCCAAATTGAAAGATAAAAAATCCTGTTGTTTTAAGGTCCAATGTAGTATATTCGATCCCATGTGAGTGTGGGAAAGAATACATTGGATAAACTAAACAATTCCTAAAAATGAGACCAACACAACATGAACGAAATTGCGATGGAAAACATATCAATAAAAATGATAAAATTGCCTTAGCAACACATCATTTTTCGACAAAACATAATTTTAAATTTGAGTACCCGAGAATCCTGGATTATGAACCCAACTACTATAAACGTAACGTCAGTGAAATGATCTTTATCAATTACAATCAAGATCATATTAACTTCAGGACTTATGTACAAAAATTGGGACAATGTTATAACAAATAATAAGATTCTTATAATTTCTACCCCTTATGTGATTGAAAATATTAACCGTTGTGATGTAGAATTGTCAAGTGTGAATAGGATTCATGTAACTATCATATTATAAAGCGCCACCAGATATGGAAGTATGAAGTCACCATAGTTTTGGATCATCGGTGTATGAACCACTGTGACAATATGCCTAGGTTAGAGCTGTCATTTACCCAACAGGTGTTTTGAGGTGCGTTCCAATACCCCAACTCGGTTGGAGGATGAGTGAAAAATTTGACATATTGTGTCAATTGTCATTTTGATTCTTTTGGAACGAAACGAAACAAATTAGTTATTTGTCAGTTGTCATCGTCCAAAATAATGCAAATTTAAGATATGGTCTGAGGATTCAACAATGGAAGGAATTGAAGAGGGAATTATTGCCATTACTCAAGTACTGAAACAATTTGTAGATAATAAAATCAAATACTTTATTAAGCCCATTTGCTCACTTCATATACACTCTGAACAAACCTACATTCTGTACTAGAGCAGATTGATTTCCACCCCTCACAACATTTCTTTCAACATCCACTAATAAAAAATGCCTTTCTGTCGTAATACTCATTTTGTTTGCAAGCACAGACTTTAGTTTGAAAAAACTTCATATAACCTATGCAACCTTTCATCACTTCTAACTATAATGTGCAATGCGCATGCGGTTAAAATATTTCAACTTTTTCATGGACTCTCGAGTTCGTGGAAAAGTTGTTCATTCGATTTAATCAACCGAAGTATAGGAACGACTTTCAAGAGTTAATAAGTGGGAATCCACCGAGTTTATGAAAGGTTAGGATGGAAAGTTGGAGTAATGGAACGCGCCCCTGAATTAGTAATTTCAACCATTGTATGTTTTTAATGTTGCCTCTTCAGAACGATAAAATACTACCATATTGTTTGATTGTTTTACAATCCATGTTTGTACTGTACTCATTATTTCCATGAGATAACTCATAGAGGTAATGTTTAATCATATCATGTTTCATAACCTATTACATTGTGTATTTTATTCTAGCTTTGAAAAAGAAATTAAAGAATTTCGAAACGTCAGCAATAATGAAATAGTGTCCAATTTTATCTAATATTTGATGTACTACTAGGTGAAAGCTTTGGTTTTATTAACAGCAAATTGGGGCATTACGAAGCGAAGCTTCACATTCATCCAACGATAAATCACTCGAAACAGGAAATGGTATCCGCCAAAGGGAGACAATTCCTCACGAACAGCCTATGTCCATACCCAGAAGCGGAATGAAAACAAACTCGTGAACATAATATATAATAATATGCCAAAATAAAAGAAAACAAAGCAAATAATATTTCACTCCCATATTGGAGAATCCGTTATGAAGATAAAACTCAAACAAACGACTATTCAACACAGCTAGCGTTTCTTCCGGAAATGCTCGAGATGAATATCTGTCGCAAAAGCGCAAATTCCGCAATTGTATCTCCGAACAAAAGGAAGCAGAACGGATTCCATAATGAAGTTGGGAGCAACTTTCATTCAATATTGGATGAACGAATAAACTAATAAACAGTCGGGGACGCAATTTGTTCGTTATCAACGGTTTATTCAGATTCTAGTTGCAGAAATGCCTGAAGGTACGAGCGATGCAGATTCATTCTGGGAACTGGGAAATACATTTTACAAAGAAGTCTACAGAAACCCATGCGGACATTTTAAAGATTGGAGATCCTGAACGTTTGTTTTTTTTGAGAATAGAAAAATTATTATTCAATTGCTGTCACTTGCAGGTGATATTTTTTCGAAACATTTCATTTGTTAAATAAATAATAAATATGAAATCAAAAATTGAACGACTTACCTTATGGAAGTTGAATTTTCATTATACGGGAAATGTTTCGGGTTCACCTGGTAGTTTATGCTAAATTTATATCTTGTGCCCAAATTGTTCGAGGTAACACTCCGTATATGTATCATCCTGACACCCATTTGTCATTGTGTATATTTGAGTTTTTCATATTCAGATCGCGAAGGAAACATTAACCTAAATTACCCAAATATTAAAAAAACTACGAAGCTAGTCGGAAAAGAAGATTCCAGAATTTAATTATTGATTCTGAAAAAGCCATCAATCAAGCTAAAGAATCATGTATTAGAAAAATAGGACATTTATTCACTGGAAAATATATACAGCATTTCTATTTTTCTATGAACCTCAAACCCTACAATCAAGAATTGAAGAAGAGTTCAAATCTCTCCGAACACTTTTAATATTTTTATGTAATCTGGCTCAAATTGAAATAAACATAAATTCTATTTTAATATAATCTTCCCAAATTCACCCTAATATTTCTATGTAATCTGACCTAAATCAAAAGGAAGAAGAATAACCAGCACACAAGGGTTTCGATCCTATTATTACTTAAAAGTAAAATGAAAATTGTGGCATTTGCAGGAATCGAACCTGCGACCTTTGGATTTTTTGTCCATACTCTGACCATCTGAGCTATCGAGATCACAGATTCCACTGCATTTCGAAAATTTCGCTTTTCTCTAGAATTTAATGTTAGTTGTTGTGGGAATAGATTATGAATGTGAGGGATCTCATGTACTATCAGTGGCCATCAAGACCAATTTGACCTTTTCCTAACATCGCCGTGGATTGAAGGCTTCAGTAAAGGGTCAGGTGTTGATCACCGACCACTGAACAAAGTGGTCTAACATGAATACAAAGGAGAAATATAGCGTCTGTGAATATATATTGTTATGATTTGTTGGTTTTTGATTTCAATTTATATATATTTTTGTGAATTTATTTCACAGATTTTAATTTATGAATCCCTATCATAACAAATGAAAACTCCGGCTATGTTATCTTACCATTCTCTTTTTAAACCTCTTTTCACCTCATCCCAGCTCAGTCAAATACGCCTAGGAACATGAGTCAGCTCCTTCTCAGTGGTCGGTCTGGTGATCTGTATTGCCGACTTGGCACTAACGATTCGATAAGAAATGCTGTTCAGTGGGAAAAAAGTGTGGTTAGATAAAACACAGAATGCAGGGAATAATCAAAAGGTTGTTTTTATTCAGATGAAAACCCTCAAACCGCCCTACTCTGCCATAAATACCTAATACTAAAAAGAAACAATAATGAGAAATGGTGCAATATGAATATAAGTGATGATTATTGATGGGAAGAACATTTAAAATTATGGTCAGTCCTTTAGCATGGAATTTTGATGAATTTTCAGCCAAAACAGTGGATCGGACACTCAAAGTTATTGGATATCTATACGAAAAGTTGCACTTTGGTGAGTGTTTTTCATATTTATTATATTCATTTATAATTCATAATATACCTTTATTTTAATTATTGATATACCTCATTATTATCATCATCATTATATTTCTTATAATATACTCCTTTAGTATTATTATTTTTATCATTTCCACTTTCATTTCTCACATGCATTATTTTTATACACAAAATATATTTCTCTTTGTTTCTTTTTATTTTTTTTTCAAAATTTATTTTATTTACTATCCATTTCTATATTTTTCCTTCATAATATATTTTGGTTTCTACTTCTTCTATCTGATCTGTATCAATAATTATATCAAATTCTATGTCTTTCAGAATAATTGATTGTTGTTCAATATTATTATTTTCTTTCTACAATTTTCAATTCATTTGCTGATTTGTTTCCTCTGGTTTTTTCTCTCATTGATGTATTTTTTCCTCAAGTTTATTTTGCATCTTATTTTATTTTATTCAAATGTTTCTGAAACAGTATCTATCTATCAATTTTTTTTGTTATTCCCTACTTACCTATTAAATTTGTTAAACCTACAATTTTTATCCCTTAATTCTTTATTTTATTTGTCTCTCCTTCTATGGAATATTTCTTGGTTCATTACTAGAAGCATGTATTTTATTTCACATATTTTCAATTGAAATTTTATGTTAATATTTTTAACTGTTTTCATTTTCATAATTTCAATTTTCTCTTGTATTTGGTAGTCATATTTATTCAAATTCTTTCCTACTTTTATATTTTTTAATTTTTTTTTTTTTTTTTTTTTTTTTTTTTTTAGCCATATTTATGTCATTCATTTTTATCATTATTATTTCTTTATTTATGTTCCCTTCTTTCAATTCAAAATTTTTATTAGCCACGTACATGTCATTCATTTTTATTATAATTATTTTATCATTTTTGTCACCTTTTTGCATTTCAAGATTCATTTTCAACATGTTTCTGTCATATATTTTCATTTTTGTTACTTCATTATTGATTTTCCTTGTTTGCATTTCAAACCTTTTATTAATAATTTTCATATTATGCATAAGTTCATTATTATTGTCATCAGGATTAATTTTTTCTTGATTTTGATTTTCATCATGACTCTTTTTTTATATTGAAAATTTCATTCTCTTATGAATTAATTTTATATTTGTATCATTTTGTTGGGTATCTATCTTTTTATTGAGCATATTCATGTCTTTTTTGACTTTTTCATGCTTACTATCAATATCTACGGTGATATCTTTCATTTGTTTGTTATCTTGTTCAACTTGATTGTTAATGAAGGATATTTTTTGAGTTATAGCTACATAAAATTCTTCATTATTTTGTCCTTGTTTTGTCTCTAATTGTTTGTGCATTTGTGAAAATTCTTCTTCATTTTCTTCAGGTTTAGTTTGTATTTTTCTTCTCAATTCATTCTGCATACTTCCCATATTTTCTTTCACACTTGCTGAATTTTCTTTCATTTAATTCTTCATTCTTTCTTCCATTCTTACTGAATTTTCATTCCCTCTTTCTATTTTTTCTATCAAAATTTTAAAATAACTCTTCATTTCTGTTCTTTCACTTTTCATTTCACTCCCTCTCCTTACTTTCGGCCCTTCTTAAACCAATTTTTAAACCTTTTCTTATATGTTGATGCAAAAATTCCAAAATGTCAACTTTTTATTTTCCCAGTACAAATATTATTCGACTTTGACAATATTTCTGTTTTCAATATTGATTCACTTCTGATTCTTATTTTGGCAACCCAGCACCGCGTTGGGCGCCAATTGTTATGATTTGTTGGTTATTGATTTTAATTTATATATATTTTTGTGAATTTATTTCACAGATTTTGATTTCTGAATCCCTATCGTAACAAATGAAAACTCTGGCTATGTTATCTTACCATTATCTTTTTAAACCTCTTTTTACCTTATCCCAGCTCAGTCAGATACGCCTATGAACATGAGTCAGCTCCTTCTCAGTAGTCGGTTCTGGTGATCTGTTTTGCCGGCTTAGCACTAACGATTCGATGAGAAATGCTGTTCAGTGGGGAAAAAGTGTGGTTAGATGAAACACAGAATGCAGAAAATAATCAAAAGATTGTTTTCATCCAGATAAAAACCCTTAAACTGCCCTACTCTGCGATAAATACCTTATACTAAAAAGAAACAATAATAAGAAATGGTGCAATATGAATGTTCAGCCAAAACAGTGTAAACAGTGAATCGGACACTCAAAGTTATTGGATATCTATACGAAAAGTTGCACTTTGGTGAGTTTGGTGATCAGAATACCTTGTTGCTCCTTCTGCTGTGATGTATCCAGCCCGTGGACGTACTTTTGGAATTGCAATGACAGCTTACGTGCGTTTTTTCATGGATTTCTCTTCTATACCAGGTAAGTTGAAATTTTTGATAACTTATTTGCCCCAGTTGTGCCTTTTAGGAATTTATCTCATTTGTGAATCTTTCAACCAGTTTTTTCTTGAATTGTCTATTAATAACTCTTCCAAATTTTCGTAGGTGGCTTCCTTTTTTTATAACTTTCTTCAATCTCCTCTCAGCTTGTAATCTCATCCCATGGTAACACACACATTTCTTATCTTCTCACAGATTTTTAATTTTGTGTCACTTCCTACCTACTTATTTGTCATCCTAATTATTACTTATGATTTTATGAATGAAAGATAATTCTAAATCTTACATACTATTTGGTTGGTTGGTTGGTTTAAAACTGCGACCAGCTGGGGTCTATTGTATCACTCTGTCGTCAGTGGTTCCTCATTCAAACAGGTTTGTGCCTTTAATTAGGTTGAGAAGCCTGTTCTTCGGATTCATGTCTGTTTCCGGGCTGATCTCTCCAAAGGTTCTGTGTCGCCTACTACTTAGGGCGTCACAGTCGAAGATAATATATGAGGCTGTTTCCTCCTCTTCATCACACAGCCTACACTCCACGGTTTCCCTGCGTACTCCCTTGGTGTTTAGGTGTTTTCTTAGGCCGCAGTGTCCAGTCAACATACATACTATTTACAAATTGGTATAAATTTATATTTTTACAATTTCTGCTATCACATCTTCCATATATCATCACTCTCCCCACACAAACTCTCTCGATATCCCATTGGTGGGTTTCCTGTTGATGTGAATTGTCATACAGGATGTTCAAAACTTATATATCAGTTGATTTTTCTTTAAATTAAATGTTTTCTATAAATTTGAATTTTAACATGATTTAATTGTGGATTTTCGTTAGATATTCCGTTGGTCACATACTTTTGATAATAGAAGTACTTCAGGACTGCCCTCTTGATACATATGCATCGACTGGACTGGAGCATGGTTTAAGATTCTTCAATAGTAAAAATGTAAAGAAAATTGCAAAACAACATAGCATTAACGACGATAACTAAAACACCTAATAATAATAATGTAATTATAAGTTTTTTTTTACAACATCTCCTAACATAACAATATATATATATATATATATATATATATATATATATATATATATATATATATATATAAAAATTGTGGCATTGCAGACAAATTTTTAAATTGAAGAAAAAACCATCCCCGAGCTGGAATCGAACCTGCGACCTTTGGATTTCTAGTCCAATCCAAATTTGTCTGCAGTGCCACAATTTTCATTTCACTTATATAGATTTACAGACGCTATATTTCTTCTTCATATTCATATTTGACATCTTTGTTCAGTGGTCGGAGATTAACACCTGACCCTTTACTGAAGCCGTCAGTCCACGGTGATGTTGGGAAAAGGTAAAATAAGTCATAATGGCCACTGATAGTACATGAGATCCCTAACCTTCATAATCCATTCCCACAAAAACCAACATTAAATTCTAGAGAAAAGCGAAATCCTCAAAATGCAGTGGAATCTGTGGCCTCGATAGCTCAGATGGTTAGAGTATGGACAAGAAATCCAAAGGTCGCAGGTTCGATTCCTGATCAAGGATGTTTTATATCTTTAATTTAAAAATTTGTCTGCAATGCCACAATTTTCATTTTTTCACAGGCGCTATATTTCTCTTTATAGTCCGAAAAATAAAGGCGTGGAGTAATAAACACTCATTTAGAATGCAAAATCCAAAGATTATTGGTATTTCCTAGCAGTTCGTACATACCTGGATTTACTCCATGCCTTCATTTAACGGAATATAGAAAAATAATATCTAATATTCAATTTTGAAATCCAGAAATGTCAAAAGACAATGATATTCTGTTTGTCGGCAGAAGAAAAACCCAGATAGTATCTGATCGTCACGAGCGAATAAACTTCAAATGAAAGGAGCATACAGGGTGAACAAAATTTAATAATTCTCGTGAATGGTAATTTGCAGCGGTTTTTTATTTTTTTATTTGTTGACAAACAAACTCCTGCAAAAATCAGATCTTTGCAGAACCGTGCAGAAAGCAATCCTCACTCAAATAGGTTAGGTCCTATAGAAAAATGTCCTAACGAAATCTATGTATGGAGACTCTAACAATTTTTATTCCTGATGAAGACGAGGGTTTACCCTTCGGAACGGAGAAAAGCTGAATTACATATGTTATAACAGAACACAAGCGTGATTCATTCATGAAAGTCGCATGTACTAACCAAAATACCCAAGAAAATCAAGCCAAATATAATATATATATATATATATATATATATATATATATATATTTATATATATATATATATATATATATTTATATATATATATATATATTTATATATATTTTCAATCATTATGGAAAGCGTGATTTGGTGTTTGGTTTGTTTATCCACCTTTCCCAAAGTAAACAAATCACGGTCACCAAATCACAGTTTTCAAGCTTATCCCTCATAGTTATTGGAAAGAACAGAAACCAAACAACTACTACAACTACAAATGAAAGCACCTTCAAATCATTGTCAATACATAAACATCACGAATATAGGAAGTCTCTGATTAGAGGCAAAACGTCTATATATAAAATTCTACGCAGTCTCAGTGGAATCTACAACTCAAAAATCCTCCACAATATATATATATATATATTGTTATGTTATGTTATGCCAGTTATAAGTTTTAAAAGGAAAAAACCCAGAAAAGGAATAATTACTCAATAGTTATTAGTTTCAAGAGATTGTTTTGACATAATTTTGGAAGTTCTATTCATTTGTAAGCCTATGTATAATATGGATAGATAAAAATGTCAAAATACTATAACACAATCAATTTCATACACTGTCATAATGATTATAACCCATAATTGGTAAAAAGACAACAAAAAGTCTAGATTTACAAAATTTTCATGGATAAAAAGTGATCAACACATTTATAAATTTGAAACATACAGTATCTGAAATTGTAGCTAACTAAAAGTAGCCAATGGTAGAACAGCAAACTTCTTGATGAGAATAGCCAATCAGGGAATAGATGGTCATATGGAAAATTGGAACAACGGGGTGATGTCATAAGCAATTATTATTGAAATATGTACATAGTAATAAGAATAGGAAAATAGTTGTATATATAAATTATATAAGATGAACCCAAACAGTGAAATGTGACAATTTGGTGCGCGAATTCAAACATTCAAATGAAAAAGAAGAGGGAAAATTGGTATCTAGGTGACAACAAACAAAGCCACAAAGGAGATCGAAAATAAATTCACAAGGGAATGCCACGCAACATTTTGGGAGGAAGAAAAAATGAAATAATTCCAACATTAGAAGAGAAAAACCAATATTACCTTAATTATACAACATATCCAAGTGTCCAAAGCTGATTTATGCATATGTATGGTTCCTGATTTATGGTATTGGAGTTCCTGATAGAGCTTGGAGTGAGAAGGGATCCAGTTTCAGGGCATATCTTGAACACCGACATTTCCAGCCAGGTATAAAAACTTCAATAGTGCACATCCGGTCCTGAACAATTTCACAAATAACGTATTTCACATCTGAAGAACTTTATTTCACTTTATTTTGAACTATAACAGAAAACTTCACTCTCAAGGAAAAAGTGAGGTTCTGTCTATCTATCCATGATTTGATTTTAATGATTATCCGTGAATATTTGTAGATTCACATTAGTATAAGTTATTTCTCGTAGGCCAGGTAAAATTAAGTCTTCCTGAATAAAGGAAATAATTGCTTTTCGATACTTTATTGTTTGTTTTCTTACAATGATAAACAATCATACCGATGACCATTGAATAAATTGAAATTAGACAGCAGTGGTTAGTGGCTCTATTACCTGAACCGGCTATCTGAGGTAAGAGGCTTACCAACTGTTGCTTAGCCGTGGTGAGAAAAGTGATAACAATTGGCAGCAGCGTGACGAGAGAACAGTGACGTTCGCTAGCAATTATTATTACAGCATACAATACATATACAGGGGAAAAATCTATTATATAAAAATTTCAAAAGGAAAAAAAATTTTTTATAACAACAACAATATATTTACAGATCATCATTACATAACAAATTGGCACCCAAAACGAGGGGCAAACAATAATAATTTGTTATATATTATCATCACAATATAACAATATATATATATATATATATTGTGGAGGATTTATATATATTTTATTTATATATATATATATATATATATATATATATATATATATATATATATATATTATGACTCTTAGTTGAAAACTAACAGAACCCTTTCCAATCCCCATTTCACCCCTTGCGGGGTTGAATTTCCAAAACCACTGAAACACGTATTTGCAATAAAGACCCAAATACATGTTTTTTCCCCAACTCAAAAACTAAAACGGATTCCTATACAAACTGCCAGCCCTCATTTCAACCTCTTTTCTCAGGTATTCTGAAATACGTGTTTCTTTAATTGAAAAGAAAATCCCAAATACCAATTTTAAAACTCTAACTTCAAAACTAATGGTACCTTGACTGTCACCCCTCTTCTCACCCCCCTTTCCACTCCTTCAGTAATGGAATATCTCAGTGGTTATCTATGGCATCATAGAAATACGCTGTGAAAATTTCAGCTCTTTGGGTACAGCGGTTTGGTCTGGGCATTTATCGTCAGTCAGGACATGTAATTTTATATAGGAAGAAAACTGTGGCAATGCAGATTTTTTTCTAACTTCCAGAAAAAAAAAACATTTCTGAGCAGGAATCGAACCCGCAACCTCTACATTGCTAGTATAATGCTCCACCAGCTGAGCTATCAAAGACACCGGATTCATATCTGCGTTTGGCGATACCGTTTTTTGCCAAAATTTAATGTTAGTTGTTGAAACATGGAAATGAAATATGAAATCTAACGAATCTATATGTGTTATCTAGAGGTCACGGGTTCGATTCCTGATCGAAGATGACATTTTTCTGGAATTTGAAAATTTGTCTGCAATGACAATTTCCTGCCTACCTCTATATATATATATATATATATATATAAATATGTATATATATATATATATATATATATATATATATATATATATATATATATATATATATATATATATATATACACAGACATTACAAATTTCACTTTATATATATATATATATATATATTAACATTTGAACTGTTGGTATTTTGGGTTCTGGGGACCATGATCGATGAAGATAATATCAAAATTCATAGAAAGTCTTATTGTGATGACGGGACCAATAGGTAGTATTTCTATGGAAATCTACGTAAAATAATATTTTTTCTCATAGTTTCACTTGGTATATGTTAGAATAATAGGCGATCATAACATATTTTTTCCCAATAGAAACAGAATTTTAATTTTGTACAATGGTAAATTCACATAAAGAACTTATTTTTATCCATAACAAATTATGTTCAATAATATTCAAATAATAACATTCATTTCACAGGGTTGATCAAGCTCTCAGCAAAAATGTGAATATCCTGAATCCTGATATAGGAGTATATTATAAAATTTGGCGAACACTTCTGATTTATTTGACCATCCTGCAGATTTTTTTATGGTTTCAATGCTTACACCTGTCTCATTTTCATAAATTCTACTTATGTTTTCGCGACACATAATTCTGGTTTCCTGAAAAATATCGAAATGTCAATACAGGTTGTGACAAATGAGGTTCCGATGTTTTCGGAATGTCTGTAATAGTAATTGTTATTTTGTATTCAGTGTGCTGAATATTATCATCCATTTGAATTTTTTGGATTTTGAATATTCGATTTATTGATCAGTTTCTTGAAAGCCCAAAATTAAATTTGCAGAAAATACGAAACCTGAAGAATATATTCGAGACATTTCATAGCACATGTTTTATTCATTTTGCAGGTATTCAAAATACGATATTTTTCAAAACTCTTGTTTGTTGAACTCAAAGCTCTGTAATAATTAATTCAGGCAATGCGACAGTTGTTCTCCAGGAAATATGTAACGAAAATTATTCCATGGGTTTTTTTGATGTTTCTGATAGTGTGAGAATCCTCACAATTTCGATTACTGAAATGTTTCCAAAAAACAAATTTTTATGAAAATCTGGGCTGCACCCATTTACTCGATCTTCACCTGTCGCTATATGGAAGCGGATATTGATGAGATGAAAATGTTTTCAACTTGTTCTTTCTCAAATCAACGATTTGCGGTTTCTCGTCTAGGCCATGTCCTCACCAAAATCGATTTTTTTCGATGCTTCCATTCAACTGATTATAAACTGAAAGATTCCGGAAACTCTTGTTTTCTGCATGAGCAGCTCGATCAACTTCAGTTTTTAGACCAGGGCTGAAGCCTTTGAAAATGGTAAAAAGTGAAAAAAAATAATAGTAGGATGAAACTCATTGGAAAAATGAAAGGAAAAATAATTTACGGGCGATCTGAGGTCGGGAAGTGGAAGGAGGTAAGTTTTTAAGGGTAAAAAACGGTTTATCTCGATTTCTGGCAAAACTACAAGTCCTATGGAAAAAACTTGAATGGCAAAGTTGTAGGTAATAAAAAGATCTACACTTTTTTCACATAACCTCAAAATTTATGTGAAAAATTCAAATAACCAAGTTTTTGGTTTTTTATTTTTAACTTCTACAACAATTTTTTGTTTTTCACGAAATTCAGTGAAAACCTCTATTTTCATGTTTCAAACACAGTGTAATTTTTTTGTTTCACAATATTAATTTTTTCACCTTATTTTGACTTAATATCGAAAAAGCACCCTAATTTTCAATCGAAAATTCTCCCGTCAAAATATCAGCTTTTTTAAAAAAGTCGGTGGGCTTTTTGTTCGTTGAAATCTCTACTTTCTGATGGTATAAAAAAAAGTACATTACTGTGACAGAAAAGGCAAAGAAACGAAAAAAACTCGAATCCGAATTTAATAAGACATCTACAATATTTTGAGAAAGTTGTAGAATATTCTTTGAATTATATGCGTAGATACCTATTTATTGCTATTTTAAGATAACTTATATACCTGAGTGACCTACGGAAAATTTTAGCCCATCAAAAGATATTTCATAGAGAAGTGGGGAAGGGGCTAGGAGGGTCTGGGCCTTACCACCTGTTATTTCTTTGCATTTTCTGAGAACATTTACCATAGTAATATATTTTTTTTACACTATCAGAAAGTAAAGATTTCAACGAACAAAAAGCCCACCGATTTTTTTAAAAAACCTGATATTGTGACGGGAGAATTTCTGATTGAAAATTAGGGTGCTTTTTCGATATTAAGGTGGAAAAATGGATATTTTTAATTAAAAAAATTACAATGTATCTGGGACATAAAAAAGTAAGTTTTCACCAAATTTCGTGAAATTTTTTTTTTTTGTAAAAGGTGAAAATAAAAAACCAAAAACTATTTGAATTTATTCACATAAATTTTAAGATTATGTGAAAAAAGTGTGGAAACCAGAGTTGTAGATCTTTTCATTACCTACAACTTTGCCATTTAACTTTTTTCCATAGAACTTGTAGTTTTGCCGAAAATCGAGATAAACCGTTTTTTACCCTTCCCGACCTCAGATCGCCCGTAAATTATTTTTCCTTTCATTTTTGTTATATTCTCTTCCTTCTCCAATGAGTTTCAATCTACTTTAATTTTTTTTTGTTTCAAAAATTATCGACCCTGGTCTATTTGGGCAAAGTCCAGATAAAAGTTGGGTAACGCCTATTTAGGTAAAAAATCTGAACTTGGTAGCTCTCTAATGTACACCGCAATACCATATATCTGAAACATCGCTGCCACAATGTTTTATTCTTTCGTTATACTCATAGTATAGAGTTGTTCAAAGCAATTACTCATACAACACGGAACTCTATTTCCATTTCCAATAACTTCTCACAAGTTTTCTCCGGATGCCATTCAATGTCAAGCCCACGTCTCCCTCCGGTTATTTATATACCAAGGAAGTACGAACAATTTATCGATTGGATGATAGTATTGTATGGTATATCATTTGATCCAGGCTTTTTGACTAATTTATACGGGGCATTATAGAATGTTGAATTAAGATAATAATATTTTTTCGCTTCCAATGATATCTAGTAGACGAATGTTATTGTGGTGATGATTATGTTGGAAGACTTCCAATAATTCATGAAATAATGCAGAATTCCATTTGATATAAGAATCTAACTCGTGACTCACTTCAGGAATGAGACCCCGATATCATGAAGATTTGGACACCATGTGTCCATTCATAGATAGATAGATATTTATTTGCCATTAAAATGATACAAGGAACACAATATATTTTTTTTAGTATTATCACACTTTTTTCATGACCAGCAGACATGCAGACAGACAGTCTGAATTGAAAATACAATATATTTATTGATAAGACTTTTCTTAATGTACCTAGTGATATGATCATTATTTTTCAAAAAATTCATTTAGATTGTAAAAACTTTTTTCAACTAAAAAAGTTTGTATTTTTTTCTGAAAATATTCAAAGTTGCAGCTGATCTGATTTCTGAAGGCAGTTTATTATAAATCAAGCTTCCTGCACAATAAGGTGATTTCTTGAATCTGGTGCTAGAGTTCAAGATGCGGTTTTCTTGTGCTCTCCTCGTTTGATACCTATGTACGTCCTGTTTGAGTCTCAATTTTTTTTTAACCGAAATCAAAAAGGAGGAGGTTCTCCAGTCGACGCCTATTTTTTTCATGTATGATCACGCATAACTTTTCACAGAGCAGTTCGATTTTGATGATTATTTTTCATTGGATAGGGTATACTTCGAAGTTGGTCCCATTCGGATTTGAAAAAACATCACCCTCAGGGTAAAAAAATAGGGGATATTTATCGTTCATCCACTGAATTTTTACCCGTTAACCTATTCTAGCACTAATAACTGTGTACTTGGTTATTTGATTCAGATGATTCTGTTTTTAATTGACAGGGTATACTTCAGAGTTGGTCATTTCTGGATTCGGAAAAGAATAATCCAACCCTAAGGGTAGAAGAATAGGGGATTATTAATTTCCCATCTGTGAAGAGATTATGTTGGAACTCGGCACACATATAGGTAGTTCTGATGACACTACAATATGATGGATACCTGGAGTCAATTGAGTGGATAGCTATCAGTTGATTCAAACCCAATAAAAAGTGGAAAATAAAAACTTTTTAACAAAAAATTAAACCGACGAAAAATTCAACTAAAAAGCAAAACTAAAACTAAACCTCCTTAGTCTTAATGATAATTGAGCTCCTAAATGTGAGTAACTAATTTGGAGTCGGTGCCAAACAAACAATTAACGAAGATCATCATATTACTTCGAACAAGTAATCAAAACGCCGCCGTGCATCCCGCTTTCATCATTTTACGCTTTACAATTCAGTTGCTAGTTTGTTTGGCGCCGACTCAAAATTAGTTATTCACATTAGTGTAGGAGCTCAATTATCATTAAGACTAGAAAGGTTTATTTTATTTTTGCTTTTTGATTGATTTTTTTGTCAGTTTAATTTTTTGTTAAAAAGTTTCTATTATTTTAACGAATGAAGCAGGAAATTTTGAAGATGTTTATTTCAGTAACAGTTAGTATTCTCTGTTTCTTAAAAGTTTCTCTACAAGATTATCTGTATTGTAAATTGTATATAATTCTTATGATTCTCTTTTGTAGTGCAAAAATTCTGTCAATTTCGGTGGATTGGCCCCATATTAATATATTATAACTCAAGATTGAGTAGATAAGTGTATAAAAACATGTTGTCAAATCACGTTAATTTCTTTCTTCAAGTGTAGAATGGCAAACGGATTTTTAGCAAGCTCGATGGAACGTTAGATTACTATCTATGGTTGTTTACAAAAATTTTACATGGTCGCTGGTTTCAACATGTCTTATCTTTGACAAGATATTTGTTTTAATGAGAAATGCATGAAAACTGTTTTGTTTACGTTCATAATCAAAGAATTCACACATGACACCACAATTTGCATTGCGTGATTACTATAACTGCTTTAGTTTCCAATTCTGTTGAATTATTGGCGTATATGATCACTGACGTATCATCCGCATAAATGTATATATCGCCAGAAGTTACATATTAGTGAGTCATTGATGAAGATAAGAAAAAGTAGAGGACCAAGTATTCAACCTTGTCCTACTCCGACATTCAATTCAATTTCTTCGGAAGTCTCTGAACCTATATTCATCACTGCGATTCGCATATTTTATAGATAGATAGATAGATAGATATAATTTTATTAATCCATAAAAAACCACATACATGGTGTTGGACAGGTCCAAGAGTTGAAAACTAGCGCTTAAACCAGTATAAAAGATATAAAACAAATATTCTAAGGATATATGCACACATAGGCATATGCATATACATAGGCACAAATATATAGACTGGTTTCAAAGATAGAAAAATATATGGATAATTGAGTTAAGTGATATAACATATACAATATATAAATGTCGAATTAATAAATATAATACATTAAAGTAAGTATAAGAATGTATAAATATGTATAAATAATACATTAAAGTAAGTATAAGAATATATCTAAGAGTGATGAAAAAAAATATATATAAAACTGAAGGGTATAATGTACATTTTGGCCATCGAATCCATAATATGGGTTCTGCCATATGAGCATCATCAAAATATTATGATAATGAATAATAAGCTTTCGAGTAAAGCAGATATTTCAGCAGATATGAAGCTATCCATTCTAGTGCTTCACCTCTTATACCCAATTCATTTAATTTCTCTTCAAGGAATTTTGAATTAGTGGTATCTCAGTTGAGTCGAAAAATGAACCCACAACTTTCTTTCCCTCTTCTAGACATGAATATATTTGTTGTGTGAATTCTTCGACCATCCTGGCATATAACCATATTGACAGTTGGTTAATATTCTATTATATTCCATGAAAGTTTTTTTTTTTTTTTTATGTTCTTTTTCACACAAATTTTCACCCGGTTTAATTTTCAACATATATTCATCCCTTTTTTCATAAAGTGGAACCACTATTCCCAATTTTAAGAATCAGGAATTCAAAAGAGTAATTTTAAGGACCAATAGGTTTGGATATTTTTTTTTTTTTTTTCCCAAAAGGGAGGGTATCCTGTAATGTTCAGAGAACATCGTGGGAACCTAGGGAAAGAATATATATATATAACTGATATAACTGATATAACTGATTTAACTGATATGATTTAACTGATATAACTGATTTACAATATTTCAACAGTTTGATAGGGATTTCATCAAATCCGGTGGATTTGTTCTATATTATTTCCTGCTATCAATCTGAAAAGTCTTCATCATATTAAGAAATACTACAATAATGGTTTTCTTCATCACTATTATATTGCCAACAGAAAGAATCACCACAACAGAATTTCCAATAGTAATAACATCACCAGGGAAACCTGGCGTGTTGTAAATGACCTTCGAGGAAAACGTCCTGAGGTTTGCGCAGCAGTATTTTGTGATCTGTCGAAAGCCTTCGATTGTGTGAATCATGGAATACTCTTGCGCAAGCTCCAATGTTATGGCTTCCGGAATCAGAGCCTTAGTTGGATTCAGTCCTACCTAAATGAGCTTACTCTATTCGTAAGATCAAACACAAACTCGAGAACAAGCTTGGTTAAACATAGTGTGCATCAGGGTTCTGTACTGGGGCCTATCCTATTTTTGTTCTATTTCAACCATTTGACAAATTTCGGGATTGATGGTAAATTTACAATATTTGTAGACGACACAACCATTTTGTGGCATGAGACCGATATAAATAGCCTCCACTCGAAAATTCCTAGTGATAGCTCCAGTGTGAAAAGATGGTTTAACTCCAATTTGTTCCCGTTGAATGTAGATAGAACCAATTCCTTATCGTTCAGATGTAATTTACCAGATATTTATATATTTGAGTACCGAAGATGTCATTGAGCAAGCATCCTTGGAATCCATCTGGACAACAACCTAGATTTTCAAAACCATGTGAAGTTCTTGAATGGAAAACTAGCATCTAGGTGCTATGCTCTGCGGATAGTGTCAGAAGAAATGGGTTCAGCCACTGCGAAAGTAGTATCTGCATTCACCAAAACCTCAATAGTATATTTGTTCTTCAAAAGCGTGCAGTTCGTTACCTTTGTAAAGTTTCACCCAGAGTATCTTGTAAGCCGGTGTTCTCTCAACAAAAAATGCTGACGCTTCCTTCGCTAGTTATTCTCGAAAGGGTGTGTTCAGTACACAAAAGCATCATAAGAGGCAATTATTGGTATCACTCGTTAGAATAATAATTTAAGGCTTCCTATTTATAGTCAAACTATAGAATAATATCCCACCCATCTACAAAAACATTGTTTCTCCACCTCATTTCAGGAGATCTATAAAAATCTTACTTATAGTATTCAAGAGTTTCTTGACATAGACTGTAATACTTAATTTAGATGTGAAACTCTATTGATTCCCTTTAGATAGTTAGTTTATCCATTCTTAACTGCTCAAGTGGATGATATATGTTTGTTTCTTTTGGCTACTGTTGTTCTGTCCCGAGAAAAATGTATTTGTTATAATTGTGACATATTTATATACTTATTCATTTACTTTATATTCATATGACTTCATCTATGAGATGTAATATCTTTAGATAATAAAGTATATATTAATTGATTGTTTGATCGATTGATTACTTATTGATTGTTTTTAATCAAAGTTTTCGATATAATCGTTTTGAATCACTTGGTCAGAATATTCATTACTATATATTTCTGGAGTTTTTAAAATTTCAGTGGATGGAAATATAGGAACATGCAGTTGCGCAGTATATGAAAGGGTAGTCAAATCAAACTCATACCCATCAATTTTCAATTGACTGATTAGTACTATCCAAATCTGCAATGATTATGCCACTAAGACGAGAAGAAATGACATAAATGATATACGATGTCACCTCAGGGAAGATTTGCAGCTTCGCGGTTTTATTGATCGCAAAAAGCTTTTGTACATAAAATCTTGTTTTGAAGTGTCAGGAGTTATATACTGATACCATATATCCTGAGGCTGCTTTGCATGATTTCTGAATAATTCATGCATATTCTGATACGTTATAATCCACAGAATATTGTTCGCAGAGAGAGGAAAGAGAGAGAGAGAGAGAGAGAGAGAGATCGTAACGAGCTCATTGGTGAGGTTGGCATCTTACTCGATTTCGTTCTCAATAGGAAGGAGATTAATACCTTCACATATATCATTATTGAATGTTATTTCATTAGGGTGATGTTTCTCTTTCCGGTTCCCGCTTTGGGAAAATAGGCACATAATGAATTATGAAAGTAACGTATTAACATGTTTATTGGCAGTGTAACCGGATGCACCCTGGTCTCATATCATTGATAACATTTCTGGTAGACTTTCAGTTTTTTTTCAACCTTCCTTTTTTGTTTTCGTGTGATCGTCTAGACAGTCAACTCCACTTCTCAGGTAGCAAGATCTGCAATCCATCTGCTCTCAGAAGATAGCTTGTTTTTTTTTCGGCACACAGCCTAATATAGTAATTTTTTTTTGTCGGTTCACAGCCTTATATAGATAGACCCTTGAAAGTATAGACCCTCAATTTTCCCACGTTGTGTGTATAAATTTCTTTTGTATTCTTCAGGATACGAAGTTCCGTTCAGCTGATTAAGAGTAAAAGTAAATAATAGTTATTTATGCAACAAGTGCAAAAAGTAAGTATTTATTGCACTCGACGAGGCCGCCAGGCCTAGTTGGACAACACGTCGAGTGCAATAATAACTTTTCGCACGAGATGCATACTAGTATATTGAAGTATAAGTGGATAAAAAGGGCTTTAAAACACGCGCGATTTTTCGAGCACGACGGCGCAGCCGGAGTGCTCGAAATAGAGCAAGTGTTTTTAAGATCAGTTATCCACGAATACTTTACGTTATTTTTTTTTATTGGTGCACTTTGAAATCATATATACTGGTATTATTACTACAAAAAATAAAAATAAGAACTAATAATGCAAGAAGGTTGAATTCGTGATGTGACATCAGTATACCTTTCGTTGTCATGGAAATGAGAAAAACAGATATTCATTTGCAATTTGTTATGAAAGATCAATATTTGTTGTCACCAGAGCTCAAAAATGAATTATTCTAATATCGATTTTTTTGAATAGTGAGGCAGAATCGCGGTTAATACCGCGAAAATCCAGTGATATATATAAAAAAGAATATGAAAAGTTCATCAAATGGATGGAGGAGCACATATAAATGAACGAATTGTTAGTAATATTTTATTTGACGTTACAAGGTACTCCTGTCAGATCAATAATCAAAAATTTGTCATTTAGACTTCACGTTTCTCGATTTGTTGATGTTGTCATGGTAACTTTAAAAAACGCGCGTTTTTTAAAGTTCGATTTAAACACGCTGAGGCGTGCTTTAAATGGGTAAAAAGGGGCACCAATAAAAAAAAATATTTTTTCTACGTTCATGCAAAAACCAAAAACTATTTTATTCAGATGGCACTAGGGGAAGGAAAATAAAAAATGTACTAAAAATTGCGTCGATTTGACGTTTATGTTTGTCATGATCACAAATGACAGATTTAGAATGACAGATTATTGCACACCCAACTAACAAATTGGCTTTGTAATTTTCAGGTAACAGAACCATTCAGTTTCATTGGCATTATATTGCGACTGTCGAAAAGCCAATCTGTTGAATCAACATTGCGAACATGATTATTTTGTTCTTTGAAACCAAATTGTTGTTTAGATCATTGTTGAGAACGTTCTTAGAGTGAAATTATAAAACATCTTAAAGGATGAACTTGAAACAGTTTCTTAAACGTTTATAAAATTCAAGTTATACGACGTTTTAGCCTAGAGGACCAAAGTGATTTCTAGTAGTTTTGTAGTGATATTATCAGGTACTGTTCTGTTCTTCCGCAAATAGTTTTATAAACGGTTTATAAAAATTCATCAACAGATTACAAAATTGTTGTATTGGTGTTTTCTGTGATACTCTTTCAGAATGCGATATGCTCCCGACAAAAATGGATAAATAAATATTCTATAACAGTACGAATAATATGCTCCTGAATGGTCTAACAAAGCAGTGTTAGAATAATAAACTGTTATTGAACACAAAATGATATTCAAAAGCACTTTTATAAAATGAAACTGTTACAGTAGTTTTCCATTTGGATACACCATATTAGTTCAGTTTCTTTCTGTTTTCTCAAGTGTGAAATTTAGAAATCATCTGAGATCATGGGCGGTCCCCTTCAAGATATCACATTTGGCTCTGAAAGATTTATTGAAAAATATTAATAAACGCTTCACAAGCATCCTTCCTGAAGATCCTAGAACACTTTTGAAAACGTATCAAACAGTTACAATTACAAAAGTTGGCACTGGCAACTATTGGCATCATGGTTTCGAAGTTAGTTTGAGACAGGTTTTGGGTAAAATCAGTGATTTACCCAAAACAATATATGTCAGTGTGGTGTGAACATGGATGGTTTACCAATATACAGAAGTAGTAAATATGAGTTTTGGCCAATACTTTCCAACATATACTAGTTGCCTAAAATAAAACCTATGGTTATTGGAATATACTGTGTCCCAGAAAAGCCAAATAGATAGGTTAGGTCTAGTTTTATTAATAATGCATATACATTTTCAAAACTTTTGAGTTTTGAGCTGCTCTAATGTGATGCAAATACATCACAACAAAACAGTGAAGCTCTATAAGTACTACAACTAGGACACAAAGTAAAGCTGTATAAGTGCTACACGACCTGCTATTATACAAAAGCAGAATTTTCCGTTGTTTAACACACGCAAACTGCTGCTAAAAGATACATTTATTCCGGAAAAGTTGCTTTGGGGCCGTTGTGGCAGCGTTACAACACGTTGACGCATGGGCGTTGATGAAAGTGTTTTCCTGAACGACAAGCAGAACAGGATAGGATCCGGTTTGATTTAGAAAAAAAAAAAGATGTTTAACAAAAACTTCGAAGGGGTGTGAAGACAATCGCCAGTCTTCTTTCAACACTACCTGTAACTGCATTATTACACATGTATTATTAATAATAATTGCGATTCGTTTGAAACGTGTCATTGAATTCTGGAGATTTTGGGCTTTTCATATTCGTTTCTACCAACTTTTTCGATAACATATCTTAATTTTCAGCTTTGTGGAGTTGCCTAACAACATTTATACATTCGCTGTTACCGGCGAAAATGTCAAAATTCGACATCGCGAATTGCGAGACATAAAATGTCAACAATTTCTGACGTTTGAAGAAAATGGTACATTATTTTATTGGAATTAATGAATACACCTCATTTAACAAGCAGAATTTGCATTTGTTAGGCGAAGAGAAAGTAGCCGTGCGAAATCATGATTTGTTTGACAAGCAAAAACTTTGCGTTTGCGAGGCGAAGGGAAATAAAAGGCTTTGAGACTCACTTTCAATCCAAATAAATTATACTGTTTCTTCTACAACTGTGAAAACTGCATCCATGGTCTCATTATCGGTAATCGTAAACAGAGCCTTGCTATTAGGCAACACCTTCTTCAATTCATGTAGTGCAAATGTGATGGTAGGCGACACTTTCAGTACTAGAATTGAAAGTATATCTCTTCCTTGGACTTGAAATGAAACTTTGGTCCTTAATTATGGTAATAAAAGAGCCCATGCACTTTCGATTCGGTTACTGAAAGAGATATATTCTGAATATTTGATTGAATTATTGGAAGATATTTAGAATTAAATCGTTATCTAACACCAAGTATACCAACAATTCTCAAAAAATCATTTGTACCTTTGCATACTCTCCAAAAGAATTCAATGTAATAATCGGAAGAACTAATTAAATTTTTTGTAATACGCCTCTGTGAAGTTAAAAGACAATATATATTGTGACTATTTTATAGAAATCACCAACAAAGTTAAATAGCCATATAGACACTGTTCTTGTGATGGAAGTGTTGTATAACATGAAGCCATATTGAATCGCATATTAGTGATGACCATTCTGAAGGCAAAAAATAAAACATACAAAATCTCTATTCCTCAGATATAAAAAGAAAAACTAATGCTCAGAAAAGTTCACTGTCGCGAAATCAACAACAATTGATCAAATTGGTAGCAAAGTTCTGGAAAAAAAATTAATTATTTTTGGTAAATTCAAGAAATCTGTAACAATTCCACAGCGCTTGAAAATTTTACATTATATGTACCATATAATCCACAGTGAAATTCATTCCGCAGTCGAAATCAACTTCATAGGTAGATTTACGCTGTGTTAATTAATATAAATACGCAGAAGCGATCCACCGCAATACGAAGTATAGACATTATTAATATTGACATGTTTAATTGTCACGAGAACAACAAAGAAATCACTTTTGTGAAATTGGTAAGATTATTCATTTTCCGTGGAATACTTTAAGGAACTACTGAATTTTATAATTGTTCCTGTACACGATAAAAAAGTTTTATTACGAATGAGAAAGCAGTTCCCATAAAAAATTTTTTTTAGAGATTTATAATAGTTCCTTAAGTGATAAATAATGAACTGAATAGAACTTGTGAATGATTATTACAAAAATCTTATAAAACTATTCTGTGGTGATTCTATACAGTTCCTATAAATTATATGTAAATGTTTATACAATAATTCTGTGATAGCTGTCACAGGCGTAATAAAACTTCTTGAACAAGTGTTTCGTTTTATAAGACTGTGCCCATTTAGTGTTTATAGTTGCTGTAAGAACGCCGTAAAAATGTTTTTGAGACGAATAACGCTTTATAAAAAATGGTATGTAAACGTTCTTTCAGCTTTTATAAAGCACCAAATTGTTAGTTGGGCAGTGCAATTAAATATAATTCAATAATTTTTTTTCTGCATGAACATAGAAAAATACATACAGGGTGTTTCATAATTGAATGCTGATCCTAAAGGGCGATAATCCTTGGTTGATTTTAAAAAAAATTCTTCACATGCACATAGGTCCGTAACTGCTTTATTTCTGAGATACAAGATGTTGAAATTTAACAAAAAAATCAGTTCTTGCCCAATATCTCTGAGACCGCTTTGTTTTTTATTTTAATTTTGATACTTGCAAAGTACGCATAAAAATATTCTTTTTTTATAATAAGGCACTTCTTAATTTTCATCATGAAAATTAAGAAATATTTTCATCAGTTAATATGCCCTGTCATATTTTTGATCAAAATAATGATACGCCACTGTCTTGTTGCCAAATAAATATTATTTTTGTAATTGTCCTCTATCTTCTCATAAAAATGGTCTCCTGCCTTTTTTTCGTCCGGCGAACGGTTTTTGAGTTAGAAAATAAAATGTATTCATTTGCTTGGGCCTATGCGAAATCAGCCGTTGAAGAGTAGTAGGATTATCTTGTGGGCTAGGAACATCTAGTATGCTAGGACACATTCTGTTGTCTTCATCATAAACAATTTTGACACTTCTATAGCTAGATACGTGACAATATTTACGTTATAAAAACTTGTTTATTAAAAAAAACATGGTAAATTTCACAAATACCGAATAAGCAGACATGCATTATTTGTATGGGCTTGCTGACTGGAACGCATATGAAGCCAGGTGACTATATCAAGAGCCCTTCCCAAATAGAATGGTTTCTGATGTTAGCACGATTTCAAGCACCCACAGAAGGTTATGTGAAACAGGAAGTTTCACCATCAATTGAAAGGAGCACACCGGACTGCAAGAACTCCAGCAATTGGGGTTGCTGTTTCAAATTCAGTTGACGAAAATCCTGAAATAAGTACGAAGCAAGTTGCCAATAATTTGAATATCGCCCATACTCTAGTATGGAGGATTATATCCATATCACATTCAACGGGTTCAGGCTCTACTTCCTCGAAACTTTCCATTACGAGTGAATTTCTGCCAATGGTTTCTCCAATAGTTTCACGGACAAAGCTAGTTTTACTAAAAACAGGATCAGAAATTTTCATAATAATCATTTTTGGGCCGAGGAAAATCCGCATGCAATCGTGAAATCTCATCACCAGGAGCAGTCCTCATTAAATGTCTGGGCTGGAATTATTGGAGATTATCTGATTGGACCTTTTTTTACCACGCATATTAGATGGACGTAATTATCGCCGATTCCTTGAAGGTAATTTGCCAATTCTGTTGGAAGATGTTTCTATTTCAATGCGAAATCGCATGTGGTTTATGCACAATGGTGCACCTGCTCATTTTAGTGCTTTAGCACGCGAATATTTAAACCAAAACTTTCATAATTGCTGGATAGGTCTTGGGGGAACAGAGTCATGGCCAGCAAGATCCCCAGACTTGAACAGTCTTGATTATTTTATTTGGGGACATCCTAATACTTTGGTGTAGAGTCAACCAATTCTAACTGAGGAAGAATTGCGAAATCGCGTAATACTTTCCTGTGAAGCAATAAGGAATACTCCAGGAATTTTCCAAAGAGTACGCGGGTCAATGACAAGGAGGGCTGAAGCGTGCATACTTGCAGGAGGCGGACATTTTGAACAGTTAATTTGATTTTGGTATTTTTTTTTTCATAATAGTTATGTTTTTGAAATAAAAAAGTATTTTTATGCGTACTCATTACAAAAACTAAATAATAGTAATAGCAGAATTGTGAAATTAAGACTAAGAGAAAAAATCGAATAGGGGCAAGCAAATTAATGTATTTTATTTTCTAAATCGAAAACCGTCCGTCGGACGAAAAAAAGGCAGTTGACCATTTTCATGAGAAGATAGAGAATAATTACAGAAATAATATTTATTTGGAAAAACAGACAGTGGCGTATCATTATTTTGATCAAAAATATGACAGGGCATGTTAACAGGGACGCCACTGATGAAAATAAAAAAATCCTCTATCATGGATTTCTTTTATTTTTATGCGTACTTTGCATGTACCAAAATTGAAAGGGAAAGCCAAAAGGTTTCAGAGATATAGGGGAAAAACTGATTTTTTTGTTAAATTTCAACATCCTGTATCTCAGAAATGAAACGGTTGCGAACCTATATTCATATAAAGATTTTTTTTTTAAATCACTCGAAGATTATCGCCCTTAAGGATCAGTATTTAATTAATTATGAAACACCCTGTATATCAAAGCCAAGAGTAGAATCTCAACATGTTTGAAAACAAATTTAACGATTAAGATCTTTACATTTTGCAAAAGGTAATATCTAAAATTATAAGAGTTCAGCTTATTACGAAATCATCTTCTGTTCCAAATCTAATTTGGTACAATTATGTAAAGTGTTTCTGAAGTGAAGAAACTATAAAGAGAAGAGGAATATATCTGTATCACTTAGATTGCTGAATCCCCAAAATATAATGCCGGTATATTTCGCGGGTATATTCATAGATCTGTCATCGCCAGTTGAGGGAATAAAGACTATAGTACATTTACAACACCCATCCAAGGAGTTGCTATGACCATTGACCTAGCGACCGGTCGCAATTTTTTTTTTATGTGCACACATAATAGATCAACCCGTTACCTAGATTTGGTTTTACTAACTGTAAAGTTACAATTTTTCCATCAGATTGATCAAGGAAGTATATTCTTTCATTTAAGGTGTGAAGTCAGTAGAGAGACATTTTTGAAAGATTGCAGGGTAACGTAGAAGTTGATGGTAGCCCATACATTCTTATAAAGTCCCAAGTTTCTTTTTTCTCTACCTCCAAAGTTACCATTATTTTGATCAGCTTGTTTAATGAAGTGTATTCTAGCATTTAGGATGTTATTTCACAGAAATATGTATGGGAACATTACAGGGTAGTATCGTTGAAGTTGAGTACCCCCATCTCTATAATGTTTCCATATTTGTTTTTCCTGTCTCTAAAATTGATATTACCCCCATCATTTTATTAAATGAAGTGTATTATTCCATTTTAGATGGTAAATTGCTAGTATAATATGAGTTATACAATGAATTACCTGATGAGTGTGTGTGTGTGTGTGGGTATGCGTATGTGTATATATATATATATATATACGAGAATTGTAAAAGCCTTTCCAATATATGATTATGATGTTTAACTAAATGACTCACAAGTTTTCTTTTATGGGATTACTCTGCCATTTATTCATCACAGCTGTTCTGTATATAAATATATTCAATAAGAAAAACTGAAAACGACTCATTTAAACGATATATAAGAATAAAATATATATATATATATATATATATATATATATATATATATATATATATATATATATATAAACTCTCAAGATAAAAAGAACATATTATAAATATAATAAGAAACCAAACGATTTTGCACTCCAAAACAACCTGCGACAAAAAAATGCAAGGAACAAGTAGTGACTGCGCTAGGATAGACGCTAGAGTGGACCGAGTGCGGACGTAAATATACCGGGTGTCCACGGAAGGTGGCTCGCCCCTATAATTTTTTTGTTTGCGGAGATAATGGAATGAGATTTGGAGGATCTGTTTAATGCATAAAACTGCATTTTTTGACAAGTAACTCAACTTTATGCAAATTCCGGATTCACCGGAAGTGACACCTTGTATATTTTCATTTTTTTCGTCTCCATATGACATTTAGAATACAACCATGTATCAGTTGTTACTGTTTGTACCCGGTTTTTTATTTTTTTCTCGAAATAAATTTTTATCCTAGAGGGCAATGGATACGTTAAAATAACTAATTTCAGTCCATAAAATGTTTGTGAAAGTAAAACTTCACTTTTTTCGATCAAAATGTTTTAGCTATGTGACGTTTGATTTCAAAATTGTTATTACATTTTTTTTTTTTGGCAACATGGTGGCTCGTCGGTTTTTTTTTTTAACGTATCCATAGCCCTCTAGAATAAAAATTTATTTCAAATAAAAAAATAGAAAAACGGTTACAAACAGTAACAAATGACATGGTTGTATTCTAAATGTCATATGGAGACAAAAAAACTGAAAATATACCAGGTCTCCCATTTAAAAATCGAAATTTTATGTCACTTCCGGTGAATCCGGAATTTGCATGAATTGAGCTACTTGTCAAAAAATGTAGTTCTATGCATTCAACAGATCTTCCAAATTTCATTCCATTCTCCAAAAACAAAAAAGTTATAGGGGCGAGCCACATTTCGTGGACACCCGGACATAGGTGGACATAGGTATGGAATAAATTAATTTTCAGCGTGATTATGTATTTGTTTAAACAAACCTGAAACAGATCGATTTCTATTGTCAATATGACAATTCACAGTATGAAAATATTACCCCCTTCTTGCACCCTCTCTGAATTATGAGCATCCCCTCAAAAAAATTAAATGGGAAGGGAGTCGTGTGGCACCTTGTTCGGAAGGGATTTCCATTCTCTGTCCAGCAATATTGAGTTTTTCAAATTTGGTGCAATCATAACTGAGATAATTCATTTTGAAAATATACAATTTTGATACTTTACGTAGATTGGAGGAAATAATAATGTTTAGGAAGTATTTTTCAATTCATTTTACAATTAAATCGAATTTTCAAAATAACCACCATTCACTTATTGACAATGAGCAAGTCGATCGTGGAATTCTCGTACAACATTTTGTAGGACCTCAGGGGTTATGTTGTTAATTTCTTCTAAACCTTTCAATCTGTAATATTGTCTGGTCTACTGAAATATACTATTGATCATAAATAACCCCATAAGAAGAAATCGAGAGGACTCAAATCGGGGGATCTAGGCGGTCATTCAATCGTTCCACGTCTTCCTATCCACCTATTGGGAAAAACTTCTGTCGAATAATCTCTAACAATACTTTCGTAATGCGGTGGAGCTCTGTCTTGTTGGTACCAAATTGATCTACCCATCACATTTGGATCGTTAACATCAGGAAAGTCTTCTCAATGTAGGCTGTAAAAAGTTCATAAAAAAATCTAGATAAACCTCACCAATAACTGTGCCTTCAAAAAAATAAGGGCCAATAATTTTGTAGTTAATGATACCAGCCCAAACGTTAACTTTTTTAGGATATTATGTTGGAGCCACACACATCCAATGAGGATTTTCTCTGCTCCAATATCTAGGGTTTTGTCTATTAACCGTTCCATTCAAATGAAAAGGAGCTTCATCAGATATAACAATTTTGTTTATGAACTGCAAGACTGCTTCCATTCTGTCCATCATCAGTTCACTGAATTGTTGCCTTCTATCTGGATCATCCTCATTTGACTTCTGAACCAACTGAACTTTATAAGGATGGTATTTTTCTTTATGTAAAGCTCTCAATATCGATGATTTACTTACATCATTGTCGGCGGCAAGTTGTCTACTTGTCATTTGCGGATTTTCCTCAATCGCTAACAGTACATCTAACTTTTTTTCCACTTCGAATTCAACATTTCGACCTGGTTTTTGAATAGTTTTTACATGTCCAGTTCAACGAAATTTTCTTTCTATTTTGCTAACTGTAGACTGAGATGTGTTGACCAGGGTATTTATTATCAAACATTTCACAAACTTCCTTTTGAGTTCTTGTTTTATTACCGCATCCAATCATTATTAAAATGTCTATTCTTTGAATTCCGGATGAAAAAGCCATAGTTAAATCAAATACACACACAAATATTTTTCAATACACTGACGTCTGTCAGCAACTTATAAATAGCAAAATAACAGTAGTCTACTAGATTGACATTAAATTATTTATGTTGGTTTTGTAATGATTTGGTGTTTTGAACGACTTTTTCCTGGCGTCTAGCATAACAGATAAAAAAAATACCTGATTATTTCTTATGGGGTTATTTGAAATCATAAGTATACTTCAATAGACCGGACAATGTTGCAGATTCAAAAGTTAGGATAACGGAAGAAATTAACAACATAACCCCTGAGGTCCTACAATATGTTGTACGAGAATTCCAAGATCGACTTGCTTATTGTCAAGAAGTGAATCGTGGTCATTTTGAACATTCAATTCAATTGTAAAATAAATTGAAAAATACTTCTTAAACATTATGTGACATTATTTCCTTCATTCTACGTAAAATATCAAAATTTCACATTTTTAAAATGAAATTTCTTAGTTATGATTGCACCAAATTTGAAAAACTTAATAATGCTGAACAGAGAATGAAAATCACTTTCGAACAAGGTGCCACACGACCCCCCTTCTCATTTAAATTTTTGAGAGGGTGCTCATAATTCAGAGGGGGTGCAAGGAGGGAGTAATATTATCATACTGTAAATTGTCAAATAGACAATAGAAATCGACGTGTTTCAGGTTTTCACAAACAAATACGTAATAACGCTAAGAATGAATTCATTCCATACCCATGGACCGCACTGTAAAAGAGAGTATGGCGATTCGCGAGTACGTCACGTGCTAGATACTTGGGCTGATACTTCCAGTATTTTGAAACAGGTATGGTAACAGGAACAGTACGTACCCGTTCCAAAGAAATTCAGGTATTAGCCATCCCTACAAGGGAGCCCACCATCCGCCTACAGCTGTTTCATGGTTTCCCAATGGACCTTTTTATGCACTATGTGAAAACACTGTAATTAGAAAGTATATGTGCTAATATCACTTGGGATTTTTTATTTTATTTTTCTGATGGGTAGTTTTTCCATAATCCGGAAAAAAGTGGTTTCGTGACGTCACGTTCACTAAAAGTTGATTTGGCATCGTTGTATGAGTTGCGAATCATGGAATTGTGACGTAATGACATTTGTTATTTGATACTTTGATAGGTTCGTTCGTTTGCTTCACGGAATAGAATATTATTAATCGTTTTTCTCTCTTCAGCTCTTTTTCTTGCATATATCTGATACGAGACACGAGATATGCAGAGAACTGCTGCAAATGAACAAGCTCGCCATGAATGTTTGGTATTGAAAAATTTCGGAAATTATTTTCTAATTTTAATAACTATGAAAATGTCTAAAAAGTGCTATGTGCACGGTTGTCTGAACACCAGTGAAAGTGATTCAAACTTTTGTAAAAAGCGGAAATATATGCTTTTGTGCAGAACATTTCCAGGTGAGTACATCAAGGAACGATCTTTAATTTCACTCAATGCAAGTTTGCAAAATCATCGATCAGTACTGTATTTTATATCTAGTCCTATAAACATATTTTTCTTTGGTTCCAGCTGAAAGAAGATACTACGAATTAGGAATATGCTAGAACAAGGGGATCCAAATTTATGTTGAAGCAAGATGTCTGTCCACATATCAACCTGAAATGACATTGGTCTGACAATGTTTCATCATAAGTATATGACCTACCAACGATCTAGAAACCCAAACCAAATGAAAACATCACTCCTTCAGCTAGTAAAACTGTGTTGAGTGACATTACATCCATGGGAAATATTTACTCTAGAGTTTCGAATAGTTCTTCTCCTAGCAGTAGCCAAGCTAGTACATTATCCGATTCACCAAAATAACACCACCAAAAAAAATTCTGAGTATATTCCTAGTCAGTCTTCATCCGATCCTGATTGTGAAAATATCGAAGGACAGCAGCGCCAGCGCCTATCTATTGCACTTATAGAAAAGAAGAGTAATATTATTTGGGGCTCCCTGAAAATGTTTACCACATTGTGAAATACATTACCAAAATTGAGTAAATTAAATATATGGATGTTCTGATAAGTTTAAAAAAGATACGGGTTGGGGATGTATACTCTCGATTGGCTGATGACTGATATGAGTAAATCAAGTGTTCACAAGATTTTCACAAAATCTGTGCCTATGATGGCAAATTGTTTATTTATAAGAGCTTATATATTGGCCTGAAATATCCGAAATTGAAAGAAATTTGCCGATCCCTTCCAGAGCTCGCTATAAGAAAGTTAATTCAATTATTGTCTGGAAATTGAAAACCCTCTGATCCTGTTCGTCTGTCCATGACTTGGTCAGAATAGAAAAAATGCAATACTGTAAAATTTTTAATATCTGCTACTCCAAATGGCACAATACAATTTATTTCAGGAGCATACGGTGGACGAATTCTTTAACAACTTTGTCGATAAGAATAATTTCTTCTATTTTGATTGATTGAAATTCAAAAATACTTTGAATAACTAGAATGTGCAGTATTATGTCAAAGTTTTCTAAGGTTTGTTGTCACATTCTCTTCATGAATGCTAATATCTTCAGAAATTTTTTTTTTTCTATAGCTTTGTAACCATAGGGAAAATTTTTCCAAAAAACCTTTAAAAAATGAAATAAGTAAATAATTTTTCAAAAAATTTACGAAATTTGTATCAACATACTTCAAGTCTATTCATTCTAAATTATTAATTATATTTTCAGTAGTTCAAACTTAATAAATATTTGACTCATCACATGAAGGAAACACTAACAGGTACCGAATATGAATTTATTTATATTATAATACAAACAGACAAAGCCTACATATATATTCACAGTATAATGCATTTATGATTGATTATATCTAAACAATCACGAACGTTTCAACTAAGAACCAAAGTTCTTAGTTAAAAGTTGGGCAACTTTCTAGTCATGGTTCTTAGTTCTTGTACTAGGGGTTCCATAAACGCGCTCATTGATTTGCTAGTGTTGAATCCTTAGTTATTAGTTCACTTAGTTCTTGGGAACGTTGCATAAACAAAGCATTTCATAATCCACCCTTGGCAAATTTACCGAACCTGCTTTTACGAAGCCTTGTTTCATTATAAACACACCAAATCGTTTATGATATTGAGAAATGAATAAGTTGATAAAAATAAACAATAAACATTAACCTCAAATGTCGATATGATTTTAATAGGAACTGTCTTTAATATTTGCGGTGTTGCCAATGGTCGCTCTTCATCAAAAGGAAGGCCCGTTCAGAAACTTTGAATGTTTTAAATGAAGAAAACCGTTGTTGAAATGGGTTTTTTTGTTGATGAGTCTATCAATAAACAGTGTTCAATTATATATTAATGGTGTATATCAAGCAGTGAGCTATATTTTTGACAAGAACAGTAATGCGTGTTTCTGAACGTGGATTATGGAGGGGGTAGTTTTCGATGAACGTGACGTCACGGGTACACTTTGAAACGCAATATCTTTTCGAAATAAAAAATATATGATGGCATTCTAAGTCAATTGGACGTTTCATATGAAATATAATCGACCTATATAAGTTTTGGAATTTTTTTTTCGTAAATGTAAAGGTCCATTATCAGGGCGGCTTGTGGTCTTCATATATATATATATATATATATATATATATATATATATATATATATATATACTAGCTGATACCCCCGACTTCGTCCGCGTGGAATTTATATTATTTCTTATGTTTCACTTTGTCTCCTTCTATCTAGCTCATGCCTGTGGCTTTGGCAGCTTTCCTTTATCCTGTTTCCCGTTATCTCATTCCTCGTTATCCACCTCACCCATTACCCCGTTTTCCGTCATTCTGTTTCCCGTTATCCCGTTATCCTGTTATTCCGTTATCCCATTTTCCGTTATCCCGTTTTCCGTTATCCTGTTACCCCGTAATCCCATTATCCCGTTTCCCATTGACCCATCATCGCGGTATTCTGTTATCCCGCTATCCCGTTTTTGCTTTTCGCGTTATCCCATTAGCCCCTTATCCTGTATGTATTTCATTCCGCTATGATGACGGGAATAGAGTATGTGACAATAAAACCACATTTCTTCGTAACCAAGTGCAACCAATAGAAGGTGAGCTTCCATTTCAAGTATATTTATGTATATATATATATATATATATATATATATATATATATACCATAGTGCCGCTGGACCGTACCGTAGTATCGCGCACTCGGTTTGTCATCGTCGCCAGAATAGCTCGCAGATGGTAGATTTTTTCCTACTTACTTGACACTTATCGTCATATTTTGGACAACTCACCTAATATCTTCATAAATTGTATCCTATGTGTCATTCTAATGTATAAGCCATATTATTGTAAAGTTTTATTGAAATCCATCCAGTAGTGTTTACGTGGAAGAGAAACAAACATACTTACAAACTTTCGCGTTTATAATATTAGTAGGATATATATATAAATATATATATATATATATATATATATATATATATATATATATATATTATATGAAAGAGGAAAATTGTGTCCGAGACAAATACATGAAAAAGGAAATTGTTGCATATTGGACAAATTATTGAATTAAAGAAAAAAAGCATCCTCAAGTGGGAGTCGAAGCCACGACCTCATGATTTCTAGCCATACGCTCTAACCAACTGAGCCATCGAGGGCAAAGGAATCAACACACACTTGTGAATAATTCCCTTCCATAATTCAATGTATCGATCGAAAGTACTTATCAATGGCCGTCAAGACCCGATACCTATCACTTTAACATCATCGTCGACGTGACGATTCATTTTAGCATGCACATTAAATTATGGAAGGAAATTATTCACAAGTGTGTGTTGATTCCTATGTCCTCGATGGCTCAGTTGGTTAGAGCGTATGGCTAGAAATCATAAGGTCGTGGGTTCGACTCCCACTTGAGGATGCTTTTTTCTTTAATTTGATCATTTGTCCAGTATGCCACAATTTTCTTCTTCATATATATATATATATATATATATATATATATATATATATATATATATATATATATTATATATATATATATATATATATATATATATATATATATATATATATATATATATTTATTTCTTATATATATATATTACATATTTTTATTATTATAAATTTAAAATATATATATATATACACTGCGTTCATGAAGTGTGTGTAATTTTCGGAGGAATTCCTATCCATAAAAAAAACACACTTAATTTATCAAATTCCATGCAGAGAACCTACGTGCAATGAAGTATATATTGGACAGACAAAACAATATCTAGAAAATCGAATAAAATTTCATAAATACACGCACAACGCACCCATTGCACTCAACAAACACGAACATGAATTTGATTACAATAATACAAAAATCCTAAAAACTGAACCTAACACAAGAAAAAGAGGAATTCTTGAAATGATAGAAATTAAAAACACACCAAATTGCCTTGACGATAAAACAGAAATAACCAATTCAAACCAAATTTATTTCAATCTGATATAACGACATCTCTCGAGGTGGTTTCGGCCAAAAACAAACACATACCCCCTCCATAAGTTACAACAATACCCCACAATCCCCCCCCCCCAATAAATAAAACTCTCAACTAAAAGAAACACAAACGCCATCTACCTCACAAATGCCAAAGACACCAGCGTTACACACACAGAATCCTACCCTCAGTAATGCTATAACGAACACTAATAACCCAAAGATACATAGGTGACACTACAAATAGACACATCATAAAACGGCCTACATTACCGACACACAGTATATGGGTTGTCGATATCAACAACACATCAAACAAACAAAAATAATAGATTATTGGTGTTTTCACGTACTACTAATTTTTCAAAAATGACAAAAGTACTCGCTATTGGATCAACCACACCCCTCAATACCATATATCACACCTAACACGGAGAACAGAGCGAGTCAAACCCATGTTTTGATAGTAAGCACAAAAAACCATAATAATAACAATTGTATATATAGAACAAACCATTTTTACTTACAGCTCAAAAAACTGTCCTGTTACTGATTTTCAATCATAAATGTTGTATCAAAATTATGTCCTTTGAAGAAGGCGAGGCACTTCCCGTCGAAACGTCGACCAATAAAGAATAAATCAATATTGAAGACAAACCTCAGCAACTAATAATTTTATAAAAACGAACCTCTATTGTGGCAATTCCAAATGTTTTTGAATAATATTTTGTTGTTGGCCTTCGTAACCGAGAAAGCTAGATACACATTATTTTTCGTATTCAGTCACATTTTCGGTGAGAAAAATATCTATACAAAAATACTTTTTGTTTCAGATTACATGTGAGGCAGGCGATGATGGCATAGCCAATACGGGAGAGGGTCGAAGAGAGTATGGCCAGAGTGCGGGTTGTCAGATGGACTTGGGCTGTGTTGGCTGGACTATGCGCTCTGGCCACATGCGAGGTTAGTATTCCTTCAATATCTTTCTCTTGATCAAATCCATGATTGAGTGGGTGTGATAGTTGATGAGCATTGTTAGAATCAAAACTATGCCACCACTATATGATATATAACATCACTGACATCAACGGTTCCTTGCCGATAGTGGAGCAGACTTGCAGACCTTCAAACGGCATTGAAGATAATATTGCAAATAAAGTGAAAACTTCTTCAAAAATCAAGATAATATTGCAAATAAAGTGAAAACTTCTTCAAAAATTTTCAGCTAAATCGAAATGGAAGAATCTACTTCTCTTGAAGTTTCATGTGCTCTGTCAGAGCAGCAGCAGCATCAACAAGTTAAACTATGAGCAACTCCTGAATATTTTCTGATATCCAGTCATTTGCATCTTCTTCTAGCATATTATTTAATGATTCACATAACTGCACATTCAATCTTTGTATTGATAAGTTGAAATAATGAATTCTGATCAATCATGTGAGAAATTGCGTTCCTTTTGTATTCTCAATTGAGAAGAGCATACTTTATTGAGAGAAAATCGTAAAGTACTAGTTTTATGGTTAGAATCGTCTATCTAACAGATTGCAATCTGACGGACGTTCCATTCGAGGGGTGATTATAATGATTATAATAAAAGTGTTGCTAAATGGAAAAGTGTTGGTAACCATAAAACTGCCTGTCTTTGATTTGTTTTTGGCCACCATAAGAGTGAGCCATAAGTTACTCTGGGTCTTATTATCGCTGTGTAGAGCCAGTGCATGGCTTTCAGTTTGCGTCATTTTTCTCATGTAAACTTCCTGCATATCATGAAGGTTATCTTCCAGGTTAGTTTCCTGTCAAGAATCAGCCCTAGATATTTCACCTGCTCTACTACTTGTGATGTTTCGCCGAATAGTCTGGGAGGTATGAGATCTACCATGTTTTTTCTCCGGGTGAAGGAAATCAGTGTTGTTTTGTTTGGATTTGCCCCTAGGCTCTCTCTGTTGCACCATTCCACTACTGTCCTCAGTGCATTTTGCATTAGCTCTGAGGTTGTTCGAGTATTATTTCCTTTGATGAGAATGACCAAGTCATCTGCATACCCTTGAGAGTAATACCCTTGGTTATTCAGAGAAATCAGCAGTTCATCTACAACCATGTCCCACAGTAGGAGGGTGATTATGCCCCCCTGTGGGGTACCTCTGAAAATTTCAACCTGATCTGTTTCTTCAAAAATGTTGAACTTTGCCATGATCAATGAGGAGGTCATTTTGAAAACATAGAACCTTAATGGACTAATTTGCGGCTTTTAAATAATTCTTGAAACGGCTGTGAAGTCATAAGCCTCAAAGTCGTATTTTCCTATGTTACTTGATCAAGAATGAAGCGATTCACACGATCCATGGCATTCTAGATCAAAAAATTAAAATTGGAATGAAAATGACTTTATTTGTCAAATATTGAAAAGTGAGGTGTTGTTGGATTCAGAATGTCATTCTCGATCGAAATGAGGGAAAATATATAGGATGTCCCATTTAAAAATCGGAAGTTGGGGTCAAAACAAGTAAATATATTGAAAAATTGAAATTGAACTATAATACACAACCCCCAAATTTCGTTTTTCTATCTTTAATAATAAATCAGATAATTTGAGTAAATTTATAAAATATCGCTTTAATTATGGATGAAGGAAGTGATTTTAGTGGTACATCTGATATTCCTGCCAATGTGATGGAGTCAGCGGAAGCAGTTAGCTTAGAACGTATACCAGTGAAGTCCAGATAAAAAGGAAATGATGCATTTGATAGTTGATGTTCTCAGAAAAAAATATCTAAGGTATCAGAACCAGTCATTCTTGCGTATTTGGGAGAAAAATCCAAAAGGTAAGCGAGAGAAGAGGTCATTTTTTGTTTACAAGAACATACATATAGGTGATTATCCCAAAGTGAGAAGGCATTTCTCAAAAGAAAAAGTGCTGGCTATAAGCCAAAAAAGGTAAGCGAGAGAAGAGGTCATAAAAATTGTGCTTGATGCTGTGGATGAACATTTTTCCTTAATGAAAGTAGTTCTGATTATAGGATTGTCAGGCGCATGTCGCCGGGACGAACTTTCTAAAATGACAAATTATGATATTGAGGACAAGGATTCTTATATAATTGTCGAAATTCCTGATTCAAAAACGGAAATACAAAGAACATTTGCAGTTCCAAATAACAATGAACACAAATTCAATCCAGCTGAAATTTGCCGTGAGTACCTACATGTCACTGCGTCTTAAGATGGCAGAAAACCATAGATTTTTTCTTCAGTATAGGAATGGAATATATACAGTTCAAGTAGTTGAAATGAATACATTTGCAAAAATTCCGATTCTAATTGCATCATTTCTTGGATACCCTAATACTGCAAAATATACTGGCCATAGTTTTAGAGAGTCCTCTGCGTCGCTTTTAGTTGGCTCAGGGGCTATTATTTTGAGACTAAACATCATGGTGGATGGGGATCGTCGACCGTTGCAGGTGGCTATGTGGAGCAGTCTGTGAAAAAAAAAGTGAAAAAACGGTATTTTCAGTGGTGATATCAAGGAAAGTGGAAATGTCGAAGTCGAGAACAATAATACTTGTAACATTATACACGAAAAACCATTTGATTTGGTATTACCAAAATCATCGTTTGGAATAACATACAGAATAATATCAATTGTACCATTAATATAAATCTTGTGAAAAAATTAGTATGGATGAGATATGATTGTAATATGTTTAATAAATAACGATAGAAATGAGAGTGATGGGTATTGTGTTTTACCTGTATTCAAACAACGTAGGTCTGTACTTTTTTGCACGCTATGCAGAAATTGTATATTATGATACAAGTGTATAAGTGAGCCTTTAAAGCACCCGCAACGAGTTTGAAGGCACTTATACACGTGTATTATACGCTATTTTTTATTATAACTGCATCATAACAATGCTGGAAATGAATTTTAGATCAGGATAATGACAAGTGGTATTCAAATATCAAATAATCATAATTATACATTCAACATTGACTTGAAATAGTTGTTTTATATTTTTGATGTAATTCGACGAATAAATAAAAAGTTGGACCTGTTTTTGTTACACGGCGTGTTTTAATCTTGAGATTTTGCACGCTTTTCTCTTTAAAACACAGCGTTTTCAATCTTGAGATTTCGCACGCTTTTTAGTTCATAAAACAATGATGCAGGTATGATAAAAAAATTATTTTTGCACTCTGTTCAGAAATAGCCTACTTTTGACATTTAAAATTCATAAAAAATTACACATTTTTGACGTAAGTATTGGAAAAAAGTACTTTTTCGCACTAGTGTGGAAAAGTGCATCTTCCAGAACTAAAAAAATATTGAATGTACAATATATCTAAAAGATCCCAAAATGTAACCATTTCATCACAAAAGCGTTACATTACTATATACAGATGAATGCTGATCTACGGTCGACATCTAGTTGTTAACCTCTCATCCCATGTATTCTCCAAGTTTTCCAACAAAGTTATACGTATTCAAGTTGTTCTCCTCAACTTCGCTAGATCGATATTAGCTTGAATAACCCCTACAAACAAAGAATAAGTTTGGGAGGTACGGATAACCGGAATATATGCAAATTTTGGGTTGCACCCACTTCACCAAAGTTGTCGAAGATGTGGAGGTTCGTTTTTGTTTCCCAACTCATCGAGGTAGTCCCTGTGCTTATAACTGATATCCTGCGGCGTTATAAAGGATACACTATAGCACCTTGTTTGCGGAATTACTGAATGAGAAACAGTTTTGAAGCTGCTCTAGAGTATAAATGACTTCAATGGCGCGTCCTGTCGGAAAAGTGGATTTCACAATTTGTTTGTTGATTCTGAAACTATGATTAATCAAGTTAATTTAACTCATCATGGGATATTATTTTCATTGGAAAACATAAACGCTATTCCTATTTCTACGAAAACCTGAAATCCAAAGTCATAGGTTTCCAAATATCCTTGAATGTAGGGGAGCCCGGGGAATAGCGGCCCCTCTAAGGCTAGAACATCGGTATTATTTATATTTTTAGATTTATCTCTTTTCTTGTTGATCCAAAATTAAGCTGCTTGTTTCAGTATTAACTTATATTTATTGCAGAATTCTGTTGTGACTATTACTTTTAGAAAATATTATATAATTTGGTGCATAATGACCACTTTACCCCGGTATCTGGGGCAAAGTGGTCTCGCGTTTGGGGTAAAGTGGTCCCTTGTAGACAGTTAATTTTTTTGTATCAAAAGAAAAGTAGGTAAACCTATGACGATAGCGGTACCGTAAAAACATTATTTATTGAAACCTCATCACCAACCCTCGTGCATTCATCGAGAGCCAAGCTTCTACATTTCGATCAGGAAATCCAACCGTCCCCACTGCGTGATCAGAGCTAAGTATCGCCACAATAAAGACATTCTGGGTTCTCATTATCCTCTTCAGATGAACTGCCTTCACTTCTTGTAGTCACTTTCTATTTCTTTGATTTCCTTCTTGGTTTCTTTTGGATCCGTCCCTTCATTGAATTTGTTTCATCCTTAAATACAACCGTCCCCACTGCGTGATCGGAGCTAAGTATCGCCACAATAAAGACATTCTGGGTTCTCATTATCCTCTTCAAATGAACTGCCTTCACTTCTTGTAGTCACTTTCTATTTCTTTGATTTCCTTCTTGGTTTCTTTTGGATCCGTCCCTTCATTGAATTTGTTTCATCCTTAAATACATCTCTCACTGTGGATTGAGAATCATTTTTTTTATTTTTCTCTTGTCCTCCTTTTCTTGAAGTTTCCGTTCTAGTTAATTCTTATATGGGCTACTAGTTAAGATAGCAGTTGTTCCACACTTCCTTCTTTATGGTTGTTTAAACTTTTTTTGGCAACGGACTTATTTCTCTAGAACTTATAGCAAATGTAGGTTAGTATTCCTTCAATATCTTTCTCTTGATCAAATCCATGATTGAGTGGGTGTGATAGTTGATGAGCATTGTTAGAATCAAAACTATGCCACCACTATATGATATATAACATCACTGACATCAACGGTTCCTTGCCGATAGTGGAGCAGACTTGCAGACCTTCAAACGGCATTGAAGATAATATTGCAAATAAAGTGAAAACTTCTTCAAAAATCAAGATAATATTGCAAATAAAGTGAAAACTTCTTCAAAAATTTTCAGCTAAATCGAAATGGAAGAATCTACTTCTCTTGAAGTTTCATGTGCTCTGTCAGAGCAGCAGCAGCATCAACAAGTTAAACTATGAGCAACTCCTGAATATTTTCTGATATCCAGTCATTTGCATCTTCTTCTAGCATATTATTTAATGATTCACATAACTGCACATTCAATCTTTGTATTGATAAGTTGAAATAATGAATTCTGATCAATCATGTGAGAAATTGCGTTCCTTTTGTATTCTCAATTGAGAAGAGCATACTTTATTGAGAGAAAATCGTAAAGTACTAGTTTTATGGTTAGAATCGTCTATCTAACAGATTGCAATCTGACGGACGTTCCATTCGAGGGGTGATTATAATGATTATAATAAAAGTGTTGCTAAATGGAAAAGTGTTGGTAACCATAAAACTGCCTGTCTTTGATTTGTTTTTGGCCACCATAAGAGTGAGCCATAAGTTACTCTGGGTCTTATTATCGCTGTGTAGAGCCAGTGCATGGCTTTCAGTTTGAGCCCCCAGGTTTTTCCAAAAGCTCTCCTGCATATCATGAAGGTTATCTTCCAGGTTAGTTTCCTGTCAAGAATCAGCCCTAGATATTTCACCTGCTCTACTACTTGTGATGTTTCGCCGAATAGTCTGGGAGGTATGAGATCTACCATGTTTTTTCTCCGGGTGAAGGAAATCAGTGTTGTTTTGTTTGGATTTGCCCCTAGGCTCTCTCTGTTGCACCATTCCACTACTGTCCTCAGTGCATTTTGCATTAGCTCTGAGGTTGTTCGAGTATTATTTCCTTTGATGAGAATGACCAAGTCATCTGCATACCCTTGAGAGTAATACCCTTGGTTATTCAGAGAAATCAGCAGTTCATCTACAACCATGTCCCACAGTAGGAGGGTGATTATGCCCCAAGTAATCTGCATGACTAATGAGCAGTCTTTAGAAATCATGAAACCGTTTTTAAAAATTAACTTTCCAAGGGGTTTTAAAACCTTAATGGACTAATTTGCGGCTTTTAAATAATTCTTGAAACGGCTGTGAAGTCATAAGCCTCAAAGTCGTATTTTCCTATGTTACTTGATCAAGAATGAAGCGATTCACACGATCCATGGCATTCTAGATCAAAAAATTAAAATTGGAATGAAAATGACTTTATTTGTCAAATATTGAAAAGTGAGGTGTTGTTGGATTCAGAATGTCATTCTCGATCGAAATGAGGGAAAATATATAGGATGTCCCATTTAAAAATCGGAAGTTGGGGTCAAAACAAGTAAATATATTGAAAAATTGAAATTGAACTATAATACACAACCCCCAAATTTCGTTTTTCTATCTTTAATAATAAATCAGATAATTTGAGTAAATTTATAAAATATCGCTTTAATTATGGATGAAGGAAGTGATTTTAGTGGTACATCTGATATTCCTGCCAATGTGATGGAGTCAGCGGAAGCAGTTAGCTTAGAACGTATACCAGTGAAGTCCAGATAAAAAGGAAATGATGCATTTGATAGTTGATGTTCTCAGAAAAAAATATCTAAGGTATCAGAACCAGTCATTCTTGCGTATTTGGGAGAAAAATCCAAAACCATGAAGTCGTCAACCCTGTGGTCGAAGCTCTCTATGTTGGAATCAACTTTAGTTGTTTACAAGAACATACATATAGGTGATTATCCCAAAGTGAGAAGGCATTTCTCAAAAGAAAAAGTGCTGGCTATAAGCCAAAAAAGGTAAGCGAGAGAAGAGGTCATAAAAATTGTGCTTGATGCTGTGGATGAACATTTTTCCTTAATGAAAGTAGTTCTGATTATAGGATTGTCAGGCGCATGTCGCCGGGACGAACTTTCTAAAATGACAAATTATGATATTGAGGACAAGGATTCTTATATAATTGTCGAAATTCCTGATTCAAAAACGGAAATACAAAGAACATTTGCAGTTCCAAATAACAATGAACACAAATTCAATCCAGCTGAAATTTGCCGTGAGTACCTACATGTCACTGCGTCTTAAGATGGCAGAAAACCATAGATTTTTTCTTCAGTATAGGAATGGAATATATACAGTTCAAGTAGTTGAAATGAATACATTTGCAAAAATTCCGATTCTAATTGCATCATTTCTTGGATACCCTAATACTGCAAAATATACTGGCCATAGTTTTAGAGAGTCCTCTGCGTCGCTTTTAGTTGGCTCAGGGGCTATTATTTTGAGACTAAACATCATGGTGGATGGGGATCGTCGACCGTTGCAGGTGGCTATGTGGAGCAGTCTGTGAAAAAAAAAGTGAAAAAACGGTATTTTCAGTGGTGATATCAAGGAAAGTGGAAATGTCGAAGTCGAGAACAATAATACTTGTAACATTATACACGAAAAATCATCGTTTGGAATAACATACAGAATAATATCAATTGTACCATTAATATAAATCTTGTGAAAAAATTAGTATGGATGAGATATGATTGTAATATGTTTAATAAATAACGATAGAAATGAGAGTGATGGGTATTGTGTTTTACCTGTATTCAAACAACGTAGGTCTGTACTTTTTTGCACGCTATGCAGAAATTGTATATTATGATACAAGTGTATAAGTGAGCCTTTAAAGCACCCGCAACGAGTTTGAAGGCACTTATACACGTGTATTATACGCTATTTTTTATTATAACTGCATCATAACAATGCTGGAAATGAATTTTAGATCAGGATAATGACAAGTGGTATTCAAATATCAAATAATCATAATTATACATTCAACATTGACTTGAAATAGTTGTTTTATATTTTTGATGTAATTCGACGAATAAATAAAAAGTTGGACCTGTTTTTGTTACACGGCGTGTTTTAATCTTGAGATTTTGCACGCTTTTCTCTTTAAAACACAGCGTTTTCAATCTTGAGATTTCGCACGCTTTTTAGTTCATAAAACAATGATGCAGGTATGATAAAAAAATTATTTTTGCACTCTGTTCAGAAATAGCCTACTTTTGACATTTAAAATTCATAAAAAATTACACATTTTTGACGTAAGTATTGGAAAAAAGTACTTTTTCGCACTAGTGTGGAAAAGTGCATCTTCCAGAACTAAAAAAATATTGAATGTACAATATATCTAAAAGATCCCAAAATGTAACCATTTCATCACAAAAGCGTTACATTACTATATACAGATGAATGCTGATCTACGGTCGACATCTAGTTGTTAACCTCTCATCCCATGTATTCTCCAAGTTTTCCAACAAAGTTATACGTATTCAAGTTGTTCTCCTCAACTTCGCTAGATCGATATTAGCTTGAATAACCCCTACAAACAAAGAATAAGTTTGGGAGGTACGGATAACCGGAATATATGCAAATTTTGGGTTGCACCCACTTCACCAAAGTTGTCGAAGATGTGGAGGTTCGTTTTTGTTTCCCAACTCATCGAGGTAGTCCCTGTGCTTATAACTGATATCCTGCGGCGTTATAAAGGATACACTATAGCACCTTGTTTGCGGAATTACTGAATGAGAAACAGTTTTGAAGCTGCTCTAGAGTATAAATGACTTCAATGGCGCGTCCTGTCGGAAAAGTGGATTTCACAATTTGTTTGTTGATTCTGAAACTATGATTAATCAAGTTAATTTAACTCATCATGGGATATTATTTTCATTGGAAAACATAAACGCTATTCCTATTTCTACGAAAACCTGAAATCCAAAGTCATAGGTTTCCAAATATCCTTGAATGTAGGGGAGCCCGGGGAATAGCGGCCCCTCTAAGGCTAGAACATCGGTATTATTTATATTTTTAGATTTATCTCTTTTCTTGTTGATCCAAAATTAAGCTGCTTGTTTCAGTATTAACTTATATTTATTGCAGAATTCTGTTGTGACTATTACTTTTAGAAAATATTATATAATTTGGTGCATAATGACCACTTTACCCCGGTATCTGGGGCAAAGTGGTCTCGCGTTTGGGGTAAAGTGGTCCCTTGTAGACAGTTAATTTTTTTGTATCAAAAGAAAAGTAGGTAAACCTATGACGATAGCGGTACCGTAAAAACATTATTTATTGAAACCTCATCACCAACCCTCGTGCATTCATCGAGAGCCAAGCTTCTACATTTCGATCAGGAAATCCAACCGTCCCCACTGCGTGATCAGAGCTAAGTATCGCCACAATAAAGACATTCTGGGTTCTCATTATCCTCTTCAGATGAACTGCCTTCACTTCTTGTAGTCACTTTCTATTTCTTTGATTTCCTTCTTGGTTTCTTTTGGATCCGTCCCTTCATTGAATTTGTTTCATCCTTAAATCCAACCGTCCCCACTGCGTGATCGGAGCTAAGTATCGCCACAATAAAGACATTCTGGGTTCTCATTATCCTCTTCAAATGAACTGCCTTCACTTCTTGTAGTCACTTTCTATTTCTTTGATTTCCTTCTTGGTTTCTTTTGGATCCGTCCCTTCATTGAATTTGTTTCATCCTTAAATCCAACCGTCCCCACTGCGTGATCGGAGCTAAGTATCGCCACAATAAAGACATTCTGGGTTCTCATTATCCTCTTCAAATGAACTGCCTTCACTTCTTGTAGTCACTTTCTATTTCTTTGATTTCCTTCTTGGTTTCTTTTGGATCCGTCCCTTCATTGAATTTGTTTCATCCTTAAATACATCTCTCACTGTGGATTGAGAATCATTTTTTTTATTTTTCTCTTGTCCTCCTTTTCTTGAAGTTTCCGTTCTAGTTAATTCTTATATGGGCTACTAGTTAAGATAGCAGTTGTTCCACACTTCCTTCTTTATGGTTGTTTAAACTTTTTTTGGCAACGGACTTATTTCTCTAGAACTTATAGCAAATGTTCTTTTGGTAGGGGAATACAAAATTATTGTTTTTGAAGAACATGGTTGTTCATCTGAAATGTTGTTATGTGGAGTCCGTTGCTTACCTTGGGAAAGTATTGTTTTTGATGAACACGGTTGTACATCCAAAAAATGATTTTGTGGAATCTGTTGCTCATCAGCAGAAGTGCCATCTTGCGGAGGGCATGCGTTTGTTATTTCATCTGGGTCTAATACTTCAGCATGTCTCTCCAAAGAGTCAGCATCAACATGATCATATGACGGTATTTCGAATTTTAAAGGAACAACTCTTATACCCTTACCATCTGCAACGAGTACAGGCACTGTTACCGCGAGACTTTCCGAACCGTCTTGAATTTTGCAATTGGATGCTGGAAATGATTAGAAGAAATTGTGACTTTCTGAAGACGATAGAATTCACAGACGAATGTAGTTTTTCTCGGGACAAGATTATTAATTTTCATAATTACCACATATGGGCTGATGAAAACCCTCACGCTATTGTCGAAACTAGCCATCAAGAACAGTTTTCTCTTAACGTGTGGCTCGGAGTTATTGGGGATGATTTAATTGGGCCTCATTTTCTACCTCCTCGATTAAATGGTGAGGCATACGTTCAATTTTTAAGAGAAGTGCATCCAGTACTGCTGGAGGAAGTTCCTTTGGGCATCAGAAGGGATATGTTTTTTATGCATGATGGGGCTCCCGCCCATTTTAGTCAAGTAGCACGTCAGCATTTAACTGAAACATATGCAAATCAGTGGATAGGTCGAGGAGGACCACATAAATGGCCCGCTCGATCCCCGGATCTCAATCCTCTCGATTTCCTATTTGGGGCCATTCACAGCATTTGGTATATCGTACTCCTGTTCGCGATGTAGAGGACTTAAGAAACCGCATCATCGATGCGTGCAGGGTAATCAGAGAGACTCCAGGAATATTTGAGCGAATACGTGGCTCAATGCGCCGACGTCTAGACGCATGCGTAATGTTTGAAGGTAGACATATTGAACATTCACTATGATTTCTACATGTTGTGTGTTTTGTTATTAATAACTTAGTTTTGTTTATTACCCTTTAATCGTTTAATGCAGGTACTAACTACAAAATAACAATAAATCCAGTTCGCATTTATGACGATGTATCTCTGTAGTTGTTCGTAAAATAATGTTTTGCTGCTTACTGGTTTATTTTGGGCAAAACCCAAGAGACATTTTTTGTTTAGAATGAAACAGGCTATCGGAAATAAATTTAAATGGTAAACAAATAATAAGACAAAAAGTTACATTGGAAATAAATTTTAGGGGTTGCGTTTTTCACCCCTTACAACCATGGGGTAAACCAAATAAATTACTGGCTAAGTGTCTTTTTGGTAGTACAAAACGTCAGGTTAATTTCAATATTGTAACTTTTTCAGTGCTTGTGAAAAAATTGTTATACAAATTTTATGTACCCCTTTAAGGGGCTGTATCTTAACAAGGGATGCTCCAATGAAGTTTCTTTATATGAAAGATCCTATCTTTTTTTCGATGAGGAATCACCTCCTTAAATGTTTTACACTTATTCAGTTACACCCTGTATATAAATATACCAGTTTTCTTAAATCCATTTATTGCAGTTTTTGGCGTTGACGCTTGTAAATAAGCTTCCCCAGAAAGTCGGCTAACTTGAAACTGCGTCATAACGCAGAAACTTCTCTATACTCTGGACATGATGAGTGTTTGGAGGAAAATTAAATGATACCTCTAGAAGCTGCAGTTTGTGGCTGCAATGTGGAGGCAGGCACAGTATTTCCACATTTTTCCCTGTTTTTTCTTGATAACAGCCAAATTTTTGGTGTGGGTGATATGACCATCGAGTATTAGAAGTAATGGGTCTTTCTTTGTAGGTTTTTCGAAACTAATGATATTATCAAACCATTGTTCAAAAATATGTAGTTCCATCCAACCAGAATCACTACAAGCAAATGTGCAACTAGGTGGTGCTCCTTCAGTCAATTCAATTTTCATCCTTTTTCTTGGAAAAATTACCATAGGCGGCACAGAATTTCCTGCTGCAGCCATGAAAATAACAGCCGTGCATAGCTGATGGCTGATGATATAGCGCCAACTTGCCTTCTTCCTTTCAACCTTACTATTTTTAGCCTGAGTAGTTGTAACAGCTGTTTTATCAACATTGAATATTCTATGTGGCGGATAATTGTTCTTATACATCAGGTCCTTCAACAGATCAAAGAATTTTGATACCATTACTTTATTAAAACCCTGAGCTCATTCAATTGAAGTTGACTCGGGAGTTCTTAGAGACAGTCTTCACCTGCCATTTGCAGTATTTTATCAAAGGAATGAGCTATTTTGTTTTTCTCAGTCAACTCGAAGGCCAGTATCCTAACATCTCTCCCGGTAAACCCATAGAACCTTTGCTCCATATCTGGGACTACCTGAAGTATTTCTTCTTCTTGATCTCTGTTAAATACTGGTCTATAAGCACTCAACATTTTTTCAGTACCTACAGCATCTTTATTGACATTTAAAACCCTTCGTTTCAGTGTAGTACGTTGTAGTGTCTACTAGCTGTTTTAAAACACATCCCATGATTTTTTACTGCTTCTGTAGCTATGAGCATATTCTCAGCACTCCATGTCTGATGTGTAGTAGATCGTTGCCTTTTTCGAAGCATTGCCAAATTCCACTGAAATGAAAAACACTAATGTAGGTACCAAATATCGTTATGGGACAAAGCGGCCACCCTGTGTGATCAGTTTGCCCCGAATGACATTGTTTTACAAAAAAATATTCACAAAATAAAAAAAAATCGTAGGTTACATTCCTTTATAATAGTTTATGACCTACAAAATTATCTGTTCAAGCATTTATCAATAATTTGTACAACATGGATATTTGAGACAATTCATTGAAATAAATAAGAGACTTACCTTACATCAGAGATGGAAAAAAACAGTAAAATTGCGATAAATTTATAGAACATCGAAAAATTACACTATACCCTTCCGTGATAACTACTAGACTAAATGGGGAATCGAAACGTGCGTTTGAACTTTTACCAGTCTCCACTCACGGCCTATTTATTAGGAGTTGGGGATGACCACAATGCACCTTGTGACCACTTTGCCCCGGCCTCCCCTATCTAATATTTCTATGTCATCCAACTCAAATCAAAAGTGGATTGTATTTGTTTCCGTTCGATTCAACTTTAAACACTCAAACGGATGTATGTTTTCATTTTTTTCTGGTCATCTTTTAATTTATAATAAATAATTTTCATAGTGATACTTTGTTTTTGTTTTTTTTATGATTTTCAGGATGTTCCACCGGTGGGTCATAACGGCCCTTGGTCATTTTTTTTCCTAGAGCCGTTGTGATCCAGTGGGCACGTAAAATAATGCACTCTATCCACTCTACTTCAGTGAATAATGCCATTGAAACCAATCCTGAAGGAGAAGGACAAACTTACAAAATATCTCAAAAATTGCAGCCAAACTCTATATAGATAACATTTATACCAGTGTGAAACTATGTAAGGTTCTTCTGGAATCTCAAACATATGTCTATGGAACACTGAGAGCCAATAGAAAAGAAAATCCACCAAATCTCAGTAGCAAAAATTTTTAAATGGTGAAATATATGGAGAGCAAATTGAAGATGGAATTCGGGTGATGAAATGGCAAGATAAATATCCCGTACATATGATTAGCTCTGTCCCAAGTCGTACTAATCAACTTATTCCGACGGGCAGAAAAAGTTTCCGAGGAGTTGATATCGTAAAACTCCCGGCCATAATTCATTATAATGAAGATGTCTCTGAGCAAATGCGTTCTTATTATACGAGCCCAAGGAAAAGCCTCAAATGGTACAAGAAGGTAATTTTTGGGGTTATTCTGGAAACTAGCGTGGTGAATGCCTGAAGGATGTACCAAAATGGCTAATACCCCCAACACTTTTTACTTTTCTCCCGTACACGAGCAAGAAATAATCTCAGTGTAAACAAAAATTCAGTTGGTGTGGACTGCCTATCCACCAAAGTATTGAAAGAAATAAACGAATATATCGCCAAACCATCGGCACATATAATTAACTTCTCAGTTGAGTCTGGAGGATTTCCTGATATGTTGAAAATTGGAAACAAAAAGCTTATTCATAAACAACAAGATCCACTTTTAGTTGATAATTATAGACCAATAACTATTCCTAGTTTAATTAGTAAAGTGATCGAGCGCTGTATCTTCAATAAAATATTTCCTTTTTTGTAGAAATACAATATAATCAGAAAATCACAAAATGGTTTCCATCCTGGCCGATCAACAGAAACTGCCGCCGTTGACTTCATGGAATACGTCTACAGACGTATGGATGATGAAAAGTATGTAGGAGCATTGGTTTTTGACCTCACCAAAGCACTTAACTTCAGATTCATTGGAGAAAAGCTCTACTCCATAGGCATTCGGGGCAACTTTCTTTCGTGGATTATGTCATTTATGAGTTCCAGAAGGATACTGGTAGAACTGAGGAACAGCAAATCAGATTTTTACGAAATGGGCCGGGGAGTCCCACAGGGATCAGTTCTGAGACCATTAATATTTTTTTTGTTCATTAATGATATGCCATCTCATATACGTTCTAAATGTCTGATCCTGTTTGCTGATGATACAACTATAGCTGAGGAAGCTGATAACCCCTCAGATCTACAGATTGAACTATCAATAATAGCAGACCAATTCACGGCCTGGTGTAGAACAAATAGATCAGTGGTAAAAGGCAAAAAAACAATTCTCATGCAATTCTTTGGTAGGAAAACTCATACTAGTCCGATGAACGTGCGCGTTGAAAATAATATCGTTGAATCCTCAGATACCACAACATTCCTAGGAATACATTTAGATCAAAAATTGAACTGGAAGCATCACATCGACCATGTATGCAAGAGAGCTTCCAGTGGGTACTATGCTATACTCCAGTTAAAAAATGAACTTGATCGACCAACTCTCCTGAATATCTACTACGCTCTTATTAATTCTCATTTGTCCTACAACATAATTATGTGGGGGGACGCCTCAGAAATCAATAGAGTATTCGTGACTCAAAAAAGGGTTATGAGGCTAATATTCAATATGAAGAAATTGGACTCCTGCAGATCGTACTTTCAGGAACACCATATTTTAACTGTTCCCTGTATGTAAATATACAGCTGCATTTGCTATATTGATCGCAATTTGAAAGATTCAGCGAAGAACTCATACATACACCAATATCCAACCAGATACGTTGATTCAATTAGAATCCGAAAACACGCAACAAGTTTGTATGAAAAAGCTCCTTCACTGGCAGGAGCAAAATTATTCAATCACCTACCTTCAAAATTATTAGAAAAAACTCAGGTTATTCTTAACGACCCATAGTTCCTACTCCACCATAGAATATATCGAAAAACGGTACATGTCAATTTACTTTGTGGGGATTTTTTTGAATTCTGAATTTTTATATTGTTATAGTGGTAACCTATGTTCATATCTGATCTTATATTATATTTTATATATTCCTATGTTGTTATGATGTATCATTATATTATTTGATGTTATGTATGTACACACTGCTACTTAGTGACCTATTTTATATTTTATATGTCACAACTCTGTGGCTCCATAACTTATGTGGTTCTTTATTGAATCTCCGAACATATACTCCAATATACAAAAATTTCTGTCATTTGTACATTGACGTAATGGACTATATGCCCATTGTGACCTATCCTTCATCATGTATTTGATCATAAAGGACCAATAAATATTCTATTATATTCTTCTATTCTATTTTATAGCAAGAACAGTATAGATAAAAAGAAAAATATGCAAAATGTCGGGAAAAAATAATGAAAGGATTACTGCAGGTGGAAGGCGGAGAAAACAATTGGATATAGAAGATAAAGATAGTGTGCCTTGAGAGAGAAACCGACAAGAACGTAAAGCAAGCAGAGAAAGCAAGGTAAAAGCAGTCACAGAATAGGGGAATACGAAGGTACTGCAAGGACCAGCAGAAGAAAGTGAGCTGAATGCTACAGAAGAATCAGCAGGAAAAGAAGCGAGAGCCGACACCCCGAAAGTTCTCACATTCTGCGAAGAATGCGAGAAATAACCAACGATGTGTTTTGTGTGCTTCAGGAATGTTAACGAATAATTTTTTACCATTATGATAATGAATTATTATTTTATTTTTTTGTTGAACTTACCAATTCATTTCGAAACAGAATGTTAATTACTTTTCATTTTCCAGGTTTTCGAGTAAAAATTTACTTTAATTTTCATATGTTGTTTACATACATCTATTACCACCCAATCGAAAAACCAGTTTGCACCTAGAAACACACCTTTCATGTAGCCGTTCTTGTAATATTGAAGTTTCCGCAGTAACCGTAGAGTTTCAGTGAATATATAAAATACTTTTTAACAAAAAATTAAACCGACGAAATACAGAACTGAAAAGTAAAAAATAAAATAAACCTTCTTAGTCTCCATAACTAAGCTCCTTAACTAATGTAAGTGACTAATTTTGAGTCGGCGCCAAACAAACAAGCAAATGAATTAGGTAAGGCGTAAAATGATGATATCGAGTTGCGCGGTGACATTCTGATAATTTTCTTGAAGTAATTTAATGATCTCCGTTGATTGTTTGTTTGTCGCCGACTCAAAACCAGTCACGACTTGGCGAACGTGTTACACTAAATTCCATAAAAATATCAAAAATTATTGAATTCATATTTTGTGTTTGTCCTGTATATGCTTCTTTCATTTGAGGTTTTTTCATTCGTGTCAATGAGCTTTATATGTGAGGTCAAAACGTCATTGGATTCATAGTTGAATACATTAAGGAAAGACGAGATGGAACATATATCGATGAAAACGTGCGCGAAGGCTGCCAGAAATTTTGACTTGTGTTTATTGAGAAGGGGAACTACAGACAGAAGTGAATTCCGAATAAGAGTCGCCACATTTAAAATATTTAGGTAGTCGACAGTTTTTTTTTTATGGAAATATGTTATAATATAGCGATTTCACAGCAATTTTCTCATACTCCAAAGGACCACAGATATAAGGGGGATTCTAGGCATCGATATGATTCGCTGAAATTTCAATATAGATAAATTAGATTAATTCCACGCGAATACGATAGCAATTGCATCAGTTGATACAGAATCTCTTCTTCGAAACCGACATGGCTGTAGAGCTCATCCAGTATTGAAACGACCGTTTGGTAGGTAGAGAGGGAGAAAATAGAATGGACACGATTTGCTGTGCTACGGCGAATCTTCACCAGTGTCACAGTATAATAGCTAAAGACACAGTAAGCTCACTTGGCGTCGGCACTTTGATCTTTATGTTCCCGTTTGTACACTGCGCAACTCTGATTTTTATCCCTCGCGCATACCGCGTGTTACTGTGTTATTAATACTGACATTTTTCGTATACTTCGAAGAGCGATAATCGCGTACAGACTTCTGCGCATCCTGAATTCTTTCCCTGGAGTGGATGTTACCTTGGAACATGCATTTGGGCCAAGTGAGCTAACTGCTTCTTTAGCTATAAACTGTGCCAGTGTCTTGGCATGCAGCGTTTGAAAGGTTAGGTTTGTTCAATTAATGAATAAGTAGTGCAGTTTTTAATTCAACTTTGCAATAGTTTACTCGTTATCTTGCCAAAATGCCCAGTGGTAAGTACTATTCAGTAGCGGAAAAAGAAATAGGAGTATTAGGAAAGTCATAGGAGTGTAAGTTATCTACGACTCGTGAATCGCCTATACCAAATAACTTGGTATGCCTATGGGATTTCTATTGATAGCTACAGTTAGACAATGGTTCGAGTATCTTCGATAAAAATTGGTTGTTAGGTGGGGGAAGGCCAAAGTGGTCGTTTCAATACTGCATGAGCTCTACCATAAACGCGTATTACATTTTTAAAACATACCGGAATAAGTGAATGGCTTTCCTGTATCGCACTAGTATAATACATACAGAATTCTACGGTACACCGTGGTATTTTAACAGAAATATCCCTTTCCACAAACACAATATTCCATATAACTTCTAACCTTCTCCAACAGAAAAATGTAAATATTGCTTGATTCCACGCCGTCGTCTGTGCGACTTAGGAGCGCTGGAAGGAGACACAATGGATATCTTATTTCATTGGCTGGACTCCTGAAGTGGGGACTAAGGGAAAAATGATTAAAATGCGCGATGTTCAATGTTCTATCTTCTCTTTCATTAATAGAATGGTCTTTATACACGATGGCCCATCAGATGTCTCATCAAATGTGCCATCGCGTGGGGGATGGTCTAGAAATGGCGATGTGATGGTCCAGAAATGGCCTAGGTGTCGGTTTTCGTCCGCACATCAAAGGATACTGGGCGTAACGCATCCACACGTGGCCCATCGCTCAGTTTGAACGTGGTAGATAGAAAACGTTTTTGTTTTGAAATTGAACAATGGCTGTTACTTGGACCAGTGATGAAACAATGCAGTTCATCGAATTATTTCGAGCCAAAGATATAATATGGAATCCAAAACTGGCCATCTGATGGGCCATCGTGAGAACTAAATGGCGCCAAAATGTAGATGCGGTAAAAATATCGCTGTGTCATCGTGTATAAAGACCTCAAGGTGGATATTGTAAGTAATGTTTAAAGAGAAAAAAGGTAGTTGGTAAGAATCAATAAAAATCATATTACATACAATCCTATTCGATATCGAAGTACCTCAAATCTGACACTGTATGGAAGCCCTCTAATACGTGAGGGAAACTATAAGATATCTTTTAGTGCGAAAGGATGCACATTTTTGTCCGCATCGGATATACTCTCGTTTGTGTTGATCCATTTGATGCGATGATTGGCAAGTATATGGAAACAGTAGATCCTCGATATATTTTTTGGTAAATGAAGGTATGAGCTCAGCTCACAAAATTTGACCAACGTTGAAAATAATTTTAAAAACAAATTGTTGATTACTTCAACGGCAGTTGATTATTATCAATAAATATATATAATATATATATATATATATATATACATTTATAAATGTATATTGTTATGATGAGAAATATTAGTTCAATATAAAAACAATAAAAATTATCTACTTATATATCACATAAATACCTGCTATATTTGTTTCGCAATTTTTCTCTTAATTTCACTGCTCTGGAACCTTGTCCCATTTTTTAGTCAACGCACATGTCTCAAAAGTTCAGCACTGGAATTTCTCTATTGTCATAAGTATGTTGCCAACAATACATTCAATCTGCACCACCTATAAAAAAAATATAGAAATCAAAATTCATGAATAAACTCTAGATCCCAACTAGATAAAAATAATAATCGAGTTGGAACATCCTGTATGGTAAAATCAAATCAGAAGGAAATATGACAGCGACATGTCAAAAACATTTTGATGGAAATAATGAAAGATAAAATGTTTGACTACAGAAAAGTGTCAGATATGAATTTTAACAAATTCTGTATACTAAGCTATGGAGAGGTTAATTGTAAATAGAATCCATAGAATGGTTTAGAATACGGAAAAGTGTCCCAGAAAGTGAGCAAAAACCTAAAATTTATGAGAATTAACAAAAAGTGAGGGTTACCAAGAGGAGAAATAACAAGCTCTGAGGATGGAAAATTATGTTGGAAAAGGAAGTCGTACTAAATTTTTAAAAACAATAAATGAGAAAATACAAGAAAAACTGAAGCAAATCAACAATTGGACAATATAAAACATATCCAGAAACAAATAGGAGTATAAACTATCGAGGAAAAACCACTCACCTTCAGAGTACAGCCTAAGTCCTATCCATGACGTTGCTATCAACAAAGGGGCCTTCCACAGTGGAACTGCAATCTCCATTATCCGAAGAACATTTCCAGGATTCACGAGAACACTCAAGAGAAGAAATAACATGTATTTTTAACCCAGAACTAAACAAAGTGAGTGTATTCGTGCCAGATACTTTTCGGTATTTTGATGACTTTTATCTATTCATTCGAACATTTCTCTTATTCATGTTCATAAACTGAGTATAACCCATAAACTTATATTCACTAGTTACTCTATTGCACATGAGCAAAGGTTTTAATAATTGTATTTCACTGTTTGATAAAATTAAGATAGATTTTGCAGTTTAGGTATTTTTAAGGATTCATTTGAATAAAAGTAATATCATTTGACAATTTCTGGATTTATTATTTATCTGTTTGATCACATAACCATAAATATTTCTACAAAACAGTACTTTCGACTTCAAGCAGAGCAACAAGTTGGCACTACTGAATCCTACCTTGAGAAAGGAGACACATCATTTTTCATAGGCGTACCGACGGAGCTGGGTAACAGAATACAGGTAAAAGAGTATTTGAAAGAGAGTAAGCAACATAGCCGGATATTTATTACTGTTATGATAGGTATTTCTTTTCACAAAGAGCAAATATTTTATTATGATGACTAGTTATTAATAAGATAAAAACAATGACAATCAACATATTAATTGATATCATAATCATAATAATATATATATATATATATATATATATATATCACTATCACTATAACATTTGAATAAACATTATTTTTTCATATTTTTCTCTTGAAAAAAATACTCAAAAGACATTATATATATATAAAAGTCTGAGAAATTCTTTGGGACAGCAGCAAACGCAAATGTACTCTTATAACATTATATTTCCAATATTTCGACAATGAATATTGTCATCATCAGGGAGCTACAAAGGTGAAACTACTATAGTATGTTGATAATTATAAAAATAAACTTTACTTACAATGTTAGTGAGACTGGAAATTCCAATAAAATGCTACTTCCTGAAAATTACGTTATAGCTAGCTTAGATGTGATCTCACTTTTTAGTAACGTTCATTTGGATTCATGCATCAGAGCAATCCACAACAATTGGGAGAACATCAGTAAATTTTGTAAGATTTGTGAAGATGACTTCATCAATATGTTAACTTTTCTCTTTAACAATACATATTTTTCATTCAATAACCAGGTTTATAGACAAACTTTTGGCACACCTATGGGGGCAAAGATAAGTCCCATTTTAGCAAATTATGTTATGGACGAGTTGCTAGATATAGTCTTGAATGTCCTTCCTTACAAAGTTTTCTTCATCAAAAAATATGTTGATGACATAATCCTAGCACTTCCTCGATCAGAGATCACAGAAATTGTAGATATTTTCAACAGCTATGACCCGTTTATACAATTTACCATCGAAAATGAAGATGATGAAGGTAGCGTTCCTTTCCTGGACACTAAGCTCATCCGTACGTCCAATAATACCTTACTAGTGGACTGGTATAGAAAACCGATCAGTTCTGGAAGATTTATGAACTACTGGTCTTACCACAAACAATCATCAAAAATAAACTTGGTCAAGCAAATGAAACAACGTGTTCTACGAATTTCTGACTCTTCATTTCACCACAAAAATTTGAAAATTCTCCTCAAGTTATTCAAACAAAATTCATATCCTTCATCCTTATTGAATGAGATTTTATTTAGCACACCGTCTATAATCCATTCTTCAAATGACATTATACCTGAGAATTTGAATAATAATAATGAAAATAATGAAACTCAAAGCAACATTTTTTATACTTCTTTACCTTTCATTGCAGAAATCACACCTAAGCTCTCACGAATTTTAGAATTAATCCCAAAAAATTTTAAATTTTTTTGGAAAAAACCCTTATTTTAAAACAAAACTAGTTTATTGCATTCCTTGTGCAAGTTGTAACCATGAATATATAGGTCAAACAGCTAGGTTACTGAAAGACCGTATAAGTACCCATAAAAGTGATTGTAGACTTCACCCTGAAAGGTGTGCTCTCAGTGAACATGTGAATAAAGAAGATCACAATATGGATTATAATTCCACAAAAATTTTTGTAAAAGAAAAGAATGCTTCGAAACGAATCTTTTCGGAAATGGCATTTATTTCTCAATCCAACAATTGTTTAAACAAAAGAACAGATCTCAATCATTTAAGTGAGATCTATTCTTATCTATTAATCTTGGACAAGAACCCGAATGCTCTCAATAATAATTCATCTTCCTTTTCTAGTTAATACAAACTAACATGAAAGTTTTGTAATAATTAATAACTAATGAATATATTCATCCAATTTTACCATTAGAAAATCTCATCTTCAGTAGTAATTGCAATTGATGTTTTCCACTTTCATTTGGACAGCTCAGACCAAATGTCTCTTCTTAAAAATTGTACAATTTTGAAGTTGACATTTTAGGTTATGTTAAATTCCAACCTCGATTGTTTTTTCCCTTTTTTAACCAAAAAACGGCTTTTAATAAATTTACCAGTAATGTTTTGTGTTACAAATATTATCCCATAAATCTAATTGTTGCTCCATGTTTTTACATGTTTTAATGCTGTCTTTTACATCTTTTTGTATTTCACCGAAAAACGACCATTCTCACTAACATTGTGAGTAAAGTTTATTTTTATAATTATCAACATACTATAGTAGTTTCACCTTTGTAGCTCCCTGATGATGACAATATTCATTGTCGAAATATTGGAAATATAATGTTATAAGAGTACATTTGCGTTTGCTGCTGTCCCAAAGAATTTCTCAGACTTTTTCCTAACTAGTCAGCAAGGACTACCTCTCCTCTTTCTATATATATATATATATATATATATATATATATATTGTTATGTTATGTTATACCAGTTATAAATTTTAAAAGACAAAAAAAAGCACAAAAAGAATAAATAATTATCAATTTCAAGAGTTTGCTTGTAAATAATTTTAAAATTAATGTATTTTAGATGATATGGATAGATGAAAATGTCAAAGTACTATAAAACAGTCAATTATATATATTATCAAAATTATTATAACTCATAATTGCTTAAAAGACAACTAAAAGTCAAGATTTACAAAATTATCATGGATAAAAAGTAATCAACACATTTATAAACTTGAAACACTCTGTACATGAAATTGTAACAAACTAAAAATTAGCCAATGAGAGAACAGCAAACGTCTTTATGAAAGATAGCCAATCACAGAAGAGATGATCAAATGAAAAGTTGGAAATTGTGAGAGAATGGCAAAGAGAAGGTATCATAAGCAATTATTATTCAAACTTGTAATTAATGATAAGAATGGAAATTTAATTGTGTGTATAAAATGTGCAACATTAATATAAACAGTGCAAAGTGACAATTTGGTGCGCGAATTTGAAATTTCAAATGGAACAACAACAATGGCAAGATGTTGCGGAGCGACGAAAAAACAAAGCTTCGAGAGAGATCGAAAATATTTTCCAAAGCGGAAGCACGCACAAAATTTCACTAAAAGAAAAATGGAATAATTCCATCATTTGCTTAACAGAACAAGATTACCTTGATGATATCGTATATCCACGATTCCAAAAGCTGAGTCCCGCATCGATACGTTCCTGACACATGGTTTTTGCAGTCCTAACGAAGGCTGGAGAGAGGAGACTTCCTGTTTTTATGGTATAGTTGTGAACACCAACAGTTCCAACCAGGTATAAAACCTTTAATAGTGCTTTCCCGGTCCTGAACTATTTCACAAACAACATTTTCACATTCGATGAACTCTATATCACTTTTTATGAACAATAACAGAAATTAACTCTCACAGAAAAAGTGAGGTTCTGTTTATCTATCCATGATATGCAATTTTATGATTATTCGTGAATAATTGTTTGATTCACTCTAGCATAAGTTATTTCTCGTAGGCCAGGTATTTTTAAGTCTTCCTGAATGAAGGAGATAATTGTTTTTTGATATTTGGTTTGTTCATCTTCTCACAATGATCAACTAACATAACTAAGATCATTCAACAAACTGAAGTTAGCCACCAGTGGCCAAATTCCTTTTGAACCGACTATATGAGATAAGGGCGTACCAACTGTTGTTAGCTGTGGCGAAGAAAATAATAATTGTTGGTAGCGTGACGAGAGAACAGTGACGTTCGCTGACAATGATTATTACAGGGTCAGAAATATCTATTTACATCATATCAAATCTGGCTCACAAAGAATACCAAAAATCTTTAGCAATCTCAATATACAAAAACAATTTATATATTATCAATTTATCAAACCATAACAATTTGGCACCCAAAACGTGGGGCAAAATAAGTATAAATTTTATATTTTTCAATTTATCATGACACATCAATATATATATATATATATATATATATATATATATATATATATATATATATATATATATATATATATATATATATATATTATATATAATATATATAATATATATATATAATATATATATATATATATATATATAAATGTCTTTCGAGTATTTTTTTCGAAAGAAAAATATGAAAAAATTATGTTTATTCAAGTGTTTAGTGATTTTTAGATATATGTAAGTGTAGATCGATCACAGATATGTACAGTATAGATCGATAAAATGCACAAAACATTGGCTCCACAAGGAAATTAATCCGCATGTGTATTAGCCGCTATAAATCATTCATATAAGAAAATAACTTTCACATCGTGTCATATTACTGATGAAGGCAATACTTATATAAGACAGTATAAATATATGGAAAAGAAGAAGATATACATATAGAAGAGAAAGATAAAATATAAAGAATTTCGCTTGTCACTACTAATAGATAATTAAGAAGGAATACTATATAGTTTATTTCGCCAGGATCAGAATTTGTAATGTACGATAAAATTCAGCTAGAGGTATTCATATACGTAGAAACACATTTATATACAAGGGTACAGAATGAATATGTCTTGAAAAGTAACGAAAACATAATTATTTGAAATATTTATAAAATACGCATACACATATATACACATATGCACATTCGTGGTGGATTCAGGTTAGACTATAACATGTTCGGGTTGTGGAGATAAAGCTCTGAAGTGTGTTTGGGGGGATAGTGAGTAGCCAAGTTTTAGTTTTAATTTTGAATGTTTGAGTTAATTTTCTCAATTCAGGCGGCAGTTCATTGAATAGTTTCGGTACCAAAAAAGTAAAGCATCTCTCTCCTATTGTATTTTCTGTTCTAGGTACCATGACCTTAGTCCTATTTCTTGTATCGTAATCATGTTGAATATGTACCAAGAAAGATTTATAATTATTTGTTTTAGAAGGATAATTTGAGCATACAACTGCTACACGTTCATCATCGCAGTTTCTTGATAAAGATTTTCAGATATATACATTCGGGGTTTTTTGTAGATCGTTCGAAGAATACATTTTTGAATTTTCTGTAGGTTATTAGTTAAGGTTTCCGAAGCTGCGCCCCATGCGATAAGTCCGTACGAGAAATGGCTTCCGACCAAAGCATAGTACAATATTTTCAAATATCTGGCGTTGATAATTTTGGAAATATTTTTAAACTTATGTACCTACCATGAAACGGAGTTTTTTTATTACGTAATTTACCTGTTCTTCGCATCTCAAGTGGGAGTCTTAGTATATGTCTAGATATTCGATTTTATAAACATTGTATATTTAGTTTTTTATACGTTCTTTGAGTTTATGTTTATACAATATATGTCTGTAGCTTTTCGATTCATAAGTACTCATTTTTTCAAGTGTGGTGAAGTAGTTTATGACAGAGTAATGGTCTGTGATGTTCGTTTGGAGTATTATGGGGATGCTTCCATACAATTTTCCCCTTTTTCCCACGAAAATGTGGTCCAAACAAGATCTTCAGGTGATTTATAGAGTCTTTTTCAGATGCTGGACATGGTCTGTGAATTCCATTCAGTAATATTCTTGTATGCTTAACATTAGTGTCTAATTCTGAAATATATATTTCTCCAAGTTTGACAACAGTACGGTTGAGATATTTTTTCGCGTAGATACCCAGGCAACACAAAGAGGTCCTAAAAATATCTCAGCGAACTCTTTTTAGGAAATTGTGACGCCTTTTGTAACTTCTCTGAGAAGTTGTTGAGAGCTCTATATCTCCGTCAAATGTCCGCCGCCGGGATATTATCAGCGAGGTCTCAGCGATATCCCACGTGGAAATTCACGAACAATACACTCTGGCGAGATCTCTGCGAAATCTTGTGGCGAGTACTTTGGGAAAATCTCATTTACATCTCATGTCGAGGTCTCTGTGAGCTCGCATGAAAGCTAGGCTGTGGGACCATCGCAGGCAGTGCCTCTGGCGAGTTCTGTGGGAACTTTGCATGTACAGCCTTTTGGCGAGTTCTTTGGGAAATTCACGTCAACTGCTTTTGTTGAGGTCGCTTGCTGTACTTCCGGCGTGGTCTTCAAGAGTTCGCATTGCGAGTTGTACAGGATATTCTCACATATTGAACTAGAAAAAAACGATCTCAATTAGAAATTGGAAAACTATTTTTTTCAGAATTATAAAAAATCTACGATGAACAATTGAATTTACTATTTGTAATATCTAACAGAAAACAACTACTTCCTAGCCACTATGGCATGATGAACATTGACATTATCTTATATATAGAATTAATATCTCAATAAATATTGTGAAATATCCCTGAAAAATTCCTATAGTGAATATTTGCATTCTCATTCTGATATTTAAATAGAAAACTTTCTCAATCAACATTGGATAAAAAGTTTTCCAATCAAATATCTGAATCAAAATGTAAATCAGATTTCTTCAGGTTAAAAGTTAGGGATTTCGCACGATAGTTGTTTTCTGTTTAATATTACAAAAAGTAACTTCAATTTTTCATCGTAGATTTATTATAATTTTTTTTCCATTTTTCAATTGAGAATAATGTTTCCCTTTTTCAACATGAAAAACCTACTGAGAGGTTATCCTGAACGATGGGGGATATAGTTTTTAAAGTTCATCTTTCAGTCATCAACTCTTTTGTGGTACATATTTGTATAAATCGCTGGGAAGTTGAGGCAGCATATCTCTGAGAGCTCGTGGAAGAAATTTCCATCGGGATACTCAAACTTAGTAAATCCATATTGTATCGTTTTTTTCAAGTCATACCTGAAAAACTGTAGAATAGGTGCATTCAATTTATATTTCTAATGCTTCAATGGTTTTGTAGATAACCTTATTCCATACTTCAGACAAAAGTTCCACCAACTGAGCTACTGATGTCACTTTTCTGGATATAAATAATAACTGCTGTTCTTCATGTTAGTCTGAACAAATAAGGTGAATCTTATAACAATAAGATGAGAATAGTTTTTCATGGATTCAATATAATAAGTATATAGGGCCACATAAGGTTTTTCAATATCGAAATGGTGACATTTTTCTACTTCCTCATATGATTATTTTTCATAGACAGCACAAAGAGAGATAATAGCAATCTCGTGTTATTCATGACCCAAGTTGGTAGACCTCTTGAGCACATAATTGAATTATATATCATACGAGGGATTGAACTACACACGTGTGTGTTGCTGCAGCAATTGTATCAAGATCAGAACACTTTGCATTAATATAACTGCAAGAGAGGAAGAATATTGACACGAGTGATGAACTACTATGAGGTTTATTAAACATATCATCTTACAAGATAAGCTAGAGCTATTAATGATGTATGGCAAAACAAAATCACAAAAAAACCGAAAACATCAACCTTTTGACATAAATCTATCTATCACCTTCGGTAGACCTGACAGCAAATGGTAAAGCATGATATTCAGGATTTTAATTCAGATATACATTTCACTGCCCTTTGGATATCCCACAGGGTGTTAGTTGAAAATTAGAAATTTAGTTTTCCACACTAGCGTATCAAGAATTGCTGAATTATTTCAATTAAAATTTGGTAGTGATTTTCTCTTGAACATTCCAATTCTTCATTACTCAATCAATCCACAAAATTATCAAGCTCTTCTTTGAATATCTTTATAAAGGTTGATTTGATTCTGGCAAGGTGAACCATTAGATGTTTTTTCTAAGGAATTCAAAAAACAAATCTAAAAACCAAAAAAGCTCCATAAACCCATGTAAGGCACACTGGCACAATATGTTTGAAATGACATTTCTATAAAAAATTCAGCGCTGTCGAGGGAAAATAAGGTACCAATTTGAAATTCGAAAGAAAAATATTCACCCTTTAAATTATGATAAATTCCTTTAGCTAGATTGTCATTATCAAAGGCATTATCTTCATTATTGCCTAATATATTGAACAGACATTCTATTTACTACTCCTAAATAAAAGATTTGAAAGGTACTTATCTTTCGAGGTGAAAATATAGTGTAATCAAACAACGTAGAAACTTATTGATAAACATGATATAAGATAAAATGAATCAATTCCTTTTCATCGGTTGCTGGGTATGAGGATGAATCTAAAATGGCGGCAACAAGTTAACACCACTCATCTTTATAACACCATCAGTAAGACTACACAACAAAAATACCCTTCCTAAAATGAGAACATGGTAAGAAACAGCACTTATCTATCCTCACTCTTCATTAAACACTTAAACACACATAGTGAAATACATATTATACAAGAGATAAACAATCACCTTGTGCAGCAGTCAACGTCAACCAAGCACTGAAAATTACGTTAGTTAAACAGACGAACGGATAGGAATGATGGACGATCACGATCTGTTTCTTTCTGTATCATGGAATTTCCGAATGTGCGAAGTGTATAATATGTCTCGCGTATCTATTGTCTCTCTCATTCTTTCAACTCTCCACCAGTGTTGCTTCCACTAACACGGAAAAACAACAAAAACAATATACATTGCAATAAGAATTTCTTATTCGGATTACGTTCGGGATAACTTTAGGAGCTCGCAGTAAGAATTTCTTGTTCTCATTACATTCGTGATAACTTTAGGAACTCGTAATAAGAATTTCTTATTCAGGTTACTTCCAGAACATATTTAGGAACTCGCAATAAGTTGGAACCTGGCAAATGAAATGCGAGGTCTCCAAGATTTCTCCCGGGGACACCAGTGAGAATTTCGTTTAGTTACAGCACATAGAGATCACCGAGACCTCGCAATAGGAGTTCGTATAAAATCCTAATTATAACCTCTCAGAGATCTTGCGGAGAGATCCGTGTTACCTGGGTAATAGTACCATCATTTTAGTTGAATGAGCTCTCGCTGTAAAATAGTTGAAATCTATGGAGACTGAATTAGGGATGGATCTGCTATTTGCCAAGTTTCCGTGCTAATGATAAAATCGAAGCTATTTCTTATTTCAGAAAATAGGATTTTCAATTCATCTAAGATTTTATTCACACTTCTTATATTCATTTGGAAGACAGATAGTTCAATATTATCTGTTTCTTTCTCCAAGAACAAGTTATAGTCCGGAATATTATTCATAACAATAGTTTCAGTTTGTTCAATCTGAAAGTCATTCATAATTATTAATTTTTTTTCCATTTTAGTTATAAAAAGAATTTTTCATGAAGTTTTTATAAAATATAATGAAATATTCTTATGGGATATAGTGCGATGGAATCAATGAAATAAAAAATTGTCAAAGTACTTTTAATAGATCCTATCTGGTTTCAAAGTAAGGAAAAACGATGACTTAATTGACAGTTTTAATTATTCAAAAACATCATCTTGTCAAACTACAACGATAATAAATATATACAGAGTTGACTACGAAAAATGTTCAATGCTCTTTTGGAAAGTCTTCAGGCTTCAACAAAAATCAGTACTAGAAATTTGGGCGAGCTTTAATGGTTTTGATGTTTAGTGTTTTTTTTGTTACCTGCGAGCGAGTATAGATTGGAACTTTGTCTTCAGCGTCCTTTTTCTGCTGCGTTTTCTTTCCTGTGTTCGTGGGCAGTGGGGATGATAGATGTTTGTCTTTGACGTCGTACCTCAATCAATATAGGATTTTCGATTTCCTTCAATAGTGCTTCGGGGTAGTTCAGCGAAGTGGGGCACTGTTGGGGTTTTGTTCCGTTTCAATATTTTCTACTTAGTCAACACAATAGATTCAGTTGTTTACGTGTAGCTTATTTTGGTATGTAACAATTTGAGTTTTGGTCCTGTTTGGCTAGGTGTAGATGTTTTCGTAGGACTTTGTAGTCTTGTCTTTCTTTTATGGTCATGTCATTCGAAATGGAAATGCTCGTGCCTTTGAGCTGTTCCGCGTTTTCCAACACAGACGACTTTTTCAGGTGAGATACAAACTCTACTTTAATAAATTATTATATAATTCCGGTCATCTTGGTGGGCTGACGTAACTCTCAGGAATTTCCTTCACATTTATCTGATCAATATGTGTGGAGTAATAGCCCCTGTCTATCTCTCATTTAATTCTGCCTTTCTTCCTCTTCTGAATATTGCGTTCAATGCCGCGTCAGGAAAAATGCTAGTTATGAAGAATCGATGGTAAAATATAAAATGTTGTAGATTCATATTTATATTATACTAGTTATTCCATCAATATTCATAAACAATATACAAGACCTCTCTCGTATACATCCTTCAGCACTCCCAATTCAGTTCAGCAAAATATTGAATAATTTATAAGACGGATCAGACGCATATTGTGATATTGGGGTACATTTCACATTATATTCATGAAGTTTCAGAGGCTGTTTATAGTTCTTGTCTAGAATTCCGTAACTTTGGCGTATGATGGGGGCATGATTTCAATTATGTATGTATAAATGAGATTAGGTGATGCAATAGTGAAGCACTGCAGAACAACAGCCCAGCCGACTTAGTCTATAGTTGAGTACATTAATAAGTCCCTAGGGACAACAATACGCTGTTAAAAAGTAGTGCTGGCCATATTACCTTTCCAAAATATCATATATTTATTCATATTCCGACTACTACAATTCCAAACCTTTCACCCGACTAGGGATAAATAGAATTGAAAATAAGAAACAAGTTAGTTGCTGATTGCTATCATCGTCTGATTGAGTACGACGAGTCTTTTGGTATGTTAGATATTCCGGTTTAGTTACTTCTATTGAAATCTTCTGACAGTTTCACATCAATAACGTTATAATTCAATTCAAATATCCGTGGTCGTGAGATTTTTTTATAACCTTGATTAACGGCATCTCCATTGTTTTTATTTGTCTATCACATCACATAACGTTTGCTTTTCGTAGTTGACAACTTACGACCACGGCATTTGAATCGTATTATAACGTTATCCATGTGAAACTGCCAGAAGACTCCAATAGAACTGAATAAACAGGGATATATTACATATCAGAAGACTTGTCTTACTCAATCAGGCGATGATAGAAATCAGCATCGAACTTGTTTCTTACTTTTTAGTTCCTTTTATTCATGCTTAGTCTGGTGAAAGGTTTGGAACTTTTTTCCTTCAATAATAGTTATATTCCTCCGTAGTCGGGTTACAGTTTTTAAAACTTTTTTCATGTTGTTTTTTTTTAGAGTGCCATTATAAATCGTTACTATTTAAGTGTACCTAACTAATAAAATTTTGAATTATTGATTACAATAAATACAAATTTACATACATAGACTGCTGAAAACATAACCTGGCCTTTTGGCTTTGCTTTGCTTTGCTGCTCTGAAACAACAGAGGATTCGGCAAAATTTCTGGTTGGGGGGAGTGTGCTCAACGGCGTCGGTGTTTAGCCCTGGACGCAGAAATAGGCCGACGTTAAATAAAGCAATGAAAAAAATTACTCTTTTCCCTACAACCACAGTCAAACAATTGGCACTGAAGAGGCAGAAATTTTGAAGGTTTTTTCATGTTGGCAACTTGTACGAGACTCCCCAATTCAAACTTGATTTGACCTTCACTTGAATAACTTCCCCCAAACACTAGCGCCAATTGTGGTTGTTTCTGGAATATTGATAGCCAATACTATTTTTTACAACACAAATATAAATTCAACTCACTCTCAATGTAATGTTTTTGTAACAATTAAAAATAATATGATAATAACAATATTTTTCTACGTTCATGCAAAAAAGAAACCTTTATTAAACTATATTCAGTGAAAAAAGTGGTTCTTTATTGCACTGTGCAATAAAATGTTTATTGCACTCATCTGTCATTTGTGATCATGACAATCATAAACGTCAAATTGACGCAATTTTTAGTACCCTTTTTATTTTGATACACTTAGTGCCATCTGAATAAAACATTTTTTGGTTTTTGCATGAACGTAGAAAAAATATTGTATGCAACTCGTGCAAAAAGTGTTTATTGCATTAGACGTGTTGTCCAACTTGGCCTGGCGGCCTCGACTTCAGGTCGAGTGCAATAAACACTTACTTTTTCTCTAACTTTTCTCATCGGAATTATGAACATCTGCCAAATTTCAAATCTATCGGACGACTAGAAGTCTGTCAAAATTCACTTCACGAACGAACGAACTAACAAGTGAAACTAAATTGTGGAGATGACTTTGAGTTTTTCTACTTCGTAAAAACTAAATAAAAGCTTGTAATAATAACCTAGAGAGGAATTAATATTCCGTACTCGAGAAAAGTAATGGTCAAATCACATAAGTTTCTAGGGAGAATACCGAGAATAGGTATATTTTATATTAAATATTGTACTGTACTTATATTTATGAACTCAGAATTTTTGTGTTGATGAAAAATTATATTTTGTCTGCCTAAATCTGTTCGAACATTTGTATAATTGTTTTTTATGGAGACTGTGTAGGATTTGAAGAAAAATTTAGGATTTCGGCTTCTCCATCTTGTATAAAAACTAAAATTTGGAATTCGAGGAAACTTTTCCAAATGTGGAATCAATTTATTTTGTTTCTTATTGAAGTTTTCTACCGAAGCAAATGTCTCATATTGTTAATTTTCCACAATTCCAACGTAAATTTCTTTTGAATCTAAAGCCATACCGCAGTTTCACATTCAACAATGAATCATGAAACAGTTGCTGATTGACTAAAGTCCGCTGAAATGGTTTCTTAGCCGTGAAACCGAGATTTGGCTTCATATTTAGAAGATCTTTCAGTTGAGTGGAAACCCCTTTTCTATGAATTGTGTAAACTTCCCAATGTAAGTAAAACATTTGCTTGAGTTGGAAAACAAAATGTAATCATTTTGCAAACCAACGCATTTATGATTTCCACATCTGAGAAACCTTTTTCTGTATTAAAATTTTATTTGTCACATGAAACTGAATTATAGAAATGATTTGTCTTAAATCAATGAGAATTGAATGAACTATTTTTCCTTAGTTTCAAATATGAAAATATTATATTTTTCTATTGCACTAATTGTAACTCATGTTCATATGAATCACTGATTTGGGATAAGTTCGGATTTATCAAAAAATGGCTTCGATAAACACTCTGCAGTCACTTTTTCGCGTAAAGAAAGGTGAGGTTTTCCACTTCGTCAATGTACCATTTTTTCTTCTTCGTCACAATTGTCATTTTTGAACATTAAAAAAGAGTTTTCCGAACTTTTGTTACATCTCTGAAAATGTACGAGATATCATTTGAAAATCACATCAAAATAGCAAGCAAAAGACATTCACATCTACTGTTTAATCTTCGGTAAAACAAATTCAACAAATCAATTTAAGCAAGTATTCTGACTATTTAATATTGATCTCCAAACTTTCTAGAAGGTCGAGTTTACAAGCTTTCTTTTTTATATATAATATTTCATACTCGTTAACAAAATCTACCTGCTATTTTGATCCTATGTGGCCCATGGATTAATGAATAATTAGTATGAAACACTTTCATTGGTTGTTGTACAAATTTGAAGCAGACTTGCTTGAGCCAGAAATTTTATGTGGATGGTACTTTCGACTACTGCTCAAAAATTTTCTTGCAGTTGTTCACCATACATGGCTGTCTCTGACCAGACACACACTTCACCACTGTTCTTCTGATAGATTCTATTATCTATACCCCAAACCCGAGAAATAATAATCTATAGCGGTTTACGGTAATTTATGCTACGAGCGGTCAGCAAAGTTATCGACTGCTTTTTGTGCGAGAATAGTTTCCACTCAATTTGGTCTACTATATACTTTATACGGGGAATGATATTTATTTATTTTTCCGGTTGCCTCCATAATTCAACCTTATAATATGTACGATTTTGAACAAACCCTATATTTTGAGTCGAACATGAAATATTCAACTGAGAATTGATATACTATACACATAGTACTCCGGATAATGTGGATTCAACTACCGTTGAATGAAATTAGAGAACTTCAAAACGAAATAAATTCCCGTAAATTGTCACTCTACTCAACCAGCTAAAGTACATTCGACGATGTAATTCCCTTGAATTGCTAATTTCTCACCATTATATTTCTTGGAATGGCGCTCTTGTCCGCAATAAAAAATATATAAAGCTAAAAGGAGACCTGGGCAGCAGAGAGACCCAGTTTCTTTCCTTATTACAGACTGTGTCAGCATTGCAGACTGTATTCTGGGGTACATTCTACCTTTTCCTTCCGAATAGAATTAGGGTAATTACATTGCGAAATATCATACGCTCCCATGCCTGGAAAAAGGTAATTTCCAACTTTTCTTTTTTTCCTTTCTACTCCGAATGGTCACGAGAAATTCCCCTCAGAAGACATTGCTCGAATTTCTCATGGGGCATTGGATCGTAAATCAAGCTGCTAATCACTACGGAAAGCGAGGAGATATGTGCCATTTTATGTACAGAGTGAGTTGGGATGAAATCAACAAACTTGTATAGTTATTCTAATCCCAATTGGAACGGCAATAAAAATAAGAGCACTACGAGGAGTGTTCATATGCACTGCCCGGCAAATGGGAAATTTATATACTACCAGTGTTTTTACTTTCAAAGCGTTTCTGGTACAATCATAAAAAAGTTTTGGCGCGTGTCTCCAGTTGACCAGATCATTAGTGAAGGCGCTATCAAATATATTCGAGGAATAGAAACTCGGCTAGCTGGATTAGACATCTGTTATCTGAAGCCGCATGATTTACGCAGTTCACAATATTTCTTAATCAGTACCGTGTGTTGGCGAGGTTAGGAATTATCCAATGAAAATAATATGTGTCAATCGACAGGAATCCGGAATTTGAAAATAAGGATTTGGATGTTCAAGTTCAGCGAGTAATTTTAAATATTCATGAATGCTTGAAGAAGGAAAACTGTCACACTTCACAGAATGAAATTGTGAAAAGAATATGCGAGTTAACGAAACTAACTCGTTCAACAGTTCTTCGGGTTATTAAAACAGGAGTTGTCATTGACCATTCGATGAAACGAAAACAAAGGAATACAAAATTCGCAAACATTGATGGAGCTACAAAAGATATGATTCGGCGAACAATTTATGGTAGGTATATACCAAAGAAATGAAGTACCAACCTTGGAAATGATTCGGTATGAATTACTCGACTATCCGGATTACAATTATAAATGTTCCGAAACTATACGAGGTGTTTTATTGTCTTGTGTTTTCAAACATAAAAAATTGAACAATCGGATGGTCATAATGGAATCAACACGCATTGTTCAACACCGACAAGAATTTTTGAGGCGAATTGAAAGCTACCGAGAATCCAGCAGACATATAATCTACCTCGACGAAACTTGGTTTGACACCCATGATGTTATCAAATATGGCTGGGTAGACGAATCCAATTATTGTGCTTTGAACACACCTTCTTCAGGAGAGAAAAACGTGTTGTAGTTTTGCATGCTGGGAATGAAAGTGGTTTCGTACCGAACGCTTTGCTTCTGTCGGCCAAAAATATTGAAAATTCATCTGCTGATTACCACGGAGATATGACTGCGGATTTATTCGAAACCTGGTTCAGTGAGCAACTTCTCCCAAATATTCCTCCAAACTCTGTTATTGTTATTGATAACGCTTCGTATCATTCTTGGTTGATGAATAAAATACCAAACAATAACACAAAAAAAGCAGATATTGTTGATTTCATGCGAAATCATGACATGGAAATACCTGAAAAGATTCCAACGAAGAAGATATTACTGGCGGCCATAAAACAACGTAATTTCAAAAAAGAGTATTTTATTGATTCGATGTGTGAATCACGTGGTCATATTCTCTTACGTTTGCCTCCATGCTATTGCGTGTTCAATCTAATTAAAATGGTTTGGGCCACAATGAAAGAAAGCTTGCGGAAATGTAATCAGTAACCAACCATTAATGCTGTGGTGCTTGACAATATAAGGCGAGTGGTGAATATATATATATATATATATATATATATATATATATATATATATAAAGGGTGTTTCCCAACTACGGTACGAAACTTCAGGGAGTGATTCGTTAGGTCATTTGACAAAAAAAAGTTCCTATGAACATATGTCCAGAGTTGCTTCGTTTCTGAGATACAGGGCGTTGAAGAATTAAATAAAAGGTATTTATAAAATATCCTGAATATCCTGAAACCGATGTGGTTGAAATGTGGTACAGCTATTTGAAGTAATAAGGCAATTATTTGGCCCCAAGTAGGTCCAGGGGCGTCTCAGTGGGCACCACAGCCAACAATACTTAGAAAAAAAAGTAATTTTTAGTATTTCATTTTTTCAGATTGAACAACTGAAAATACAATTCTTTGGTCCCTTGTGTTTTATTCATATCAAGCTTCGTTTTCGAGAAAAAAATACTTTAACTTATTCTACAAATTATCCATGGACAACATAAAATACAAACCTAAAGTAAAAAATAAACAATTTCGACCTTAAAGTAAATGAGCAAAATGTCCACCGTCTGATAAAATACACGACTGCAATCGATGTGTCATTGATTGTCTGACACGTTCAAAAATACCTGGAGTATTCCTTATGACATTGCAATTGTCACCTATTCGATTCCTCAAGTCATTCACATCTAGTATAGGGATTCTATAAACGAGAGCCTTCAGATGACCTCATAAATAGAAATCTAGAGGATTCATATCAGGACTGCGAGCGGGCCAATGTTGAGGTCCTGCACGTCCAATCCAGCGATTAGGGTAGGTGATGTCGAGATGCTGACGAGCAAGAACACTAAAATGAGCTGGAGCTCCGTCGTGCATAAACCACATGTTGCCTCTTACAAGTACGGGTACTTCTTCCAACAAAATGGGTAAATGATTTCGCAAAAAAGCCGTGTAGGATGGACCTGATAATCTTGCTGGTAAAAAAAGGGTCCAATTAGGTAGTCACCAATAATTCCTACCCAAACGTTCAGCGAAAATCGTTGCTGAAAATGACTTTCTCTAATAATGTGGGGATTTTCGTCGGCCCAGAAATGGTTATTGTGAAAGTTCATAATAGAATCTCGTGAAAAATTTGCCTCGTCCTTAAATAAAATATTTGAAAAAAAAAATTTATTGTCTGCCATCGTATGAATCAACCACCTGCGAAACATTAATCTTGGGTGAAAATCCCTAGGCAGTAGAGCTTGGACCCGCTGAATGTGATATGGGTATAGGAGGTTTCTTTTTAGAACTTTCCTAACGGTTTTTGGGCTTACTTCAAGCTGCAGTGCAATCTTCCTGGTACTATTTGTAGGATCTTCTTCTATCGCATTAAGTATAGCTTCTTCTAGTTCAGGCGTTGTTACAGTTTCTGGTCTTCCACCACTGATATTTTCATTAAAACTTCCAGTTTCACATAATCTTGCATGTAGCGTTCTAAATGTTTTAGCACATGTAATTACTCTGTTAAGATATCTATCCTGGTAGATTTTCCGTGCTTCTTCCGCATTTCATTTGCAATCCATAAATAAAGTGCATGTCAGCCATTTCAGCGTAAGAAAACTATTCATGATAGAATCACTGCTAATTGACAACTCTGACTTTTACTGATATGACAATACTATCACTATCAGCTGGTCTCCATAGCAGGTAATCATGACTGTAGAGTGCCTTCTTTCTTCTTGTTCTCGAAAACTAAGCTAAATATGAAAAAAACACAGGAGGTCAAAAAGTTGTATTTTCACCACGCTTATAAAAAACTTTTCAGAACCCACGCTTATATTCAAATGCACTGCATCTGTTCAATGTATGAAACTGCATTTTTTGACAAGTAACTCAACTCCATGCAAATTCCGGATTCACCGGAAGTGACATATACTTTCGATTTTTAAATAGGACATCTGGTATATTTTTGACATTAAAAATACAACCATGTATCATTTGTACTGTTTGTAACCGCTTTTTTTTCGAAATAAAATTGTATTCTAGAAGGCTATGGATACGTTCAAATAACTAATTTCAGTCCTAAAATTTTTGTGACCTCCATCTTGTTGCTGACAAAGGCGAACTTTTCTTATTGTTGCTCTTACAACGTTTCTCAACTGTCTTGGTGTAATTCTATGAATAGCTGTCCTTACTTTGTCCTCTAATTCATGTCGTGTTGCAGGAGGTACATCATAAACCTCGTTTTAAATAGATCCCCATGGAAAAAAATCTAGAGGCGTAAGGTCGGGTGACCTGAAAAGTTTTTGAAGAGAAATAAATAAAGGTATAAATTGAAAACAACCCTATTTTACCTCGCCGGACCCATATTTCCAATCCAGTTTTCGTTGTATGTTTCATGCCCTCAGGTTGTATGGTGGAGCACCATCTTGTTGATAAAATAATCCAACTCGATTTATTAATGGAACTTCATCCAAGAAATGCTCAATTTCCTGCGTGAGGAAACTTAGATATCTAGCCCCTGTCAGGACACCGTCAAAAATTATAGGACCTAAAATTCTGTCCCCTGAAATCCCAACCCAACAATTGAAACCAAACCGTTCTTGGAAATTTCCTTCCTACATCAATTGTAAATTTGCATCGGACCAATATCGCTTATTATTTCTGTTGAAATGTCCAAATTAGTGAAATGGCTTTCGTCAGTATAGAGAATTTTATATGGAAATGTGTCATCTTCCAAATATTCTCCAAAGAACCAATTGCAATACTCAAGTCTCCTTGCATTATCGTTTTGGTACAGGTGCTGGTGTAGTTGATATTTAAATGAATGATATTTATGTTTCTTCAAAATGTTAGCCGCAGAAGACTTCAAAATGTCACATTCTCTTGCGATCTCCCTGAGTGACGTATTAATACTTACTTGAACGTATGCCAGAACATCTATTTCTTTTCCTCCACTCACAACAAACGGATCGTTCCCATCATTATCAGGCTCATTTCGCATTTTTTGAACCAGTTTTGGAAAATAGTGCCGGGTCGGGTGACGCCGATCAGTATATATCCGTGCGTAGAGACGTGCAGCAGCGGTTGAATTTTGCATACACTCTCCAAAAACTAATAACATATAAACTTTTTCAGTTCTTGTATAAATATTGTTATTTTCCATGATTCTCAGATGAATGAGGTACACAATAACTACCTAATTGACTTTGTAGAAGAGATGTGAAATAATATGTCGACACGTCAATTTTTACCGCAACAAATTAATGATTTTGTTTCAGTTGTGTTGGTCACAGGCTACTCGATGATTTTGAATCTTATTTCAATCTCAATAAAATTCTTCATTTAACGAGAATTCCAATGTTTTTTTTTAAGTTTTCTTACAACCTTATAGAGTGCGGTATCAAATTAATCGTAATAAAATGCTCTTTTTTTCTAACCCGACGAGCCACCATGTTGCGATTTGAAAAAAAATTGTAATAAAAATTTTAAAATCGAACGTCACATAGCTGAACTATTTTGATCGAAAACAGTGAAGTTTTATTCTTACAAACATTTTAGGACTGAAATTAGTTACTTGAACGTATCCATAGCCTTCTAGACTGAAAATTTATTTCGAAAAAAAAATATAGAAACAGTTACAAACAGTAACAAATGATACATGGTTGTATTCTTAAGTCATATGGAGACAAAATTTTTGTTAAAATATACCAGGTGTCCCATTTAAAAATCGAAAGATTATGTCACTTCCGGTGAAGCCGGAATTTGCATGGAGTTCAGAGCTTCCAAATTCCATTCCATCATCTATCATATTTTCGTTACAAAACAGCCAATACAATACAAGGAAATACTAGAAACAACTGTAGCTGATAAAAAACCCACATGCAGAACGATCTAACCTTCTCATTTGAAACATACGAGGGCGAATTCACAGTCGACAAAGGGGCTGCAGACTGGAACGGCAGTTTCCAGGAATGGTAGAGCGATCCGAGACAATGAACATTTTCGTTTCAAGAAGCCACAGGTACTTTGAACCATAAAAGTCACTAAACTCAGTGTTTTTCAAAAATGAACCTTTCAAAAGAACCCTTGCGATAGAACACTCCTATGAATTAGTATATAGACCACATAATCTACAAAAATAGGTTACATTCAACTTTTTATTATCACATAACACCATTTTTCATGTATATTTTGCTATGAAGCACTAATTTGAGTTAATTATCGCAGAATAGGTAACAGTAAGTTTTCCTGAATAAAGGAAATTATTATTTTGATGAATTTCTGCATTATTTTCGATGTTTGAGCAATAACAAGTTGCCATTTTCTGAAACTGACATCAAGAACTACCAGAGGGCTCCATAGTAGAACTAACTCCTGAGATTCTATAGGCGTACCGATTGAGTTAGCTGAGGCAGAGAAAATATGGTGAAAGAATCAATGGGAAAAAGGTAAAATACATAGCCGGGCATTTGAAATATTTATATGGGTATTCATTTATGAACATATTAAATTAAATACAAGGGGCAACCAGCTAAAAAATATTTTGAAAATAGGTTGAAAATTAGTAAAACAAAAAATAGTTTTTGTTATGATGTCTGATTGTGAAAATAAATAGATAAATAATAAAATAAAAGCAAACCACAATCACCTCATCATAACAATATATATTGTTATGATGAGAAATATTAGTTCAATATAAAAATAATAAAAAATTATATAATGATACTTATATATCACATAAATACCTGCTTTGTTTGTTTTGCAATTTTTCTATACATTTTACTTCTCTGGAACCTTGTACCATTTTCTAGTCAACGCACATATCTCAAAAGTTGAGCACTGGAGTTTCTCCATTGTCATTAGTATGTTGCCAACAATACATCCAATGTGCACAACCTATAAAAAAATATATAGAAATGAAAATTCATGAATGAACTTTAGATCTCAAGTAAACAAAATGGTATTCAAGTTGGAACATCCCGTATGGTAAAATCAAATCAGAAGGAAACATGACAGCGACATGTCAAAAGCATTTTGATGGAAATAAAAAAATATAAAATTTTTGAGTACAGAAAAGTGTCAAATATAAATTTTAACAAACTCTGTATATATTATATAAGCTATAGAAATGTTAATTGTAAATAAAATCCATGGAATAGTTTAGAATAAGAAAAAGTGACCCAGAAAGTGAGCAAAAATCTAAAATTTGTGAAAATAAACAAGAAGAAAAGCTTTGGGGAGATGAGAAATTATATTTAAAAGAGAAAGCCGTACCAAATTTTAAAAAACAATAAATGAAGAAATATAAGAAGAATGGAAAAAAATCAATCATAAAACAATATAAAACACATCCAGAGATAAATAGGAGTATAAACTATCAGGGAAAAACTACTCACCTTCAGAATACAGCCTAAGTCCTATCCGTGACGTTGCCATTAACAAAGGGGCCTACCACAGTGGAGCTGCAATCTTCAATATCCGAAGAACACTTCCAGGATTCACGAGTACACTCAAGAGAAAGAATAACAGGTATTTTTAACTAAGAACTAAACAAAGTGAGCGTATTCGTGCCAGACACTTCTTCCGGGTATCTTGATGAATTTTATCCATTCATTTGAACATTTCTCTTATTCATGCTCATAACCTGAGTATGACCCACGAACGTATATTCACTAGTTACTTTATTGCACACGAGCAAAGGTTTTGTTAACTTTATTTCACTGTTTGATTAAATTAAGATAGATTTCGCAGGTTAGTTATTTTTAAGGATTCATTTTCAATAAAAGAAACATTTTTGACTATTTTCTGAATTCATTAAAAATCTGTTTGATCACATAACCACAAATCTTTCCATAAAACAGTACATTTGACTTCAAACAGAGTAACAGGTTGGCACTAGTGAATCCTACCTTGAGGAAGGAAAAACATCATTTTCCATAGGCGTACCGACTGAGCTGGGATAAGGTGAGAGAATGCAGGTGAAATAGTACTCGAGAAAGAGTAAGCAACATAGCCGGATATTTATTACTGTTATGATAGGTATTTCCCTTCACAAATTTCAAATAAAATCAAATCATTCAATCTAACGTATCATAACAAATAATAACATCATCATAATAATATATATATATATATATATATATATATAATTTTTCTGCGACACCCTATTACTCACGTTCAATATTGTAATAAACATTGGTACAAAGAAATATGGAGATATTTTTTACGTTAAACTTAATGTAATTTTTTATTGAATTCACTATTCACAAAGCAACAGAATCATACACAAAGTGTTTCGACTTTGTGAGTAAGAAGTGTAGTGAATATTCTGTCGTTTTGTCCCACCGAAATTGTGGCAGATTCGAAATGGCTATGCATAATGCAGTTGAAGTGTTTGGCCACAAATGAAAATAATTGGATACAGATTCAATGTGAGGCAAGCTTGGTGGCGAACAATTAAAAAAATTTGACAGTCAGCAGATTTCGATGTCACAGATACAGTTATTTTTGGTTGATGAGAAAGGAAAGTGCCTACATATGATAATTGTAGGTTTTTTACCTTACATGAATTAGCTGGACCATTATTTTGAAAAACGATTAATAATGTAGGTTATTTGTGAAGCATTTTTCGCATTCATATGATTTTTGTACTCTTCATAGTGTCTGATAAAATAAAGGTGGTTCTGTTGCTTGTTTCTTACACTTCACGAACGACCGTTAATACGGCAGCTGATATGATATGGATGATGATATGGAAGTGAGTAAGGCCATTGAATCGGTATGGGGAATCTGATCTAATTCATCCAAGGTGAGTCCATTTCATCATGTATAATCATTTTAAAAATACATAATTTCCAAATGCAGTCACTTCTCATTCTTATCAACCAAAAATATCTTCGTGGTTCTTTTGCTCAAGGTCGAACAACACTAAATGAACGTTATCTCATAAGAAAAAAACCCGTTATTCCCAAACTATAAATAGAAAAAAAAAACATATAATTCTTAAAAATGCTTTAAAAAAACTACAAGATCTTTAAAATAATGGTCCAGCCAATTGATCTCAAGTGATCCAACTTCATCATAGGGTTAGTTTCTACCAGCTAGGGTGTAAAATTCAAAGAAAAAACTGCATTCTCAAGCAATATCAATATCTTCGATTTTATCAAATCATATTGATGAAATCTAGAGATATCATGAGCCGAGAAGTGTTATTTTGATTGAAAATAAATGGAATTTGTTGAGCCAACCTTAAAAAACGATATGGTGCTGATTCACGCACACAGAAAAAGATGTGGATTGGTGTTTTCCGATATTTTGTGGTTGTAAAATATGTTGGAAATCCATTATTCAAACGATACGCTACTGATAATTTGGAAACTCAATTTGTATCTTCTAAAATCTAGAATACCAAAACGCAATAAGATATTTGCATTTGCTACTTCCCAAAAAAAGAAAAGGAAAATTGATTACTAACTCACTATCTCACTCCTTCCATCAGTCACACCCAAACAAGTTGGAGTTTCACAGGGACAGTTAGGGACACAAACAAAGGGAAAATGTCAAATGATATTTTCCCGCTTTGAACCCCCGAAATGGAGCGAAAAAATATGTAGCCTCAATTACTGACGTTTTCGCAGCAATATAGCAGGGTTTCTGAAAGTGAATTTCAATTTAAACTTTGGAAATATTAATTCTGCTACAATTGATCTCGTTTATTCAATATGAAAGTGTTTTTGAATGATTTTCCTATTTGTTTTGAAGTCTAATTCAAATCCGTCTCAATATTTGGTAGAACTCCAAAACCAGAATAATTCCTAAAAACTCATTAGCACAGACCACATAACGAAATCAAAAATAAACAGAAGAAAATACAAGTATACAGGGTGATCCACACCATTATGCGGAAAATCATCCAGCAAGTTATCCTCACAAAATAATGAAAAAAATATTGATTTTTTTTTGTAGGTAAATGCGCAAGTTCCAACTAATTTGACGTGAAAAAAATGGTTTTGAAAACATAATAGTTCACTGAAGAATATTCATTCAATAGGTCAGGGATGTCTTCCTCATCTGCCTGCAATAGAACGTTTTATTACACGTTCTCTGTGGCTTGTTCAACAAGATCCGTTGTTACAAAGCCGTTGAACTACTCTTGAAATTATTATTTCGTTTTGCGAGAGCCTATTGATACTATGATGTAAACACTGACATATTGAATGGTATCGATACAGGAAATGTATCTGAAAAACGATACTTTTTGTTCAGCGTATGGCTACATGACAGGTAAGTGTATAACGAAAAAAAAATGGTAAAATTTCGCAAACAGACATTAAGGTTACAAATATATTCTATTGACTCTCTTGTCGCAATCAGGAAATTGGATGGGTTGCCACTGTAGGAACTAATTGGGCAGTCCTCTACCAGAAGTTCAATTGTCTGTCTTTCAGCGCTGCAGTCACAATTTGGGGAAGGTATTTTTCCCCACCTGAAAAATGAGTCGGAGCACCTGCCGCAATTCGTTCTTATTCTATTAACTGTTGTCCAGATTCGTCTTGGTTGATCAAAACCCTCTGGCTTGCTTGTAACGCATGGCATGTAGCGGTTGGCAGGTGTGGCCTTCTTCTCCCAGTCTTCTTTCCACCGCTCAATTATGTTGAAGTTTTCTTCAATAAGGGTTTCTGCCGTTTTTAGAAGGGGGTTTCGTGAGCGTAGCCTATTCATGGTTCTGCCGGTTATTCCAACGTGGGAGCGGAGCACAGGATCGGCTTTGATTTTTCCATACTCCCTGGCCAGGGCATGTTCTCGGCGAATTTGTGGGGGAGCTATGTGGCTCAGTGTGGGTAGCCAATAAGTGGGCGTGGCCTTGATTGTGCCTGATATAGTACGCATAGCTTGATTGAGTTGCGCTTCAACACGTTTGGTGTGTGGACTGTTGATCCACACCGGTGCAAAGTATTCCGCGACGGGGTACACTAAGCCCAGTGATGTCGATCTGAGTGTGGGCGCTGTGGAACCCCATGTGGTGCCGCATAGCTTTTGCAGGATATTATTCCGGGTTCTGAGTTTTGCAGCTGTCTTCATGAGGTGTTTTTTGAAGCTCAGCGTTCTATCGAGTATGACACCCAAATATTTTGGGTGCATATTGTGACTGAGAGGTCTGCCTTCAAAGTTGGTAGTTGGCCATCCTGTTGTTTGGGTGGAAGCACGATACATCCGTCTTTGCGGCACTGGGCTGCAATCTCCAGTCGCGGAAATATCTCCCAAGGGTTGCCAAGTCATTTGTTAGAATTTGGCACAGTGATCTCAAACTCCTTGTGGCTTGTAGCGAGCGCCCAGTCATCTGCGTAGCCAAACTTCTTTGATGTAGTTTCGGGCATGTCTGGTTTGTGAAGACTAAAGAGCAGGGGAGCAAGCACCGATCCTTGTGGAAGGCCATTACTCAGTTTCATTTTTGTACTGGTCTTGTCGCCCACGATGACTTGAAAAGATCTATTGGATAGCATGACATTGATAACATCAGCCGTCTTTCTGCATGGGATAGCTCGCATTAATTTATATATAACTCCTTGTCGCCACACAGTGTCGTATGCCGCTGACAGGTCTATGAAAGCAGTAGATATTTTTAGTTGCTTTTAAAAGCCTGTTTCCACATAGTTAGTTAGTGCGAGTACTTGGTCTGTGCAGCTGCGGTCCGGACGAAATCCTGCTTGTTCCACAGGTATATGTTGCAGTATTGTTGGACCAATCCTGTAATATAGCAGCCTTTCAAAAAATTTGTAGGCCATGCTAAGGAGCGATAGTATTTTGGTGTGTCATTTGCTTCCCCTAGTTTTGAATTAGCGACGATATTTGCCCTCTTAAGTTGATAAGGTACATTGCCCGTCTTGAGGATATCTGAGAAAATTTGTGCGAACCATTGTTTAGTAAATTTTCCGCTGTGCTTCAGGAATTCAGCATGGATGCCATCGAAACCAGGGGCTTTTCCAGTTTTCATTTCGTTCAGGGCCCCCGTAACTTCTTCACAGGTGAAGGGGCTGGCATATTTTGTTTCAAGGGCACAAGTGGACTTGATGGTCTTGAGATCTTTTTTAACTTTAATTGTGTGTGTACGGTTTTGGGGTGCTCTTGAGGTAGGCACTATGTGGGACGCCACTTGGTTTGGCGTTACTAGATTGATTGGGCGGTCTGGTCGGTTGCTACTGCTAAACTTTTTCAATAGGGCTTGTCTGCTTGATTATTGAAAGTCTAGATTTTCAACTGTTTCAGTCCATTTTTCGCGCCTAGCAGTATCAATACTGTTGAGTAGTTCATCTGCAATTTCCTGCCTTCCATCTTCACAAAATTTTTCATACAGTCTCTCGCTCTCCTCAGTCCATCCAGGTATATACTCTTTTCGGTAACCTCTAGGTATGGCTGCTTTTGCTGCTGTCATTATTGCCCCCGTCATTCTCTCGTAGTTCTCGCCCTTTGGTGGAATCCATCCCAAGCATTTATCGAGGTTATTAGAGAAAGCAGGCCAGTTAGCTTTTTGAAGTTCCATCTGGGGCGTGGGAACGATTTTATGACTGGGATGCTAATGCCAATTTTAATCAAAATAGGGCGGTGTTGGCTATGAGGGAAGTCGGACATGACCTTTCTTGATGCTGGTAAAGGTTGGCCTCTGTTGTCAGTGGTAACAAAACAAAGGTCGGGGTTATATTTCCTCCTCCAGGCTGCAGATCGGAAAGTGCCTCTGACATTGGCGTCGAATAGAAGATGGGGACCGTGTTCCTCTGACCATTCCAAAAGGGACGTACCATTTATGTCATTGTCATAGTACTTCCACATCTCATGGTGGCTGTTAAAATCCCCTACGTATATGGCTGGGTGCTCGTAGAGGTTGAGTACATAGGCGGGCCAGGTGAGAGCTGGTGGTTTGTAAATGTTAGCTTTTGTGATATCGCCAAGTTTTACGGTAACCTCATGGATGTTATTTTCAGTGGAGGTGGAAAGCAGGGATGCATTTTTTATGTTTGTGCTTACGTAGGTTGCCACACCATAGGCTCTGTCATAGGTAGCGCCCAATAGGTCAAAACCAGGGATCTTTCCTCTTGAGCTCAGTTGAGCTTCATTTTCAGTGTGCGTTTCCTGAATTGCGACCAGGTCAACATCGTTTTCTTTCAAAAATATGTGCATAAATTGGCAGTTTGCTCTGCTTATGCCTTCTATATTGAGGTGGCAAACTCGTATACTAGGTCCGAGATCCTTTGTCAATTGGTCCTCAGAAGAGCCATTCATTGATGGTGTCAACTTTTGTTGCGCCTGTAATTCTCTTGCCAGGAGATATAAAGATTGTCTGGCGCCTCTTGTGTTAGTTCATTAAGCGTTACCCAGGGTGCACCACGTGGAGGCGAACTAACCCTAACGATACAATCTACATGGAAATCCACACTAGCCAACAAAACACAAGCAAGTAGCGCATAAAACGTAATTGCTATCAGTTTCACGGTCTCAGAAGCGTATCGTTTCAAGTTCTGACCAAAAAATATAAAAGCTACTTCGAATTGCTCTAGAATCTTGCACAGGCTTCCCTAGACCAGTACACCAGTTTATTTTTTTGTATGTTTCAGTTTTTCTGAATTCATTTGATAGTCTATTTTCCTACCATAGTTTCGACGGTATATGACTCGGAAGTAGAAGTTTTTGAATGTCGCCTATCCATATGAACTATTCTTTCAGAAGATATCTAAAATAACCCCAATTCACCTCACACCCAAGTTCTTGGTGAGAGAATATTCCAGGCTAGTTTGATCCTCATTAGTGAGTCTACTCCCTCAGTAATGGACAATTCAATTAATCACCTTCCTCCAGGTCCTTTGGAAATTTTCGGAGTTTGTTTTTAATTACGTCGTTTGAAAGGAGGGCTCTGATGAGAGCGAGCACTTCGTTTCGAGAATTCTCGTCGAGGTATACCTTATCAATAACAAACATTGTCTCAAAAATACTTCATGTTTTCCCAAAATTCAAAATTCGTACAAGGGCTTTATCAATTATAGTCAAAAGCACATTATTATTGATTATAAAGAATAGTCGAATATCAGCCTGTATGAGTGGGAGTGTATTTCAATTAACTCGTTAAATTCATTATTTGAGCAACAAAAAACTATTTTTGAAATATGAGATCGAATGTTGATATTAAATCCAAAAAAACACGAGAATCTGTTGAAACCAAGAACATACTTTTTCAACCCAACAAATTAATTTTTCAATGAATTTTTGTCGGAATCTTTTTCGATTAAACTTTTTACTCCAGGAAACAGATCTGGGAACTCGGAAAAAGGCGAAAATGATTAAAAGTTATTATGGCAGTAAGAGAAATGAAATATTCATGAATGATTAATAATCTTATTTCCACAACAACTCTCCCGAAATGTTAAAAAACTTGCAGAATCAAATGATCTCTTTTAAAAGCTTCAGAGCGAGAGTTCTTTCTAAGTTGATAGTCTTTTTCAGGGAAAGATATTTCGTTCATTAAAAACCGCTACATGGATGAAAAGAGTTGAAAGGAAAATAATGGTTTATGTTATAGTCAATCTGCATGTAAGTTGTCCCGGGTAGTGTGGAATGATTGGAACACTACTTGGATGGCATATTTCGGAATTCAGAATGAAATTGGAGAACGTTTTGTTCTTCTGTATTAGGTAGGGTTGAAATCATTTTTGGTAAATATATACTCAATAACATATTGTGATCAAAAATTGGAATGGTACCAGTGTGAAGCCTGGATGATAATAAGACAATGAATGAATGAAATAATATTTATTGGTACTAATAACTGAACACATTGAAGAAACATACGATAAATACAATAAACATTGAAAAGTAATAGACCCACAGAAGTTGTTGAGAGCCTCAACAACTTGTACGTGATAACATACATTTCTACAATAAATAATTAAATAAATTTAATACATTACGCAAATTGTTCTATCACCTGAAGTGTATATAAATATACAGAGTGACCCATTTGAAAACGGGCCACCTCTCTAAAATTGTTATTCATTATCCGATTCAAAAGTTTTTTTTCAGTAGATAGAGCATCAATAGTTCTAGTTGAATGCCATAAATTCGAAATAAAAATCAAAATTTCATGGCCCACTTCGAATGTTTTTCAAGGTTAAAAATCCAAAAAACATACTAGCGATTTTTTCAATAAAATTTGACGATGCCACTAGCTTTGTGATGCTTCCGAATGGATGTGACCAAAATTTCACGATAAAATTATTTTTTTCATCAGAAATATGGCATAAGTAAAATTCATATCACTTTATCAAAATATTTCGAATAGTCGTCATATAAATCACAATCTTCCTGAAAATATTGTTTGAAATGCTCTTTCAGGTCATTAGCAGTCGAGTTTGTAAACATCAGTTATTCAAAATGGCGTCAAATTATGTTTCTTCCAAACGTAACTTCATAGTATAGGAGATAGCTATGTCCATCAGAACACTGCAGTTTTTTGCCAAAGAAATTAAATGTACATCTTACATCAAATAGTAATCAATATTCAATAATCAATAATAACCAATATTGATAACATAAATGAACTACAACAAAAGAGGACGGAAAAAAATCCACATTGGATAATAAATTGCAGAAGACAGTACTCACAAAAAATAAATGCTTGGTGTGGAAAATTACATACCAAAATAATTGTCCCCTTTTTTTGAAAGCAATTTGAATGGTCAAAATTTTTTGAATTTTTTTAAAAATGAATTTTTCAACGCTATGGATTAACTTCCACTGGCAGAAGGGGCTCATCTTCTATTTCAATCAGATGGCTGTTCCATCCACAATAGCAGGATTGTAAGAGATTGGTTGGAATAAAATTTTCCTAATCGGTGGATAGGGCGAAATAGTGCATTGATCGAGTTTCCCCCCAGATCCCCGGACTTGACTCCATTGGATTTTTTTTATGGGGCTTCGTTAAAGAAAAAGTTTACAAAACTCGCCCAACGAGCAAAGGGGAACTGCGTGAAAGAATAGGACAGGCTTGCAGAGATATCACCCCAAACCAATTATCGAATGTTATGGTTAACATTAGAAAACGATACGATAAATGTATCGAATTAAATGGAGATTTGGTTGAACAGTCCGAAATTTGATATTATTAATTATATTATTGGATGTAAAGATGTGCATTTCTATTCTTTGAGAACAAACTGCAGTGTTCTAAGAGACATAACATATCCCACATAGAGTTGCTGTGTTCTGAAGAAGTATTTAAAACCATATTATTCACAGAATTGTGATTTATATGACAACTATTTGAATTATTTCGATATTGATATGAATATTACGATGCTATATCTGTTAAAATTATCGTAATTTGACACACTTAGCATCACAATCCATTCGTCAAATTTTTAAAATCGTTATGTTTTGGATTTTGACCTTCGAAAGCCTATTATTTTACTTCAATTGAATATCTAACTAAATATGATGTTTCTACAGAAATTTAACGATAATAATAAGTTTTAGAGAGGTGGCCCGCTTTCAAATGGGTCACTCTGTATAAAGACATTTTTATAACTTGAAAGAATTTTATAGATTGAAATATTGAAGGAAATCATTGAACAAGAAGAATAATAAGGGTAAAGTTTGTATTGAAGTAACAAGACAGCAACATTCAATTATAGTTTATCAATAATCATGGCAATCCACTTTATAATTATACCATTATCATTATTGTATCTAAATCAACTCATGAGTCTCTCTCCTGGATCTTCTTTTGATATGAGCTATAAAGCTCCTTTTGAATTTTCTTACAGTGTTCTCACCTTTTACATCTTCTGGTAGGTTTTTATAAAATTTTATTCCCAGGTATGAGCAACTCCTTTGTCCTATCTGTTTCTTATAGCAGGTGTAACATATTTCTGTTTATTTATTGTTTCATAAGTATGAATATGGCGTTGTAATTTGAAGTTGTTCGAGTATTGCCATATGTTGACCTGTATTTAAAATAACTGTCGAATGTCAAGTAACTTTGTTTCAGTGGGGTACCTTCGATGTTTGTTCAACAGAATTCCATAAAATGTATTACAGTATGTTTTTGAAACACCGCCCCAACCTATGATTCCATAATTCAGATGTGATTCCACTAGCTCTGATAACTATGATTTTTTCTCTTGATTCAGATATTCTACTATTTTCTATATCTCTGCAGTATGCATCTCAGTTTTTGTGTCAGGTAGTCCACGTGGATATTCCATCTGAAACAACAGTCCAGTATAATTCCTTAATATTTTATTTCATTTGTAGGGCTTATAGCAAATGAATGTTGTATGATTATGTCATAGGTTGGAAGAGAACTCTCAAAACTACTGAATGGTTGGTGAAAAGTTATTTAAAATTGATTGATGAGAGTCTATTATCTAGCCAAGATTTTATTTCTGTGTAATCATTTCCAATTTTCATTTTCAAGTTATACCAATTTATGTCTTTACTACCGTATCATCGGCAAAGCTGATTATTTGTCCATCTTTCTCCAGTAAAAATAGATTATTTGAATAAATGGTGAATAGCAAGGGACCCAATACAGTTCCCTGAGGCACTCCACATGTTATTTTTTTGTGTTTCCCTCAATTTATTTTTTATTTTAACTTGTTGATTTCGATTTTCCTAAATAACTTTTGAATGAGCAGGGTGCTGTGCCTCTAATTAGTATTTCCAGGAGAATTGAATGGTGGACGGTGTCGAACGCCTTTGCCAGTCTAGGAAAATACCTATTATTGGTTCTCCTTTATCTAGGCTATCAATATGGTGTTTGTTATGAATATATCGCTCTTGAGTTATGTTCCAAATCCGAATTGAGAGTTTTTTTTTCAAGGAATGTATTGACTCTGACTTTCATTACTTTTTCTAGTACTTTAGCTAGACTTGTAATCGAATCGATCTGTAATTCGTTACATTATATTTATCTCCAGCTTTGAAAATAGGTGTAAGCACTACTTTTTTCAAAGGTGGTTGGAAAATGGCCTGTTTCTAGTACACCATATATTTTCACTGTCAGAGGGTAGCCTATACAGGGTGAGTCAGAAGTACTTTGACAAACTTCAGGAGGTGGTTCCTCAAACTATTCTAATATGAATTGTCCAAATAAATATATGTCCGGAAACGCTTCGTTTCCAAGATACAGGGTGTTGAAGTTTTATTTTCATTTTCGTTTTTTTCGAATAACTTTCGAAATACTGACCTTAATTGAACGAGAATTGTTATTGAGTGGTTTTTTGAGGTGTCGAATTCGAACCTGATTATTGCTCATACCCGTAGGGGGCGCCACCTACACGTCTTTCTCTAATCTACGTAAAAAGCTACCCTTGTTACAAGTCGCTATAAGCAACCGATTTCTAGATATTTGGACTTGAAAATTTCATGTCGATTATTTGATAATCGATGCGTGTTGAAATTATTACCATTAATTTGCATTTTTCACAAGAATGCTTATGAAATGAATTTGACGTTTGATAAGTAGTTTTGGTAATTACATATTATGTGACAGTTAAACGTTTTGTTGTTTTGTTAAAGTTTCTGTTAGTTTTAAAACACTAATTTTGAAAAAATGGATAATTTAAACAATAATACTCATGTAGCCGATATGCATTTCGTTTATGTCCTTGCGGATGGCAATGAGCGCAAAGCAAGACGTATTCACCAGGAGCGATTTCCTAATCGAGTACTGCCTTCAGCTCCAACATTTACCAGTCTTCACCGTCGTTTGGCAGAAACAGGTAGCTTTAAGAGGGCAGCTGATATTATTGGGAGACCACGAGCAGTCCAAATCCTAGGATTGGAAGAAGCTGTTTTGAACGCTCTCGAGGAGAATCCAGAAACAAGTACAAAAATAATTGCTGGAGCTCTCAATTCTACTCAGTCCACAGTTTGGAGAATAATCCACGATCAACAATTTTATCCATACCATATTCAAAGGGTACAAGTTCTTCTGCCACGAGACTTTCCTCAACGCATTACTATGTGTCAGAGGTTTTTGAGAAAATTGGCTGGAAATTCTCAACTTTTAAGATATGTACTCTTCACGGACGAGGCAAACTTCTTCCGAAATGCTATCACAAACTTTCATGACAACCATGTTTGGGCTGGAAAATCCGCACCAGTTAGTGAAAGTTATCGTATCAATTTTCTGTGATTATGCGATAAAAACTTCCGTTCCGACAATGCCAACTTACAGAGACTTTTCAGAAAATGAATTGCCAGGACTACTTCAGAATGTACCATTAGAAATTCGTATCCGCATGTGGTTTGTGCATGATGGGGCTCCGGCCCATTTTAGCGTTGTAGCCTTAACATTGTCTATCCAAATCGATGAATCGGTAGGGGTGTAGAAGAACCTAACCAGGCGTGGGCACCAAGGTCCCCAGATCTAAACCCGCTAGATTTTTATTTTTAGGGACATTTGAAGTCACTAGTTTATGAAACTCCAGTAGCGAACGAGGAAGATCTAAGAAACCGAATAGTAGACGCCTGTGAAACAATAAGAAACACACCAATAATTTTCGAGCGGGTATGAGATTCAATGACTAGAAGACTGAATGCCTGTATCTTCGCTGAAGGTGGACACTTTGAACAATTCATTTGAATACAATTTAGTTTCCATTATTTTATTTTATTCTACATATTCAAAATTTCTTGAAATAAATGTTGATATTTCTTGCAAATTTCATTAAAACAAATACAGATTTTGCACCCTTGATACAAAAATAACTATTTCAAACGAGTAAAAATAAATAAATAGGTGGCGCCCCCTACAAAAAACAAAACTACTAACTTAAACGTCAAATGCATTTCCTAAGCATTATTGTGATGCAAAATAATGTTAATAATTTGAACACGCATCGATTATCAAATAATCGACTTGAAATTTTCAAGTCCCAATATCTAGAAAACGATTGCTTATAGCGACTTGTAACAAGGGTAACTTTTTTACGAAGATATGATGGGAGAATCGATTTTTCCACTGAAGAATGTGCTAGAACTACGCTCAAAAAAGTAATGAATCTTCAAAAAAGAAAAAAACGTGTAGGTGGCGCCCCCTACGAGTAAGAGCAATAATAACATCAGGTTCGAATTCGACACCTCGAAAAAGCCTCTCAATACCAATTTTCGTTCAATTAAGGGTGGTATTTCGAAAGTTATTTGAAAAAAAAAACAAAAGAATTTTTAACACCCTGTATCTTGGAAACGAAGCGTTTCCGGACATATATTCATTCGGAGAATTCATATTAGAATATTGTGAGGAATCACCTCTTCAAGTTTGTCAAAGCACTGACTCACCCTGTATACTGGACAATTTTTTTCAGTGTTTCAGAAGTTGAAACATGTCTGCTGATTCCTAGAATTCTATAGGTACTTCATACAAGTTGAATAATGTTAATAGACTGCTTTTTTCCACAAATTCCTATATTCGGTGTCCTAGTTACAGCTACTCAAAAATGTTGTCAATATTTTTTCCAAAATAGCTGCTGAAGTAACACGATTTCTGACAAGTGATTCATGCTGAATAAAGAAGTCCTTCCATATTGCTGAAAATTCAGTTAGCCAACATATTCGCAAGAACCGGGGTATAACCTAATCCGCTTCGATGAATTCATCGATGCAAGCTCTAAACCACCTTCTATAAGTGCAATTTATCAACAATTTTTACGAGCATTTGGAAATGTGCTTTCCCAAAAAACACCACTTCGTTAATCCCACTGGAACATGGCTGGATAGAACAAGCAAGGTCATACGTATTGAAATGGTTTGATGGAGAACAGCTTCCAAGTACTGCAAACGATTTTATCGAAAAACTCCCAGGTAATTTCCGTTTAAATCAATCTATATTTCCTTAATCATTATAATGATCTTTGCTTGGCTCAATTCACATATTTAAATTTCATTTTCACAGAAACCAGTCCGTCGGATGATGAAAACCAATCAAGTGACATTTCAATGATTCCGACGATGATATTGAAGGATTATCATTACAACAGATATGCATACTGAAATTGAATTTTCAAAACTTGTTTTTTGATAAATATTCCAACATACGAATAACAAATAAAAATTAACAATAACAAATAAAAATTGACAATCCCAATCATTTTCTCTTATTATGGGTCTATTTTCCCCATCATCCATCTTACGGCAGTAATTATGAATGCAATTATACCAGCTAGTATACGCATACATACAGTGTATTCCATACCTATGGACCGCACTGTATATTACATTGCAAGCAGATTGAATGAGTGGTGGAGTGAGTGCGATAGCATTTTACACGCGTAACGTTCCGTTGTCTGTCGGGATGTTAGAACCTTAGAAAATGTCTGTTGTGCTGAATATAGCCCTGAATTATTCTTATTGATAATATACAGAGTGTTATCTAATTTCTTGCACACCCGTGAATGACGGGTGTACAATGCCATTTTATAAGGGACTACAATGGTCAAAAATCTAAAAAAAAAATTGAAAACATGTTTTTTTCTTTGTAAAATTCGACAAAATTTTGAATAGCCTAATTTCAGGTAACCTACGACACAAACAGTATTGAAAAGAGAAACATCCGCAATTGAATATTGTATTGAAATATAAAATCACGACCATTGTAGTGATTCAGACATTCAGAACACACTGAAACCTGTTGCCAAGCATGATTCTTGCATTCATGGTTTACAAAGCAGTATACGAACGAAAGTTTGTTAGATTCTACTCGTGTTTTCTGATTGGCTGGTAAATGAAAGATCCTAATTAGCAACCAAACCTGCGATGTGCAGGAGAATAAATTTGATCATCATTGTCTCTGTCTTTTGCTGGCTTGTATAACTGAACACCGAGCTGTTCCGTGCGTATTTTGAAGAATAGAAGACAAGATGAATCACTCGGCGCATTTATGAATGAAGTAGTAAATTTCAATTCTGGTTGGATTCTGGAGTCACAATCACTGTTCGGGCGTTTTCCTACTAGATATATTGACATAAATAATTTTTTGTTAGAATCGAAAATTTCGGAAAAGACAATGACAATGATGTTCAAATTAATTCTGTGCATATCGCGCACTGTTTTCTGATTAGTTATTGAATACGATCTCAAGATCTTTCATTCACCGTCCCATCAGAAAATACTAGTAGAATCTAACAAACTTTCGTTCGTAGACAACTTTGTGAACCGTGCATGCGAGAATCTCACTTGGCCGTAGTGTTCAGTACACGTATTTTGAATGTCTGAATCACTACAATGGTCGTGATATTATTTTTCATAACAATATTCAATTACGAATGTTTCCCTTTTCAATACCGTTTGTATTTTTTGGTTCTTACAAGTGACTGATAATTATGATAAGTGCCTCAAAGCAGAGTATGAAGTCAACTAGTTCTGACTTCATCGCCAGTTTGGATATAACTAGGTTAGTTGTTTTCTTCACATTGAAATTGAATATCTATCTCAGGCAACCTGCAATGTGTACATTTATCACACAATCAGTTCAATATTCTACCTTATTCAAATGTCGAGTTAAATGTTTATTGCAATCGGCAATATACAGTGTAGTCCATAGGTGTGGAATAAATCAATTTTTAGCGGTATTATGTATTTGTTCGGAAAACCCTGGAACAGGTCGATTGCTATTGTCAATTTGACAATTTACAGTATAAAAATATTACCCCCTTCTTGCAGCCCCTCTGAATTATGAGCACCCCGTCAAAAATTGTAAATGAGAAGGGGGGTCGTGTGGCACCTTGTTCGAAAGGGATTTTCATTCTCTGTTCAGCAATCCTAAGTTTTTCAAATTTGGTGCAATCATAACACCTTTGAGACTTGGACTCTGAAGGAACCGCTGGCTAGATATTTCATGTACGGCAGCTATATGAGAGTAAATAAAAAAAACATTTGGGATTTGTAAAAATATGTGACTGTTACGACTTTTACTTAATGTGGATTCATTTTGTTCCAGGTGCAACAGCAATGTCCCCAACGCGGAGCAATAGCTCCTTGTTCCTGCACGGTGAAGAAAAACGGTTTGGACATCTTGTGCGAGTTTACCGACCAACAGCACATCGACGATGCCATGAGCGTGCTTAAGGGAAAGACGCCGGTGATTTTTTATCTGAAACTCCGGCATAACAATCTGAAGAAATTGCCCGGTTACGTGTTTTTGGGCTTGGATATTCGCCATCTCACCATCCATAACAGCAGTTTGTCCGCAGTTGAAGAAACATCGCTCAGTTCGATTGGTGAGTTGTTGACCAATATACAAATGCCAAAAACTATTTGTGATACGTCAGTGGCAAGATAATGTCATTGAAAAATGGCCCACTTCTGGTTTCGCCAGAATAGCCACCAACTTCGATTTCTCAAATGGAACACCCTGTATGTATGATGTTTTTCGGATACTACGGCTCGATTAACATAGGACAGTGCTGCCAAATTTTTATTTCACAATTGAAAAAATATGAACACTATGTTCATAAAATCAGATGTGGAATAATCTGCGTCTGAAAGATAAACTTTAGTAACTATCTTCCATCAAGATAACCTCTTGTGGGGTATTCATGTTGAAAAGGGAATCATTCTCAATTGAATATTGAATAAAAAGATTTTTCTGTGAATTGAAAAATCCACGATAAATGAAGTTATTTTTTGTGAATGTCCAACAAAAAACAACTACTTCCCCGGCTTAAGCCACGCTGGACATTGAACTACATCTGATAGATATTCTGAAAAGACTCTAACTCAAAAGAAAAAAATTTGTAATTGGAAAATTTGTATTTTCATTCAGATAGTTATTTTTTTCAGCCCATCAAGTTTACATCAGTAACTCATAGTAATAGTCATTCCATCGATCAAAACAACAAATCCTACAGCACGATTTGAAATTTTGGTACTTACCGAGGGCCCTCTTGCCATTTGATAGAGAATTGAATCACCAATTCAACGATATACATTATGTACCACTTTCTTTTTGTTCGAAACTAAAATCGATCAATTATTGAATTTGTACAATATTTTTTACGATGTCTACAAATTCCAATGAGTTATCCATTTAGGTTTGATGAAATGAAAGGTAGCCGTGGAATCATGGAAAACAGAAGGTGATTAAGAATGTCATGTCAAAAGTGAAATACCAATTTTACTTGACGTCTCGTTTTGTTTGTTAAAAGTTTTTTTGAAATGGAAAATAATTGTTATTCTGGAAACGAACAAATCGATATGTTATTGATATACGGAGAATGTCAGAAGAACGCTGTCAATGCTAGTATGCTATACGCTCTTCATTTTCCGTTAAGACGACACCCATCGAGGACCTATTTTCCAGGAAATTAGAAATGATGCTAAGGGAAAGAACCAGCTGATCAAAATCATATCCACTTCATCGTCAGTGAAGAAGCTGAAACCAATGTTTAGCATATGTTCATTTTTCCCATCTGCCTCAGTGCGAGAATGAAATTGAATGTGGGATCAGCAAGGAAAGTGCAGAAAAGTATTGAAAAAACAGAATATTTCTTCTATAAATACAGTCTGCATCAGCATATATATGAAAATGACCCAGAACGGAGACTAACTTATTGTAATTGGCTTTTGAGTCATCATGATTTGAATAATGGTTTTGTCTCGAAGATACTGTTTACAGATGAGTCTAGGTTTACGAATAATGGTATGTTCAATAGAAATAATACAAGGTATTGGACTCAAGAAAATCCAAGGTTGATGAGAGAAGGTAATTTTCAAGAAAGATTTGGATTCAACGTCTGGGTAGGAATCATAGGGACAAGAATCATAGGACCATTTCTTTTCGACGGGCCTTTGACGGACCAAAGATATCTACAATTCTTAGAGAACGATATTCAAAGTAATATCAATGATTCACCTGAGGACATCAGAGAAAATATGGTTTTTCAGCAGGATGGTGCAAGACCACATAATGCTAATATTGTTCGGCAATATCTTAGTGATACCTATGGGCAGAGATAAATTCGAACAAATGATCCAATCAGATGGCCAGCCAGATCACCCGATCTAACCCCTATTGATGTTTTTATGGGGTCACATAAAAACCAAAGTATACTCGAGGAGACCAACTTCTTTGGAAGACTTGAGAGATAGAGTGGAGCGCGCATTTCAGGAAATTCCTGCTCACGAACTCATAAATGTGATGAGGTGTACAATAAATAGAACTAGTCTATGTGTTAGGGAAAACGGGCAACTCTCGAACATATCGTTGGTCATTAATAAATAAAATGACTTTCGATGGTTGCTCTTCTATTGAAAACAGGATAATGGTATTGTGAGTAATATTTGTACGTTGAATGTTCCTGTTTCAGTCGTTGGATTCATTCAAACAGTTTGATTATATTGAAGTTATCTTTTCTGTTATGGGTTTATGATCATTACATATTATCAAGTCAATTATTTTTGGTAATTCATTATTACCATTCTGAAGTAAAGTTTGAAATAATGAATAGATGTCATGTTACCTTCCAATTTTTCCAGATTGATTTCATTTTGATAGATGACTCTACGTTTTGAACAAAAAAAAAGTGGAACATAATGTATATCGTTGAATTGGTAATTAAATTCCTATCGAATGGCAGTATGGCCTTCGGTAGGTATAATAAAAAAAAGTTTTTCGTTAAAAATGCGTTCAGAAAATTTTAATTCCTGCTGTAGGATTTGTTATTGATCTTATCGATGAAATTATTATTACTATGAGTTACTTATGTGAATTAGTATGAATTTTAACCTATCAAGGCCTCTGGGCAAAAAAAAAGAAATTAATATTTTTCAATGTAAAATGAAAATTTGCCAACACTGTCATATGTAATTTGAGCCGTAGAACCCGAAAAACGTCAAACATACAGGGTGTTTTTTTTAATTGATTTGGTGACTATTTTGGCGAAACCGGAAGTCGGTCATTTTGTTTTCATATGTCTGTCAATCCAAAATTGTGTCTCATATCTATGTACAGAATTTCATTGAAATCGGATGATAAGTAAAGGAGATATAGGCATGGCCCCAGTCCCATTGTCACCCGGTATACCGTTTTTATTCTGTTACGTTGATGACATTCTGACAAAATGAAATAATTTGTAATTGTTCATAATTTACATATTTATTTGAAATTTTTGTGACATTTCCTGTTTTGTGCTTTTTAACGAGGGAAATAAAATTACCATATCAGTGAATCACGCGGGACCAATGTAGAGCATAGTTCTGGATGGGTATAATCGTTTTTTTGTTTGCAGGAAAAAAATTGACCCAACTAGATGTCTCCCAGAATAGTCTGACCCAAGTCCCTTCATCCGCCTTCAAGAACCTGCACCATCTTCTCATTCTCAACATGAACCACAATAGGGTCAGCAGTTTGCATTCCAAGGCTTTCCAAGGACTGGATACACTTGAGATCCTCACTCTGTACGAGAACAAAATCAATAACATTGATCCGGAGGCGTTCATAGGTCTAGAAAAGTAAGTCAAGTGTTATTAATTTTTTAAATAATAATAATCATGTTTATTCATTCCAAGAAACATACATGTTTATGGAGGGACAAAGATCAAATGAAACACATTATCAAATAACAGTCAAAAGATTTATAGCAGTTAAATCAGTATCGAGCGCTGAATATAAAAAAGTATTTTACAGTTGATATAAAAAATCATAAATCATGAAGGGATAGTTGATAGAATGTATTTCTTCAGTTAATTTTTTGATTTTGTTATGATAATACTTTTTTTTAGGTAATTTATTATTATAAATTATTTCACGATGACATAACAATTTATCTCCAAATTGTATTTTTATTTGGATTTTTTTTCTCAAATGGTTACACTGTCTTGTGTGATATTTATGACAATGAGAATCTACACTGAATGTGAGATTACAATGCTTATTATTATTATTTTCGTAAGATGGATTAAAATACATATTCTAAATTGGAATAACGAGTTAATATCAAGCAGACCCTTTGGTTTATATAATTGAGATGTTTGTTTCAAAAATGGTCATTTGAAAATACATTTAATTTGCTTTATTTTCAAGGGATTTCGATGGTTTCAACACAGATTTCATTGCAGTACCCCAAATTGATATTAAATATTGGAGTTTTGAGTGAATTGGACTAAAGTAAATAATTTTCAAATATTCGAAAGAAACAAAAGACCGTATCTTATATGAAATGCTAATCATATTTTTTTCCTGAGAATATGCATATGTGTTGACCATGAAAGAGTTTGGTCAAAAATTTCGATTTTGTTTAGTATTTGATGCAAAACTTCCCAAATGTTAGTGGATCAATTTGTTAATCAGGAATAATTCTTTTTGAAATATACATAAATGAAGATTTCCCCTCATTTAGTGTTAATTTATGATTGTGTAACCATACAATTATTAAACCTAGGTCCTCTTCATAATTCATAATAAATTAAGGAGGTATCATCAGCAAATGATTTTAAATGTCCTTGCAAGTGCAAATTTGGAATAGAGTTGATATAAATGAGAAACAAAATAGGTCCAAGTATCCCTGTGGTACACCACAAGATATGTTTCCTGTGGAAGATTTCGAATCTTCCATATAAACGAACAGCTTTCTATCGAACGAATAATTTCTAAACCAAGAATTTCCTCTTATGCCTATTTGACTCATTTTTCAAGGAGAATTTCAAAGTTAACCGTATCAAATGCTTTACGTATATTCAGTGATAACAGTTCACTCTTGAAGTCTGCATATAATCTCAACTGAATATTAGTAATAAGATCTAGTGTTGCACATCTGTATCACTAGATTTTCGAAAGCCATCTAAAAGAAATTTAATTTTGGTTAAGTAGTCCCATAATCTTTTAATGCCAAAATATACATAGTCAAGTACCATAGAGACATGAATCATTTAAAAATTAGGGGCGTACCTCATAAAATATTTTCGTATCCTTCATAACACGTCCACTCAAATAATACCCTACATAATGTATGCAATGGAAAAACGAGTACCCAATTTGCCCCCTCTTTGGATATCCCGAAATGTTAATAAGTGCAAAATATGTGGGTTGATGAGATGTAGTTCTATATCAAATCGCAAGTAAAGTCGCATTGTTCCTGAGAAAATCGGTTGTGACAGATAGACAGAGTGAGTGTTTTTTCAAGAGTTCCGTTTTTTCTTTCGAGAACTTGGGAAATGAACTGAGAATATGGAGTGATTTCACGCATGATATGTCTGTCAAAAAATATTTGATATAATACATGTTGAGTCTGAGAATTTGGGAAAATATTGGAAGGCTAATTTTTTTAACAATTTTAACAGTCTTGAAATCTAAAAATGCAATTATAGTATATTTTCATCAGAAATAAATACGATACAATATTCATGTTGGAAAAATATTTTTCAAAGCGGGAAAAACGATATTGGAATCGAAAGTTCATTTCTCACGAGTATTTTATGTTCTTCCTTCAATTTCCCCCCTATCAAGTGAGTAACATCTGAATGGCCGATTAACTCAACGTCAGTGTCATTCGTTCTTTTTTCTAGGTTACCGTGAGATGTGATCTTTCGAACACATCTTCTGAATTGTCATTTACATACAAAACATTGTTTCAATATAATCTACATAATCAATAAACACAACTCAGTTCCATATTTTTTGTATTTTTTCACGAAATCATTTCGCGCCAATCTTCGAAATATAACCACGAACGATTTGTTGCTGTTCTGCCGAATAGCAACATTGACATTTCGACATTGAGGTGTGGATTCAGTGTATACTGGATTATTTACATCATTCCAACAACGCGAAATAACGACTGAAACATTTCAAGCAATTTAACATGTCTTGATCATCTGGTATACCGGGTGTCCACCGAAGGTGGCTCGCCCCTATAACTTTTTTGTTCTGGGAGATAATTGAATGAAATTTGGAGGATCTGTTAAATGCATAAAACTGCATTGTTTACACAAAACTCAACTTCATACAAATTCTGGATTCACCGGAAGTGACATAAACTTTCGATTTTTAAATGGGACACCTGGTATATTTTTCATTTTTTGTCTCCATATGACATTTGGAATACACCATGTATCATTTGTTACTGTTTGTGAAAGTTTTTTTATTTATTTTTTCGAAATAAATTTTTATTCTGAGGGCTATGGATACGTTCAAATAACTAATTTCAGTCCTGAAATGTTTGTAGAATACACTTTACTGTTTTCGATTAGAATGTTTCAGCTTGGACGTTCGATTTTAAAAATTTTTATTACTTTTTTTTTAAAAGGCAACATGGTAGCTCGTCGGGTTAGAAAAAAAGAACATTTTATTACGATTAATTTGATACCGCACTCTATTAGGTTGTAAGAGAACTTCCGATAAGAAACTGAAAATACCATAACGTTACAACTTTTGTAAAATGAAGCACCTGTTGAAAATTAAATAATTAAATTGAAACTACCTATTTACATATCTTTAGGGTTCCAGATGTTCGAAGTGACCTCCATCTTGTTGCTGACAAAGGCGAACTTTTTTTATTGTTGCTCTTACAACATTTCTCAACTGTCTTGGTGTAATTCTATGAACAGCTGCCCTTACTTTGTCCTCATGTCGTGTGGCAGGAGGTACATCATATACCTCGTTTTTAAGAGATCCCCAAAAATAAAATCTAGAGGCGTAAGGTCGGGTGACCTGAAAAGTTTTTCAAAAAGCAATAAATAAAGGTATAAATTGAAAACAACCCTATTCAATCTCGCCGGCCACCTAACTGGACCCATATTTCCAATCCAGGTTTCGTTGTATGTTTCATGCAGATATTCCGTAACTGCCCACAGGTTGTGTGGTGGAGCACCATCTTGTTGATAGAATAATTCAACTCGATTTATTAATGGAACTTCGTCCAAGAAATGCTCAATTTCCTGCGTGAGGAAACTTAGATATCTAGCCCCTGTCAGGACATCGTCAAAAATTATAGGGCCTATAATTCTGTTTCCTAAACTCCCAACCCAACAATTGAAACCAAACCGTTCTTGGACATTTCCTTCCTCCATCAAGTGTAAATTTGCATCGGACCAAAATTGCTTATTATTTCTGTTGAAATGTTCCAAATTAGTGAAACGGATTTCGTCAGTATACAGAATTTTAAATGGAAATGTGTCATCCTCCAAATATTTGCCAAAGAACCAATTGCAATACTCAAGTCTCCTTGCATTATCGTTTTGGTACAGGTGCTGATTTAGTTGATATTTAAATGAATGATATTTATGTTTCTTCGGAATGTAAGCTGCAGAAGACTTCGAAATGTCACATTCTCTTGCGATCTCCCTGCGTGACGTATTAATATTTACTTGAACGTATGCCAGAACATCTATTTCTTTTCCGTCACTCACAACAAACGAATCGTTCCCATCATTAACAGGCTCATTTTGCATTTTTTTAACCAGTTTTTGGAAAATAGTGCCGGGTCGGGTGACGCCGATCAGCATCGGTTGAATTTTGCCTACTTTTACCAAAAACTAATAACATATCAACATTTTCAGTTCTTGTATAAATATTGTTATTTTCCATGATTTTGAAACAATGAGGTACACAATAACTACCTAATTGTCTTTGTAGAAGAGATGTGAAATAATATGTCGACACGTCAATTTTTACCGCAACAATTTAATGATTTTGTTTCAGTTGTGCTGGTCACAGGCTACTCGATGATTTTAAATCTTATTTTAATCTCAATGAGATTCTTCATTTAACGAAAGTTCTAACGTTATATTTTCAGTTTTTTATCGAAAGTTTTCTTACAGCCTAATAGAGTGCGGTTGCCATTTGAAAAAAAATATTAATAACATTTTTAAAATCAAACGTCACATAGATGAAACATTTTGATCGAAAACAGTAAAGTTGTATTTTTACAAACATTTTGGGACTGAAATTAGTTATTCAAACGTATTCATAGCCCTCTAAAATAAAAATTCATTTCGAAAAAAAAACTAAAAAAACGGTTACAAATAGTAACAAATGATACATGGTTGTATTATCATTGTAATTTTAAAATTTTTATTACAATTTTTTTTAATGGCAACATGGTGGCTCGTTGGGTTAAAAAAAGACCTTCTTTTAACGTATCCATAGCCCCCTAGAATAAAAATTTATTTCGAGAAAAAAATTAAAAAACGGTTACAAACAGTAACAAATGACATGGTTGTATTCTAAATGTCATATGGAGACAAAAAAACTGAAAATATACCAGGTCTCCCATTTAAAAATCGAAAGTTTATGTCACTTCCGGTGAATCCAGAATTTGCATGAAGTTGAGTTACTTGTCGAAAAATACAGTTTCATGCATTGAAGAACCTCCAAATTTCATTCCATTATCTCCGAAAACAAAAAGTTATAGGGGCGAGCCACCTTCCGTGGACACCCAGTATATTATCTTTTTGAACATACGTTGAAACCAATATATCGTCGGTAGTTAATATACTGATTTTATGTATGAATTCAAATTATTATCAAATCTATGAAAACAGCATGCTTTGACGTTCAATAATCTCAGCAGTAGTATATTGATGGATCTTCCCATGAAGACGTTTAAGTAAAATTCAATAGAAGCGTGATTTTTTTTTACTTATTACTGTTTTTCTTTGTGTGTCGGAGAGATAGTGATCAAAGTTCCTTCATATTATTGAAGAAGGCACTAATGACTCGTCCTTTGAAATCACTGCTTTCCGCGGCAGTCTATTCAAACGAATCCAGGAGTATTTTCGAATGCTTTATCTTTATTTCCGACGGAAATTTCTGTAATCGATTTCATCGCGAACAGTTCCATAATAGAATGGCGCCCGTGCTTTATAGCAATAGTGTTCAAATTCACAAACATTCAGATGGTCGATATCCTGTGTAAATTTAATTTACACGTTTCTGAAAGGGTTGATCGTAACATAAACATAGCTCTTGAGGTATTAATTTGAATGGCTGTTGTTAGAATAGCACAGTTAATTATATGTTCGAAGTTATAGAGAGTAGGTAGGCTCAGTATGTTTATTGCGATTTCTGCCATCTTTTTTTTGACACCAAATCAACAGTGTTTTTCTATATAAGAGCTTATAATAACAATGAAAATCATTTTAAAAATATTTATTCGAGGATAACATTATAAACTTCACTAGCTTCAAACATAAAGTTGAGAAAATGTTTTCAGGTAAAACAAAAGTAATGTTACTCTGTTTTCGTATCCTTGTATTTATCAATGATCTGAATTCTGAAAAACCTCAAGTTGATGAAACGTGAGGGCAACTAGTTTTCGTATGTTACGAGTTTATTGGAAATTGTTATTTGCATTCTCAACTAACTAGTGAAGGGTATATAGTGGAAACTTTCTGGGTTCAATCTGTCGGTGCCCCAAATTTGGCATAAATAAATGAAAATAAATATATCACAACGTGGACGTGGTTCAGAGCCTTGTGGTGCTCCACGTAAATGTACGTACTAGCAAAATTAAAATTTTTAAGGCTTCAGAAAATCGTTTCTCAGCTTGTTCTTCTACTAATTTCAGCTAAACATCTGATTATTCTTTCTCGAATTCGAAGTGATCTGGCAAAATCGCCAGAAGCTCCCCATGCCACAATTTCTACGAGAAAATGCGATCCAGTTCCTAAAAATATTTGCCGTGATGTTTAATTTTTATAATAAATAGAATCTAGTCTGTTGCCCCAGCTCTGTGATGATTCTCAATTGATTTCTGTTATGTTAAGGGTTTCAGTTCATTGATCGGTTTTTTTTTCTTAGAATGATATTGCAAGATCATGGTTACCTTGACCTGATGCTGCAGCATCACCTGGAATCTGTAGGATACCCAACTCCCCACCAACTTACAGCAGAGATATTGTGTATGGGATCTGTGGAATGGTCTAAATAAATGGGTTATAGATAGATCGGGATTTTTTGTGTAGGGAAATTGTTTGATTTTTCAATGTAATTTTAATTGCTGCCCATAATAATTCTGACAGCAAATGCAGGTTTCGCCTGTTATGTTCCGCCATGGTTTTACGGTATTATCAAATCAATATGGATATCACATTCGTGTTGCTCCCTTGGTAAATTTGATCAAGCTCCTATACTGTTTTTCCTCGCATATCGGAGGATAACATATATTTCATAATTAAATGAGAAAGTTTGTTGACCGTCTGGATATTTGAACAATCACAGTATATCCAGCCCCCATTCAGTGTATTTTGGACTCGTCTGTGTACCAGGTGTTACATTCGAGGATATTTGTTTGTTTGCTAGTCTTCTCGCTTAATTATTTCTGTTATGAAATTGGGGTTGAATGTATATCGGAATGACGTTTACCCAGTTTTCATTCTAAATACAACTCATGCTCGGTGAATAAACAGTTGCTTCGCAGCTATTTTATATAGTCCCTTTCCCGAATCTGTCACATCCTCATATACTCATATTTCCTCTAGTGCTCTGTTGGTTTGTTCCTTTGTCATATCCTAAAAGACACGTACAGAGATGAACAGAACACCTCGCCAAACTCCGCTGCGAACATTTTGTGTTCGGTGTGACATAATTCTGATATATAATAGACCAAAGTAGATAGATGATAGACTATACCACTGTAGAATGTTTCCTCTTCTTACGTTACGCTTAGAGTGATAGCACACTCAGCCGTCTCCAGTTCAGGTTTATAGTAAGTATCAGAATGTTAGCATTGAGGTGTATTTCTGGCTATGAGGAATGAGATATGTTTATGGCGTCCCATTGCATGCGAGAAATTATTTACTGTACTGAATGTAGCAAAGAATATATCTTTTTAAAATGGGTGCTGCCATAACGGCTTTGAAAATAAAATTAATTCTAGAAATTAAAAACCTAAAAAAACTCTGAAAAACAATAAACATCACAAATGTAATGTGATGGAAGTTCCAATGAACCACCTTGTCATGCCAAACAATAGCAAAATCTGTGAAACGGGCATAACCTCATATCTCTGAGTAGATTTGGCGTAAAGTTGGATTATTTTCATTAGAATTTGTTCCTCTCTATAATTCATGTCGATGCCCATGGGCTGTATCTCTCAGTTATCTCTTCGAAAAGAAATCACGCGGAGATAAATCTCGTCATCTGGGCGGCCACATGATCGTACCACGTGTAGAGGTAAACGATCAGGGAACGTAGTTTGGAGAAATTATGTAATTGCCTATGCATTGTGACTTGAGCAACCGTTTCGTTAAAACCAAATGTCCCCAAAATGAAGACGAAGTTGTCGAAATAATTATATTCAGCAAAAGCTGTAGATATTTGACAGTGTTCAGGTTACCCTCGATAGAAAAGAGATTTATGATACAGCCTCCCAGAATTCCTTTCCAAACATTCAGTTTTTGTGGGTATTTAGTACGCACAGGAATACTCAGATACTGATTTTTCCGAGACCAATATCGTATAGCGGATGGATTGTGTTTTCTATGTGAAGAAAACGATGATTCGTCTGTAAATAATAGTTTCACAAAATTCTATCCTTCTTATGTAGTCTTCGGGAAACATTTCCTGAATTGTTGGTACTTTATAACAATGGTATCCATTGCTTCCCAAAATATGTCGAAGAGTTTCTTCATTCATATTAATTTGGACAGCAAATTGTCAGCTCGCACAAAGTTCACTGGCTTCAACAACGGCACAGACATCACATCACGAACATCAAAAGTTATATTTCATGATCGATAAATTGCGAAAAAACAATACGAGAGCGAACAATCAATAGAGAAACATTATATCCACGTTTGTGGGAAAAAAATTGTTCGAATCCACTATACAAATTTATTTTCCGTTCAAAATAGATGCACTCAAAAGAACTTCATATCTCAATTCAAGATATCTGTTTGGAAACAATTCGAGTGGATGTTTCCAACCGCGAAAATATATCGTCAGCCGTGTTTTATACTGTTACATATATCTTTAAAGAAATACATCGGAATATCGGTTGGCAGGTTGTTTTCTGGAGTTATATTTCTCTTCATGATTCTCTCAAATTTCTCAGTATTCAGTATTTTTTTGTTTGAGTACTCCCAGAGCTGATTATCGGCCGATGTATAATAATAATAATAATTTATTTACTCTCTAGGTGAGTTTTACTTTACATATTGACAATTACATTTTGTAGTAAATGAACAGAGGGTTCCATTATAACCGTCGGGTTGTGATTGGAAGGTTTATAGTTTTATGTAAATATGTAGTGTTAAAAAAGCATAATAAAATAATGAAACTAATCAAAATATTGAAAATAAGGGAGAGGTACAAAAATATTATGCTTTCATAGAGTATTTTCACTACATAGGCATTTGATTATGTGAATCATGAGATACTCCTTCGAAAGCTGGAACGCTATGGTTTTAGAGGTACTGCACTGACATGGTTCAGTTCGTATTTGGCTGACCGTCGTCAGACAGTGCTGCTAAATGGGACAGGTTCAAGGGAAGGCATAGTGAGATGTGGTGTACCACAGGGATCGGTACTGGGACCACTGCTCTTTTTGATATATGTAAATGATTTAACTGAAGTGGACATTAAAGGAAAATTTACAATGTTTGCAGATGACACGACGATACTATGTCATAACAAGAATAGCGCAGAGCTTCATAACGTTATAAGCGCGGATATAGAGAAAGTGAAAGAGTGGTGTGATGCCAATCTTTCATCGTTCAACATCAGGAAAACAAACATTGTATCATTCAAATGTGCTCTAAATGATGATGTCAATCTAGCTGATGAAGTTATCTCCAATGTCTCTGACATTAAATTTTTAGGACTACATATCGACGATAAATTAGCTTTTGAAGGTCATATTAGTCAATTTTGCAAGAAACTAGCTTCAGGCTGTTATGCAGTCAGAATTGTATCAAATGAGCTGTGCATCACAAATGCCAGACAGGTATATTTTTCACTGATAGAGTCACACCTTCGTTATGGCATTTCCTTCTGGGGTATGTGTTCAAAAAACCGATTCAACATGGTCTTCTTGCTACAGAAACGGGCAATGAGATATATATGTAAAGCCAAGTACCGGGACTCTTGTCGTCCACTATTTTTAAAACAAAAAATTTCAACTCTGGTTTGTATTCTTATATTAGAAACGGCATGCCTTCTGCATAAAAAATACAAGAACATATTAGTTTGCTCCCCCTCATATAGTACCCGTCGCCCTAATCAGATTTCTCTTTTGAAACCTTCATCTGCTCTTACTCAGAAGTCGCTCATCTACCAAAGCAGAAAAATCTATAACCACCTGCCATTAAGAATAAGGGAAATTCGGGATCTCAATAAATTCAAAAAAGAAGTAAATAAGCTTTTGGTTGAGAAGGCCTATTATACACTGGAAGAATTCTTCCTAGATTCAGTAAGTTGAAGTATCATCGTCAAACGAGTCAAATATTGTGAGTAATAACTGTATGTATATCTTATTTTACAAACCTATAATTATAATTATTTTATATTTATATTTTATATATTTATGCTTGTTCAGTTCAATATAATCATTTTTTTATGACCAGACAATGTGAAGAAATTGTCTTATATTATATGTTCTATGTTTATTACATTTTGACCCTTAGTATATATGTATATATCTATATGTCTGTATATGTGCTCAAATATGCTTATATATTTTTATGTTTATAGGAGTTCATTTATATGCTATAATCATTATATATCGCTTTGTCTATGAGATTTTTGTATCTTCTGACAATAAAGCATGATTGATTGATTGATTGATTAGTATTTCATAATAGAGATATTAATGATATGGGGAAAGTGTTACCTATTTGAAAGATATTGTGTAGATACAAACATTTTTCATTTGAGGTTGATTATTGTGTGAAGAGTCTGAAGAGTCTGAAGAGTCATTTGTTTGAGTTTATTTGTTTTATGTATGTTCTATAGTTATTAGGAAGGGCATTGTAAATTATTTGTATTAAATAGACCAAGGATCTCTAATCTATTAATTTTTTCATTTGGTCTGTAGGAATAATTTCAAGTTTTTTCATATTCATGGGTGGTGCCGATCCCCAGCTCGGTATCGCATATCGAATTCGAGACTCAACGAAAGCATAGTATAGAATTTTCAAATGTTTTATATTCAAAATGTTTCGCATGTATAGAACATGTTTTTATGATGTGGTCTATATAGTAATTCCATCTCAGGGTGAATCTATTGTAATACCGAGGTGTAAAACAACCTGGATTATCACGGCATCACATAACCAGTTTTCCAATATCTAGTGATTTCTAAAATGAAGACAAATGTTCGCAAAAATCAATTTATTACAATGGAATAAAATTTTACAAAGATCTACCAGACCATTTGAAAACATATTGGTAATTACAATTTTAATTCATTTAAAGAAATGCCTTTCTCTTGGGAAATATATAAATCAATATTTAATACTGAGTACCCATTTTGTACTGGCATGTACTTCACAACATACGTGTAGAGCGAGTTATAGAGGATATTAAAAGTTATAAACTTATAATATTATTATCTCTTTTAGCAGAAAAGTTTGTCAATTTAGGATGATCCATACAGACAAGAATTGAACCATAGGTACGAACGTTGCAACAACTATCAGAATTGTGTACATCTCACAAAGTTATTCGGACAGAATGCAAACCTAGGGTAAATTCTAAATCTTAACCAATTACCTTTTCTGATTGAACTAGTCCATTCAAATGAAATGGATCTCCTGTCTTTGAACAGCATTTTGAATGAAATATGCCGCTAAATAAATATGGTAGCGATCCATCAAATTTGTTGAATAGTCAATTTTTCAAATGTTTCTGTTGACAATTCCACCGAAAAAAAATTATTCCAAGCAAGATTTTGGACCCCATTACTTTCTTGCAGTTTGACCAGCATTTATTGTGATTCACATTGATTTTAAATATGTTCATTAAAAAATATAATATTTCATGTCACTTTTGTTTATTGTTGTTCCTTAGTTCCTCATCTATCTCACTCATCCGTCTCCACATTTTAATATCTGCTATAAACATTGTATGTTATATATATACCCCCTAGTGGTCAGTTCTATTTCTTGCCCCGTGTATACCAACTTGTCAATTATATCGGACAAAGATGTGTATACCGATATATTTCGTAGGTAATTCTAAAACAATTTAATATCTCTGTTTATTTTCAAAAATCTCACGGTTATGCATAACTAATGTAAAGTTTTCAAGTTACTCAAAAGTCACTAAAGAAATGCAAGTTATCGTTTCAATAATTTCAAAACGTATTTTTTTTTCAATGGTTGGCTGTATGAAAAGTAATCATGACGTAATCTCTTAGCCTCAAAATTGGGAACGGGTAGGTATTAATTTTATGAAATAATTTATCTGTGGCGCAACTGTAGTGTTATTGAGTGTTTGCAAAAACCTGTTGTGATTTATTCGTGAATCACCCTGTAACAGTGAATATTTTTAGCTGTATTTTTTCATGTATATATAACCAAAACTTAAATTTATACGCACTATAAAGTCAATCCCGCTTTTCAATTTGAAAAAAACCCTGATAATATCAGCAATTCTCCACTTTAACGCCCCGTATCTCGAAAACTGGTCATAGAATCGGTTATTAAATTCATGCCTCTCAAGACGTTACTAAAATCATTCATAATGAGAAGATAGTCACATTTGACGGGAGAAATTTTAGAATAATTTTTGTACTTTTCGTAATTAAGATAGAATACCTTCCGACAAATAGACCACAGGGTTTTGAATTAATCCTTAAAAAAAAGAAATGTATGTTTGGTTCTCTCTATGAACACCCTGTATAAGAAATGTGTACTGTGCAATATTTCCGTGTCAATATACTATATCGGGGGGTACCTTTTAAAAATATGCTTCCCTGACGTCACAATAGAAAAAGTTAGATTTTGCAAAAACTCCCACATACATTTGTGAATCACCCTGTAAATATAAACATTTCAAATTTTACGTATCAACGAATGCATTATCAAAACATGAGGTAAACGTGTGTATAATAATAAATAAATATTTATTCAACAGATTCATAAAAGTACAGATATATTGTTGACTGACGAATAAATAGAGTTCCCACACAAGGATGTACCTATGCGTGGGTTCCATCATACAAGTATAGATATAAGTAATATAATAAACATATAAATAGAATTATATAGGAATAAATATAAGTAATATAATAAACAAATAATAGCGGATAGATTGTGTTACAGATTAAAAAGTTTTGTTGACATATACATATTTAAGTTAATTTTTTGACAAGTAACTCAACTTCATGCAAGTTCCGGATTCACCGGAAGTGACATAAACTTTCGATTTTTAGATGGACACCTGGTATATTTTAGTTTTTTTGTCTCCATATGACATTTAGAATACAACCATGTATCATTTTTTACTGGTTGAACCGTTTTTAAATATTTTTTCCAAATAAATGTTTATTTTAGAGGGCTATGGATACGTTCAAATAACTAATTTCAGTCCTAAAATGTTTGTAAAAATACAACTTTACTGTTTTCGATCAAAATGTTTCAGCTATGTGACGTTTGATTTTGAAAAAATTTTAAATTTTTTTTTCAAATGGCAATATGGTGGCTCGTCGGGTGAGACAAAAGAGCATTTTATTACGATTAATTTGATACCGTACTCTATTAGGTTGTAAGAAAACTTTCGATAAAAAACTGCAAATATCCAACTTTCTTTAAATGAAGCATCTTATTGAGATTGAAATAAGATTTAAAATCATCGAGTAGCCTGTGACCAACACAACTGAAACAAAATCATCAAATTGTTGCGGTAAAAATTGACGTGTCGACATATTATTTTACATCTCTTCTACAAAGTCAATTAAGTAGTTATTTGTACCTCATTGTTTGAAAATCATGGAAAATAGCAATATTTATACAAGAACTGAGAAAGTTGATATGTTATTAGTTTTTGGAGAGTGTAGGCAAAATTCAACCGATGCTGCACGTCTCTACGCACAGAGATATCTGATTGGCGGCACCCGACCCGGCACTACTTTCCAAAACTGGTTCAAAAAATTCGAAATGAGCCTGATAATGATGGGAACAATTCGTTTGTTGTGAGTGAAGAAAAAGAAATAGATATTCTGGCATACGTTCAAGTAAATATTAATATGTGACTCAGGGAGATCGCAAGAGAATGTGACATTTCGAAGTCTTCTGCAGCTAACATTTTGAAGAAACATAAATAACACTCATTCAAATATCAACTACACCAGCACCTGTACCATACGATAATGCAAGGAGTCTTGAGTATTGCAATTGGTTCTTTGGAAAATATTTGGAGGGTGACACATTTCCATAAACAATGTATACTGACGAAAGCCGTTTCACTAATTTGGGTCATTTCAACAGAAATAATAAGCGATAGTGGTCCGATGCAAATTTACACTTTATGGAGGAAGGAAATTTCCAAGAACGGATTTTAGGGGACAGAATTTTAGGCCCTATAATTTTTGACGGTGTCCTGACAGGGTCTAGATATCTAAGTTTCCTCACGCAGGAAATTGAGCATTTCTTGGGCGAAGTTCCATTAATAAATCGAGTTGGATTATTTTCCGAGTGTAATATAAAAATCGGAAAATTGGAAACCAAAGTTCAGCACCTTGAGAGAAAAGCTCGTAAAAACAATAAAGTGATCTTCGGTATAAGCATAAACAATGAATCAAATCTATTGGAAGAGACTACTCTGACTCTAAATAATGTACTGGGCACAGACATTAAGCGCGAGGATATCAATAACATATACCCCATTGGAAAGGAAGGCCTGCAAGGAAATACCATCGTTCTAGAATATGTTTCTTTCTCAAAGGAACAAGATCTATATGAGAATATCTAGAACCTTGAAGGAACTGGCATAGCTATATCCAATGATATCTCTTATTAAGATCGACAAAAACATAAAATTCTAGTACGACATTTGAAGATTGCTAAATCTCAAAATCTTTCCGCTAAAATGAAGGGATTTTCTAGAGATTGACAGCAAATTATATACGGTAGAAAAACTAGAAAATCTTGAAAAGGAAGAAGATAGTGATTCGGAAGGAATCATAGAAGAACAAGAAATTCCTGGGAAACCTGCTCCCAAATCTACAACAAATGACGGCAGTGCGATTCCAGGCAGAAAGTTTGCAGTAGAGAAGAACAAAAGAAAGAGGTCCAAAGTCAATTATAGCCCTAAAACGCGATCATCTGCTAATGCAACAAAGTAATTCTGTACCTCCTGCTGAAATCTGTATCTTTTTTTCTTCTTTTCTGTTTTTTATTCTTGATCATTTTCTTTTTTCTTTTTTTCCCCATATGCATTATTATTTCGCTCATAACACTTGGAATTTAGTGCTTTCAATGTTTTTCACTTAGAATAAATGTAGGTAATCGGCTAACTTTATCTGTATTATAAATTTCCTTAGTGGAATCGAGGATCACTACATTAAAAAAAAAGGAATGATAAAGGAACATTACTTTCACTCACTTTATAATCTGAGATGTCGAAACTGAGCATTGGTCATATCAATATTCGTTCACTATTACCAAAAATAGATGAAATAAGAGATTTGGTCCTGACAAATAAATATGGCATATTTGGTGTTTCAGGAAGATGGCTGACTGAGGATATTACAGATGACATGATTAAAATTAACGGCTTCAGATGTTTCCGTAATGACAGGAACACTAGGGGCGGAGGAGTATGTATTTATGTGAGGGATTCTTTCAGAGTGAAAATAATTGAAAATACTCCAATGTAAAAATAGGAAATGAAATACTGCCAACAAATGAGAAAATAAAAAACCTAGGCATTATAATTGATAATAGGCTGAAATTCAGTAATCATGTGTCTTATATTCTTTAGAAATCATATGCCAAATTAAAACTACTATATCTCAACCGACATTCGCTCACAGTAAAACTAAAAACACTATTATGCGAATCACTTGTACTCGCACATGCCAATCACTGTGATTATATATATGGACCCTGTTTAAATGTAATAGATATATGGAGGTTGGAGAAACTTCAAAACTCGTGCCTGAGGTTGATATATGGCATAAGAAAATTTGACAAGATCTGGCATACTTTACAAGATATCCGTTGGTTGAATATGGCAAATCGGAGAAAGCTCCACTCTCTAACATTATTCCATAAAATAATAGCACATCATACTCCTGCATACTTGAATGAAAAAATCGGACAGACATACATAACCTAAATATTCGCCTTAAAAAACTCCTGTCCATACCTAAACACCGTACCCGTCAGTATGAAAACTCATTCTCGTACCGCGTTGCCAAAGAATATAATGTACCTACTACCAGAGAAGATCAAAGCCTTATCATTAACTAGTTTCAAGAAAAAACTATTTGATTATCTTTCCACTGACCAGTGCTCAGGGATATCAGATCAGATTACTTTCACTTAATGCTCCTTTTTTTTCTCATTTATTAATTATTATGTACATATTGTCTTATGAAATCTTACCCAATTTATCACAAATTATTACTAATATATGCATGCTACAGGCGCTTGAGGAAGACCAGTACCATACTGATCACGCGCCTTTTGACCTTTCACCACATATACTTATTTTGTTAATTACTTTGTTACTTAACCTTTTTTATGATATACATATTTTGTTTTCTCTTGTTTCTTGTTGGAATGGTCAATAAATATATATTATCATTATTATGGATCTTGTGTTAGAGAATAAAACAAAATGGCGGCTCCAAGATGGCGGACGAGATATGTGTTTATAGTCCGATTCGATTCAGAATTGGTATGTGGGGGTTCTCAGGGTCGGATATTATGAATTTTCTGTCAAAATTCAAAAAATCAAAATGGCGGCTCCAAGATGGCCGACGATCTCTGTGATTATAGTCCGATTCTATTCAAATTGGCATGTTTTCAGGGTCGGAGAATATGAATTATTTGTCAAATTCATAAACTCAAGATGGCACGAGTTTTGTATATGCTTTTATTAGCTCCACTTGTAACTAACAAACAATGTAATCAAATCTTGGAAGTCAATTTCAACCTATAGACCAGGGCTAAAGCCTTTAAAATGGTTAAAAAGTGAAAAAATTAATAGGATGAAACCCATTGGAAAAGGAAGAGAATATAATGAAAGTAGAACGAAAAATAATTTACGGGCGATCTGAGGTCGGGAAGTGGAAGGGGGTTAGTTTTTAAGGGTAAAAAACGGTTAATCTCGATTTTCGGCAAAACTACAAGTCCTATGGAAAAAAATTAGGAAGGAAAGTTGTAGATAATAAAAAGGTCTACACCTTTTATCTCCACACTTTTCTCACATAACCTCAAAATTTATGTGAAAAATTGAAATAACCAAGTTTTTTGTTTTTTATTTTTATCTTTTACAAAAAAAAAAATTCCACGAAATTTGGTGAAAACTTACCTTTTCATGTCCCAAACACACTGTTATTTATTTGATTTGATATATTTATTTTTTCACCCTATTTTGACTTAATATCCAAAAATTTCCCTAATTTTCAATCGAAAATTCTCGCGTCAAAATATCAGCTTTTTTCAAAAAGTCGGTGGGCTTTTTATTCGTTGAAATCTCAACTTCCTTATGGTGAAAAAAAAAATACATTACTATGGTAAATGTTCTCAGAAAATGCAAAGAAACGAAAAAAACTCGAATCCGAAAATCTACAATATTTTGAGAAAGTTGTAGAATCTTCTTTAAATTATATGCGTAGATGCCTATTTATTGCTATTTTGAGATAACTCATATACCTGAGTGACCTACGGAAGATTTTAGCCCATCAATAGGTATTTCATAGAGAAGTGGGGAAGGGGCTAGGAGGGTCTGGGCCTTACTACCTGTTATTTCCTTGTATTTTCTGAGAACATTTACACTAGTAATGTATTTTTTTTCACCATCAGAAAGTAGAGATCTCAACGAATAAAAAGACTATATAAAAAAAATTAAATAAATCACAGTGTTTTCGGTACATAAAAAATTAAGTTTTCACCAAATTTCATGACAAAAAAAAGATAAAAATAAAAAACAAAAAAATTGGTTATTTCCATTTTTCACATAAATTTTGGGCTTATGTGAAAAAAGTGTGGTCACAATAGTCGTAGATCTTTTCATTACCTACAACTTTGCTATTCAATTTTTTCCCATAGGATTTGTAGTTTTGCCGGAAATCGAGACTAACCGTTTTTTGCCCTTAAAAACTCACCCCCTTCCACTTCCCGACCTCAGATCGCCCGTAAATTATTTTTCCTTCCACTTTGTTATATTTTCTTCCTTTTCCAAAACGTTTCATCCTACTATTATTTTTTTTGGTTTCAAAAATTATCGACCCTGGTCTACTACTTGTAATTGTCGTATCGAAATGAAACTTGATATGTTTATGTAGTTTGGATGACAATACTATAATTTGGTGCTGATCTGATGATGGAGCTATGATGTGAATAGTGGAACTCTTCAGTGGATACTAGTAAAATATGGTGAATGCACTGAGGCCGTTCTCAGCATAATTTACAATTCGAAGATATGGCAAATGCACCGGTTCTCAGCATATTCGCCAAAATTTAGTTATTTATAACTTCCATCTCATGTGGATGAATCAATTGAATAGTTTTTCTCCCATAGTCTTTTTTGGTCTGCTGTAGCAATACGGACCAAGAAGTTAAATACAAAATTCTAGTTTGAAAAAACTAAAAAAACTCCCATTAGGACCACAAAGTTGAAAATAATAAAAATTTGATCAAAAAATGTTCTTTTAGGTTCTTTTCATAATGATATCAAGCACCTCACGCTTCTTACATGAAAAACATTTGTTGTTCTTATTGCCACATATGCGTGTTATTTTGGTTTTTTCAAACTATAATTTTATGGTCTTATGTTTCATAGTAAATTTTTTTTATGAATGAGCGGGCATATATCTGGGAAATGAAAGATGATATCCATATTTCATGAAGGCAGATGATCTTGATGTCAACGGGTCCTCTTATTTACGTAGAGATATATCATTAGGCGTCATCCGTTAGGGCGTCGCGACACCGTCGCCAATTTTTTTAAATAGCATCCCAGAGTTTTCAATATTTTTTGCGATTCTGCATCAAATTCTGAATTCAGTCATATAGCACATTCATAGTTTCCCTTGAATACTGATGAAAAACAGAAACTTCATTGCATATTATAAAAAGGGCCAAGAATAAGTAAAAAAAAGCATTAACACGAGTTCAATCAAATTGATCTAGCAGTTATAATTGCACTGCCTGTTGAGTTTCATCTAGAAGTGTGTTTCTGTGAAATCGCAGACAATACAAACTAAAGTAAATGTTTCAATTACAAGAAATATTTTACTTTGACCAAAACTCTACCAACATGATGGTAATAACGAAAAATTTAAAGTGATAACATGAATTATTTTAGTAAGTGTTCGAACTGCCTCCCTTCACGTAGAGAACACATATTGTGCTTTTTCAATATTTCCCGATTCGTGACAGCTAAAAGCGTCGCTCGCGATATGGAAGCACAAACATTTGTGATACTATTTTTTAAATCATCTGCATTTTTTGGACGTCATATTTAAACTAAGTCTTCAATATATCCCCCAAAAAAACCAGTGGAGTCATATCTGGACTCCAAGCTGGCCATAGTGTTGGACCCTTATTTCCAATCCATTTCTCTTTAAAAGTTTCATCCAAATATTGGGTAATTATTCTATTATTATGCGGAGGTGCCCCATCTTGTTGAAACCACATATTCCGTCGAGTTTGTATTGGTAAATTCTCCAAGAGATTTGGTAACACATGTTGAAGGATAAGCAAGTACCTCTCTCCATTGAAAATTATTTCGTGAAAATGAGGTCTTATCAAATAACCATCAATGATTCCACACCAAACATTAACCCCCCACACAGATTGTTCATAGTCTCTTATCACTGTTACTTGAAAACGAGTGAAACCCAAAGACTCTTACTCTTTCGACTGAAATAAGTGGGCAACAGTCATTCACGAATTTATAATTTTGACTAAACAAGGACTAGAAACCGGTCTCCAGCCCTTGCCATGATGATAGTTCTCAAAAATGGCCGAGAAAGGAATTTAGGATCAGAATTTGGAACAAAGTTGATTTCTATAGAGGATGCAGTTTCACTACCCAATATGGATTGGTAAGTAGCCCATCATTCCAGGGAGTGCCTGGGATTTTTGAAGCGCGAGGGGTCGTCTATGTTATAATCAGTGGCTTTTCTCACGAGGGGGTTCTCATGGGTTATTTCCGATTGCGGTCTCTGATAATACTCCTGATGGAAGGCAGATTCAAGTCTTCGAGGATCTGATCGTTTCGCACATACCACGGAGCGTTCGTTATGATCCGCAGGACTTTCATTTGCTCCCGTTCCAGGACGCGAATGCTAGTCTTGAAAGTTTGGCCCCAGGCGGCTGAGGCATACAAAATGACAGGCCTCAACATCATTTTATAAATCAGAACTTTGTTCTTCAGAGAGAATTTGCTCTTCCTGTTAATCAGGGGGAACAAAGTACAGATGTTTTCGGCAATCTTGTTCTTAACAATTTTGACGTGTGATCTCCGGGTGAGTCGGCCATCCACCATTACTCCCAGGTACTTGACCTGCTCCGACCATTCTATCTCCCTTCCAGAGACAGACACACCCCTTTCCGGGTGTTTTTCTTTCGTCCCATCGAAAGATCCTGCGTTTTGTCAGGATTCAGCTTTATTTTCCACTCCAGGTATCACTGCTGGAGGCCGTTCAATGCATTCTGCAAATAAACGACACTCATCAAGTGGGTATCGTCAGCGAATAAGGAGATCTTCACGTGTCCACTCCTTGGAATATCGGATGTGTAAAGGGCGTGCAATAACGGAGACAGCACTGCCCCCTGAGGAACGCCGGCCTCAATATCTCTCGAATTCGAAAGAGAATTGTCGACCTTCACCTGAAATGTCCTACTCATGAGGAAATACTTGATCCACTTCACCAGGCTCTGAGGCAGGTGGAAGTCAATGAGTTTGGACAGTAGTCCCTCATGTCGAAAGCTTCACTGATATCTAACAGTATTATATGGGCACTGTTATTAATATTCAGTGATGTTATGGCGTCCTCCACCAGCCTCAGAACCTGAAGCTCGGTGGAATGAGCACGCCTAAAGCCAAACTGCTCATTCGGTAGGATATTTCTGTCCTCCACTTCTTCATCAAGCCTTTCTAGAACGACTTTTTCAGCCAATTTAGTGGAACTGTGAAGCAGACTGATCGGTCGATAATTTTGCGGGAAGGTCGGGTTTTGTCCCTCGTTTGGAATCATAACCACAATGACATGCTTCTACCTTCGAGGGAATCTTTCAAGGCGTAGAAAGTTGTTAATTATATTTAAAAGTGACTGTGCCCAGTTATCCGGGAAATATTTGATCATGCGATTAGTAATTCCGTCGTAACCAGTTTTTTTTTGGGATTCAATCCTTCAATATGTGCCTTGTTCCATCATCCATCGAAGCCGGACGAATGACATCATGATTGGGTTCTCTTAGAGTGAGACAAACCCGATCTTCCAGTGAAAGATCTCGATCCAGATCATCGTCTTGGTGCTCGTCCAATCTGAATTGCCTTTCCATCGTATCTGCGAAGGCTTGAGCTTTGGACTCGGGCTCGTAGCACATACCGGCCTCACCATGAATATGAGGGAAATCAAACTTTTTTTATTTTAAATTTCGATGAAGTTCCCAAAGCTGATCATTGTTCTCTAAATTTTGAAGTAATGTGCCAAATTTCTCCTTTCTGAATTCAGATATATTTTCACTAACCTCCCCATTAATTTCATCAGCTCGGATTATGTCCGCAGGAAACAGACTCCTTCGATATGCTCTCTTGGCACGGTTTCTTTCCCGAATGAGATTTTTCCTTCTCTGCGGTAATTCATCATGAAATTTAGGAGCCGGTTTCCTCCTCGAGGAATCCTTCAAAGCATTTTTGATGGTGAGTTCGTAACGCGCTACGACCTCATCCAACTCAAGTGGAGAATCCATTCTCTCAGGAGCGCAGTAGGCTGTCTCCAGGAGTGAACTGAATCTCTCCCAATCCACGTTTGTACACAGACGATCTGTTTGGGGCGGTGGATCACCCCTAGTGATGAAACCACCAACCAAGCTCGGAAAGAACGTGGATGTTCCAGTTCCAGGTGATGTTCCTGGCCAGGGCAATATCAAGTACATCGGGCCTGAGGTGACCAAAATGCGTCGGCTCATCTGGAGCCAATACCTGGTATTCATACCCGTCACAGTATTGCCACAGTCGCCTGCCATTCGTATTGGTAACACGACTCAATTGTGTGTGCTAACGTTCAGTTCACCCATGACCAAAACAGGCTGATCTGTTTCCATCAAAAGTGTATCGAGCACCTCAGGAAGTATTCGATTGTTCGGAGGGTTATGAGCACTGATCGAACGCATAGGACCACTACTCATGTTGGAAACAACGCCTACTGTTTCTATACCATGGGTATCATCATTGGAAATGCCAAGCTGAACATGCGAATGACAACGTTACCAAAATGGCAACGCCGCCACCCGGACGCCTAAGTCAATCATTTCTAAGTATTTTGTAGTTAGGAAATCTTACACTTTCTCCATTTAGACGACTCTCCTGCAGAAAAGCAACATCAATGTTGTTCTCTACAAGAAACTCTTGAAACTCAAGCTATTCTGGAGAAGGCCGTTACAATTCCAACTCACTGCTTTGATGAAATATGGAAGCTGCCTTTCACCCATTAGTTGGGTTTGAAACCATTTGAGAATATTGCAGAAGCTTCAGCGAACTGTGCATACAGAGTCCTCATTGAATCCAAAGTGGAAATAATGTCTTGAGGGGTATTTATTTGAGTTGGTTGGGTATGGAGGTTGTCACGGGCAGCCGCCGCATATGACATTCCCGCCTGTGTCCTTCCTGAGTTTGCGGGAGAATATATGACAGGTTTTCTGACAGATCGATGAAAACTCGTATTATTGCAATTATTTTGACGCTTTCATGGCCTTCTTTATAATATACAATGAAGTTGCTGTTTTTCATCAGTATTCAAAAAAAAAAAAAGTTGCATTGAAAAATCTGGGATGCCATTTAAAAAAATTGCCGTCGGTGTCGCGACGCCCTAACGGACGACGCAGGGGCATGAATGGATCTCTACGTGAATGAGAAGACCCTTCGACATCCAGATCATCCGCTTTTACGAAATATGTATATCATCTTTCATTACCCAGATATTTCCACTTGATCCACAATTCCCAGTCCATTTTTCAGAATGTGTCTAACTACAAAGGTCCCAACTGGAAAATAATGTTTTCCTGTACCTACGAATTGATTCAAAGGACTCGCAACTCACACTGAATATATTGGATATTTTTAGATAAACGGATTCCAAACATTTGGAATTTTTTGCATGTTAATAAAATGGGAATATTGCTTTCCTATTTTCATAAAAACCATAATTGATTTATTTTTCATTATATTTCATTCGTGAAAATAAATATAGGTATTAAATCAACGGGGTTTAGTTCCAGTTTCTTGTAAATGGAATTGCATTTCATCTTCTCGATACCTTGATATTATGTCATATTTCTGACGTTCTCTCACCGGAAGTGAAACACATCCATGATTCAACAGGTATAAAAATACAATTTGATATATTCCATCCAATCAATAAAGTATATTCAGAGAGATATCCAAATTTGCTATGTTCTAAGCAGTCTCCAAACAAACTGTGATGGAGTTTCGGATAATTAATTACTATGCCCCAATGAAATCCTATAATTGATTTTAGCCTGGATAGTTATTATAGAATGACGTCCATTGTCCTTTTTCTGGAATGACCAATACTGTTTAAATTTCCGCGATACAGCGTAATCGATATACTGTGTAAAATCCATTTACACGTTCCTGAAAGGACTGATCGAAGTTAAACACACCTATCGGATCCTCAATTTGAACAAAAATGTCATCGGAAGGGTTTGTAGATAGTTTAGTCCGGTTAATATGGTTATGAAATCAGAAAGTTCAGTTGTTATTGCAAGAGGATGGAATGCGTTGTTTGAAACTCCATCCTCAAGTGGGTGGGTTTATTGAGGTGTTAAGGCTCGATATTTCAAAAATACTATACTATAGATGTATTAACATCGTGAAGAAGATAAATGATTGAAAATTGCTGAAATATTGCTGAAATCTTTTTGATTAGGATTCATTTATAATATCAAAGATTAACCACAACCGTTTTTCATTAGTGAAGTCCATCCTATAAGCAATAAAACCACCATAGTTTCTCACATTAGGACTCAATAGACTGTAGTTGAATCGAATTAAAAATTCTTTGGGCCCTTTTTAAGGTAACCTGTAATTGTTTTCCACGAGTTTCCCCCAAACAGGGTGTTTCATAATTGAGGGCGATAATCCTTGGATGATTTCAAGAAAAATTCTTCATATAAACATGGGTCCGCAACCGCTTTATTTCTGAGATACAGGATGTTGAAATTCAACAAAGGAATCAGTTTTTCCCCAATATCTCTGACACCACTTTGGTTTTTTCTTCAATTTTGATACATGCAGAGTTCGCATAAGAAAACATTTTTTCCATGATGAAGAATTTCTTAGTTTTCATCAGTGGCGTCCCTGTTAACATGCCTTGTCATATTTTGGATCAAAATAATGATACGCCACTGTCTTTTTCCCAAATAAATATTATTTTTGTAATTGTCTTCTATCTTCTCTTAAAAATGGTCTCCTGCCTTTTTTTCGTCTAGCGGACAGTTTTCGATTTAGAAAATAAAATACATTCATTTGCTTGTCCCTATTCGATTTTTCTTTTAGTCTTAATTTCACAATTGTGGTAACCAAAGGATCTAGGCAAGATGTTTATAATTTTATGGTAACTATTATGTAGTTTTTGTAATGAGTACGCATAAAAATACATTATTTTTTTTTAAACAACTATTATGACCAAAAAATACCAAAATCAAATTAGTATTCCTTATTGCTTCACAGGACACTATTACGCGGTTTCGCAATTCTTCCTCAATTAGAATTGGTTGACTGTACACCAAAGTCTTATTATGTCCCCAAAGAAAATAATCGAGATTGTTTGAGTCTGGGTATCTAGCTGGCCATGACTCTATTCCCCCACGACCTATCCAGCGATTATGAAAGTTTTGGTTTAAATATTCGCGTGTCAGAGCACTACAATGAGCAGGTGTACCATCGTGCATAAACCTCATGCAATTTCTTATTGAAATAGGAACATCTTCCAACAAAATTGGCAAATTATCTTCGAAAAATCGGCGATAATTATGTCCATTTAATCTGGTGAAAAAAAAGGTCCAATTAGGTAATCTCCAATAATTCCAGCCCAGACATTTGATGAGAACTGCTCCTGGTGATGAGATTCCATGATTGCATGCATTTTCCTCGTCCCAAAAATGATTTATGATCCTGTTTTTAGTAAAACTAGCTTCGTCTGTGAATGAAATTTCCCTGTCAAATAAAGGATTTCCGGTAATTTTTTGCAGAAACCATTGGCAAAAATTCACTCGTTATGGAAAGTCTCGAAGAAGTAGAGCCTGAACCCGTCGAATGTGATAGGGATATAATAATTAATCATGAAGAATCCTCCATACTAGAATATGGGCAATATTCAAATTATTGGCAACTCGCCCCGTACTTATTTCAGGATTTGCGTCAACTGAATGTGAAACAGCTGGAGTTCTTGCAGTCCGATGTGCTCCTTTCAAGTGATGATTTGGCTCAATACTTCCTATTTCACATAACCTTCTTAGGGTGCTTGAAATCGTTCGAGCATCAGGAAATTTGGAAAGCGCTCTTGATACAGTCGCCTGACTTCATATGCGTTCCCGTCAGCAAGCCCATACAAGTAATGCATGTCTGCTAATTCGGTATTTGTAAAATTTACCTTGTTGTTTTTTTTCAATAAAAAAGTTTTTATAACCTAAATAATATCACGTATCTAGCTAAAGAAGTGTCAAAATTGTTTATGTTGAAAACAACGAAATGTGTTCTTAGCATACTAGATGCTTCTAGCCCACAAAATAATTCTACTACTCTTCAACGGCTGATTTTGCATGGGGACAAGCAAATGAATGCATTTTATTTTCTAACTCAAAAACCGTTCACCGGACGAAAAAAAGGCAGGACACCATTTTTATGGAAGATAGGGGACAATTTCAAAAATGATATCAATTTGGGAAAAAGACAGTGGCGTATCATTATTTTGATCAAAAATATGGCAGTGCATGTTAACAGGGACCCCACTAATAAAAATTAAAAAATTCTTTATTATGGAAAAAATTTATTTTTATGCGTACTTTGCATAAACCAATATTGAAGGGAAAAGGCAGAGAGGTTTCAGGGATATTGGGAAAAAACTGATTTTTTTGTTAAATTCCAACATCTTGTATCTCGGAAATAAAGCGGTTGCGGACCTATGTTTTTCTTAAAATCATCCAAGAATTATCGCTCTTCAGGATCAGCATTCAATTATGAAACACCCTGTATATAATTGCCGTGTCGTCAGCGTCTGAAACCATTTCACCTCTCAAATTTTGTAATGCAGTAATACTATTGATATAGGGCAAGGAACAGTAATAGACCCAGTTGTGTTTCCTGTGGAATAGCAATTTTGACATCAAAAGGTTCACTCAGTTTTCGATTCCAACAATTTGCAATCTCTGCGATGAATAATCTGGCATCAGATTGAGTGCTTGACCTCTACTCCGTAATTCTCAAGTTTTTTCAACAAAAAACAATGGGACACCGTATCAAACGCAAGGTCGAGGAAAATGGCTTAATATCTTTCTGTCCTATCCAAAGCAATGACAGTTTTTTTTCAAATCCAATATTGCTTCAGCTCTCAGCATTTGAGTTACTTCGGAAAGCAAATCGTCCTTCTATTATAACATTGTTTTCAATGGAGAAAGCAGTTAGTCTAGTTTTGAAACTTTTTCGATTTTAAATAGGTGTTACAAGCAATTCCTTCACTTGATTTGTTATTTTCGCCACGTTCGCATATTGTTGATACAAACTGGACAGGTCACAGTGTGTTGATGATTTTTTCAAATGATTCTACTAGAAATGCCATCAGACCAGATGGCATTTGGATCTCGAAGAACAACTAAATCCGAAGGAGGTGAGGCAACTGTCACCATATATTATTACCATTACCATCACAATCTACATGTGGTGGTTGAATCAATAATAAAAAACAATCGTTTATAATATGTGATATAATTGTTTTTTATAATTGGAAAAAATAACAAATGCGCAATAATATGTTGGGTTGAAACTGGATAATACGAGCGGCCAACTTTCGGATTGTGATTAACTGAGAGAATAACTCACGTCGCATACATTTTTTTTATAGAGCCATTCAATTGTTTTTGCCTCGTGGAGTCTGAATCAGAATTCAGCAATCCACAACTCCAGGAGAGATTTCCAGTTGAATCGGACCATGAACAACAAAACTCTCTAAACCGCCATCTTGGTATCGCTCCATTGTATCATTAAATTTTGAAGAAACTTTCCTTAAGCCGTCCAAAACCCTCAGAGATCGATCGTGAAGAGAATCAGATTATAAACAAAAAAATTCAGAACCACCATCTTAAATTCCACCAGAAATCCCCCAAAAACCCTATGACATCGATTATGGATAGAATTGGACTATAAACCACAGAACCCGCTCGCCATTTTGGATCCGCCATCTTGAATGGAAAACTGTTGAAATGCAGTGTGTCTCACTTCTCCCGTAATTATTGTAGTAGAATTCTGAAATTCTCATGATCGTAAGATATGCCGAAGATGAGTCTAAATCTCTTCTGGGGTTGACCTGACTGATATACACTGCCCGCCATGGGCGATAGATAGAACAATTTTGGCGAAAAATAATATTAGGGGGCAAGATAGGCTCAAAATTCTTACGGATTCGTGATCAAGACATCAACTTTAGTAGAAATCCATATTTTCGCTAGAAAAATTTCCATTTCTGGAAATTCCGAGTTTGTCTCATTTCTCATGGAAACATCCCCGTATTTCGCGTAATTATTGGAGTGGAATTCTGAAATTTTTACGATTGTTAGATATACCGAGAATGTGTCAAATCTCGGCTGGGGTTAACCTGAGTGATAGAATAGAATACTTCATTTAACTATGTTATATGCATATTTCTAGCAGGTCAAGGGTTCAGACTGTAGTTAACAAAACTGAACGAAATAAAATATGTGAAGAAACACAAACAACACAAATCCCTGTCACATTTTAAATCGAAGTTCAAAATTCAAAATTTCATATTCAAAATTTTTTTTTAATTCAAAAATTTTAAAATCCAAAAATTCAAAATTTAAAATTTAAAACTCAAAACCTGAAATTCAAAATTTAAAGCTTAAAACTTAAAATTTGAAATTTAAAAATCAAAATTCAAAATTTAAAACTAAAATTCAAAACTTAAAATTTAAAACTCAAAATTCAAAATCCGGTTAGTCTGTTTCCATCGACAAAAGGAGTTTCTGAAATGTTCTCAGCGTATTCACTGAGAGAGTAGAAACAATTATTTAAAAAGTATGTTTTCATAATATTTTAAGATGATGAGGAAGCACATTGTATAGCTTATAATCCATAGAATTTTTCTGTGATATAGAGAGCCTATGTCGTGAAATTCTGATATTTTCAGCATTTCTAGTGTTATAATTGTGAATAACACTCTGAACAATGAGGCTACCTGCTCTCTTATGAATTTCAATAAGAACTTTGTAAATGTATAAGGACGGAAGAGTCATAATTTTTAATCTCAAAAATAATGGTCGGCAAGATTCTCTCAGGCCTACATCAGCCAAAATTTTAATTGTTTTTTTTTTGCAGAGTAAAGATTGTACTTGCTGCAGATGATACCGATTTTTGCGAAACATAATATTAGGGAAAGATAGGCTCAAAATTCCTACGGATTCGTGATCAAGACATTATTTTAAGTTAAAATCCATATCTTCACAGAAAAATTTTCAGTTCTGAAAAATCCGAGTATTGGAGTAGAATTCTGAAATTTTCACCATCGTTAGATATACCGAAGATGAGTCTGAATCTTTCCTAGATTCAACCTGAGTGACATACACTGCGCGATGGATAAGAGGATTTTTGCGAAAAATAATATTAGGGGGCAAGATAGGCTCAAAACTCTTACGGATTCGTGATCAGGACATCAACTTTAGTAAAAATCCATATTTTCGCTGTAAAATTTTCAATTCTGGAAAATCCGAATTTGTCTCACCTCCCATGGAACCCGCGTGTCTTCCGTAATTATCGGAATAGAATTCGGTAATTTCCTATATACCGAGTATGAGTCTAAATCTCTTCTTGGAGGCAGAATAGGCTCAAAATTGATTACTCTCGTTTCGGACGTCCATCGTCATGGATTTGAGAGGTTTTCACGACGTTTCGAATGCTTGTATCGTCTTCAGGTGAATAGTGACAAGCTTAGGTGCTGCTTACTTATTTATGTGTCTGTCATTAAAATAGTGCGTGCAATTCCGCCAGCTGCAGTGGTGCGTGTGATTTCACGCGGTGTGATGATGCGTGAAGTTTCGTGCCTCTGCAGTCCGCCAGAAAGGGCAATTAGTGGTTACCATACGTTCTTGATCTCAACGCTTGGTTGACTAAAGGCGTTATTGGCTTCGATATAGATGATCCCTTCGAATTTTCGTTTGAACCAGTGCTCCTTTCCATGGAGATCACTTGCGTCGTCCCATAGAATTCGATGGTGCTCAGTCCAGGTGCGGTCAGCAATTCCCGATTTTGACGTTTCTCCGCGTTGAGTCCATTTATTGTGCTCATCCAATCTTACCGATAACTCCTTTTTGTCTCTTCAATGTAGGGATCTTCGCATTCACATGAAACTTTATAAATACAATACCTACTGGTTTCATTTCTGTTGTCAGGTTTGGTCCTGGTAAGGAAACTCCATGGAGTACTGCCAGATTGGAACCAGCTCTTGATGTTGAACTTGTTTCCGATTCTTCTAATCTTTTCGGAGGCACCTCTGATGTACGGAAGGCAGATCTCTGTGTTTTGTTTGTTGCTATTCGGATGTCTTAGGTCTCTGGACTGGACTCTTGGGTTATCCATTCCGGTGAAGGTTTTCTCTGGTGCGGTTTAATTCGGCATCTAGTGACTCCTCGTCGTTGTATATGTGCATCGCGATCCCAACTCGGACAAAGGAAGGAAAGGAACTTCACGCACCACCACACCGCGCGAAATCACACGCACCACTGCACATGGCGGAATTGCACGCACCATTGCAGCGATAGACATATTAATAAGTAAGTAGCACCTGAACTTGGTACTATTCACCTGAAGACGATTGCAGATACAAGCATTCGAAAAGTCAAGAAAACCTTTCAAATCCATGAAGGCGATGGACGTCCGAAATGAGAGTAATCAATTTTGAGCCTATCTTACCCCCTAATATAATTTTTTGCAGAAATCGTTTTATCCATCTTTCCTGGCGTGCAGTGTATGTCACTCAGGTTAACCCTAGAAAAGATTTAGACTCATCTACGGTATATCTAACGATCGTGAAAATTACAATCAAAATCGGTTAAGTAGTTTTTGCGCGATGCTCGAGTAAACAATCAAATTATCAATAGTATAGATATATATGTGGTGTTATTGTTACATATATGGTTCCCGTCATCGTAGCGGGATGAATACCAGATTTTGGTCCAATCATAAGCTTAAATGATCATCAAAATCTCCGGTTGTTTTTGCGTGATGCTCGAATGAACAAAACACAACCAAACTATTCCACATTGACTACAAAATACGAATAACACCATTTATTTAAGATCAAAACCGAATGATAAAGAACATACCAAGTCATACAGTATATAGAATACCATGTAAAGTACTTATATAGGTCAGACAAAACAACACTTGAAAAAGCGAATACAAGTACTCAAAAACTGACATGACAGCCTTATCCAAACACGAAAAAAAATCAACATAAGTTTGACACTAACAACTCTGAAATTTCGACCAAATTAAGAAATCCTAAGAACATTTCGAAAACTCAAGCCGATTTATAATAAACTTTTTTAATCTGTTTATATTAGTAAAAATGTAAATTGATTTCTACATGTTGCCATTCTACTCCAATAATTACGGAAGATACGGGGGAGTTTCCATGAGAAGTGGGACAAATTCAGGATTTTTCAGAACTGGAAATTTTCCAGCGAAAATACGGATTGTACTTAAGTTGATGTCCTGATCACGAATCCGTAAGAATTTTCAGCCTATCTTGCATCCTAATATTATTTTTCGCAAAAATCGTTCTATTCATCGCCCCTGGCGCGTAGTATATATCACTCAAGGCAATCCGGAGAGAGATTTAGACTCATCCTCGGTATATCTAATGATCATGGAAATTTCAGATTTCTATTCCATTAATCACGGAAGATACGGCGGTGTTTCCAAGAGGAGTGAGACAAATTCGGATTTTTCAGAACTGAAAATTTCTCAGCGAAAATATGGATTAATACTGGAGTTGATATCCTGATCACGAATCTGTAAGAATTTTGAGCCTATCTTGCCCCCTAATATTATTTTTCGCAAAAATCGGTAAATCCATCGCTTCTGGCGCGCAGAGTAGGTCACTCAGGTTAACCCCAGAGGAGATTTAGACTCATTCTTAGTATGTCTAACAATCGTGAAAATTATGGAATTCTACTCCAATAATTACGGAAGATGCGGGAGTGTTTCCATGAGAAGTGAGACACACTGTATATAATCATACAAACCATGTGAACATGATAAACTGAATTGAATAATCAACAGAGTGTGTGAATAATTTCATTGCCGATTAACAAGTCAAGCAGGACGATGAAAAAAAAATTATTCATATTTTAAAATTAATTTTGTAGGTATTTCAAATAATTATCTGTTGAAAAAGTGTCAGTCCAATATACGGGTGAGGGCCTTAAAGGGTTAAATGAAATAAAGTATTTCCCACTTAATCAGAATTCACTCCACGCTCATGCATATTCATTTTCGCTTTATTTCACAGGAAACTGAAGAGATGAACCTGGGTGGAAACGGATTAACATCGGTACCACAGAAATCTCTGGCTCTTCTCGACACTCTGAAAAAGCTGGAAATGCAGGAGAATAGGATAAGTGAGATAAAGGAGGGGGATTTCGAAGGTATGTGGTTAGGCATCCGGCTTTTGTGACTGAATTTAGGATTATTGTTTTCTTGAGGAACACATTTAATCGACTTGTTCCTTGTCCATGCGAATTGCTCGAGTAATAATATGAATACCCATTTAAACTTCTCATGCAACAGTCATCTTGTCAATGACGTGACATATCTATTACCGTAATGATATATTAGTGTTTTTGTCATGAAGTTCAATGTGACAGTTCGTTCTTACAATTTTACGTCCCAATACATACAGTGCTTCTCAAAAGTCCCCTCCCTCTTATTTTTGGAACGATTATACATAAACAAGTGAAATTTGGAAACTGAATATCAAAGGTTGTAAACTCCTCTACTAGTAATGATAGATGACGAAATCGTCAAAGATGACGTCACAAGGCCATTGTGACCAATAATTTTATATGGAACCCTACGGCAAGCGACACCTCTTTTAGAAGGTATCGAAAAAACCTATTCAATGATACTAATTTTGTTTGTGTTTTTGGCAGTTTTAATGGCTCATTAGTAAACATTGAAATTTAAATTCCATTCAGTATGATATTCATTACAGATTTAAGAATCAGTATCTACTTAGAGAAATTGCTCGAAGTGACCTCCATTCACTTCCTGACAGTGAAATATCCTATTTTTAAACTCTTTTCGTACTTTTGCAAATGTGTCTGCGGAAACAGCCTCACATTCTGCAACAATAAGTTGTTTTAAAACGTCAATATTGTCAGGTTCAGTGGCGTAAACCTTCGATTCAAGGTATCCCCACAGAAAAAAATCCAAAGGTGTGAGGTCCGGTGATCGAGCTGACCATTCCGTTGAACCTCGTCGTCCAATCCATCTACCACGATACTTCTCATCCAAATACCGTCTTACTGCACCGTAATAGTGTGGAGGAGCACCATCCTGTTGGAATGTTATTTCCAAATTGCCGAATTCATCTGAATTATCTTCCAAAATTTCAAGGATTAACGGTTCTATTGCGTTTTGCAACAGCTCCAGATAAACCACACCAGTTAAATTAGTATTTAAAAAAAAACAACGATGTCGTTTCCCAGGATACCTGCCCAAACATTCACCTTCTGGGGAAATTGGGTATGTTTTTTACGAAACAGGTGAGGATTTGCGTTACTCACATTCTGTGTATTTACATTTCCATTTAGATAGAAAGTACTTTCGTCACTAAAACAAATTGTTTTGACATAGTCTGGCTGTTGGTTAATTTTAGTTTCATATTTTCACAAAAGTCTAGTCTTCGGTCTGGGTCGTCGTCTGAAAGTTGATGAACCATTTTTAATTTGCATGGATGAAATTTGTTTCTTTTCAACACCCTGTGTACTGTACTCCGATTGAATTCACAGGTAGATGCAACGTGAGTTGTTGAAGAAGTAGGATTAACTATTACTTCTGCCAGTATATCAATTCATTTCTCATCAGAAAATTGTGGTCTGCCAGATCGTTTCGCATCATTAATACTACCCGTTGTTTCGAACTTACGCAGAAGCTCCCTCAAATAAGTCCTCGAAACGGGGCGATCAGGAAACCTCTCATCAAAAATGCGTTCTGCTGCATGAATATTTTGTCCAGTTTCACAAAGAATTAGGATCGCTGCTACTTTATCACCTAAAGCAAGTACCATTTCGCTTCTTGAAGCACTTAAACGTTCGGCTCACAACAGTTCAACAAATTATTAAAATGTACAAAAATATTAAAAGTACCAAAAGCTGCTAAAACAGCTAAACGTTCGATCAACAATACACAAATTATTATATGTACGAAAACTTGGACAATTACAAAAACGTCGAATTAGGGAGACTAACAAAAATGTCAGCTTATTTGACAACTATCCAGAGGCGGAGCTTGAATTTGGAGTTCTAGTATTAACTGACTCAATTCATCACAGCTTTGCGTTTTTCAAAAGAGAGTTGCCAAAACTGCCATAAACACAAACAAAATTAGTATCATTGAATAGGTTTTTTCGATACCTTTCAAAAGAGGTGTCGCTTGCCGTAGGGTTCCATTTAAAATTATTGGTCACAATGGCCTTGTGACGTCATCTTTGACGATTTCGTCATCTATCATCACTAGTAGAGAAGTTTACAACCTTTAATATTCAGTTTCCAAATTTCACTTGTTTATGTTTAATCGTTCCAAGTATAAGAGGGGGGAGGAGACTTTTGAGAAGCACTGTATATTCATGATTTACAATGTAACTATTATATTTAAAAAACACAACAACAAACGTTAATAAAACAAACGATCGAGATAAAACAAAAAACATATCTTACATGATAAATTGTGATATCCTTGCAAGTCGTAAAAACATTTTTCTATGATACATTTTTCAACTCAGTCTTATTTTTCCGTACAAGGGTTTGGAGTAGATTAGGTACCAAGTTATAGAGCTGAATATCTGCCTATTCCAGGGATCTATATACTATTATAAAATTTGTACTATTATAAAATTGTAATTGTCTGTTTGTGTGTTTGTTTGTTCGAGCATCACACAAAAACTTTTAAAACTTTTTTTGTTTGAAAGATTATGGTTAGACTTAAAAACTGGTAATTTATTCCACTCCAATAACGGGAACAGTATATGTAACAATATAACCTCATTTCTTCACAACCAAGTGCAACCAATATAAGGGTTCAATTTCTCGGAATGAAGGTCTGATTAAGTCAAATTGTGAAATCCTTTTAACGACATTTCGACAAAGTTTTTGTCATCTTCAGGTTGAAACACAAATATTCTATTTATATTTCTGCTGTCGTATTGTACGAATGTTGTTGAAGATGTGTGATTTCTTTGTTATCGGGAATGGTAAATCTTTCATGTTTTTCCCCTCCACGAATTCATTGGATTATTTAGGAAATTAAATTATATGAGCCTCACTGTATTTTTATGGTAACAAGTCAAGATCTGTTTTCATTATTGACTACTATAAACAAAGATAAAAAAGTTTGTTATGAATCTGGCCTGAATTTTTGATATCATTTCTATCGTTAAAACTATTGGGGTCTTTTCTCATATGTATCATTTCAAGAAATGTTCTTAGTCTTGGTTTTTTTCTTTGGTCAAAATCTCAATGTTGTTAGTGTCAAACTATAATTATTTTTTTCGTGTTTGGATAGGACTGGATTATTAAAGATGAGTTATATGAGCCTTACTGATCTTTTATGGCAATACGTGGAAATCAATTCACATTTTTACTAATATAAACAGATTAAGAAAGATTGTTATAAAGTTTCGAAATGTTCTTGGATTTCTTTATTTGGTCGAAATTTCAAAGGTGTTAGTGTCAAACTTATGTTAATTTTTTGTTTAGTGTTTGAATAAGGCTGTCATGTCAGTTCTTGAGTACTTGAATTCGCTTTCTCAAGTGTTGTTTTGTTTGACCTATATGGGTACTTCTTGACATTCTCTATATGGTATTCTATATGAGTTGGTATAGTTTTCCCAATATCAATTGCAGAAGCATAAAAAATTCGTGTGAGCAGCAGTGGCGGAGATAACTAATTTCATTTAGATATTTTAAGATTTTAAAAATACTTCATGAATAATGAAAAATGAAAAAAAATTCAAGACAAGCTTTTATTTATACAAATACATTAAGAAAGAAAAATAATTTCTTTCATTGTTTGATGTAGGTTATTATTATATCCTAAAAGTATTTCGATCGGCACACACCAAGACCATAGACGCTACTGGTTTTTAATCTTCCAGAGCTATTAAAACACAAATATAACGCGTGATTTATGACCTCCCATCGTAGAGGCACAGCTGCCAGCATTATGTCCAACTTGATTGGTCCAGACGAATCGGTTGTACAACTGACAGCCCTCACTCGAGTCCACGTTGATTATCGGCTCTTTTGATGTACCGTTTGCCGACGGAAAATGTTTACGAGTAGTACAGATTATTTTTCGTTCCGTTTCTTCGCATATACGCTCGTATTAGCGAAGTGAGTTTTCATTTGCTCCCTATATATATATATATATATATATATATATATATATATATAAACGAAGAAAAACATAGATATGTCAATTTTTATCTACGAAACTATCAATTTGAAAAAATCGGCAAAATGAGTCATTTCTATTTTATTTTTTGCTGAGATCAATTTCATGTCATGTCACCCCTATATCCCGAATATTGTCGCTGATAGGTTGATTCAATTTTGCATAATGGTTACATTTTAGGGGTACGGTGTACCAAAAGAGGATCATCAAAATCCTGAGGGGTTAAAACTATCCCTGTTGATTTTCCTATTATTTTTCTCTGAATCTGTTTTGTTTTTCAAAACGTCAGGATACATTTTTTATTTTTTTCAAAGATTGAAAATAGTTTTCATGTCTGAACTTTGCACCTCAGGCCGTAAAATCTACCCCCATTATGAAACAGTTTACATCTCGAAGAGTATCGGTATAGAAAAATTAAATTTTTGTAGCATTCCAAGGGTGTAATAAGATTTTTTTCCAAAATTTTAATCATTAACGTTAATTTTTTTCATCATTTAGTATTTTATTTTCTTTCATGTTTGGAATAGGTTGGCGCTGAATTCAGCGAAGGGAATATCATATTTTTATTTTTTTATGTTCTGGTTCCCACGAAAAGGGATATCCTGTAATGTTCAGAGAACATCGTGGGAACCAAGGGAAAGAAGGTAGGAGTTGGTGTTCTTCTTAAATTTCTGGAGGTTGTATGCCTCGGGGAACACCTCCCTAGGCAATGAGTTCCAAAGCCTCGCTGTTCGTTGGATGAACGAGTCTTTGGAAAGTGATGTTCTGCAGGTCTCCAAAGTGACCACAAAGGGGTGTGATGACTGAACTTGACGGGTTAGTCTCGAAGAGACTGCCAAAGCAGGAACGATTGTTGATATTTCAGAAGAGCATCGCCCATGAAAATATCTATAAAATAGAGACAAATCGCCAACTTTTCTACGGTGTTCCAGACAAGTGAGCGAGTTTGTAAGCGAGGCATCACCGACGAGACGAATTGCCCTTTTTTGGACAGATAGTCCAGTCATCTTAGTCAAAATCAGGTAAGAATCTCGGAATTTAGATACCCCGCTGAATATTTGTATAAACGTGTATTTTGGCATTCTTAAAGTTGTCTCAGAACCTACATATGGTAGGGTGTACGCGTCTATTAAAATGTAAGGTCAAAGGTCACAAAAATCGATTTTTTCATATTTTTTGCTAATATCTCATTTTCTATGGGTTTTTCGTTATTTGTATTCATTATCAATATTGTAGAAAATTAAATCCCCCACAACTTTTGTTTCGAAAATGTTTTAATACGTTGAATCGTTTTCGGGATATAGGGCGGAGAGCGCGCGGTTAGAGCATAATGTAAGGTCAACCGGTATAGTCCCGGTCAAAACACGCTTTATAAAGTTCATTAATTATTGATAAATGAATAATTCATGATAATTTTCATTTGTTATCAACTATTACATTATATTTAATCATTTTTTTTTCATCGATTGAATCTATCTATTCAATAATACTTACAATTCTTATCAAATCGAAGTTACAAAGAAAAGCTCATCAATATGCTAATTGAAAAATTACAAGCTGTAAATATTACTACCAAACAGGCCAGAGTTGATGCGGATGTACTATTAATGGTAATAGCAATCGAAGAATCGAATCCTGAAAAAACTGCAGTTATAATAGGAGAAGATATTGATTACTGGTCATTTCAATTGGGCGTACACTATCTCATCAAAAAGAGATTTTCTTTAAATAAGTCGGCAAAGGAAATGTAAAAACAAACATAAACTCTTCCAAAAGTTTTGATAAATATCCTCGTTCGAAGAAACATATTTTGTTTCTGCACGCATTAAGTGGCTGCTACGACTTTTGCGCTTTTAAAAAAGGAAAAAAAACGTTTCTAAAATCATTGGAGCAACTTGCAGGAGTATTTAAAAAAAAGAACTATCCGGTTCAAAGATTATTTGAGACTGGAAATCAAATCTTGTTGGCAGTCTATAATGCTCCAACATCTGTGGATAGTATTGATCATCTTCGTTATACACAATACGTCCAGTCTAGAATAAACCTGTGTAGTTATCAAATATTCCATCAACAAGTGCAGCAGCTTACGAACATTTCAATCTTGTTTATTATCAAGTTCAAACTTGGTTAGGGCATGATTTGGAACCCCAGGAGTGGGGTTGGACAATAAGTAATAGATTCCTGGAACCTATCACGACCATTTTAGCACATGCTCCAGAGGAATTGCTCAACACAATCTTCTGCAACTGCAAGAGTGGTTGTGGTTCGCGTTGTGGATGCAGGAAATCGGGGTTGCAGTGCTCTTAAGCTTGTGGCCAGTGTAATGGGCAAGCTTGTCTCAATTCTCCACCATGTCAGAGCGATGTAAATGAAGACAGAACCTTTGACCCCGAAATCATGGAGGACCTGGAGATAAATGTCGCCGAAGATGATATAGAAGAAGACTCCGAAACACCACAGCGGTTGGGAGACGACGATGAAGAAAAAGAAGATAATTGAAATTATAATAAGTTGCGGTTCATGTAATTTTTATTCTATTCGGAATAAAAGGGTATTTTTAATAAAATCATAAATTAAGAATTTATTTCTTTCTTTTTTTTTCAATTTTTTGATCAGTTATTAATATAAATTACATTAGAATTAAAATATAATTTAAGTATTTTCCTTAACAATTATATAACTACACGGGCAGGTAAGTGTTATTAAATAAATTAATAGTTAATTAGAAATTATCATTAATTATTTATTTATCAATAATTAATAAACTCTATATAGCGTGTTTTTACCGGGACTATACCGGTTGACCTTACATTATGCTCTAACCGCGCGCTCTCCGCCCTCTATCTCGAAAACGATTCAACGTATAAAAAAATTTTTGGATCAAAAGTTTTAGGGAATTTGATTCTCTACAATATTGATAATGAATACAGATAGCGAAAAACCCATAGGAAATGAGATATTTGCAAAAAATATGCAAAAAATCGATTTCTGTGACCTTTGACCTCAAATTTTAATAGACGCGTACACCCTACCATATGTAGGTTTTGAGACAACTCTCAGAATGCCAAAATACAAGTTTATACAGATATTCAGCTGGGTATCTCAAATTCCGAGGTGAACTTACTAAGATGTCTGGACTAAGAATCCAATAGCCTCAGGATATGTTTAGGTGCCGCGTCAGATTCACCAGAAAAATCTAATGTAATTTGGAAGTCAAGATTTGGCCCTATCAATTTATTCATCGGCTCTATCGAATAATGAAATTAAGGAAATATTATTTTAAATTCTATCCGCATTACTAGGAATATTTTCAATTAACTCACGTAAGGAAACAAGAAATGTTAGCAAAACCTATTTGGCATCAAACTAAAAAAGCGTATAAAAAATATGATCTTCCTGAATTCCATAATAACCTCATGTTGAATACACCATAGCATAATAAACATTCATTAGTGGATGTCTATCAAGGGTTCAATCGTAACGAAGCATTTTTTCCAAGCTCCGTTACTAAGAACGGCTAACCAAAAGTTTGAGGTAATTTTCGTACATCCCTGTATGGATTGGCAACGAAATGATGCCCCGTTTGGCGAATAAGTGTAATTATACAAACCTACTAGAACGATCATAAAACCGAGTGAAAGAATGCCATTTTGCACTGTACAAAAAGACTAAAATTTTTTTCTGACTGTTTTAACTATGAGGGTAGGAAAAGATAAAATTATATTAGTAAAAACGTAGTATGCTTTTCCATAAGGGGAAAAAAAAAAGCTGCTTTTTGGTCCAGTTCTTATGTCAATCAGACAAAAAGAAGGTCTTTATTTGGATGTTGTCCTATATTTCTTTTAAATCCGCTGGATATGAAAGCCAAAATTTAATTATGATCGCTCTCTCTACTTTCATGTCGAGCACAAGTTTTCCCGGGGGCCCTTTTGGCTTCCGTTCCGAAAACGAGTTTTTTTTTATTCTCCAGAACAAGTGATTGAAATCATTCTGCGAGCCGCGACGGTCAAAGAAAATCGTTTTCCGTAAAGCATAAGCATTCATGCAAGAACTTTGATTAAGTAGTGAGGTAACTGTAAGTGAAACATTCTATATAAACCTTTGATAATCTGTTGATATGATTGTGTAGTAAAACACTCTCATAACTATATTTCGCTGTTGCATATATTCTCTCGTACTGTGTTCGATAATCGTTTGGCTTTAACAGGTTGGCGAAACGACTAGTTGATTTTATCTTGTGCATTGTGAATATTTCTTCAAAAGTACGATTCAGCTGTGGAAATAATTTGATGGCATAAGTGTAAAATATCCCAGTCCCGTGACTTTCACGATTTATTGATTCTATTATAATTACTGTACATTTACTCTTCCAACTATAACAGGTGTTGAGAGGGTAGAGTAATTCATAGAAGTTTAGTATTGCATTTTGTTCGTCGTACATATACTGATGTATCACATCTAGCTCGTTGTTCTTGTGTGCTGAGACCCATTAACGGGAGATCGGTGATTCCGGTTGTTCATCGAAACTCTGGGTTTAAGTCCGAGTTGAGACTGAAGTATGTTTTTTTTTCGTGGGGTATGTCAGTTTTCACGAAAGCTCAAATTCTGGCATTGACCAAGTCACAGCAATCGTCGGGAAAAGAGTTCAGAATATAAATTATCCTCCCGATACTTGTACAGCAAAAATATAATATTTCGATAAAATTATTATATTGAAGATATCATAAGCGTTGGTAATAAATTCAGAAATTGTGAAAATTAACTAAGTTAAGGTTTCGATAAAATATGTTATTCAAGTTCAAGGGTAGAAGTTTAGTTTAAAAGTAGTTTGAATAAATGTATGGGCGTCATAAATAAAATAGTAGTATTCCTGACCCTAGAAAATCGCTTTAAACATTCATAAAAATATTACTCACTTTAAAATAACAAAAACTCCATCGGCCGGAAATCGAACCGAGGTCACTCGCGTGGTACGCGAGCATTGTACCACTGGACCACCGATGCTTATTATCATTTATGTAGCTGACAGTGACTAATCAAAAACGTGCCGGTACCGTATATAGCATGGTTAAATGTTCCTCTCAGACAGAAGATTTTCGTTTGGAAACACTGAAAACCTTACATCAAAACGTTGCATTTAAATTTCACCTTGAAATTTAACTCTCATCGCGCTCAAAGATAAATCACAATCCATTTCATCTCCATCCAGAATTTTCATTATCCATTCTAAATCCTGAATTATAACTCTCCGAGATATCTACCATAAAAAATGGCAACCATCCAAATAACTCCCATAGCATTTTAATCCTTTCCACAAGAAAAGCGGCAAGCAATTTTCTGGCATTCATTATCGATCGCCGCTTGCGACCCAACACAATTCATTCCATAAATTTCCTTCCTGCAGTTGGAGTTACAGTTGAACTTTCAAGTCTCATAAATTATTCGCAGGTTTGAAAAATCTCGACTCTTTGGGGCTGGCTCACAATAAACTGAGGCAAGTTCCGACGAAAGTTTTTTCCCATCTGACTATGCTGAATTCCTTGGAAATGGACGGGAACAACATCGATACGATAGACCCAGAGGCGTTTTCTGGATTGGAAGGTGAGTTTTTGAATGAAATGTAGTTTATTCGGTAAGAAGAAACTTCCAGCTGTCAGTTACATTTTTATTTCCATCTCATTTTATTCAATGACTGAATCATTCAAAGAGTAGTCGTTTTGCGGTACTTATGTATTTTTATCTCCAGAAAACGAATACAAAATACAGCGCTCTCGATAATTCACAGAGTAAGGGCCCATCAAAGTACAAAAAAATATATATGTGGAATCTAGAAAAAAACAAAAAACTTGAGAGGTGTCAAGGGACACCCGGATGGAACGAAGTTCCTTTCGATTAATTAGTGAAGGAATTGTAATAATTTTTTTTTTAAGTTATAATAATATTTTTTTCATTATTAACAAATATAATGTAATATAAACTTAATCAGTAGGCTCAATTTTAGTACATACGCATTGATATTGTAATATTAAAATATAATTTGCTTTTAAATTTATTAAAGTTATGACGCGTACACTTGCTGAACACACAATAATGGAGAGATTATAACGCGTATGACTTGGTTAGCACAATAGTAAAGATAGGTTATAATGCGTACTTGCTAAAAATACATAAGCATTTATTATTGTCTGTATAAAATCTCTACTTACCTAACTCCATCAGCAATATCCGGAACTTGTGCAGAAATACTGTCAGGATTCATTATTGTTATTATTTTTTATTATTTATTATGTACAAAAAACCTGTATACACTCAACAAAAATAATCGTCGCGACACCACACTGTTCAATGTGAAATAGAAAGACGAAACGAAAATAACTGGCTTGCTTTCTATGAGGAGAGAGAGAGAGAGGCAGACAGAGAAACACGCGCACGCCGCACAGCTTATAACCATAGCGAAAGTCTCGTTACAACTTTTGGTCTTAATTTATTCCGTCTAGCCCTCTTTCGCAACGTGCGATAAGGAACTACGTTCCAATAAAAAAAAAATGATCAAGAGTTGAGTGATCTGGTCACCCGCCTTAGTTTTGATTCATTTGAATGAAATGAATTACGTATTACATAGTATACAGTGGGGTCCATAGGTATGGAGTAAATTCATTTTTAGCGTCATTTTGTATTTGTTTGAAAAAACCTGAAACAATGACGATTTCTATTGTCAAACTGACAATTTACAGTATGAAAATATTACCCCCTTCTGGCAGCCCCTCTGAATTATGAGCACCCCCTCACAAATTTTTAATGAGTAGGGGGGTCGTGTGGCACCTTGTTCGTCTCTTCAGCAATATCATGTTTTTTTAATTTGGTAAAATCAGATCTAAGTAAATTTATTTTGAAAATGTAAAATTTTGATACTCTACATAGAATGAAGGAAATAATGTCAAATAATGTTTCGGAAGTATTTTTCAATTTATTTTTCAATCAAACTGAATGTTCAAAATTACCACCATTCACTTCTTGACAATAAGCAAGTCGATCTTGGAATTATCGTACAACATTTTGTAGGGCCTCAGGGGTTATGTTGTTGATTTCTTCCGGTATCCTAACTTTGAAATCTGCAATATTGTCTGGTCTATTGAAATAACTTTCGATTTCAAGTAATCCCATAAGAAGTAATCGAGAGGAGTCAAAGCGGGGGATCTAGGCGGCCATGAATATCTAGATATATTATGTATATTTTACTTTAATTCAACTGTAAATACCCCATACCAGAATCCAAGATCACCCTAAAAACTGATTGAAACATATTTTTGTACGAATAAAAAAAACGTGAAGTCGGCAACTATTTTAATTATTTCAGATTCTCTTGTAACAGATCATAGCGAAAGCTTTGTGTTCTTCCTCTTTATTTGTTTGTGTCAGAGTACTATTAATATCATGTCAAATTATCATTAGGATTATTAACTGATGCAAATATTCATTATTTTTATTATTATAAGACTACGTGGATTATAGTTGACTTTTTCGGCAACACTCACCTATTGCAAGGATCATTATGTTTCAATCACAAAAAAAAATAGAATGCTGCTTGCTGAAATTTCCGAAATATACCTACATATTCCAACATGAAAGGACAAACAAACATTGACTTTATTCACAATAATACATCTTGAAATTACTAAACATGATACGGGAAATCACATAAATTTGGTTAGGATTCAGCACTGTCCCTATATAAATTGAGAAATCATAAATCGAGCACAGGTTATTCATGAGTTGATATGTGAAATTACATATTTCCATATGTAAACGAATGAACTTCCGAAGATTCCCACAATATAACACGGAAAATATATCATGAAATAACGTTTCACAGATCATATAATTCAGCACTTTTCAAAGGGTACATATTGAGTACAGAAATGTACAGCTACTGCTACTGCAGAATACTTGAAATAAACAGAATATCATCCCGCTGCAATGGGACAGTGACTTCATATACCAGTGCATAATCCAAAAAATTACAATTTTTGACTATAAATCTACATTTTGATTCATACATCGTAGGACCTCAAAATATCAACTGCTCCTACGCATATTTATCGTGCACACAAACGTATTCAATAGAAGAGACGTAAATTGTACGGGAATTATGAGTTGATGGGAGAATTACGAAATAATACTGTTTGTGACATAATGTCGTGCCTCTAATTTCATATCGGATTCTGATGTCTCACAGAATTCCAACTAGGTGAAAACTAATTGAGTTTCGAGAAAGCTCATATTGCCTAGAACGGCAAGATAAGAAAACGAGATAAAGAAGGAAATTGGAGGGTTCGGAGGGTTAATAATGTTAATTTAGGCCGGAGTTACGTGCAACGTATTTTTATTCGTTCTTTATGGGGTAGTTTGGTTGGATAAAATACGATACGATAATGTTGTTTGGATAGATTGGGTATTGTTTGGGAAGAAATATTTCCTTCTAATCATCTAAAATCGTCGTGAATGAAACAGAATAACTTTTTTTTATAGCTGAATCAGTTTGGATTCCAAAATTCAGAATAATAATTATTTATCTCGATTAGAGTTTCATTGAACTTTTTTTACAAGCTTCCATTCAGTTTCACTTGTTAGTTCGTTCGTTCGTTCGTTTGTTAGTTTGGGTCAAATCTTGCAAGTGAATTGTGACCGACTTCTAGTCGTCCGATTGATTTGAAATTCCGATGACAATGCATTATGGAGTTTTTGTTGGAGAAAAAACCAAATTACAAATTTTTTGTCGAAATTCATAGATTCAAGATGTGGCTCCAAGATGGAGGGCGAGTTTTGTGATTATGGTTCAATTCGATTCAAAATTGGCTTGCGGAGGTTTTCGGGGTCGGAGATTATGAATATGTTGTTGAAGAAGAAGTATTTTTTTGATGAAACCGGCTATATTTTGGGGGCAATGTGAGTGATTTTTGTACGCGGAGACAGTGCCTAAAAATGACCTCTTGAAGAAGGAGAGATTCATTATATCTCGGAAACGGTATGAGACCGCCGCGTTTTTCTTTTGGGATTCGTGTTCAGGAGGCAAAAACACGTGAGAAAAGTCAAACAGCTATTTTCAGGGAGCATGAGCACGATAAGAAAGTAAATAATAAAAATCCTTTTTAAAAATAAGCTTTTATTCAAGCCGTGTACTAAAACGTATAAAATAGTTCAAGTCATCGTTGACAAGTTGTTACAAAAAAAAAAAAAAAAAAAAAATTGAATGGAGATCTTAATGCTATTACAAAAATATAAATGATGATACTCGATAAGCGTATCCACGCTTGTTTCGAGAAATAAATAAAGAACGATGGTTCTACTAAAACTAATAGTTATTTAATCAACTAGTGTATCAATGGTGGCGATTAACGATCGAGATATTTTAACGCGAGAGCGAAGCGAGCGCGTTAATGTTCGAGCTCATTAATCGCCATTTTAATATACGAGTTGATTACAAAAAAAATCCGTCGACCTCGTTCCTGGGGCCAAGGGGAAATTTTCGATATCCATTTGCTTCAACTAGGAGAAAACTTACAGAATTAGGATTTCAAAATACATAAATTCGACAGCGCAAAGGTAATATGATTTGACATTTGAATAGTATTTGAATTCGTGTATGTTTAGTTGCCTATACCACAATGACACATCAATAGAGAAATCGACCATTTATAGGTTATTATTGGTTGATTTCGGTGTATGTTTGGTTGCATATATCACATTCATGCATTAATACACAAATCAAACCCAGATATGGGTAATTAACGATCGATTTCGTGTAGATTGAACTGGCTCGTAAAAGGTATTTAAAATATAATATAGAAATATACGACTTACAGATTATTTAGATAAAGTGCTATAATGAAATAGAGATAAGAATACAGAGTTCGAAACGATAATAAAATATGAGATAAATATGTACAAAATTAAGAATAAAAAATTGATAACAAGTACTTATTTATTAGAAACATGTTATTAGGGTTATTGTAATTTCTATCAATATCATACGAAAAAGATATAATTTAGTTTTTGAGTTCAATGATTCTATGATAGATTTCCAAGGAGTGTCATGTATAATTTTCTTTAATTTGCCTTTAAATAGCGATAGGGAAGTGATTGACTTCATTGTTTCTGGTAGAGTATTTTGTACTCTTGGCGCCCTATAATTGAAAGAGCATTGACATAAAGATTTCGTCATATGGAGAATAACGTGGTGATTTCTCTTTCGAGTTCTGTAGTTGTGGGAGGGGAGGGGAGCTTGGTGACGAATGGAATGGAATTTCAGATGGGTATTCAAGTAGTATAACTGTCTCATGTCAAGTATTCCACTTTCTAAATATATGTAGTTTGACGCGTATCGCCAGGTTTTATCGTAGATTTCTGAGAATGATCTACGATAAAACCTGGCGATACGCGTCAAACTACATATATTTAGAAAGTGGAATACTTGACATGAACAGTTATACTGTGTGTGTGCCCCTTCCTAAGCTAGGATACCGTATCTTAAGTGACTTTCGATCAGTGAGTGATAGAGATTATCATGCGTTTTTGGGGTAGCAATTTTTTCAGATATTTCATTTTGTAGATCACACTTTGTTGATTTTTGATGGTATAATTTATTCACACGTCCCATTTCAGGTTGGAGTCTATGTATATAGGTGAGGCCGGGGCATAATGAGCACTTCAAGAAAGTTGTTCAATATAGCCTTATCCGTTTACAATAGGGAAGGAGTATTTTACAAATTCAATAACTACGTAACAAGCTACAAAGAGCATTATTATCATTTTTCCACCTTCAGTGGATTGGGAATATGAATACCCGCAATACAAACATTCCACATCAGAACCTTCATCGCTATCTTCTTCGTTTGATTCCGTGCTTTTATTTTGTTTAAGTTTTTGTTTGCCCTTCGGTTTATTTTCACTTGATATAATTTTTCGCTTAGTGGCTTCTGCGTTCAGTTTTTTAGTTTCTGCCGCTTCAATAGCCTCTAACAGTTTATTTTTATAGGGCGACTCGGTCAAAATTGCAGTTTTACCTCCTTACTTCCCTCTTTTTTTTTTGTCTGCATGGTCCTTGGCACTGCCATTATATCATTCGTGATATGTAATTTAAATGTTGAATTTTGAAAGGAGGGTGCGGAAGGTCTCTGATGTGATTTTGGTTCCTTCTCAGCAGTTGTAAGTGAAATTTCTTTTTGAGAAGAACTTCTTGTTACTTCTTTTATACTTCCAAATTGTAATGTGTTAGGTGAGTCAGACTCGTGTACCTGTGCTTCAAGACTTCCTTGGTTCTCCGTATTACATGGATTTCCATTGAAACGTTCCGAATTTTCAGTAGGTAATACGTTTGTTTCATGAATGTCTGTTGTAGCTGCAGCTATAAAGTCAGCATCTGTAAAAACAGTAGAATCGCAAGGCCATATACCTGTTGCTTTAAGGGCATTCATAGCGGTTGGCATTGTGGCTGCTCTCAAAAACGCTTTCTCAAAAATATTAGCTACTTGGTAGTGCGTCATGACGCGTCGTTAATTTCTGGAACCATTTCAGAAAGAACTCAGTTTGAATCCAACCTGTATCACTGCAATCTCCCCAGGAACCTGGAGGTGCGCCGTCTTATAGTTCAGCTTTCATTCTCTTCCTGGGGATAATAAACATGGGAGGCATACATGACCAGTCTGCACTGTTATTATTTTTCCACGTTCGGCAGATGACAATGAACCTACCTGTTTCCTACCTTTAGTAGCAATTATTTTATTAAGGCTTTCAGCTACCGTAGGGATGCCGGTTTCATCCACATTAAACAACCTGTTATGTCCTGTTTGGTTATTGAACTGAAAATCAGGTCAAAAAACTTGTTAACAGAAATCAGATTGAATCTCATGGCACGTGCTGCTGAAGTACCTTCTGGTTTTCGTAGCGATAAATTGACATGTCTTTTAAGAAAACCAGCAAACCAATCTTCTCCTGCCTTTTCAGTTACACCATTAAAATGATTAAGGAAGATTGTTGCGTTGAGCTAGTTGATAGGCTAGTTTTCGAAGGTCTGCAGGGGACAAGCCAAAAAGACGGGCTTCCATATCCTGAATATATTTCACCAATTCCAGCTCTTGCTCATTTGAAAAGGTTTTGTGTCCCATTCCTGCTGCGAGGTAAACAGGATATTCCTAGTTTGCCTATATTCCTTGATTCTACGCTGCAAAGTTGCTCGTGGTACTCCAAATTGATCTGCAGCAGTTTTACACCCACTATTTGATTCTATAACTGCTTTAATAGCATTTTCCATAGAAATTTCGTCCCAAGATTGCCAATTACTCTTTTTTTTATAATTACGCACCATATCTGCTTTTTTCTGTAAGAAAAAAAAACAGTTGTTTTATTTAAATTATATTTTTAAGTAATATGGGGCAAAATGGGCAGGTGCTCATTTGACCCCGCCCGTTATGCCCCTGACGCCATTTTGTAAATAAAATGAATATGGCATGAGTAATCAAAGCTTATTAATTTATCTGAACACTATTAGAAGAGCTTACAGACATACCTCTTGTAATTGATGAGTCAGGCAACCCCGGATGTTAAATTACCAGGTCTATTCGTGCAACCAAATATTCCAATTATGTTAATTTTCACTACCCAAACACTATAATAAGTATAAGAACCACACACTACGGCAGTCAGACTCACACTAAAACATTTCGAACTTCGGAGCATCTGAGCAATCGTTTCATAAAAATGGTGACCTCCGAAGGTACGGCAGCGTCAAAATATTAGCAGTGCTCGTTATGCCCCGGTAGCCCGTTATGCCCCGGTCTCCCCTACCCAGATATTTTATTTTTGTTAAAGAAGAAAAATGAATATTTGCCTCAGTATTTCGATTTGTAGTTGATTGTATGACGGTGAGTTGGATTTATTACAGGTACAATACAAAAAATTTGTTTTTTTTTCGAAATTGATGGTGAGCAATTTGTGGTCCAGTATTCTTTATTGTGCAAAATCCGTCTTCGCTTCACTCTGAGTGTTTGCCAATCATTAGCGCGATTAAAAATGGCAGTATTGTCTGCAAAACCAATTATTTTGCCTTCGCTTTTAAGTGTGAACAACCCTTTTATGTATATGTTGAAGAGAATTGGCCCCAAGACTATATTATCTACTTTTACAAGTATATTATCTACTTTTACAAACTGTTTTCAATCGGTTGAGTCATTTTCGGATAGTTTCACACAGTTATTCTCCATGCCAATATCTTCTAGTGATTGTAAAAAGAGGGTATAGCTAACGGTATCGAATGCCTTGGATGAATAAAAAATATACATAGACATGGCTTGCTCTCATTGAGGGAATCATTGATTTCATTTGTCAGGGCTAGAATCGCGTTCTGAGTTGAAGTTTTTTCTTTGAAGCCAAATTGTTTTTCTGACAGGAGGTTGTGCGCATCTCAAAATGAATTCAGTCTGTCTTTCAATAATTTTTCGAATATTTTTGTTATATGAGTTATCAATGATATTGGATATTCACATCACATCCAAACATAACAGGATATAACTACGAACCATCTTTTTTATGGTGACATAGTAGGTTTCCTGGTAGTATTCTTGTCACAGAATCAATGGAGCAGAAAATCTCATTGATTGGCCTACTTGCGAACAGATAATAGAAAGCAAAGAACGCCAAATATCAGTGACACTCGACTTATCGATCACAGTCAACCAGCAAGTTAATCAGTGTTATTTCTGACATATCGTCAAAAATACAAAATACAAATTGGACATAGTCCTCTCTTCTTGCTATGGGTTTGAGGATTTTTTGACGTTTTTAGTCCTATCCTTATTAGACAGTTCGGGATATGGGATGGCTGGAGTCTGCTAAATCCCATCTTTTATTCCATTTGCTCCTAGGTGTTCTGCCCTAGAGTAACGCAATGCTAGGCAATCTGAGAGGGTGTTGATGGAGGCTACGTCCTCCCTATGGCAGAATCTGCACTCTGCTTCCTTTGCTAATCTCAGTTTTTTTTCAGGTGTTCTCCTAGTCGGCCCCAAGATTTATTTGACAGGGGGACGCTCATGCTTGCTCAGGTACTAGTTCTCCCGTTCCCTGACAGTATGGGACTCTGAAGTGCCTAGCCTACCCACTAAACTTCCCTCGGGTTCGTTACCATGCTCACCGGAACCACTTGCGCATCTCTTCGGTGGACAGGTTGTCTGTGCGTTATCCTTTCCTTTCATACTTCCCTTTGTCTCTCTTCTATTTCTTTTATTCTATATTCTAAGAATGTTTCAGATATACTCGTGAATCAGTTTCCATTTTCCATGATGCCCATGATGTTTTCTATAGTCGGTTCAATTCCCTTGCTTTGCCTCAGATCTTCCCTTTCGTCTCGCCACCTCAAACATTCTAGTGTGGGTCACTGTATCTCAAGCGCGTATCTAAAACGTCGTGGCCGCTATTATCGCTAAGCATGTTCTCATCAGTCTAGTGGAAAAGTGAGTTTCCTGCGAAAAATCGTTACAAGTCTACTGAAATATGAGCGGTGGCTCATTTGATTCGGGCTGTCATTCTGAAAATAACATATTTTTTCCGCCTACGAAAATTTGCAATTAGTTTTTTGGTAATAGCTCAAAAACTATTGATGATAGAAATAATAAAAACAGTTTCTTGAAAAGGAGGAAATTTTCCATGAAAAAGTTCCTACTCCCGGAATTCTATCCCAATTATTTATAATTTTAATTCAACGTTGAAAATAGGGCTCCGCGAGGACGTTAATGCAGTAGTATGGCACCTCTACAGAGAGCAATGCACATACAATATTTGTTTATACCATTAAATATGAATTTGAACACTTAAAATAATGTAATTTCGTCGAAATTAAAAATTATTGGGTTTTGATAATTGAGTTATTGTTAATTAAAGTTTTTTAAAAACCAATTTTTAACCAATTTTCGATAATAATACGCTATAAAATTGTTCGAAAGTTGATTATTATCTTAGTTGAACATTTCTAAAGTTAACAAAATATGAGAAATCGAGTAAATATTGTCAATTTTTTTATTGAATAATTCATATTATTATCAGATTATAAAAATCTTTAAAATAAAAATATGGAATTTTTTTGGTTAATTTTTAAAAAAAAAATATTATTAAAGAAAATCTTATTAGTAGAGAATCACCAATTAATAATTTCAAAGAGAAAAAATTTCTCAATATATTATTTAAATAATATAAAAATATATACAATTAAAAATAAATTAGGAATTGTTTATTTTATTTTAATTATAATAAATTCTTAGCAACCTATGCAAAAAAACAATTTTTGAAAATATTCAATTATCCATTTATTATAATATTTTATATCAAACTGCTTTTTTAAACGTTGTAGAAGGCATTTTCAGTCATAAAATGATAATAATGTGAAATGTCAATTAAAAAATGGTGACAATATTTACTCAATTTCTCATATTTTGTTATTTTTAGAAAATTTATAATTAACAAAATAATAAATTTTCAAACATTTTGATAGCGTGATATTATTTAGTAAACATGTAAAATGTGCTCCAAAAGCAAATACATTATGGAGTCATTCTGTGAACAACTACTTGATTAACAATAGCCTCACATTATCAAAATTCAATGAAAACATTATTTTCCAACGAAATAACATTCTTTCAAGTGTTCGGCTGATACTATAATTTTTTTAATTTTTTTGAAATTTTTTTCTTTTTAAATCTTGTGACGCTAACATATCTCCCTTGATAAAAAAGTTTCTTCGTATTTTGAATACATTGCTAGTGGGGCATCCGCTGAATGAAGTTTTTCTTCGTTGAAGCGATTGAAAACTTGGCTGCGATCAACGATGCAACCGGAGTCGTTGGTTGGATTAGGTCTACTTCATGTTCATAGAGATGTGCAAATGAATGTTTTAAATGTTATTGAAAGGTTTGCAAATAAGAAATACAGCATACTAAATTTTATTTTTATTTTTATTTTATCAGTCGGTTCAGTCCACTGTGCAATGTTGTTAGTGTCATCCCATATTTCCTGCCACTTCCTGATAGTGATAGACTAAGAGCGGACTGCAGAAAACCCAGCCAATCGAGTAACAGAATGAAATGTTTTTCAAATGTTAGTACTCACAACAAACATAAGAAAAATTATTTATTGCCTGGGCAACAGTGGTGAATAACTTTTTTATGGTCTTTTTTCGGAAAAAGTAACCATACAAATGTAATACATGTTCGAAATACGTTTGACATTTATTACCTCTCCAGTTGGCCGAGCGGTCTAAGGTGTTGGTTTACGGAAGGGAGCGTGGGTGAGACCGTGAGTTCAAACCCCATCTCGGCTACCTTCTTTTTATGTTTTCTTTCGAAATTGAAAGATTATATTTGTCCCAAAACAAATCATTTCTCATGTCTGAGAGCTGGCTGCAGAAAACCTGGCCGATCGAGTAACACCATGAAATGTTTTCACAAGCATTTATTCAATTTCACATAATATGTATGTGTTTGGTCAAATCTTGAAAGTGAATTTTAACCTACTTCTAGTTGTCCAAATAACGTGAAATTAGGCAGGTGTTCATAATTCCGGTGACAATGCATTATGAAATTTTTGCCGCTTGTATTTATCTTTCCTCATTTACTCATTCCAAATAGGCGCGTCGTATAATATGATCGACTGTGCGACATTACACAGCATTTCCCTTTTTCTGAATCCAGGGCCCTTGATGTTCGGGGTAATTCTGCTAAGCGCCGCTGCTTTTTTCCCAGATTTTTGTGTTGCGATCTTTATGTGTTCTCCAAAGCTGCAATTTTCGCCGATAGTAATGCCCAGGTAAACAAGGCTCTTTTGAGGAACTATTTCGACTCCTCCGTAACTGATCCCGTCTTTTGCTTTTGCTCCTCTAAGCATGACTGCTTCTGTTTTCTGTGGAAGTAGTTCCAATTCATTTATTTCCATCCATTTTTGAATTTGCATCAGCGCTTCATCTCCTCTCCACTTTAGTTGCTCTCTGGTCTTGGCCATAACGATCACTGCTAGATCATCTGCATACGCTAGCTTTCTGGTACTGATTCGTCCAGCACTACAACATACAAAATGTTTCACAGGGAAGGTCCTAGGACCGAATCTTCCGGCTCTAGATTCCTGACAATATGCTACGTTTGTTTTCGCTTAAACTGATACTTTTGGTAGATTCTTCTGGTTGTTAGTTCACAGAAATATCTTGGCTTGTCGCATGCCTTCCAGATCTTCCCAATATTTGGATTTTTCGTGACACAATTCTGTTTATGTTTTCTTGATATTGTATTATTGCTAATCTTGCGAAAAGGTTCAGGTCTACGTCATGGTATTCAGCCCCTTTCCCCTTCCTTAGGATAAAAGAAATGTTGTCTGTGATGAGTGATATTTTTCTAATAACAACATCCACCCGGATTAGTTTTCTCTGTGTGAAAATATAATTGATAACTCGGAACGTTGAGCCTTTGAGCTAAATCAATTTAATTTTTTAAATTTATTTTTTCAAGTGAAATAATTGTTGAATCTTCCAAAGTTTGTTCATTCCAATACTGGAAAATTACAATTTCTCTGTCTCCTCTAACATGCGATTTCATTTTTCCGAACTACTGAATTATTCCACTCCCTGCACGACCCATCACGATTTTATCGATTAACAATTGAAGTGGACGGATCGGGTTTATTTCAGCCCGAATAATTCAGGAGATTGGAAAGAGAGGACCCACAATGTTTTTCAAAGCATGCATACCTGTTACTACCCATTTCATTCTATTGAGGAGATGAAGATCGATTTTATGCAATTGAACTGTATTTCTAAAAAATTCAGCTACCAGTCATTATTACTGCGGATAATTTCCAGGTTCCTCTGAGTCTGAGTATCAGCATAGTCTTTAAACTCTTCGATTTTATTGGGAACTTGAATTTTACTCTAAACTAAATAAACCAAAACTGTTCAATTGAAATCGTGTAGTGAAATCAAAAAATATGGAGCACCACCTAAAGAGTATACACACAAATCGGTATGACCTAATTTTAGATTGTCAGAAGACCAGGTCGATCCGCGTTTAGAAGGAAGGTCTTTTAATTAGTATTTTACGTATCAAGTGTTGTAAAAATTATTCACGAATTGAAAAATTGCATGAGTGCGTAATTGCTTTACAACACGCAATACGTACTATACTTCTTCTACGACTTTTATATACTGGAGTTGCTCATATCTTTAGACATACAAAGAATACTAATAAATCAAAGATCGGTTCATAATTTATGAAGTATCGATCTGAACTTCAAATCTCAAATAATGACAATGTCACTGTCAAATATTCAAAACGCAAGTAGATAATTGTCACGATTTGAGTGGTTCAAGGCTAACTTGATTGTTATACTATGCATATAAAGCACAGTGTGCGTTTTCATTCTTGAGCGTGAGAATGGATTCACTTATAGAGTGAACGGTACGTAAAACAATGTTTACTAATATAGGAGTAGAAAAAAATATATTACATCGTTTATGTAATGCAACAAACTTAGGAAACAACAATTTTTTGAAGTATCCAATCAACAAAACAATAAAGCCGTGATGGTTGCTATGGAACTCAGTCAACCTGAAACATTGCAAAATTTCGACGCGCGGCGTGTGCAAAGTATCCCTTTCGGAGCGAGTTTTCCGTGCTCATTTTCTGAGGCAGTCGTATAGAATGGCTTCTTCAGTGCATTGTTGGGATGCGTAAGCATAGCGATGTTATAGAAACATAAACATTATCAACGAAGAGTCATTTGATTGAAGTTATTCGGGAAATAATCTCGCCGTATACCACTCGACCTATACATTCGAATGGATTAAACTTTCCAAATATTTTTTGCATGATTATTCTTTTTGGCAAATAGAATTCAAAAATAACATGAATTCTGGTTATTTCATCCAGTTTATATGTGATTCGAGAAATATTCTCATGAAATATCATTCGTGCTAAAGGATTTTATAGCATTTTTTTAATTTTTCCTCGAACAATTTGCCTCTAGAAAATTTAACTCGTGCACTTTGCGGTCTTATCATCTGATTGAGTAAAATTTCCAGGCAAAATGCTTTTCGAAAATTTGAAAAATTTTTGAGGATAAAACCACTATCACTTATGTATTTCGAAAAACTGGTGCTTGAAAATCACCGAATTCTCAACTTTGAAGTGATATTACTCGCCGCGTTTTCTTTCCCGATTCGTATACGTAAGTAGAACCAAACAGATATTCTCAGGAAGCATTAGTGGGGTTAATGGACATTCATCAAATTATTTTAGATTTTGCTCTAACATTATTTTTCTTGTCTTTGTCTCTGCCGGTGACATATGTCCATAGCTCTGCTTGCTCCATAGTCTCTGTAGCAAACTCCTAGTCTAAGACTTTTCACAGCCTTTCACTCCTTCAGTGGATAAAAACGAACTACTCGAATATATTCTGTTTACACACGATCGCGTAATACACCAGGGTTGTGAAACTGAACTATTTACTGCGTATTTTCCGTTCAGGCAATAACTGGACCCATAACCAGTTGGAAAATGGAAATCCGTATTCGTGAAAGTTTTCATTTGACAATTACAAAACAACTTTTTTGTCAATCAATAATGATGTTACTACATACTCATGAAAACATATGATTTGCTGCGATGTACATTGAAATTCCAAGAGATTTTCAGTAAGTTATTTGAGCCGCTTTCAGCTGAATTCATTCAAAGTATGGAACGAGGTGAACGAGATGTTCGATAATGTTGTCCATGGCGATTCCAACATCGAACTTGCAACTGAATCGATTTGTCGACGTTACAAAGCGATTAATTTGAAAGCGTCGGCTTTTACTGGGACACGAGAAAATTGAGCGCTGTAATAGATTGTGTCGTTATATTAACACTGTGTCAGCAAGGATGTTATTCGAAGAGGACGTTGAAAGGTGTCAAATGGAAAACTCTCCGGAGTTATGACCCTGGATTAATGAAATAAAAAATGTAATGCCGTGACATAAAATGATTTTTCGTCGACCTCCCCATTAAATGTCACTTTTTTAGACCGAAATAAGCCGCGAATTTTAATTCCATGAAAATGTCGACAATCATATTATTTACGGTGATATGGTCGAGGATGCCAATCAAGGTGCCTCTTTATTCAACTTTTTTCATCAAAACCCCTATGGGTTTGGTAAATAATATACCTGAACTTGACAATTATGAGCGAACCAACGATTTCAATGCGAATAGTATGTTTTTAGAACCTTCCACTGAAAACGAGCTATTACTATTACTGAGACGAAGATTAAAAAATGAAAACTGTGCAGGGTTTCATGATATTCCGGGATATATATTGAACCCCTGACATATCTGATCAACTTATTTTTCGTAACAGGCAAGTTTCCTGATAATATTGAAATTGAAAAAGTTGTTCCTATTTTCAAGAAAAAGATTCCAGATCACAGGAGAATTATAGGCCGGTAACAGTTTTGTCCGCTTTCTCAATTTTTTTTTATATGCTTTCCTTGACAGACTATCATCTTTTCCTAAGACACATGAGATTTTGTCAAATGAACAACATGGATTTCGAAACCGTAAATCAACTTCAACTGAACATATTGTTGCAGGCGATGGCCCAGCAGCAATATCATGCGATCTGAGTCGTGCATTCGACTGCGTCAATCATAGGAAATTGTTAACTTTGATAGAAATGTAGAGGACAACCACTAAGATGGATCGAATCTTTTCTTGAAGAAAGGAAGCAATATGTATCGGTGAAAACATACACTAACAATAGGACATCAAGCGGAACTTTGAATTGTCTTGAGGTTGATATGGAAGTTCCTCAGGGCTCTATTTTGAGACTGGTTCTCTTCATTTTATACAACAATTAAATTGAAATTGTTGTAACAAATGCTTATTACTCTGCCTATGCAGATGATTTATCAATAATTTTGTCTGCCTCTGACACTGAATCACTGAGAGTCAAATGCACTGATTTGATGAAAAAAATATCCGTTTTCTCCAAAGATCAAGACCTATTCTTCAATACGGGGTTCTGAGATTTCATAATCGTAAAAATAATATTGAAAACCTGGATTTTATAGTCAACCAAACATTATTAATTGATATACAACAAAGCTTCAGATTTCTTGGAGTACTTTTAAACGAGCATCTGGGTTGGAAAACACACTGTCACAAGCTGGCTTCCAAACTAAACTCTTTGAATTTTCTATTCCTCAGTCTCAGGAAACTCCTCAACCAAGAGCAGTTACTAGCATTCTATTATGCCCCAATAGATTCGAGACCAGGATATGGGGTATTCTTTTGGGGTAGTTCCGCATTGGACGTTTTCGTTAGCCAAAAACGATTATTGCGTATTATTGCTCAAATGTCACCGACAGATACATGTAGGCCTCTCTTCAAACTTTATAATATTTTGCCTCTCCACTGTATGTTGATTTTTGAAATGTCCGTGTATGTTTTCAAACATGAGTCATTGTTTCGAACAAGAATTGATATTCATTCTCATAATACGGCAAATTATGCCCCCATTTAATTAGTTCCCAGGATATTCAATAGCTTGCCTGAAGATATTAAAAATCAAATAAATATCTCACTATTTAAAAAAGATTTTGAATTATTTTTAATGGAAAGCTGTTTTCAGTCACTGTCGGAATTTTTAATGTAACTTTAACTAACTATAAGACCACTGAATCTTTAATTTGTAAGTTTTTCTATTTCACTGTGTTTCCCTGTATTTTACTTCTAGGTTTAGTTATTGACAATTCCCATACAATGTCATTATCAAAAAAAAAAAATAAAGATTTAATTATTTAATTATTATTATTTTTATAATATCTATTTTTTTATATCGTCCATTACACGAACAGATTCATCGGTTGATTGGAGTTTATCATCTCTGAGTCTTCGGTGAGAAATCATGCAGCTTGAGTTGTCCTAGACATCACAAGAATAAAATTGAATAAAGGTGGATTTAACGGGAATTAGGACCAGGGAGTAAAAATAATTTTTTATCGCTGACGCTTCGGAATTAATTTACTCCTTTTCCAAAGCTGAAGTGATAATATTCACGTATAAATTGAAACAAAGAACATATCTATGACCCACCATCAGAACTAAGTTTTTCCTGCTCATGGATTCAACTAAAAAACTGTTGAGTAGTCGATTGGCCACAAATTACACATTAAAAACTTTACAATCGTATATAAACAAATACAGATACATTAAAATGAAACACACAACCAGGCCAATATGCAACTGATCATTCTACCTGAAATATTCCAGCGCTACATAGATAAAGAAACGAAAAAAACAAAACAAAAGAAATGTTTTGTGTATAATTATTCAGAAATCTGTTTTTCTTCTGGGTGGGTGGGGTGGGGTGTTATTTTTTGTCAGGTTTTGTGTATAATTTTTTTGGTTTACGCAATCATCATGGAATTGATTTGAATCATTTCTCCCAACAATCTCTTTGAATAAGTCATCTCTTTTTCCAAAATTTTAACTGAATCGAAATCAAAATTGCACGGCGATTCAAAATGTTGTGCAGCAAGTGATGTTTTTTCTTCTTTATTTCAATTATTTTCATAGCAGTCATATTTGTGTTGATATATTCTGGTTTTTAGGTATTGTTTAGTTTGCCTTATATAACATTTCCCACATTCACAGGGAATACTACACATTACACATGAATCTGATTTAGCTGGTATCTCATCTTTTAACTGCGTGAATAATTTTCCTGTAGTTTTCAAACTTTAAAAAACAATCTTGTGAGAATCAGTTAATAAACATTTTTTAATTTTATATGAGAGTCCATCTAGATTTGGAAATTTAAAATAGTAACACATTTCTTTCGGAAATATATCCTGCCTATCTATTCTTTGACGTTTATTAATGATACTATTAATTAATTTCGTGGGGCAATTGTTGTTTTTTAACAAGTTCTTCGCTTAACTCCTTGGGACCATGGATCATTCATCAAAGAATAAAATTCAAAACGAACTAGTAAAGTGTCCCAGTTAGCCAAAGCAGAAACTAGTGTCCAATTTATAAAAATAACGTAATATTCCAAATTGACCCTGAAAATTACAAAAATATTGTTAGTAACTTCGTCATCCACTTCAATTTATGTTTTCTTTATATTGTATTATTGCTAATCGTGGCGTGAAAACTCTGCCCTTAAAAAATATTTTGAAAAGATCACTACATACCGGGTGTTAACGAATCTATCAGACAAGTCATAACTTCTAGAATATTAGATGTAGATGAGATTTGGTATAGGTAAATGGTATGTAAAGAGGAGAGTTTTCGCATTTTTTTCACCTTCCGGTCACTTCCGGTTTCACCAGAAAAGGCTCCGGTTTTCAATTTTTAAATGAAACACCCGGAATATTGTAACATTTTTAGATTTCTGAGACAATTCTGTATCAGAATGTGACATTTTGAAAAGATTTTACGCGTACTTCGGTTTTTTAGAGTCACTTTCAATATTGCATCTAGGTGGCCATGATCGGACGTAAACTAATCTGAGGAACTCAGGTGTTGTCAGGAAATTACAATCGCAAAGTTTTAGTGGCTGGTATGATAGATAGGAATAAGACAACTTGGCAAAACTACATTTTCGTGTCTAACTATTATTTCTCAAATTCCGACTATTTTTTAACAGGCACTTTCCAAAAAAAGGATTTCTTGACGAATCTAACGATACTAATTTATTTGCGATTGGATTGAAAATAAGAACATAAATGAAATATTACTAAGGAAAGTACTGGATATTAATTTATTTACTTTTGTCAAATGTGACATGGATAGCCATGATGCATAATATTTTCATAATTTTTTTCTTCTTTGGAAAACAAAACACTCACCTAGCTAATGACAGTGACATAAGCTTTATGAGCAGAGAGTAAACGTTCCTCAATTTCCGTTGAATTTCAGTTTAATTTTTCTTCAAAATAATGTATTCTCAAAGTGAAAAAGTGGATAAGTTATTAATATTTGGAGAATGTCGTAGAAATTCAAGGAATGCTGCGGAGTTGTATGCTCAGAGATATCCCAATCGGCTACATCCAGCCCATCAGTATTTTCCGTATGTTGAGAAACGTTTTAGGCGAGAAGGAAATCGAGACGCGAAACAGGTTTATCATAAATGAAGAAACTTAGAATAATGTCTTTGCCATGGTTGAGGTTGATAACACGGTTTCTTCAAGACAAATTAGTCGAGAAATGCAGATAAGTCACGAATCGGCAAAAAAAATACTGAAAAAGCACGAATATCGGGCATTTAAATACCAGTTACATCAACATTTGTATGCTGACGATGGCGATTGATGGGTAGAGTTTTGTGATTGGCTGCTTAAAAATCATAGAGTTAACTCACTTTATATTATTTTTCGATGAATCACGATTTACAAATAATCTATGTTCAATATGAAAATTACTCGGTACTGGGCCCAACAAAATCAACATGCAATGAGAGAGGACAATTTTCAAGGGAGGTTTGGCGTCCATGTCTGGGCTGGTACTGTTGGAAACAGAATAATTGGGCCAGTATTGTTTCAAGGTCAGTTAACAGGGGTTAGGTACCTGGGTTTTCTTCAAAATGAAATCGCGGATCACCTTAATAATCTACCTTCAGCAGTTAACTTCCAACAAGTTGGAGCATCCCGTCATAATACCAGAAAAGTTCTTAGTTACTCAATAGAGCATTTTAATAATCAAGTAATTGCAAACAATGGTCCAGTACGGTGGTCTGCCCGCTCACCGGATCTCACTGTGCTCGATTTCTCTATTTGGTGATATGTTAGAGAAAATGTTCACCTATGCAACAGCTCCAGCCACTCTTGAAATCTTAGAAGGAAGAATTCTACGGGCATTTAGAAGTATAACGCCCCAAATGTGTTGAGAGAAAATTGAACGAGCTGAAATGTGTCTTGAACAATGACGAATGCACTTTGAAAATTCACTACAGTGAAAGTAAAGAAATTATCATCCATGGCACACTTGACAAAAGTAAATAAATTATTTTCCAGTATTTTCCTTAGTGATATTTAATTTATGTTCTTATTTTTAATCCAATCGCAAATAAATTCGTATCGTTAGATTCGTCAAAAAATCCTTTTTTCTACAACCCTTTACGAAAAGATTTTGTGATAGAATACATTCAGCAAAAACGTGATTTCCGTCGAAAGTGAGAGAAATTCTCAGTCTCTTTCGTTTCTAGTGTCGAAAGTTAAATTTATATTTTCAATCATTTCTCGCCCTCGTATATAATGTTTTGATGACTTCAAATTATTAATAAACAAAGACAGGAATCATTTCTATAATTAGAATGCATTTTTTCCACTTCTGTTTAATTCAAAAGCAAAATAGAATCGTTAAAATACGGTGAGATTTGAAAACAATTTATATCTAGTTGCCTGGTTTCATTAGTTTGACGTTCCTCGTTAATTGTTTAGACTTGTCGGTTTGCACTGAAAGAACGTTAGTTTTTTAAGTTATCATGATTTTGATTCGGAAAGTGCTTCAGATTTTCCAAATACACGACCAGAAATAGCAAATCAAGCTAAGGAAACCTCTTTGGATTTATTAGCAGTAAAATCTAAAAAGATATATGAAGAAATATATCCAAAATTCATAGATTGGAAAAGTCAAAAGTCCAAAAAAATTTAAAGTTAATTACTTTATTATTGCGACAAATTCTTAATGATATTAATATTAACGTTTGTAGGTAGCCTTAGTTTTTGGAATTTCGTGGGCTTGTCGTTGCCATGAATTAAAAGATTTGACAGTAAATGATATAAAAGATACCAGCAGTACTCTTAGTTACAATACGTAATTCAAAAATAAAAGTACCGCGTTCCTTCCACATTTCTAGGTTTTTCTACGAGATTTCTAAAATATATATGAACCTCCGTCCACTAGATATGAACAAAATAAATTCAAGATTCTTTATTAACTACCAGAACGGAAAGGGTACTAGACAGGTTGTGGGAATAAATAATTCAGTGAATTTCCTTTGCAAATAGCTCAATATTTAACTTCCTGATCCCCAAAAATATACGGGCATTGTATGCGTGGAACTTCCGCAACGCTATTAGTGGATGCAGGAGGTGATTTACTTCTGTTGAAATAATACACTCAGTATATATTTCATTGTATCATGGCACCTTTGCATATATATCCTGAACAGTTGATATAGTTGTTGATGTTTATAGTTTTAGTAATTATCAGTGTGACATATTTGAGAAACATTCATATTTTCCTATTATTATACCTTTACTGTTCAGTCCAGTATTTCTATTCATCATAACTCATCAGGTTATGGGCACAGAATTGCTCAACATATATAGTTTATCGAAAAATTGTAAAACTATTATTATGGCAAGTCAGTCAGTATATCGTGTCGAAAAATTAGAAGGGGCGAAGAATTATGGAACCTGGGAATATGCGATGAGAATGCTACTCATAAGTTGTGGAAAGCTATCGAACCCCCAGCAGGTGAGACAGTTGATACTGAAACTGATCAACAAGCTTCAGCCGCGATAGTTCTTAACATCCATTCGAATATCTACGTTCGCACGAAAACTGCAAACAACGCTAAAGAAGCATGGACCAAATCATACTGGATCGTCAGCTCTATTCAACTAAGCTGAGTGATTTCCACAGAATGGAGGACTACATCAACAAAATGCTAGAAATCCAAACCGAATTGAAAGGTGTTGGCAGAGAAGTCAGCGATGACTATATAGCGTTCAAATTGCTGGCAAATCTAACAGACGATTACGATTCATTAGTCATAGCTATGGAAAATAGTGCTAAAATATTGGTATTAGATTCCGTTATCGAAAATCTTTTACAAGAGGAAGCCAGGCGAAACGAGAATTTCATGGAGAATGACTCAGCTCTAGGAAGCAAATACAGTAACCATGCCAAGAAGTATTTCCAAGCTACTGAGCAAAATGAAAAACGGCATTCCAATAGGTGTTTCATATGTGGAAAACTAGGACATATAGCAAAAGTGTGCAGAAACAAAAGAAACCATTATAAAGAACAGTCATTTACAAAGCCATCAACATCCAAGCAGAAACCAAGACATGCATACGCAGCTGTTGAGAGTGAAGTGACAGAAGGAAGCGATGAAAACTGGTACTTAGATTCCGGTGCAACCCGCCATATGAGTTCACAAAGAGAATTATTCAAAAGTTTCAATTCTCCTGATCGAAAAATCAACGTAGAAACTGTTGACGGAAATCCAATTTTATCCGAAGGTATAGGTGATATCTCCTTGGCAGTGAATATTAATGGCAGCTCAGAAGAGATCCTCGTCAAAGAATCCTTATACATTCCTAATTTGAAGATGAACCTATTATCAGTGGGAAAAATTGCTGATAAAGGAAACGAACTATTTTTCAATGACATGAAGTGTACTATAAGTAGCAAAGATACCAAAGAAGTTTTAGGAACAGGCTCTAGAAGTAAAGATGGTTCATACACACTCGACGTCGTTAGAGAAAAAGTATGTATGACAAAAACATCAAGTGATTATGATTTATGGCACCAACGTCTAGATCATATCAGTAACAATGGACTTCAAAAACTTCAGAAAGGACTAGTTTTAGGATTACCCATAGAGAAACTAAAAATAAAGAGAGTTGTCAAACCTGCAGTAAAAGTTGGCACCACGTTTAGACAGTGGCGACATATCTCGCAACTGGCCGAACTAAGTACAGTTGGTAAAACCGATTGAGATAAGGCGGGTTTTTCAAATGTGTTACTTTTATATGATTGATATGGTATATATTTTATAAGTGATCGATTTGCCATTCTTGTATTCCATATGAATGGTTGTATCATATAAAATACTGGAATGGCAAATCGATCACTAATAAAATATATACAGTAATCGATTCGTAGAATCTGTTAGTTCGTTCGTGGTTAACATAAAGTTCCAAAGTAAATCTTTATTTCATGATATCAAGAACAAAATTAAACATCTTATAAAACAAGAATAATAAGTTGAACACTATAATAACACATTTTATTGTATCTAGGACAATGTACAACTACAGACAAAACAATAATAAAACTCCGAACAACAACAAAATTAAAAATATTCTTCAGTCGCTTATCATCAAATCAACCAAAATAAAAACAAATTACATTTACAACAAACCTTCAATAATTTTGTTGATTTATTAGCACAAAAGAGACCATGTACTTCGTACTTCCTCAAATGGTGATAGGAAATGAAAACTGATGGATGGAAATAAGTACCAGTTTGTGAGAAGCAGCTTATATTTTACCTTGTGAAAGAATATTTCGAGGAATTTCAGCGTCAACTCGAATAACATTCTATTTTCGACGTTGGGTTCATTATTCGAGTCCATGGTATAATTTCTATAATTAATTTTTCGATGACAATTAACAGTAGAATTATTCTGAAATTATTACGTGGTTTGTCATTTTCTGACAAATGTCGAAATTGGAAAATTATCATGTCGCCAGTCGTCTGTTGATTGCGGGCAGCGCCTCCATGCGCGACTGGCCGTACCAAAAACTTGGTGGTCAAGATCGCCAATGTTTCAAACAGTCTCTTTATTTTTAATTTGTCTATGGGATTACCCCAGAATGTTCCATCCAATGGAGAGATTTGTGAACGGTGCATTACTGGCAAACACAGTAGAGCTTCATTTCCTGACAAAAAAGGAAAAAGAGCAACTGAAATATTGGGACTTGTGCAATCTGATCTGGAATCAATTGGTAGAGCAAAATATTTTCTCACTTTTATAGATGACAAGTCAAGAAAAACTGCCGTCTACTTTTTACGTCAGAAAAATTAAGTTTTTAGTTGTTTCAAGAAGTTCAAAATGATGGTTGAAACTGGAACAGGGAGAAAACTAAAGAAACTAAGAACTGACAATGGGCGAGAATATTTAAACAAACCCATGTAGGAATTTCTGCAACAAAATGGTATCTTTCATCAACTGTCAGCGCCATATACCCCCGAACAAAATGGTGTAGCTGAAAGGGCTAATCGAACCATAGTCGAACGAGTAAGATGCATTCTTGAAGGAGCACACCTCGATAAAACATTTTGGGCAGAGGCCGTCAGTACCATAGTTTACCTCAAGAATCGTTCCCCAACGATTGCCTCACTCAACTCCACCCCCGAAAAAGTTTGGAGCGGAGAAAAACCCGATGTGAGCTACCTACTAGTTTTTGGTTGCAAAGCATTTGTGCAAATCCCAGATGTAAAAAGGAGAAGATTAGATTCAAAATCAGAGGAGTGCATTTTTCTTGGATATGAGGAAAATAGGTAAATATCTAGTTACATCACACATGCACTTCGAATATGGGGAAAACACTTTTCTTACGTGTTTTTGCCTCCTGAACACGAATCCGGAAGAAAAATGCGGCGGTCTCATACCGTTTCAGAGTTAGCTTTTCGAAATATTTCAAGCACCGTTCAGCACAAACTCACTCAAATGCCCTTCCTTTTTAGCATAAACAATACACCTAAATCCATTTTGAACTTTGCACAAATATCGTCGTTTTTATCGAAAATCCTCCTCCTTACACAGTTGCAAATGAACAATTCTAATTCCTTTGACAGATGACATTTATTAACTTTTTAATTTTCATGTTGGTAATAAATGAATCGACTGTGTAAGAAGGAGGATCTTTTCGATAAAAACGAGGATATTTGTGCAAAGTTGCGAAAATTATGATTTAGGATGTATTGTTTATGCTGGTTAAAAGAAGGAGGCATTTTGAGTGAGTTTTGTGGGAGAAAACGGTGCTTGAAATTTATTTCGGAAAAAGCGATGTAACTCTGAAACGGTATGAGACCGCCACATTTTTCTCCGGATTCGTGTTCAGGAGGCAAAAACACGTAAGAAAAGTGTTTTCCCCATATTTGGAGTGCATGTGTGATGTAACTAGATATTTACCGGAAAATACGAAAGCGTATAGATTGTTTGACCAAAAACGGAAGAAAATTGTTATTTCTAGAAATGTTATTTTCTTAGAAAATCAGATTCCATCGTGTTCATATCCAAAGCCAATAGAAAATGAAATTATAATAGCTCACTAAAAGGATAAAGAAAATACAGGTGAAGACAAGGAGGAGGTAGAAATAGATCCAACAGAACAAAGCAAAGCAGACAAATGGAAGCAGAATAAACACACATTGATTGCATTGTTGAAGAAGAAAAAAGAAATCGTAAGCCACCAACCTACCTGCAAGATTACTTTTGTGTAGCCAGTTCATCAGATGAGTCCAATTATTCAGAACCCATGACATTGACAAAAGCTCTAGAAAGTGACAATTCTGAAAACTGGAAACAAGCTATAGTCCAGGAGCTGAGGTCACATGAAGTCAATAATACTTGGGATGTTGTAGAAAATGTACCTGATGGACGAAGAGCGATAAAAAGCAAATGGGTCTTCAAACTCAAGAAGGGAGCTGATGGAAAAATAGAAAAGTTCAAGGCAAGACCTGTAGCCAAAGGTTTTTATCAACAGAAAGGAATAGATTTCGATGAAACATTTTCACCAGTGATTCGACAATCTACCCTGAAAGCCCTCATTGCATTGGCAGCTGAACTAGATTTAGAAATGGAATTAATTGACGTCGTGACAGCCTACTTAAATTCTGAATTATCAGAAGAAATATACATGGAATTGCCGAAAACAGATCCTACGGAGGACTGCAAAGTTATGTGCAGATTGAATAAAGCAATATATGGGTTAAAGCAATCAGGTCGAGTATGGAACAAAAAATTACACACCGAACTTATGAAAAATAATTTAACTCAATCGAAGGTAGATCCTTGCCTCTATTATCGGATGGAAAATGGAAAAATTTTCATCATCACAATTTATGTAGACGACATTTTGATATTCGGTAATATCAAAAGGAAAATTGAAGAGTTCAAAGAGAACTTGAAGAGAGTATTTGAAATAAAAGACTTAAGACCAGCGCACGAATAGAGAGAGATAGAAGAAAAGGAATTATCACTTTGGATCAAGAAAACTACATAAATTCAATTTTGAAGGAGTTCAATATGAACAACTGTCATCCAGTTTCGATACCAATGAGAAAACCAAAATTAACTCGTGAAATGGGACCTAGTAGTGAAGAAGAAATAAATGAAATGAAAAGCATTCCCTACAGAGAAGCAGTGTGAAAACTGATATATCTTTCACAATGGACCAGGCCTGACATTAGCTATCCAGTGAGTGTGATTAGTAAATTCAACAATGACCCAGGGAAACCCCATTGGACAGCTGTGAAGAGAGTTCTGAGATACCTTCGAGGTACTAAAGGAAAGAAGTTAATCTATGAGAGAAGTAGCCAGGAAGAAATAACAGAATACTGTGATTCAGACTGGGGAGGAGATACAGACGATAGAAAATCCTATGCTGGATATGTCTTCCAACTTGGCAAATCCTTGATCTCATGGAATAGCAAGAAACAACCGACAGTCGCATTATCAACCACAGAAGCTGAATACATGGCACTGAGCCACGCAACAAAAGAAGCGTTGTGGTTGCATCAGTTATTTCAAGAAATAGGATTGGGAAATATCATATATCAACCTATTGATATTTTCTGCGACAACAAAGGGGCCACTGAACTGTCCAAAAATAATGTGTTTCACGCAAGAAGCAAACACATAGATAGTCGCCACCACTTTGTTCGAGATGCTGTTGAGAATGGGAACATTTGCGTTAAGCCTATTGAAACAGAGAATATACCAGCAGATATTCTGACGAAAATTACGTCCCAAGCAAAGTTTGAATGGAACTCATCAACTTCAGTTTAAAAAGCATGGAGGCTGGAAATCTGATAATGTTGCGGAGGGATGTAATGATCAATCAGTTAGCAGCAAAAATCGAATACAAACCCAAATTTTACAATCCATACAAAATACAACGCTATCCGATTACGGCGCATCTTCATCTGGAGTGACATCAGTTGACAACATAACAGATGTGGCATCGTCTACCTCAATGCATAAAAATATTGATTGTAATAGGTACTCCTATAATTTTGAATAATTGCTCGAATGTTACAATTAACCAATATTTAAATCATAAGTAATGTTTCAAGTTATTTTTAATTTAAAATAAATTATTTGTTCATCGTTCTTTTTTAGCATATTATCATGATATCAATTTGGCATATTAATATGATATAAACAACTGGCTTCAAAAAATTTTACTTTCGTCACTCGTAAAACATTATACTATTTTTGGAAAGGGCTTGTAAAAAAATGGTCGCCATTTGAAAAATGATAGTTTACACGAAACTTTTATTTTGCCAACTTGTCTTATTCCTATCTATCATACTAGTCACTAAAACTATGCGATTGTAATTTTCTGACATCACCTGAGGTCCTCAGATTAGTTTACATCCAATCATGGCCACCTAGATGCAATATTAAAAGTGTCTCTAAAAAAATTAAGTAGGCTTAAAACTTTTTAAAATATACAGGGTGCTCCATTCAAAAATTCAATACCGGAGCCATTTCCGGTGAAACCGGAAAGTGAATAATATGCGAAAACTATCCTCTTCACATACCATTTACCTATACCAAATCTTATTTTGATACACGTAATATTCTAGAAGTTATGACTTGTCTATAGATTCGTTGATACCAGTATATACCTAACAATTAGCTGAAATAGATTTGTTGAGAAATATAACATTATTTGAGTCTTAGTACTTGTCGAAGCTCTATACGTGTGGCTCGTGTACGATGCAACTATGAAATATATCTAACATTAATTTGGTTAGATTTATTGCACAACTACGTGTATATTTGGCTTATTGCCTCTGGTACCTGAGTAACTATTATGATGTTGGGAAGGGAAAATTTCAATTGAATATTGAAAAGAAAGATTTTTTCCGAGAATGGAACAATCTATGATAGAAATGTAGTGATTTTTCTGTCATATCTGAAAAAATATTTCTTCGCAGCTAAAGCACACTCTGAACGTTGAACTACATCTGAAGTTACCTTGAAATACTAAACATGGTGACTAAAGTTTATCTTTGAGTTGCAGATAATTCCACATCCAATACTTGGTTCAAACGAATTAATTTATCATTATACAGAGTGTAAATATTAACTTGTTGCACTTCCGAGAATGACGGATGTACAGAGTGATTCAAAAGTACTTTGACAAACTTCAGGAGGTGATTCCAATATTCTGATATGAATTGTCCAAACAAATATATGTCCGGAAACGCTTCGTTTCCAAGATACAGGTGTTGAAATTTTATTTTTATTTTCGTTTTTTTTAAATAATTTTCGAAATACTGACCTTATATAAACGAAAATTGGTATTGAGAGGTTTTTTGAGGTGTCGAATTTGAAACTGATGTTATTATTGCTCTTACTCGTAGGAGGCGCCACCTACACGTCTTTTTCTTTTTTGAAGATTCACAACTTTTATGAGCATACCTCTAGCACATTTTTCAGTGAAAAATAATTTCCTATCATATCTACGTAAAAAAGCTATTCGTGTTACAAGTCGCTATAAGCAACCGTTTCCTAGATATTTGGATTAAAATTTCAAGTCGATTATTTGATAATCGATGCGTGTTGAAGTTATTACCATGTTTTTGCATTTTTCACAAGAATGCTTAGGAAATGAATTTGACGTTCAAGTGAGTAGTTTTGGTAATTACATATTATGGGACAGTTAAACGTTTTGTTGAAGTTTCTGTAAGTTTTGAAACACTTATTTTGAAAAAATGGATTATTTAAACAATAATGCTCATTCAGCTGATTTGCATTTCGTTTATGGCCTTGCGGATGGCAATGCGCGCGAAGCAAGACGTATTTACCAGGAGCGATTTCCTCATCGAGTACTGCCTTCAGCTCCAATATTTACCAGTCTCCACCGTCGTTTGACAGAAACAGAAAGCTTCAAGAGGGCAGCTGATATTATTGGAAGACCACGAGCAGTTCCGAACCCCAGAATTGGAAGAACCTGTTTTGAACGCTCTCGAGGAGAATCCAGAAACAAGTTCAAGAATAATTGCTGAAGCTCTCAATTCTACTCAGTCCACAGTTTGAAGAATTATCCACCATCAACAATTTTATCCATACCATATTCAAAGGGTACGAGCTCTTTTGCCAGGAGACTTTCCTCAACGCATTACTATGTGTGAGTGGTTTTTGAGAAACTTGGCTGGAAATCCTCAATTTTTAAGATATGTACTCTTCACGGACGAGGCAAACTTCTCCCGAAATGCTATCACAAACTTTCATAACTACCATATTTGGAAAATCCGCACGCAGTTAGTGAAAGACATTATCAATATCAATTTCCTGTAAATGTATGCGAAGGAATAATTAATAATTCCGTTTCGACTGAATGGCGCGACTCACAGAGACTCTTTAGAAAATGAATTGCCGGGACTTCTTCAGAATGTACCATTAGAAATTCGTATCCGCATGTTGTTTATGCATGATAGGGCTCTGGCCCATTCAAGCGTTGTAGCCAGGGAATTCCTTAACATCTACCCAAATCGATGGATCGGTAGGGTGTAGAAGAACCTAACCAGATCTAAACCCGCTAGATTTTTATTTTTGGGGACATTTGAAGTCATTAGATCATAAAACTCCAGTAGCGAACGAGGAAGATCTAAGAAGCCGAAGAGTAGACGCCTGTGAAACAATAAGAAACACACCAATAATTTTTGAGCGGGTACGAGATTCAATGACCAGAAGACTGAATGCCTGGTTCTTCGCTAAAGGTGAACACTTTGAACAATGTACTTGAATACAATTCAGTTTCCTTTATTTTATTTTATTCTACATATTCAAAATTTCTTGAAATAAAATGTTGATATTTCTTGCAAATTTAATTAAAACAAATACAGATTTTGCACCGTTGATACAAAAATAACTATTTCAAACGAGTAAAAATAAATAGAATAGATGCGCCCCCTACAAAAAAACAAAAGTACTTACTTAAACGTCAAACTCATTTCCTAAGCATTCTTGTGAAAAATGCAAAATAATAGTAATAACTTGAAATTTTCAAGTGCGAATATCTAGAAAACGGTTGCTCATAGCGACTCGAAACGGTGGTAGTTCTTTCACGTATATATGATAGAGGAATTGATTTTTCTACTGACGAATGTGCTAGAAGTACGCTCAAAAAAGTTATGAATCTTCAAAAAAGAAAAAGACGTGTAGGTGGCGCCCCCTACGAGTAAGAGCAATAATAACATCAGGTTCAAATTCGATACCTCAAAAAACCCTCAATACCAATTTTCGTTTAATTAAGGTCAGTATTTCAAAAGTTATTTAAAAAAAAACGAACATAAAAATAAAACTTTAACACCCTGTATCTTGTAAACGAAGCGTTTCCGGACATATATTTATTTGGACAATTCATATTAGAATATTGTGAGGAATCACTTCCTGAAGTTTGTCGAAGTACTTTTGAATCACCCTGTATAATGCCATTTCATAACGAAGTACAGTGTTTGAAAATAAAAAAATATGTAGAGGGGTGTCGTTTGAGTGTTTTTCGGGAGAAAAATTGGCGCTCAGAAATTATTTTCACTCTGGAGGGCTTCGGAAGTATTTGAAAGCCTGTTATTTTGATAGTATTCAGGAGACGAGTATCATCAACAACTCTGAACATTGTGTAGTGAAACTACTGGATGACTAGCGAGATGTTTCAAGAATTTTTGGAATGATCTCGATAACTGACATACCTGAACGAAGTTATTAAGAAACGAATAATAAAAAATATTATAGCAGAAAAAAATACATTCACATTTTTTTTTCTACAGAGAATCTTCAATATCTCCGTCTAGGCGATAACAACATCCACACCATTCCGACTGACGCGTTGAAAAGACTGCACCGTCTACGCCATTTGGATTTGAGGTCGAACAACATCTCCTACATCGCTGAAGATGCTTTTTCTGGCTTTGGCGATTCTATAACATTTTTGAATCTGCAAAAAAACGAGTAAGTAATTGAATTTCATAGGTTCATTCTGAAAAACAAATATTAATTGCTGAAATATACCTTATTTCCTGTTTGAATTCTATATTTCTCAGAAATAAATCCTTCACGACATAAATTAAACATAATCGAGCTTATCAGAAAGAAACATTGCATTCAATGTCCATTTATATGGAGGTATGCATGGATTTCAGGTGAATATCATTCAACGTTCTGCGTGGTATTTGCCAGGAAAGTAGTTGTTTTTCACCTGAGATCTACCATTTTCTGGTTCAATTTATATTGAATCTTTTATGTGAAGAAAAGCGTTTAATTCGATTTTTTTTTCTATTTATTTCACTTCACATGGCGTTTATCTTTCACTATATGCTAGTCGGGCTTGCCACTCCTACTGAGAAGGAATCTTCTATTTAGAAACCTATCGAGGTGGGAGATTTACGGAGTGTTTCTTTCTGTCACTAGGTACCGCCAGTTGAAAGTTTTCTTTTCCGGCGTACCTATAGGTGTTATAGACTCGATGATGGTTTTGGTTATGTTGTGTCTCGCTTCAGCCAGAGCTCTTCGGACCTTTGGCTGGTTGACTACTCCGTACTGATGAGGGCCAAAAAAGCCCGAAACCGTTATACGGATTGTTAGGTGAACCCGACATAAATTAAAAATAATCGAGCTTATCAGAAAGAAACATTGGCATTCAATGTCCATTTATATGGAGGTATGCATGGATTTTCAGGTGATTATCATTCAACGTTCTGCGTGGTATTTGCCAGGAAAGTATTTGTTTTTCACCTGAGATCTACCATTTTCTGGTTCAATTTAAATTGAATCTTTTATGTGAAGAAAACCGTTTAATTCTATTTTTTTTCTATTTATTCCACTTCACATGGCGTTTATCTTTCACTATATGCTAGTCGGGCTTGCCACTTCTACTGAGAAGGAATCTTTTATTTAGAAACCTATCGAGGTGGGAGATTTTCGGAGTGTTTCTTTCTGTCACTAGGTACTGCCAGTTAAAAGTTTTCTTTTCCGGCGTACCTATAGGTGTTATAGACTCGATGATGGTTTTGGTTATGTTGTCTCGCTTCAGCCAGAGCTCTTCGGACCTTTGGCTGGTTGACTACTCCGTACTGATGAGGGCCAAAAAAGCCTGAAACCGGTATGCGGATTGTTAGGTGAACCCGACATAAATTAAAAATAATCGAGCTTATCAGAAAGAAACATTGGCATTCAATGTCCATTTATATGGAGGTATGCATGGATTTTCAGGTGAATATCATTCAACGTTCTGCGTGGTATTTGCCAGGAAAGTAGTTGTTTTTCACCTGAGATCTACCATTTTCTGGTTCAATTTATATTGAATCTTTCATGTGAAGAAAACCGTTTAATTCGTTTTTTTTTTCTATTTATTCCACTTCACATGGCGTTTATCTCTCACTATAAGTAATGAGGCATAAGGTATAGGGTATATTATAGTGTAGTGTGGATATTGAGGATTTTAAAATCTTATGTGATAGTAATATTGAGATCGAATATAGTATAACATGAATAATAATATCGTTTGTAAAAAATCGATGGGAAGATTTTGTCTCTGAATTTAAGGGAAATTAGTGGTTGTTCTGCCTAATTCAAGTACGTATCTCTCAATTATCTTTTGGAAGAGTATACATTTATTGTTGTTTTTATATTTTCAGGAATGGAATTGTAGAATTTGGGTGGGAGATAAGTATATGATCTTTGGTTGATCGTTTTAACCATAAATGAAATGATATGGTGTTGTTTTTGTCGGGTGTTGTATTGATGATTTGGGAAGTGATGTTGTTGCCTGTGTGAATGGTATCTGATGCAGGAGTTGTAGTTATATAATTGTCTAATATCAGGGATTTTTGATTCAGCATATAAGATATCTGTTGCGAATCTGAGGTTTTTAGCAAGTTTCAAAAACCTCCTTTGCATTACTTCCAAAGTATGAAGATGAGTTTTCGGGGCTGCGCCCCATATTAGTTTTCCGTATCGAAGGTGGCTTTCTACTAGAGAATTGTAGAGTATTGAAAGATAATTTTTAGGTATGAGGTCTTTTAATTTTCCGAACTTGTACAATATAGATCTCAACTTGTTTGAGATATATGCTAAATGCAAGTCCCATTTCATATGTGGATCTATAATTCTAAGTATTTTATTTCATTTTCGGGACGGATTATGAAAGTTTCTGAATCAGATGTGACGATTAGTTGGTTGTAGGTTGTAGCGGAAGAAAAGTTACAAAAAAAGTTTAAATACGTGGTTTTTTTCTGTGTTCACAGTCAGTAACTAGAAGTCCAGCCATTGTTTTATACGCGAGAAGATAGCTTCTGCAGTGTATTTCAATTCACCCCATGTATCTCCCGAATAAAATCTAGCCGTATTATCAGCAAACCCTATGATATTTTCATATTTTCCCAGTGAAAACAAGTCGTTTATATATATATATACATTTTAAATAAAGTGGGACCAAGCACAGTTCCTTGTGGCACTCCATATTCAATTACTTTTTCGGTACTAAGAGTATAATCTATAATCTATTGGTGGGGTAACTTTCAAAAAATTTCAGGTAGCTATTACGTATACTGACATCTTCCAGGGATTCCAAGAGAAGACGAATGCTTTTGGCAGATCTATTAATATGCACATGCACGGCTTGCTCTCATTGAGACATTCGTTAATTTTTGTTATCAGGGAAATAACAGCGTCTTGTGTAGATATTTTTTCTCTGAACCCGTATTGTTGTTTGGACAAAATTTTATACTTGTATGGGTAGTTAACAAGTCTCAGTTTAACTAGTTTCCGAAGTTTTTAAAGGAACGGTCTATAATTATTGATGTTAGTTAGGTCGCCTTCTTTCATATGGGTACAACAATCGATTTTGTAAGAGTTTATGGACAAATACTTTTTCATAAACAGTTGTAAGTATGTGAATTATGTAAGGACTGATCAATTTCAGGGTTTCGGATTTTATATTGTCGTTTCCCATAAAAGTAAGTATATTCAATTTGGATTCTTCTGATGGCGATAACATTAAAACGATTGAAAGTTCACTGTGAAATATGGGTGTTGTAGCTCGATATAACATTATAATTTTGGAAATAACTCGCCTCTAAAATTATGTACCTAAATAATTTTTTTATTAAATCTTGTTTACTTGAAACCAATACGTAATTAATTAGTTTGATGCAGTACTGACGACAAATGAATATTTATTGAATGTTTTGTTCATTTCAGGTGGAACGGGTCAACAAATTTAAATATCTTGGGGTTCATGTGGATAGGGGGTTACATTTTAAAGACGATAGCATTTGAAGTACATTATTTGTCTCGTTGTGCCCCATATTTGTCAAGGTGGACAAAAATGACACCAATGAGAGATATGTTGAAGCAACTAGAATGGTTACCAATCAATTCCTTTCTCCTCTACCAAACATTAACCCTATTTTTCAAAATAAGACATAAAATTTCGACAACATATTTGCAAGAAAAAGATATGTACAATGACCAAATCACGGATACAATACAAGATTCAGAACTGACTTCCATATTCAAAAAGTCACATCAACACATACCAAAAATTCTGTTTTTTTCAAGGGACTTGATAGCTATAATAATCTGCCAGAAGAGATCAAACATTTAACATCTTTAACATCCTTCAAAACAAAGTGAAAATCATATTTTCTTAATCAATAAAAACCCAGTAGCCACTTCCTCATTTTGTTTGTTTCGAGTTATTATTTAGTTAGGACAGTTATACAAATGTTTTAGTATGTTTGAAGTATTTTGTGTATTCATTGAATATTTTTTTGAATTTGTATGGGAGTATAGATGAAGTAGTTGTGTATATTGTATGTGTATATGTGTTCTATATATATTTTTATTTTTTAAACTTTTTCTATATCAACCTAAAAGCATGCTATATACCGTTTTCATTGTAACCATTGCAATGACTTGAAAATGAAAATGTAAATTAGTAAATGGACTAAATAAATGATTTATATATTTCTCAAATAATGGCGACCCTGCATATTCCTGTAAATATGGCGGTTTCTGGAAATATAACTTTAAAGTGACTGGATCTTTATTTCGTGATTTCAAAAATAAACCATATGTTACCCCTATCTTATACTGTTTTTGAGTTATCAAACGTCGAATAACTTAGACTAGTTGTTACTGTAAATACCTATCCTATAATTCCTATAATGCTTGTTTAGTGACATTTCTTGAATGGAATGATCAAAATGGTTTACAGTGAGGAAGAAAAAATTCAAATATTCATACAAAAATAGGTAACAAAGATTTATTCAGGAAATTTGAATGAGATAACTCATAAAAGATGTTCAATGTATCCACCATTATTGTCAATGCATAATTGATAACGTCTTATATTTAAAGTGTATTGGAAATTGATTCATTATTAACATTCAGATTCTCTATTTCAAGTCGAATCGTGTCTTTAATGAGTTGAATATTATTATTATTATTGAGAATGTCTTTTGAAAATCCCCAGAAAAATGAATACATAGGGGTCAAGTTCGGACTGTTAGGTGTCCATTCAATACTTCCATTATCTCCTATCAATATTGGGAGTACATTATTCAAATGTTCTTGAACGTGGAGGACACTATGTAAAAGACTATTGTCTACTTCTGGGATGAGGACATCTTGGTAGATAACTCCTGTTAATATATAATCATAAAATATAGGGCCAACAATTTTATTTCTGAAAATTCCGTACCAAACGCTAACAGTTTTTCTTCCTGTTTTCTTTATTTGTTTTACCAATCTTTTCCTGTTGTCCTTTTTTCCAACGACCGTCGATTTTTCCTATTGAAAACTCCTGCCGTAGAAAAGGATGACTCATCAGTCCATAATATTTTAGTTAAATAATTGGGATCTTCATTCAAATTTTGTATCTGTTGGCAAAATTCCAGCCTTTTTCTCTCATGAGTCTCTGTTAAAACATGCACGGGTGAAATTTTATATAGTTTTTAGTTATTTTTTTTTTTTTCGAAAAACGTTGGGTTTTGGAAAAACTTTTACCTAATTTAAATTTTTTTTTAACTATAATCAAAATTTTCAAAAAAATAATACAATGTTTTGAAAAAGTCTGTTTGCGAATTAATATGGATACGCTTACCTTCGAAATCAGGCATTAAATCTAGATGTTCTTCCTGGTTTTCTTGAACTACATGCTTTTTCCTACTGAAACTGAAGGTATGATTTACCTTTCGATAAATATTTTTTAAGTATCTTCTGACGGTGTTGGACGATTTGGATACAACACGCTGTATGCACTCTGCGGCACATTTATTTTTGTTGTTTTTCATATAACAAGTATATATTTGAATTGTTATTGATTATTCCATTAAAGAAATGTAACTAAACAAACATACATAGCTTACTTTAAAAATGTTAACTTTCATAAAATAGGTATATTCAGTAACAACTAGTCTAACTAAGTTATTGATGTATAATAACTCAAAAACGAAATGAGATAGGGTATATGGTATATTTTTGAAATCAAGAAAAAAGAGAATTCCAACAATTCAATAATATAAAGGGTATCCCATTAAAAAAATATGTATCCCCTGAAACCTGCACGCTACTGTATTTTTGATAGCATTTTATCAAAATTCAGTCCTAACCACAACACTTCTACATTCAACTTTTTTTTCTATATGCTATAATAGCGATGATAAGGGGTGGGTAATTGAACGTGTGTTTGTAAACAAATTGATATTTCAACTCATGGATAACTAGTAGAATCAAAACATCAGCTGAACTTGAGATCTCCACATACTATTCGCATGTAAACAAATGAGCCATCCTTTCTCCGCTATTACCTCAAATATAGGAACATAGGTATATCGCAGCGTCATGAGACTATTACAGGGATAGATAAGAGGGATGTTGGAATATAATTGATGAATTGAGGGACAAAACTAAAACAATTCAGCCTGTATCAATAGAGCCTGTAGAACTACATTTATACTTCTGCAATAATGCACACAAACTCAGACAAATCAAAAGAGAGTTGATTATAGTAAAACTTTTTAACAAAAAATCAAACCGACGAAATACGGAACTGAAAAGTGAAAAATAAAATAAACCTTCTTAGTCTCAGTAGCTAAGCTCCTAAACTAATGTAAGTAACTAATTTTGAGTCGGCGCCAAACAAACAATCAACGAACATCATTAAATTACTTCAAAAAAATTATCAGAATGTCACCGCGCAACTCGATGCCATAATTTCACGCCTTACCTAATTCATTTGATTTGTTTGTTTGGCGCCGACTCAAAATTAGTTACTTACATAGGTTCAGGAGCTTAGTTACTGAGACTAAGAAGGTTTATTTTATTTTTTACTTTTCAGTTCCTTATTTCGTCGGTTTAATTTTTAGTTGAAATTTTTTTTGGGAAGGCAATTCGCCTACGCATATCAAAAACACGTAGGATGCTGCGTACGGGGTCTCCGCACCATCATTTACCATCGTGAAATTTTGAGCAGCTGAATTTAAACGTGGCCGTGCCAACTTTGGAGACGATGAACGTTCGCGAAGTCCAATAAAAACTTTTTAACAAAAAATTAAACCGACGAAATACGGAACTGAAAAGTAAAAAATAAAATAAACCTTCTTGGTCTCAGTAACTGAGCTCCTAAACTAATGTAAGTAACTAATTCTGAGTCGGCGCCAAACAAACAAGCAAATGACTTAGGTAAGGCGTAAAATGATGGCATCGAGTTGCGCGGTGACATTCTGTTTTTTTTATGTAATTTAATGATGTTCGTTGATTGTTTGTTTGGCGCCGACTCAAAATTAGTTACTCACATTAGTTTAGGAGCTTAGTTACTGAGACTAAGAAGATTTATTTTATTTTTAACTTTTCAGTTCCGTATTTCGTCGGTTTAATTTTTTGTTGAAAAGTTTTTATTTTTCAATTTTTCATGGTTGAAATATACTAATTACTATCTACTTGTTTTTTGATTACTTCCAAAATACTTACTTACCCACCTCACTTCAACTATTACCAGTTAAATATTATAATAAATTATTTTTGTTGTTCTGGTTAGTTCATTTCATTACTTTGTATATCATTCCATCCTCTCATAGAATATAATGGTTATGGAACAGAAATAATGTCAGTAGCGATCTGTCATTGTCAACTACGTATGTGTGTGCCAATGTTCATAAGTGAAAAATCAATTATCCCCTATTTTTCCACCCGTAAGGGTATATGATTTCATTGAAATCTGGATATAAGGTATACCCTATCTATTAAAAAAGAATCATCCAAATCGAAGAACCCAGTACAAAGTTATGCCAAATCGGTTAACGGACCAGAATTAAGAGGGTGAGTGATCAATATCCTTCAATTTGCTACCCTTAGGGGTCGATTTCATCTTTTAAATTCGAATGGGACCACCTTAGAAGTACACCCTATCCATTGAAGAAAGAACTATCGGAATCGGACGCCTCAGTAAAAAGTTACGCGTGATCATACATAAAAAAAAATGATGGAAAAAAAAATATACGAGTCGACTAGAGAACCTCCTCCTTTTTGGTTTCGTCGGTTGAAAACAATAGTGCGACTTCAATTCCCTGGTGATAATCACAAAAAAAACAATAAAATCACATTTCCCTGTTATATTCCAGATGTACCATTGACTAATGAAAATATTTTTAACAAAACAACAACACGATTTTAAATTTTATTATCATATTAAAATCTCTGCAATAAGTTTTATTATGTTATGCAATTCAAGTAATCTCAAACCAACTAGGTTTATCTTCAGCTAAAACCGCGTATTTTGCTATAATAGGATCACCCAAACAGAAATGTTTTTGTACTCCAAAAAAGAGCTCTTAGATATATTTTCAAAAAAAAACAAGAGATTATTATCGGCCATTATTCATATATCAGAAAATCCTAACAGTAACATATATTTTGGATCAGTAACTAATACATAAAAATCTGCTTGAAACAAATGATTTTTACTATAATACTTCATCAGAATACCAAGACCAACAAATAATATGGTGAGAGACTCGATAATTTACCACGGCATCAAAATGTATAATCATCTTTCCATAATCATTAGGACAAAACATGTCTCAGTTGGTTCAGAAGAGATATAAAAAAATCCTGGTACAGCAATCATACTACGATCTGGACGATTACTTTGCCTGTAACATCTAGCTATTCCCAGTTCTCCAAACTCGGAAATTATTTCACAATTCTCAGAGATCTCACGAGACTGAATGTATAATATTTTTCATCAATGTTCAATATTATATAAAATAATGTAATATTGGTATATTATATACCACGGGACTAAAGTGACACGAAAAATCCCGCGAGGGAACAACCACTCAAGGGATTAGTCACTCTACTCGCACGGTATACAGTGCTAGTCAAAAGTCCCCTCCCCCCCTCGTATCTTTTGAACGGGTATACTTATAATAATGAAATTTGGAGGGTGGAAATAAACGGATGTAGGCTTCTCAACTGGTCATAACAGGTGACGCAATAGTCATAAATGACGTCACAAGGCCACTGTGACCAATAATTTTAAATGGGACCCTATGGCAAGTGACAGCTCGTTTGAAAGGTATTGACAATACCTATTCAGTCATACCAATTTTGTTTGGGTTTCGGCTGATTTTGATTGATAAATTGAAGAAATACGAAAATTATAGTTTCGCATTTAATTAATAAAGATTTTAAAGTACGCCTCTGGTTAATTGTCAAAAAGGTTGACCTTTTTGAATTCTCTACTTGTCAAAGTGTTTATACCTTGAAAATTTACCTAAGCTATTGTTTAACGAGACGTTTAAGTGTTTACATAGGCAAAATGGTACGTACTGTAGCCGACAAAGTAGCAGCTATCTTAATAATTGGTGAATGTAGAAACAATTTCCATGAAGCGGAACGACTGTTTAATGAGAGGTACCCCGATCGCCCTATATCGAGGGTTTATTTGAGGGAGCTTCTTCGGAAGTTTGAAGCATCAGGTAGTGTTCAAGATGCCAAACGATCTGGTCGACCAACAATTAGTGATGACAAAAAAATTGACATAATTGGAGAAATGGTAGTAAACCCTACTTCTTCCACAGCCCAAGTTGCGTCTATCTGTGAAGTCAGTCAAAGGACAGTACATAGGGTGTTGGCTAAAAACAAATTTCATCCATACAAATTAAAAATGGTGCACCAACTTTCAGATGATGACCCCGACCAAAGACTAGAATTCTGTGAAACTATGTCCAATAAAATGAACCAACAACCAGGCTACATACAGACAATTTGTTTTAGTGACGAAAGTACTTTCTTTCTCAATGGAAATGTTAACACTCAAAATGTGAGGTATTGGAGTGACACAAATCCTCACATCTTTCGTGAAAAACATACTCAATTTCCAGAAAAAGTAAATGTTTGGGCAGGTATTTTGGGAAACCACATAGTTGGGCCTCTTTTTCTCAATGCTAACTTAACCGGTGAATTGTATCTGGAGATGTTACAAAATGATATTGAGGCGTTAATTCTTGAAATTCTAGAAGATAATCCAGATGAATTCGACAACTTGGAAATAACGTTTCAACAAGATGGTGCTCCTGCACACTATTACGGTGCAGTAAGACGTTACCAAGATGAAGAATATCGTGGTAGATGGATTGGACGACGAGGTTCGATCGAATGGCCAGCTCGGTCACCGGACCTTACACCATTAGATTTTTTCTATGGGGTACTTGAAATCTAAGGTTTACGCTACAGCACCTGACAGTATTGCCATTCTGAAACAACGAATTGTTGAAGAATGTAGGGCAATTTCCGCTGACACACTGGGACGAGTACGACAAGAGTTTAGCAATAGGATGCATTACTGCCAGGAAGTAGATGGAGCACATTTTGAACACTTATTATAAGAACTGGTTCTTAAATCTTTATTAATTAAATGCGAAACTATAATTTTCGTATTTCTTCAATTTATCAATCAAAATCAGCCGAAACCCAAACAAAATTGGTATGACTGAATAGGTATTTTCAATACCTTTCAAACGAGCTGTCACTTGCCATAGGGTCCCATTTAAAATTATTGGTCACAGTGGCCTTGTGACGTCATTTATGACTATTGCGTCACCTGTTATGACCAGTTGAGAAGCCTACATCCGTTTATTTCCACCCTCCAAATTTCATTATTATAAGTATACCCGTTCAAAAGATACGAGGGGGGAGGGGACTTTTGACTAGCACTGTATATACTATTTTTCGCACTTTCGGAAGAACTATCATTGAAATTAGGTTTCACGTAAATATAAATAAGAAAACGACCTATCAATGTTATTTGACAAGTACCAATTTGATTTTTAATCAGCTTGCTTTGAATTGCGAAAGTCACTGAGCTTCGGTAACTACAAATAAGACAAGTCACCAATAAACAAGCTGTCAGTGTTATGAATGTCGTGATCACAATTCTCGAAATGGAAAATTTCGAATTATAAAAAGCAACAGAAGAGGCTCTAGAAGATATGTTATTAAAATCAAGGAAAATATATATATTTTATTTTATATGTATTGGTTACTATACTTGTCATATTGATATTATATGTTATCAATATATTTTCTTTTACCAAATCAGTTTCCTAGTTAATTACGTAATACATCAGGTTATGGGCCCACGACATCAGTAGTGATATTCCAGTGAAGCAGTTGATAAAAAGTGTTCGGAAATAATGTCGACCATCATGCAAGTAGAAAAGCTGTCTTAAGACAACTACGAAAATTGGAAATTGCAAATGGAAGCAATTTTAGTTAAAAACGACCATTGGGCTTATGTTATTGGTGAAACCGAAAAACCATTAGATATCAACCAACAAGACTCTTGGAAGAACATTGATCAAAAGGCACGTGCCGATATAATCTTGGCTATGCAACCTTCAGAAGTATGCCTCGTTGAATATCGCCAAACAACATCTGAAGTTTGGAATAAATTACAGGATATTCACCAGTCCAAAGGATCTGTAAGAAAAGCTACATTGCTGAAGAAGTTGCTTTTCACAAAAATGGGGGATATCGACAATATGGCAGATCACTTAACTTAATTTTCAAATACTAATGATAAGATAAAAAAAAATTGAAATCAATGTCGCTGAAGATCTTCTTGCGATCTTGATGTTATACAGCATTCCAAGTACATACGAGAATTTTCGTTGAGCAATCGAAGCCAGAGATGAACTTCCAAAACCAGAAGGTTTGAAAATCAAACTCCTAGATGAGTTCAATGAACGAAAAGAAAAAGAGAATGATGAAAATGTTGTTTTCACCTGATATAAGTCGAACTGGAAGAAAACATCACATAGGTATGAACCGAAGAATAAACCAAGTTACCAAGATACACCTTCTGAATTGGGAAACAGAAAATTCCGCTATGAATGTAACTATTGTCGAGAACCTGGCCATGAAGGTTCAGAATTCAGAACAAAAAATGAGAGTAGCAGACATTATGCATCGAATGCAGAAGAAGTCTTCATGGTTAATAATTCCTACAAAATAAATGAGCAAATCAGCGTGATGGCAGCCTACCCTGGGACACAACCATATAAATGGTGACTCGATATTGGCGCGACATCCCGTATGTGTAATATAAAATCAAAGTTTTCAAATCTCGTCTGTGTTGATGGAGAGAAAGTACTGTCGGCAGTTGATCAAACAGCAGAAATTGTTGGGAAGGTACTGTTGAAATAACCGTTGACAATGGGACATCTGGACTGAGACAAATAAGTTTGGAGAACACCCTATACGCACCTGATTTGAAAACCAATTTGATATCTATTTCGAAAGCAGCTGATAATGAGACGCAAACGTATTTTTCGAAAAACTTCGCAGATATGAGGAATTGAAAAATTAAACAGACGAAATACGGCACTGAAATGTAAAAAATAAAATAAACCTTCTTAGTCTCAATAACTGAGCTCCTAAACTGATGTAAGTAACCAATTTTGGCATCGAGTTGCGCGGTGACATTCTGATAATTTTTTGCAGTAATTTAATGATCTTGATTGTTTGTTTGGCGCCGACTCAAAATTAATTACTTACATAAGATTAGGAGCTTAGTTATTGAGACTAAGAAGCTTTATTTTATTTTTTACTTCTCAGTTCCGTATTTCGTCGGTTAAATTTTCTGTTGAAAAGTTTTAATTTTCCAATTTTTTGTCGCTGAAATCTACTAATTACTACCTACTTGTTTTTTCATTACTTCCAAAATACTTACCCACCTTACTTCAACTATTACCAGTTACATAATATGATTATCTAATTTCACTATTTGTTGTAATATACATTATTTTTGTTGTTCTGGTCAGTTTATTTCATTACTTTGTATATCATTCCATCCTCTCATAGAATATAATGATTGTGACGGATGTAGGAGAACAAAAATAATGACAATAGCGATCTGTCATTGTCAACTACATATGTGTGCCAATATTCACAAGTGAAAAATCAATTATCCCCTATTTTTCTACCCGTAAGGGTGGATGATTCCATTCGAAATCCCAATATGATCAACTTTGAGGTATACCCTATCTAAAAAAAATGAAATCATCCAAATCGAAGAACCCAGTATAAAGTTTTGCCTGATAGAATCGGTTAACGGGCCAGAATTCAGAAGGTGAGTGATAAATATCCTTCATTTTTAGGGGTTCCCTTAAATTCAAATAGTGCCAACGTCGAAGTACATTCTATCCATTGGGAAGAGAATTATCGGAATCGGATGTCTCAGTAAAAAGTTATGCGTGGTCATACATTAAAAAAAATATACGCGTCGACTAGAGAATCTCCTCCTTTTCGGTTTCGTCGGTTAAAGATGTTGTATTGAGAGCAAAAAGGAATGAACAACTTTATCACATTCAAGAATTCAAAACGGCAACAGAGTCAACAGCTGTAGTCGAAACTAAGAAAAGCGAACTTGAAAAGTGGCACCTGCGATATGGACATCTTAACGAGAATGATTTGAAATTGCTAATGTCTCAGAATTTGGTTGAGGGAATGAAATTCAATCCATCCGATAAACTTTCTTATTGTGAAACAGATTACAAAAGTTTTTCCAAAGTCATAAAATTCAAGAGCTGAATATTTACTGACCCTTGTGAATTCTGACGTTTGCGGCCCCATGAGAATAGAATCCTTTGGTGGAGTACGTTATTTTGCCACATTCATTGATGATCATTCCAGGGTGAGAATATTTTTTCTTGGAAACGAAGGAAGGAGTGAAGGAAGCTTATATAAAGGACAGAACCTATGCAGCAAGAAAAACTGGAAAGAATGTCAAGATTCTGAGACCAGATCACGGAATGGAATACATGGGAGCAGAATTTACAAGTTTCCTGGATAAAAATTGTATAGAAAGACAATTTTCAGTGATATGCCCCAGCAGAATGGTGTTACGGAGCGTATGAATCGCACATTGGTTGAAATGTCTTGCTGTATGCTTCAAAATTCCAACTCATCTCAATCTTTCTAGGCAGAGGCGATATCAACATCAGCATATATACGAAGTAGGTGCATCACAAAATATCTGAGTAAAGGAACCTTTTTCGAAATATGGAACAAAAACAAATCACAAGTAATCACTTTCAATATTTTCGGATCAAAAGCGTTTAGCATAATATAAACGCCGAACAGAGGAAAATTCGAACCGAAGTCAAAGGAGTGTGTAATCGTAGGCTATTCAACTGAATCCATAGTACACCGACTGTGAGATCCAGAAGCAAAAAGAATTACTACCAGCAGAGATATTCGATTTATAGAATTTCCAGAAAAGCGGAAAAATTCCGAAAAGCAGGTAGAGAATCTGAGCAACTTCGAATTCTTTGACGTAAATGATGACAATCAATCAAATAAGTCAGATAAACCTGTAATATGTACAAATTCAGGACAAAATTCGGAAGAAGTTGAAGTCATAATGATCAATGAAATCAATTGCGAACGAAACGATAATCAGAGGCAGATTTTGAATTCTTTCGAGGATGAGATAGCTGATGAAGATAACAGTGATCGAATAGAAGGAAATAACATTGAAAATTATTTTTCGGTAACACCAACTTTGGGCGAAAGGAGGCCAGGACGACCAGCGATTATCAGATATGGATCTTTTTGAAGGCCAAGAAAGAGATATAACCTTTTTGAAATAAAAGAAGATGTTCAAATAGCAGTCGATGAAATTCAAAATCCTACCATCAACGAAGCATTGGATGGAGATCATGCAGAAGACTGAAAGAAAGCCATGGGAAAATTTCAAGCACTCGTTGACAGTGTTGCCATGATTTTAGTTGATAGACCACTGTCACGAAAAGTTGTAGGATGCGAGTTGAATATAAGGCTAATGGCGAAGTTGAACGCCGAAAAGCACGCCTTGTGGCAAACGGCTATACCCAGCAACCAGGAGTTGATTATCATGAAACTACGTCACCAGTGACAAGACAGAGCTCCACGTCTCTTACTCGCAATTTCTGCTGAATTTTGTCTGACGTTATAGCAAATTGACGTCATAAATGGTGAACTCGAAGAAGAGATCTACATGGAGCAAAGTCTGAAAGTGGAAAATATTAGTTACATCCTTCCATGATCCGAATATGGGAAAACACTTTCTTACGTAGTTTTGCCTTGCTGATGTCTGAAAGAAATGCCGTCTCTAGCTTTAGAGTAATGTTTTCGAATACGAATTTCTAAAGCGTTTCCACATAAACTCACGATAATTCACGCCTTTTAGTAAACATACACTAAATCTAATTCGGAGATATTTCAGAAATAGTCGTTTTATCGAAAAAATCTCTATACACGCTGCAAAATGAACAATTCTAATTTCTTTACAGATGACATTTATTTACTTTTAATATAAAATTATCTATGTTAGAAGAGGACTGTCTAAAACGAGATATTTGTGCAATTGTGAAATAATGATCTTAGGGTTATTGTTTATGCTGGTAAAAAAGAAGGAGGCATTTGAGTGATTTTAAAAACGGTTTAATTTTATTTCGAAAAGTATACTTGAAGGTTGCCGCATCTCGATTGTGTTCAGGAGGCAAAAACACGTAAGAAAAGTGTTTTCCCCATATTCGGAGTGCATGGGTGATGTAACTTAATATTTACCGCTGAAAGTTCTATAACCAGTGGAGAAGAAAACAAAGTCTACCTTTTGAAAAAGCCTCTTTATGGATTGACACCGGTAGATAATGGTTCAAGAAACTGGATCAGCATCTTCAATCCATGGAACTAAAACCGATAAACCGAATGTGTTTATTTCTTTCGCAAAAGAAATGACCTGTTCCTTCTAGTTTTTTATGTAGATAATGTAGCTGTTTATGTAGATGACTTGATTGTGGCGGTAAAGGTCAAGGCAATGAGATCACCCAGTATCTCGACGAAATTTTCACGGCGCTTCAGAAGTATAGCAATCGAAAATTAAGCGCGGAAAAGATAATTTCAGGAGATATGGGCCCCCGAAGGTCCATAAAGAGAGGTTATGGAATATCACTTTCGGAAACTGCAGACTGATATAAAGAGTAGCTCTTTGACTAATATATTAACTGTACACTCATTTAACGTTTAAGTAATATTAAAATTACCTAATGTTCGAAAAAAATGTCAAAAATCAAATATTGGTGGTTGCATTGTGCATTGATCTTGGCGTTTTAGGGACATGCCACGTTGCCAACTATTCAAGTGAATTGGCCCAATCCGGATTTTCTCAAAATTTTCACGAACTAATAACAAAATTATCACGGGTGCTTCAAAACTCGATAAAAACACTTCAGCAATCGAAAATCAAGCGCAAAAAATATAATTTGAGAATTATGGCCTTTTATAGTTGAAAAAAAAGTGTGGTTTCGCGTCGCTTCGTAAGGTTAATTGGTTTGCATTCAACTTGGATGTTAGCCAAGTTTGGTTAGGTTATATTCCTTATTTTTAAGTAACTAATTGGTTGGAGCGAAGCGTCGCTTTGTAAGGTTGATTAGCATGCTTTCAAGTTGGATTCCTTTTTTTTCGTGAGTGATTGGTTGGATCGAAGTGTTCGCAGCAGAGCGAAGCTCGCTTATAAGGTTGATTAGCTTGGATTCAACTTGGATAGCAAGGTTAGCCAAGTTAGGTTAGGTTGTGTTCCTTCTTTTTACGTGAGAAACTGATTGGATGTTTTCTCGTCTGCCTACCATACGAAACTAGGCATACGAAAAAATATTTCTTAGTCCGGTTTACAATTACTTAAAACAAAATAATCTGAAGTCACATTATTTAAATATGTTTGGTAAATTTCTAAATGCGACACATCAACTCCATGCTTGATTTTCAAAAGCCATTAGACACTCCCAAGAAGCGTGGTGATATATTATTTGCATTTTAAACTTCTATTGTACATATATCCATCAGAAATATCAGATCGTTTTTTCATGCTGTAATCATTTATATGCTCAATATGTCTGTCGCATTGAATTTCAGTAAAAAAAAACTTTCTTTTCCCCTTGGAGACATAGGCAACGTTGCATACCAATAAACTTCAAGATCCACGACATTCGGATAAACATAACACACCAACGTTTCATTTTTGACATTTCTTCGTAAAATTATATGAAAAGTAATCGGAGTTTTTTCATTACTTTATCGAAAATAAGTGAGGTGCACTTACTATTTAGTGTAAAAAGGAATTGTTTACATCAGTTTACAATTCCAGTGATATGCCATAATAATGATAGGATTTCAATAAATACCAAGTGTTTTATTGTTTTCATTTTCACCAATAGGTAACACTTTCAAATTTATTTTACTATTGACTTGAAATTTCTCAAAATTATTTCGTTCATTGCAAAGCCATTTTCTCAAATCAAAGCCAGCACCTGCCAATATTTGCGAAACTTCCTTTTGTTTTTAAGAATTTCAGACATGAGTCTGCACCGTCAGCAGGTCGTCTGCATAAAAGTCGTTCTTTATTATTTTACTAGCGATCGGAAATGTTTCAACGTTATCCTTTGCTAGTTGAATAATACATCTAACCGCCAAATGAAAGGTTTTTAACTCTTTGTCAAGGTTCTGCTCTGCATAATATTTTTTGATGACATCTTTGTTGTTCTTCTATTAAAATATGACGAAACATTCGGGAAATGTCTGCCGTAACAACATATTTATATTTACGAAATATAATGAGAATTGGAAAAAAATTACATTTTGCAGAGCAGGTCCACAAAACTGAGCATCAATGAGAGAGATGCCGCTATCTGTTTTGGAGCTTGATTCAAAAACCACTCGGCATTTTGTGGTAATACTACTACTTTTGATCACCGCATGATGTGGCAAAAAACATTTATTTGAGTTTTCAGACCCTTCGCTTATTTCAGACAAATGATTACTCGATTCATATTCTTCCATAAAACTAACATAATCTCTCCTCAATTCGGAATTCTTCATTACTTCTCTTTCTACTGACTGGAAACGATTCAAAGCCATTTCACGTGAGTTTCCCAATTGATTTAAATTATTTCTAAATGGAATGCTTACTATGTATATACCAGTGTCGTCCCGTCTTGTAGTTTTTTCAAAATATTGTTCAACATAATTTTCAGCTTCGGATAAATTACGGTCATGATTTTTAATCTCCTCGATATCACAAAATTGTTATATTTGATCATTTATATAGTCATCAACTTTGGGTACCAAGAGACTCAAAATACATTAAATTGTGAATTGAAATATAAGTTTCCGGTAAAATCCATCCCAACCTAGACTTCTGTAATATGGGCATGTTTTTACCTATTGTCTCTGCCCTGAGCATATAACTACCCAAAAAACATGAGAACCCAGTAAAATATCTATTTGGCTAGATGTGTCGAAAGTTGGATCCGCCAACCCATACTCTTCCGGAATATTGAGAATAGTTTTTTCGAATGTATAGTTTGGTAACTCATCTACAATCTTCGGTAAGACTAGGCAATTAATATTCATTTCGAACTCATCATGACATGACATTATTGAAATATTCACCTGATTGCTAATTTTCTCTATTGATTTTCCCAGATCCTTCACATTATGATTAATTTTTGTCTTTGGTAAATTCAATTTATTACATAGCAATTCATAATTTTATTTTCATATTTTATTCGAAAAAAAGCAGTTGACAACAATACTTGTTACACCACTGGTAGGCTTATGTCGACACTCCTAAAATCTTCAGAATTATCTACAATACACTGCAAAGCAGAGGAGATTTGACGGTCGGAAGTACAACCTGCTACTGACTCTGCTTTCTCCGATTCCTATCCACCAGCTTTGATTGAAGCTACCTTTGAATCAGATTCTTTCATTTATTGGATATGCAATAATGAGTTGTGAGGTTTATTGCATTTGAAGCATTTTTGCGGTTTACAACTCCACGGAGAATGAATCGATTTCAAACAGTTAAGACACAGTTTTTTATTTTTAAATTCAGGTATTCGGTAATTCAAGGAAATCCTTGCATTTATGAATTGCATGATTTTGTTTGCAGAAATAACATTGGAAATCTCCCTTGAAATTGGAGGTACCTGCTGCGAAACTACTAGACGTGCCTTTCTTATTAATTTTATTACACTTCCCGTTTTTTTCATGTTTGGCAATTTCTAATTTTTCTAGTACTGCACACCTGTCCTTCAGAACTGTATTCATATCCGACATTGTCGATAACTCATTTTCGTATTTATACGATTTCCAATCCCGTCTAGTCACGTTATCGAATTCACTGGTCAAAATGTATATGAATAACCGATCCCACGAATCTGTATCTTCCCCTAACATTTGTAAGGACCGCAATTTTTTTGTTACAGAATCGAATAAATGCCTCAACTCTGTATGAGTTCCTCTCAGAATGGGTTTGTTCTCGAAGATGTCTCTATATGACTGTGTACCATCAAACCTTCATTCTCAAATCTATCTATTAACATTTGCCACGCGATTTTATAATTCACAGCCGTGACACTGATTGAATGAACCAAATCCAACACACCCCCAATATCAGCTAACGAATAATTATTATCCACCAAAGCCTCGAAGGCATCCTTGAACTCTAGCCACTTGCCCGTCAGAAGTTGGTAATTTTAACGTCGGTAATTTGGCTTTGGATATATTATTTGATCCCTTAGAATCATTGTGAAATGAAGCTGAAAAAGCCTCTGCAGCTGTTTTACATAAGGATATAATATGGAAATATCTCTCCTTGAATTTCATTGAATCCATCCCAAATTTGATCTGCCATTTCTAATCTCGCATGTAATTGTGTAACTTGTTCCTCACTCATTTTTTTTAAATCGAGTGTTCCTACAAAATTTTCAAATCTCGTTAATCGACCCTTTATTTGACCACGTCTGAATCTCAAAGCTTCAGCCATCCCGCTGAGACAAATCAAGGCTATACTCAAATCAAAGAACTCACAGGTTATAGGATAGAATAATGGTAAATGGAAAGGACTCATAGGTTATTAGACCCTCTTCTTTCTTCTGCACTGTGCACTGAATCATCTCATTCAATTTTGATGACCGGCTCTGTTTTCTTCTGATAATTTCTTATAGGAATACTGCCTATAATACGTTGAATAAACTATCCGGCTCAAAGGACCAAATGTTCACTACTGAGGTGAGATAAACAATTATTGTGGACTGTATATTGTATTCTTTTTATTATAACGAAAATTGACATGAGGTTTTATATTAATCTCTAATCAACAAAACAAAACATATTTAAAAACAAATCGATAATGATATCCCTGCTACACTGTTCCTTCAGTCAGTTTGGCCTCCTTCGGGTTTTCATCAGAATGTGTTCAGAGCCGGACAAATAGCATATTTAACACTGAATACATTCAATAGAGGAAGATTCATTACTTAAATGATTTTTCATTTTCAAATTCGTTTCAAAGCTTAATTAGGTAGAAATTTTGAATCCATACAGTAATCCAATTTTTTCAATAGATGCGGCCGATAGTTGAGGAAAATCCATATTGAGGTAAACAAAAGACACTAAATGATTTTCACTAGACTAGGTTTATAAAACCACGACACGTCTTTCGTCTTCCGCTATACAATAGCCTTTTATGCCTTTCCAAGAGTTTATACCCAAATTATACCCAACTCGTTTATTTTCAATGACCATTAATATAAAGGGTGTGATTCATCGGATTTAGTAAACTGATAATCAAGCAGTAACCTAGAAATGCATTATGAAATTGGATTATTTTGTCGTGTTTAACAATTTCTAATGTAACAATGATTATATCACTACTTACCTGATCTTCATATTATCGCATTCGTATTTGAACAAGAGTTTAATTCTACTTCTACTAATATTATTTTCATTTGAAACATTATCATGGTTCGTGTACGTCCTATCGAAGAGAAAAACTGAAGCAATCTACATTTTTGGTGAGGCCCGTGGGAACTACCATGCAGCAGAGATTTTTTACTGAAAAATTCCCTGATAATCCAGTAACTCGAAAGTATTTGAAGAAACTGGTTGAAAAATTCAACAGAACTGGCACTGTTCATAGGGCCAGTGGAGCCAGCTGAAAATCAATTTCGGAGGAGACGGAAGTTTCGGTAATTGCCAAAATGGTGGTTAATCCTCAACAGCCCACTTATATCATTCACCCTTCTTCTTCATTGTTTTACGTCGAACCATTCAACGGTCAACATGAGGGGGGTACTATAAAAAGCCACACTTATGTTTGACATTTCAAATACACATTGTGAAAAAACAAATCAACGAAATGATAAAAACAAAAAGATGGATGGAAAGAGAATTAATCTTTATTTTCAGCGATGTGCCACATGACCCCCCCCCCCATTCTAATTAAAATTTTGAAGTTGATGTGCCTTCCTGCGCCATCTATCGTGCAATCACAATGTCTTTTATTTCAAAAAGTACTATCGGTGATATAATACAATACTTTATTTTTCATTGTTCTACAAAGCCGAAAAGTCACATAACAATGAAATGAAAAAAAAATGGTGGTTGGAAAGATAATTGGATCATCTTTTCAACGATGTGTGCCACATGACCCCATATGCTAGTTCAAATATTTATACAAAAATAGACAAAAAAGATTCATTTGAGAAATTCAAATAACATGATAACTCATAAAAGTTGTTAATTTGTCCACCATTATTGTCAATGCATAATTAATAACGTCTTCTTATATTTATAAGTGCATTGGAAATTGCTTCATTATTGACATTCAGATTCTCTATTTCGAATCGAATCGGATCTTTAATGAGTTGAATATTATTATTATTACAACAAAGTCTTTAGAAATCACAGAAAAATAATCCATTGGGGTCAAGTCCGGACTGTTAGGTGGCCACTGATACTTCCATTATTTCCTATCCATATTGGGAATATATTATTCAAATATTCGTGAACGGGTAGGACACTATGCGGGGTTACCCCATCTTGCATCCAAATCATACTGGCAGGCTCGACTTCCGAAAAATTATGTAAAAGAATTCTACTTTCTACTTCTGCGATGAGTATTTCTTGATAGAGGTAACTCATGTTAATATATAATCATAAAATATAGGACCAACAATTTATTTCTAAAAATCCGCACCAAACGCTAACTGTTATTATTCCTATTTCTTTTCCAATATTTTTCTGTAGTCCTTTTTTCCCACGACCTTCGATTTTTTCTATTGAGATCTCTTGCCGTAGGAAAGGATGACTCATCAGTCCATAATATTTCAGTTAAATAATCGGTATCTTCATTCAAATTTAGAATCATATTGGCAAAATTCCAGCCTTTTCCTCTTATGAAAAACTTGTACGGGTAAAATTTTATATGGTATGTAGTTGTTCTTTTTCAAAGTACGTTGGATTTTGGAAAATCTTTCAACCAATTGATCGGCTACATTTTTAAAACTACATTCAGAATTTTCTAAAAAAGAATACAATGTTTCAAAAAAGTCTATTCGCGAATTAATATGGATAGGCTTACCTTCGAAATTAAGCAGTATATCTAGCTATTCTTCCTGGTTTTCTCGAACTACACGCTTTTTCCTACAGAAACTGAAGGTATGATTCACCTTTTGGTAAATATTTTTGAATGTATTTTCTGAAGGTGTTGGACGGTTTGAATAAAACACCCTTAATGCACTTTTTGATGCACGTTTATTTTTGTTGTTTTGTATATTACAGGTATAGTCCATCCAATATCAATTGCAGAAGCTGTTTCTATAGGGAGCAAATGAAAACTCACTTCGATAACACGAGCGTATATGCGAAGAAACGGAACGAATAATAATCTGTACTACTCGTAAACATTTTCGTCGGCAAGCAGTAGATCAAAAGAGCCATAGTCAACGTGGACTCGAGTGACAGCTGTCATCGCAACCGATTCGTCTGGGCCAATCGAGTCGGACATCAATGCTGGCAGGTGTGTCTCTACGATGGGAGGTCATAAATCACGCGTTTTATTTGTGTTTTGATAGCTCTGGAAGATTAAAAACCAGTAGCGTCTATGGTCTTGGTGTGTGCCGATCGAAATACGTTTTAGGATATAATAATAACCTACATCAAACAATGAAAGAAATAATTTTTCTTTCTTAATGTATTTGTATAAATAAAAGCTTGTCTTTAATTGTTTTTCATTTTTCATTATTTATGAAGTATTTTAGAATCTTAAAATATCTAAATAAAATTAGTTATCTCCGCCACTGCTGCTCACAGGATTTCCCGCAAGACTTTTTTGCTTCTGCAATTGATATTGGGAAAATTATATATATTTGAACTTTTTCTTCCTCACCGTAAACCATTTTGATTATTCCATTAAAGAAATGTCACCAAACAAACATAATATAAGTAAATGGAAATTGTGGCATTGCAGACACTTCTTCAAATTAAAGAAAAAAAACATCCTCGAACAGGAATCGAACCTGCGACCTTCGGATTTCTAGTCCATACTCTAACCATCTGACCTATCGAGGCCACAGATTCCAATGCATTTCGAGTATTTCGCTTTCCTTTAGAATTTAATTTTAGTTGTGGAAATGGATATTTCTCCTTTGTAAACATAATATAGTTGTCACTTTCATAGCTTACTTCAAAAACTCTCATAGGCTAGGTATTTACAGTAACAACTAGTCTAAGTTATTCGACGTTTAGTAACTCAAAAACGGTATAAGATAGGGGTGACATATGGTATATTTTCGAAATCAGGAAAAAAATATGATTCCGAAAATTCAATGATATACAGGGTATCTAATTTAAAAAATATATCCCGTAAAATCTGCACGCTACTATATTTTTGATAGCATTTTATCAAACTTGAGTCATAACCACACACTTTTACATTTAACTTTTTCTCTTTAGGCAATAATAACGATGATGAGAGGATGGTAATTTATAGTGAATAACCCGGTACCATATTTTAGACATTTATTTATATATTATTACAAGCTTTCATTTAACTGGGCAGGTGTTCATAATTCCGGTGACAATGCATTATACAATTTTTTTTATAGAAAAAAACAAAAAGGCGGCTCCAAGATGGCGGACGAGTTTTGTGATTATGTAAGATTCGATTCAAAATTGGTATGTGGGGGTTCTCAGGGTCGAATATTATAAATTTTTTGTAAAAATTCCGAAAATCAAAATGGGGCTCCAAGATGGCCTACTATCTCTGTGATTATGGTCCGATTCTATTCAAAATTGGTATATGACGGTTTTCGGGGATCGGAAATTATGAATTTTTTTGACAAAAATTTATGAATTTAAGATGGCGGAGAGTTTTGTGATTATGGTCCGATTCTATTCAAAATTTGTATGTGGGGTTTTCGGAGTCGGATATTATGAACTTCTTGTCAAAATTGATGAATTGAAATGGCGGCTATGTTTTTTTTTTAAGATCGCCGACGAAATTCAGGTTTATGGTCCGATTCGATTCAAGATTGGTATGTGGGGGTTTTCAGGATCGAAGATTATAAATGTTTCTTCGAAATTCATAAAATCAAAATGGCGGCTTCAAGATGGCCGATGATATTTGTGTTTATGGTCCGATTCTATTCATAATTGGTATGGTTTTCGGGGACGGAGACTATGACTTTTTTCAAAATGCAAGTTGGAGAACGAGTATTGTGATTATGGCCTATTCGTTTCAAAATCGGTATGTCGGGTTTTTTGGGGTCGGAAATTATGAATTTAGTCAGAGATTATTGATTTTCAGTTAAAATTAATAAACTGAAGATGGCAACTCCAAGATGGCGGATAAGTTGATCTTTAGATGGTATCCTCATTGAAGGACTAGATAGCTCAGAACTTACTGGAAAAAGGCTTCATAATAACGATGCTTCAACAAAAATGCATAGATTAAGGCGTACTTAAGTACTGAAAAGCACAAAATAAAATATTCAATAAAGCTTTCATTCAAATGCATTAAAAAGTTAAAAATAAGTGCTTTGGATGTGTGACGTAGGTTTTTTCATGAGTGATAGATTTAAAAGCTTGTCGCTTTTCTATTCAAACTGAAAACTTTGCGCGACAAGTTTTTGAACCTATAACTCACGGAATAACCTACGTCACACATCCAAAGCAATTATGTTTTGCTTTTTAGTGCATTTGAATAAAAGCTTGTTTTCAAAAAAGGTTTTTTATTATTTATTTTATCTTTATCTTGTTTTTAAGTTATACTTGTTATAAGCTTTGTCTTTTAGAACTCTTCCAGCATTAAAGCATATCGTGATTGATTGATAGTCATGCAATCAGGAAAATCAATGTAGGTACTTGTATATTTGTACAATAACGCAATTGTACTACAATACCATGTATTTTTGTGATAAATCATGCAAACTTTCTGAGTGAAAACTGACTACATGTCTCTTATGTATGAAAATGACATGCCCAATTTACATATTTTAAGTCGTTGTTGTATTTGAAGATCACTGCTGCTTTATTTCAGCTTTCAAACTCCATTGATCGACCATTTTTTTTCAGCATCAAGACTTTGACAGGCACCATCTTCGAGAACTTGAATTCTCTTGAAACTCTTAATTTGCAGAACAACAAGCTGATGCACATCACGGAGGATGTCATGGAGCCCATATTAGATACTCTCCGGGTTGTTGATATTATGGGTGAGTATTGAGCTATAAAAAGGCAGTTTAATTTTATGTTATAGTCGCTCGGAGGTTAGGAAGGATAGTAATGGGTGTAAGAATCATTCTGCTCTGGACTCGTGATGGTTATGGACTTTGACTCGTCGTGGAAAAACGGTTTTTATGTGTTAAGTTGATGTTTATCTTGGAGATTATTGCATGAAGGGAGTTCCTGTGGGGAAAATAACATTGCTGAGTTTATCATAGTTCAATGGAGAAAATTGTCCTGATATCATAACGATATCAAGAAAAATATTCTTCTGAATTTTTCATTCCATTTCCTAGAATGTTATCAGTTTCTATCTATTGTGAAAGGGAACGTTAGTAAATTGGATCCGGTACTTTGCTTCGTTTTATAATCTTTGGATATAGGAGACAAAACCTGTCAACACGACAAGTGTTTTGCTATACAATAACTTCTTCAGGTGAAGATAATACTAAGACAACCAGTACGATGTGTCATGTTAAATGATCAAGGCAGGTATAGTAGATATATAAATCTAAATGAGAATATTGGGAAGAAAGAAGAATAACTTTCTATGTTCTGATAATCGTTTTTTCAATGTTTTCCCTGGTTGGCCTACGTTAAAACTTTCACAAGAGACCCAAGTTTATTTATACAGGCTGATTTACGGTGGATGGTACATTAGACGTTTCTGGTGAACCGGGCAAGGACCACTCTGCATGTTTGATAGGGAGCATTTCATTTTCTACCCAACTAAAATATTATTGACAATGCGGTGTTGCCACTATTATTAGAAAGTATTAGCGATGTTGATATTTGAAATAGAACACTCTGTGTATAAGATTATTTTTAGGATTTACATCAATTTTCTGACAACTTCTGTAACCGTTTTCGAAATGAAAATAATTTCAATTTTTTTTCGTGGAAAAACTAGATCTCCGAAGATACTGATATCTTCGAGCTCTCAGTGATACAATGGTACCGAAATGTGGTTCAGAAGGTGATACTTGGAGGCACCCCACGCGTTAGCTAAATCCCAGTTACTTCAATACGGGGGCGGGGGGTTAAAAAATATAGTTATTTCGTTTGCTTGAAAACGTAACCAAAAATGGATGATCTCAAATACAACACCCTGTATATCATTGCTTATCCGGAAAGCTGCTGAAATTTGTCGTTTATGAATGTATTCCATGGCTAACTGGTCGAGTTTCTGGCTTATGAGCATTAATTTGTGAAAATGTCCCTTGAAAATTATATCTCCATTCGGTTTCTGGTGAGAAGGCCATGATTAATATTCGACATTGACGTTGTGTCATTATCGTGATAATATCGACATTTTCGTCCATTCAGAAGTTGAAAATACCTTCAGAAACGATAGAACAAAATTATTCAAACGAAGTTCTTATGAATTTGTTTATTATATTCGGTCAGTGTGATACAATTATCAGCAGGACATGTCGAAAGATCAACGAAATGTATCCGAATCTATCGCCAATTAACCTTGGGATATTTATACGAATTCAAAACTATTTCAATGCGTTTGGATCAACATTAAAAGCGCCAAGAAACTTGCCTTGACCCGTAACTTCCGAAGACAAACAGATTGTTGTTTTGGCATATTTTCACGCATTTACCGAGTCATCGAATCATCGAAGTGCTGAAGAAGATTTAGGTATAAAATATTCTTCAGTTCAAAGAATCTTTCGAAGACATAACATGCATGATTATAAATTCACCAGAGTTCAAGCAATGAAGCCTCAAGACCCTCATCACAGAGTTGAATTTTGTGAAACGATATAGGTACGCACCCAAGATATATTTTCTTTAAATAAAATAATTTGTACTAACGAATCAATATTTTCAAAAGAAGGAATTTTCTATGGAAAAGATCGTAATTTCTGCTGCAGTGAAAATCCTCACGTCACAAAAGAAGCCGGATTTCAAGAAAAATTTAGTTTCAACGTTTTCTGCATATTGATGGATAGCTAAGTGAGGTACATGATGTACGGGGAATCATTAACATCCAGAAGATAGTAAATATATTGGAAAATATTGAAGATAACTTCGTCGATGATCTGCCACTCGAAAAATATCGAATCTACACATTGTACGGAAGAAGTGAGCGGAGAACTTAAAAGGCTTTCTGACGATCGGTGGATAAGGCGTTTGGGACTGTGGAATTGGCCAGAGAGGTCACCCGATCCTACTCCATTAGATTCTTATCTGTGGGGCATTAAAATAGAAAAAGTTTATAAAACACCCGTGAATTCGAGAGACGAGTTGTTACAAAGAATTGCACAAGCATTTGATGTTTTGGATTCGAATGAAATCAGATCTGCCACGACAAAAACAGCCAACACATGCATTTTGAAGTGCTTGGAAGTAAACGGCGGGCGTTTGGAACATGTTCTAAAATACTCCACATAATTGTTTTAGTCATAAGAACTTCGTTTGAATAATTCGTTCCATAATTTTTGACATTTTCAACTTCAGAATAGAAGAAAATATCGATATTAATATCGGTATTATTATGAGAATGACACTTAATGTCACATAAAAATAATGGCCTACTTACCAAAAACCGAATATCACATTCTCACAAATAAATGCTCAGAGACTCGATCAGTTAGGTATACATACATAAACGGAAAATTTCAGCATGTTTCCGATTAGTAATAATATAAGGATGTTCCGTTTGTTATAATCCATTTTTAATCACTTTTTCATGGAAATGAAATAACTATATTTTTGAACCACCCTGTATTGAAGTAACTGAGATTCAGCTAACTCTGTACCAAATTTCGAATCATTGTATCACTCAGCTTGAAGATATAAGAATATTTGGACATCATGTTTTCCGACGACAATTTTTTTATTTTTATTTCGAAAACGGTTACAGATAGGTATAGGAAGAGATCGAGAGGAGTTATCAGGAATTTGATGTAGATCATCCTAAAAATAATGTTATATACAGGATATTCCATTTGAAATATAAAAGTTGCTACTACTTTCTAATAGAAGTGGCAACAACGCATTGTCGAAAATATTTTTTCCTACGAGTATGTGAAAAAGTGCACGTTTTTAGTGATTTGTGCGGTAAAGTACTTTTTTGCACTAGTGCGGAAATAGTTGTTTTTACAACAAAAATATAAGTTTTCATAACGAGCCGTAGGCAAGTTATGAAACCTCGCAAGTGCAAAAAGGAGGATTATATTCGAGTTGTATACATTATTTTTCCAATACTTGGGTTTTTTAATATTAAAATGAAAATACCCTTTATTATTAACATTTTGATAGCAAACGTCCAATTTTTATTGTTTTGGCAGTGACAGTGACATTAGGCAAAATAATTTCAGTCAATCGCAATACATACCAAGAAGGAAAAAATAGGTTGTCATGGTGCATAGTAACAATTTCAATTATTGAAGTTGCCATTACTGTAAAACCGTAATCAGATAATGTTTTGTAAATTTATAAAATATCACATATAATCTCCCTAGAGCATGAATTATTGCCGGAAATTTTTCGAGTGCATGAATTTTTAAAAAAATTCATGCACGAGACAAATTTCCCGCAATTAATTCAAGCACGTGGGGGATTCGGTGAGAAAATTTTATACCGGGATTATATTTAAATAGAAAACATTAAGTAAATAATTATTTGGCGTCATTCACAAATAAATAGAAGGCTTGTGTAATGGGAGTTTTGGGAGAGATTTTTTTCTGATTTTCCCCGTTCCCTAGTAAAATAAAATATATAATATCAAATAAACTATTATGTAAAATTAATTGATTTCATAAATTTTTTTACTGGGTTTCAGGAAAAAGTCAATAATGATCAAAAATAAAAGTGGATGTTCGTATTGCGGGATATTTTATTTTTATTCTTCTCGTGCCCTAGTAAAATGAAATTTATATTATCAGATACATTATTATATAAAAATAATTGATTTCATATAATTTTCTTACTAGGTTTCAGGGAAATGTCAATATTGACTACAAACAAAGGTGATGTACAACAAAAAATATATAACTATACTACACTATATACTTAAATATTTTTCATATTCTTTTAGGCTAAGAAAAATAATATTAGCGGTAATAATTTGTTTTTCAAATAGTTCAGGAAATCGGGATATTGTATTCTTGATTCTAGAATGTTGTTGGCGTATGTTGCCGGCTAAAAAAATATTTTGTAAAGTTAGTCATGGATTTGACATTCACTACTCCTGACAATCAATATTTTATTTGTGGCATTATAAGTTCTTCATAACATTTTATACAATCATAAGTTAGTAAAAAAGTGATAATAAAATGAACTTTCAATCGTATGAATTGTGTTTCTTTCGCAAAGAACATTGAAATGAACCATAAAAATGTAAAATATCTAACATTCCTAGTGGAAGAATCTGGATTGAATCCTGAGCAAGAAAACTTATTTGAAGAGATTGGCAACATTCTGCGTGATATTGTGCCTTCTTTTGGACACAAATCTAATACTCAAAGAAATTAACTGGTGTATCAGTATTATTTTTATTTTATGAAACACAGGCATTTTTTTTAAAAAACACCGGTTTTGTGTTTTATTCACCCCTGAGGAAAGAGGAGGTAAAAGTGGAATTTTTGAAGAATTTAAAATTAATTAATGATATTATAGAATGTACACCTTAATAAATTGTTGTAATATTACCTACTCATGAAGTAAGTGAATAAAAAATATTGTCAATATTAATTCAATATTATTTTCATCTAATTATATGATAGCTGTCATGTGCCGGGAAATTTTCACTTATTAATTTTACGTCTACATGCTAATGTGGATGAAAAATTTTCAGAAAATTTGCTGGTTACCATAGTAACAATGTCGAAATGAAGCATCTGATTGGTTGAAAATGACTGGTATAAAATTTTCGGTTTAATTATGGATGTAGAAAGTGATTTCAGTGATACATCTGATATTCCTGCAGATGTGATGGAGTCAGCGGAAGCAATTAGCTTAGAATTCATACTAGTAAAGTACAGACTACTATACGAAAAAGAATAGGATGCATTTGATAGTCGGCGTTCTCAGAAAAATTATCTGAAGTATCAGAACCCGTCATTCTTGGGTATTTGGGAGAAAAATTAATTCAAGTTGAAATATGTCACATTTCAAAATATTCAATTATTCAAACGAATATTTATATTTTGTCACGTCATGTATGTGAGACTCCTCGACTGATCACAAAACGGCGGTACTCAAGTTCTAAGACAATTTCTTTTTTTGGTGTAGTTGACTTGTGTTGCTCATACGAAGGTATTTGAATGACACTGCAATACTCTGAAGCAAAATATCAAATAAACTGAGCTCTAAAAGGTATATGCGTGTGTTTCTGCAAATTTCATTTTGATCGTTCGAATCATATTAGTACAAAGATTTTGTGAAAATTTTGTGCTTCCTATATTCTGCAACTTTTGCGTATAACTTTTCAAATTGGTTGACAGTAGCGAATGACAAGTTCATCCATCTAAGATACATGGTACGTTCATTCTACGAGTACACTCTCTCGTTACCATAGAATCGGATAAATAAGTAGCGATTGTTAACTTCATCAAAGCAGAATTGCGGTACGCTAAAGTTATATTCAAATTTAATCTGCAATTTTATATAAAAAATGAACAATTCAAAAGATTTATTGAGTGACATTCCATCAAAAGTCACGCTGGCATTACGAGAAATAATTTGCAGCATTTGAGTTGTGGTGTAAGGAGAAAAATTCACTGAAACTGAAAGAATAGGTATTTATAGTAACCTTGTGGTCGAAGTACTCAATGATTGAACTTGTTGTAAAATTGAAGGAAGACATCGATATAAGCAAATATTTCAAATTAACGCCATACCTAAAAAGACTGAACGAAGGTTTCAAACCCAAGAAATCGAAGGTTTTCGAAAAACAGGAAATCGATAAATTCTTATCTGATGGTCCGGACAACGACTTCCTCTTGATGAAGGTGGCTACCATTTTTGGAATCGCTGGTGCGTGCCGTCGCGAAGAATTGATGAATATGACGATATTGAAGACAAGAAACATGTTCTTGTTATTACCACCCCGAACACAAAAACCAACATTATGAGAAAATTTGTGGTTTGCGACCCCGAAAATGAAAGAACAAGGCTACCTAGAATTACACAAAAAGTATGCCAGTCTGCGTCCTGCTGACACTCATCATCGGCGGTTTTTTCTCTTCTTCAAATCAGGAAAATACACTAAACAAAGTGTGGGAATTAATACTTTTGGCAAAAGGCCATCAAACATTGATATGTACTTGAAATCCTCAAATCATGAAAATGACACCGGTCATTGTTTCCGGCGGTCATCAGCTACAATATTGGCCGACTCTGGGGCCAACATCATCAACATTAAAAAGCACGGTGGATGGAAATCTACGTCTATGGCAGAACCATACATCGATATTCGCTCGAAAATAAGAAGAAGATTGCTCATCATATTCTAATACCAAACTCCAGCTCCCCATCAACATCAGTTTCTCGCGAATCAGCATCCTCACCTGTCGATAATTCAGCGAAAATTCAACAAGCTTTCTTTCTTGAAACATCTAAGGAGAGCTGATCGGCGTAAAATTTGCATAATGCTAGCAATTGTACATTTAATTTTACCATTATTCATAATTACTTTGAATTGAAAATAAAGAAAAATTATATTAGGTAACCTTTCTTTCCCATAAAAATTTCAGTTATAATATAATCCGAATTCAAAACCTTTAAAATAGAAAAATACGAGAAAGCATATAATTTCAAGAGAGCAGATTATCCATCGCTTTACAAGGCCTTGCAGGAATGCGACTGGTCATTTCTAAACAGCTACACGGACGTCAATCTTGTAGTTAGTATGTTATATGAAATTATATATACAATTTTTGATGACAATATACCACTATATAAAACAAAGGGTGACAAATACCCAAGCTGGTACTCCAGTGAAATTATTCAAAACGTACGCAAAAAATCTAGTTACCTTTAAAAATATAAAAAAACGAAGTCTGAGTTTTACTTAAACCACTATAAAAATCTGCGAAGCAACGTTAAAATACTAATTGATCAGGCCTACCAATCCTACCTGCTAAACGTCCAGTCATCCATTGACTGGACCCCAAACTTTTCTGGAGTTACATCCACTCAAAAAAACAGAAATCAAGAATTCCAGGCAAAATGTATTATGAAGGTCAAGAAATAACTGAACCTCTAAATATAGTGAATGCATTTTCCACATTTTTCAGTAGTGTTTATCTCCCACCAAATGAAAACCCGGATGGGCAATCAATCGTTGTGAATTACAAAGAAATTATTAAAATTCCTGAAATAAGAGAAGATGAAGGGGAGGAAGCAATGAAAAAACTAAAAAATAAAATGACCTCTGGTTTGGACTCCATACCATCATTCCTAGTAAAAGATTGTACATCTGTTCTGGCCACTCCACTATGCTTCATATTTAATCTCTCCTTGAAAACTTCAACGTTCCCTGATGCCTGGAAACTTGCAGAAATCTGCCCTATACTGAAAAATGGAGATGCTGCCACAGTAGCAAACTATAGAGCAATATCCATAATCTCCAATTTTGCAAAGGCATGCGAAATAATTCTGTATGAAAATATCTATCTTGCTACCAGAAATCAAATATGCGAATACCAACATGGATTTATGAGCAATAGATCTACAGTAACTGATTTAGCAATTTCTCACAATATGTGTGCACTGTTCTGGACAAACAAGGTCAGGTAGATGTGATTTATACCGACTTTTCAAAAGCTTTTGATCGAATCGATCATAATATATTAATTGCGAAATTGGGTGAAACTGGTTTCAGTCAGAACTTACTGGCACTTTTCCATTCCTACCTCTCAAACCGTAACCAAATAGTGGCTTATAATGGATTCAAATCTAATAGAGTAATTGTCACTTCGGGTGTCCCGCAAGGGTCAAACCTCGGACCCTTGTTATTCTTATTATTCATTAATGATCTTACTTCTAAACTTGACTGTATGAAGCTACTTTTCGCGGATGATTTGAAGATTTTTACTTCCATCGAGAAATCGGCTGATGGCCCCCTACTTCAGCAAAACCTAGATAACTTGCAAACGTGGTGTTCACTTAACAACCTACACCTTAATATTGAAAAATGTAAAGTCATGACCATCACCAGAAAACGCACTCCTGTTGAATATCCATATAGCGTTCATGGCATTGATCTAAATCAATGTAAAGAATAAGATTTAGGTGTATTCTTCGATCCAAAGATGTCTTTTGTAGATCATATAAACAAAAAAGCCTCTGAAGCCAACAAAATACTTGGTTTCAGCATAAGGAATTGTCAGCAATTCACAAATATAAATGCAATTAAAATTCTGTATTATTCATATGTGAGATCAAAATTAGAATACTGCTCAATAATTTAGAGTCCTCACTATTTCTGCCATAAATATACCCTAGAAAGGGTTCAAAGAAAATTCTTAGAATTTACATTTTTCGAATGTCATGGAACATATCCATCAAGAGGTCCAGATCACAATGCACTTCTTGTACAGTTTCAAATTGTCTCACTGGAAACAAGAAGACAGTGTGCCTCAGTTATATTTCTGTATAAATTACTGCACAACCAGGTTGACTGCAGCATGCTCTTATCTGAGTTGAACTTCAGGGTTCCAAGACTTGAGTCACGCAAAAATATCACATTTTATTGTGGCACGGCAAAAACAAATATCACACTATCACCTATTAAGATGATGTGTGAAAACTTCAACTCTATCTGTAACTTTTGTGACATCAATACCTGTTCGCTCAGATACATAAAAGAGATAACATTAAAAAAACTGATATAAATCGAACTTGAATAAAATGTTTGCATTTTTGAATTCTTGCAATACTGCATCTTGTTCTTAACTGAATGTTCTGAATGTTCTATTATACTCGTAGGAAAAATGTTGTACTTCACACATGCGGAAATGGTATTTTTCGCACATAATAGCTTGACCAAACTCCGCTTCGCGTCGTTCGGTCATCTGCCGTCACGTGCGGAAAAGTACCACTTTCCGCACGTTAGGTGAATAAGCTTAGTTGGGTAGAGAATGTTCAATTAGGCTCTCCATATAATTTTCAGAGTGATACGTTGCCTGGTTCACTACGTCTAATGTACCATTCACCGTGAATCAGCTGCATAAAAACATGTTTCCCAGTTTTATCTTTATTGTTCTCAATGAATTTACTTCAGTTATTATCTGTTTTGTATGAAATATTAATGTTGTTTTTACGTAAGAAAGTATAATTTTTTTCGGTAGAATGGCCTAAATATGTACCTAATAAATTTAAAATTGTGTTTTTCGTAGGAAACGCTTCTCGTAAAGCTTTTTAAAAAAATTCTTGAATAGTTATTTATGCAACAAGTGCAAAAAGTAAATGTTTATTGCACACGACGTGAAGTTGACCAGGCCGAGTTGGACAACACGTCGAGTGCAATAAACACTTTTTGCACGAGTTGCATACAATGTTTTATTCAGATTGCACTAAGTGTAGGAAAATGGAAAGCGTACTAAAAATTGTGTCGATTTGACGTTTATGTTTGTCATGATCACAAATGACAGATGTAGAATGACAGATGAGTGCAATAAACATTTTAGTGCACAGTGCAATAGAGAACCACCTTTTTCACTAAATATAGTTTTGTTTTTTGCATGCACGTAGAAAATAGTATATTATGCAACGATCATGTAATGATGGTTATTAATACACGAGCATCATGCGAGTGTATTATTAACCATTACATGAGAGTTGCATACGCTATTTTTTCTACACCCGATAAATAATGAAGAACCATAAATATTATATTTATATTTGTATTGAACACAATAACAGTAATTACTCGTATATCTATAAAAAATTCTACAAAATTGTAATTAATGGTATTACCTCGGGTATTACCATGGATATAGGAAAACTATGAACATTCTATTTGTATTTATATTGAACATAATAATTGTAATCAATCTGATTTCTTAAAAATATTAAGATTATTTATTGTGCAGTTTGGAAAGTTTATTACAGGTCCCACTGATCTGGAAGTGGAAGGAATATTTACATTCATTTCATTATTGCTAGTCTCAATAGAGTTCAATATTATATTGAAAATGCCGATTTTATTTTGAACCGTATTTCCAATGTAGCCTTCCACCACTGAATTGGATTTCCAGCCACCATGACGTTTTAATGCAGTAATATCACTACCGGCATCAACTGATACGGTTGCAGATGTCCTTCGAAAACAATGCCCTGTATATAAATTCGGATCAGGCAGATTTGAATATGTTGCTATTTGCTTCCCTGAATTACCAAATCTATTAATACCAATGTTTTGAATTGTGCATTTTCCATTAAAATAATTAACGGAAAATTTTTGGACGTAGATTTATATATTTTTTACTAATTTCGTAGTATTTGCCGGTAATTGTAAATATTCGTTGTACATTTGTTTTAGTTTCTACCACATTAACAATTAAGATTCCATTCATATCTTCGACATTTTCACATTTTAGGTCATGTAGTTCATGCCTTCGACATGCTCCCATTATTCCAAAAATAATTGATACCTAAAACAGAAAGATAAATTTAAAAAATACAGCAATAAGAAATAAAGAAGGGAAAAAATAAAATAAAAAGCAGGATGACCTAGGCTAGCTTCGAACCCGCGTCTCATACTGTAGTCTATAGTTCAAATCTAGCGCCTTAACCCGCTTCGCCACGAGTTAACTCATCAAGTTTTCTCGACATGAATGAAATATATCATGCATGAGTCTAATGGAAAATTCAATCATGACATTTAAAGGAATGCAATGTTAGATAGATACTTACTTTTATAAATAAAAACTTTTCATCGGGTGCTTCGTCGATAATAGTATATATGCAATGAGCACAAAATGATGCCCATTTTGCACGAGTATGAAATTTGCAGCACAAGCCGAAGGCAAGTGCTGCAATTCATACGAGTGCAAAATGGCCATTTTGTTGCGAGTTGCATAATATACTTTTTCTATGACAACATATCGTTCACGTTTAATACATGCATACATTGCAAAAACTTTGAAAGAAATAAACTGATGATATTTCATTACCCCGAATTCGCCGCTAATGGGCTTTCTATCAGAATTAAAATATAAATTAAAGAAATATGTAAATATTTTCTTAATTGCTATTTCTGATTAGGTACACAGAAATAGAAGCCTATAAATGTATGTATGTATCTAATTGAAGTTGAATGTGCAATTATTGAATATCATATTTGGAGAACTTGATTGCTGAATACTTAATTCTTTTCGAATGTGATAATTTGTCGACGTTGAAGTAGACGGCTTCTCGCGATTTTCCATTTCTAAATTCGTTGGTATGCCTGATGTTATGTTCTGTATTGCAATTTTATTTGCTATGTCAAGCTTACTTTTCTTCGATTCATCAATATATCCCTCAGCGACTGTAGTAGATTTCCAGCCACCGTGGCGTTTTAACGTGGTTATGTCACCTCCAGCATCAACAAGAATTGTTGCGGAGGATCGGCGAAAGCAGTGCCCAGTATATAATTCGTAATTTGGCAATTTTAAATACTTGGCAATGTCTTTTCTCATAGCTCCTAACTCATTCAGACCTATTCTCTGAATGGTACACTTTCCTTTTAGATAATTAATGAAAAACCATAGACCATTAGCATTTTGAGGGCGAAAATTTTGAAATGAGTAATTTTCATTTGATGTAATTCATGTCTTCTACATGCACCCATTACTCCCATAACTAATGCAACCTACAATGTAAATTAGTTTACTTTAACATATTTTTCATCAAATGGAAATATAAAACTTACTTTTGTTGCCAAATATATTTCATCTGGAGCCTGTTCAATGAAATTATCGATGATCTTTGACTTTTTGGGTTTGTAGCCGTTAGACTGCCGCTTGAGGAATGCTTTCAGTTTCAAATATTTGGCAATATCTATATCATTATAGATACTAAGAGTCGTTCTCAGCATTGAGAAGTGTAACCGCAAAGTGGAACTTTTCAATTTTTTGGCTAAGTCGCCAAAATAAGCTATTAAAACTTTCTCGGAAAACGATTTTGTGTTTTGATCTACCTTCCATTCCAAAAAAAGGTTATAAGCGCGTTGATACATACTCTTCGACGTTTCCGGTAATAAATTCACTGTTGTTACCTTCGCTGCTTCTATTGTGTTCGGAGGTGTCAAATCTAAGTCAATATCACTATCAGTTTCCATTTTAATTAATAGTTTTTATAGAAAACAACTATGAAATTACTCGTTACCTACTAAAACTTTGACAGAAACGATCTGCTGACATTTCATCAATTTGTCGCTGGACGTCATAATTTGACAAGCCGTAGTCGTCGTGATTTTAGAGTGAACCTAGACCTAACACGAAATATTCCATTTCGCATTTGTTGCTTAGCAACTTGCCTAGCAACCGATGCAAAAATGAAATTATGTACAAAATGTGCTTGTTTATGAATGAAGTTACGTTTATAAAATGAACATTTATCGAGGTTGTCGTAGAAAATAGTATATTAAAGTATAAGTGGATAAAAACGGCTTTAAAACACGCGCGATTTTTCGAGCACGACGGTGCAGCCGGAGTGCTCGAAATAGAGCAAGTGTTTTTAAGACCAGTTATCCACGAATACTTTACGTTATTTTTTTTTATTGGTGCACTTTGAAATCATATATACTGGTATTATTACTACAAAAAATAGAAATAAGAACTAATAATGCAAGAAGGTTGAATTCGTGATGTGACATCAGTATACCTTTCGTTGTCATGGAAATGAGAAAAACATTCATTTGCAATTTGTTACCAAAGATCAATATTTGTTGTCACCAGAGCTCAAAAATGAATGATTCTAATATCGATTTTTTGAATAGTGAGGCAGAATCGCGGTTAATACCGCGAAAATCCAGTGATATATATAAAAAAGAATATGAAAAGTTCATCAAATGGATGGAGGAGCACATATAAATGAACGAATTGTGAGTAATATTTTATTTGACGTTATAAGGTACTCCTGTCAGATCAATAATCAAAAATTTGTCATTTAGACTTCACGTTTCTCGATTTGTTGATGTTGTCATGGTTACCTTTAAAAAACGCGCGTTTTTTAAAGTTCGATTTAAACACGCTGAGGCGTGCTTTAAATGGGTAAAAAGGGGCACCAATAAAAAAAACGTTTTTATTTGTTCAGGTGAAAATATTTTTGATTTTTTTCCAACATATCCTTCGGACTTTCGCTTTAATAAAGCTTGTAGCTTCTTATATTTAGAAATGTCTATATTATGGTTGATATTTACCACCGATTTTATTATTGAATAATGTGTCCATGTACTAGATGATTTCATAGTTTCCATCAATTCTTGTAAATAAGCAATCAAAACATTTTTGGAGAATTCGAAATATTATTTGTATTTCTCCAGTCCATAAACCGTTGATATAGTTTTCCGTACACTTTCTTAGATTTTTGGGGTAAAATATTTTGTACTGCATTTTCTGCTTTCTCCGATATGTGTGGGGGAGTCGATGGTTATTCTTCTATATCGCTGATATCAGACACTTTGATAATATAATATAAGTTTAGCTATATCCTACGAAAATATAATACCTACTGATTTTGACAAATAAAACAATAAGATAGGAATTATTGGTTTCTATTGATTAAAAATCTGTATCGTTATGAAAAATCTGTATCATAATGGATCTCATTATGGAACGGATTATGGGCATATAAGTGTATTATTATAGTACGGGTGTAGAAAAGGAATATTATCCATCAGGTTTGCACTATAACCGTTAATAATTGCAATATGTTTAATTATATTCAATTTTTTATTAAAATGCGGCTATTTTATGAATTTTAGAAGAAAATCCTTCCACTAAAATCCAAGCTCCTGCATGAAATTGTTGCATTTTAAGTACTAAATTGTTTAATGCAACTATGCAGTTGGTGAAGGAAATATTGGTCAAAGGATCACATTCATCATAACATTTTTTACTTGCTGTAGTGCTACTAGAATTTATTAGTATGTTCTGTGCACTTGTTCACCTGGAATATTTTTCTCTTTGTAGATGTGTAAATTACAAACTATGCTCCCTGTTACAGAAGTATTTTTCATTTATTTTCCTAGCAGACTTTTATTGGGAACTCAGAGGAGATATTTTTATTCGTAATTCCCTCAGCTCGAATGGTTCACTGATATAAATTATTTTATTCGAAATTCCTTCGATTCATAGACGTCCTTCTTTGCAGACAATCCACTGTTATGTGACTGCCAACTGCAGTGGTACAAGAACTGGTTGAGGAACCTCAAAGACAAAGACGACGAGATGATGCAAAAGAAACGCACAGTATGCACAATGCAACACGAGCACAGGGAGTACAGTTTGCAGAGTCTTCCTCTGGAAAAAATGAAGTGCGTCATCAAGAGCTACGATCCGATTTATTCGGGAGGAACCGAAAATGGCCGCATTGGATTCGCAGCACAAACTGCTCTCAGCATTTGTATTTTCACCAGGAGATATATTTAACAGTGAAAATTGTAAAGAATAGCGAATTAGCAAGCAGTTAATATTCCTTCTTGTAATTAATGAGAGATAGAAAGTAGATATTTCAGCCAGGAGTTTTGTATTCAAAAGTAACTAGAGGTAGTCTAATTTGCTTTAGAACCGGTTGCAGATTAGAACATGTATGTTAGCTTCCCCTCAAAACGCCTTTTTGCTGAATTTCAACTCGTACCTATATTTTCATCAGAATGAGTTTGCATACAGATGAAAAAGTATGGGAATGATGAAGTGACCACCCGATTTTTTTATTTTCCCTATTTTTTCCCAATTATATCGTTACCGAATACAATTTGACCTTCCTCGTATAAGGAAGGAGATATCAAATTCATGTTGAGTATATTTTGAATTCATATAGATATTCAATGTAAAGATATTCATTTGTATCCAAAAATCTACTAGTCACTTCAAAAATCCCATTGAAAAGCAAATTTAGTTCGAATATATCATGTATAAGAGTAGATTTTCTTCAGATCTACGTTTGGATATTTGTTGAACAAAAAAGCTTCCGACATCCAGCTTTGTGATTGTGTCTCTTGCAAGAAATATACGAACCAGACCTGAAGTATAATTTTATACATATCATAATATAGGCTAATCATACAAGGAGTCCACCGCATTTTCAAATCCCAGTTTAACCTCTCTATGTATTTTCAAAAAAAGTTATTTGCTGGGAATTCGCGAGATCATTTTCTGCTACTAATTGAAAACTCGCATTTTCAGCACTCGCTTTCTGAAGTTTCTCTGTAGATCTCGATGTTTCACAATGTCTAGCTGTATTTATAGATGTATAAGAATTAATTCAGATTTTGTTCAAGTATATTGATTTGAAAAACAACGCGCATCAAATACAAATAAATCATTGGTTTGGGATGAATTGGCCTACAAGGTGGACGAAAAAAATCATATCAAATGTGCCGCAGTAATTGTAAAATATTTTATCTCGTGGAGATGAAAGTATACTGATAGACTCATATTTTTGTGTGACAGCCAGAGTATCCCAGAGGATAGTCGGTACGAAAAATGCGTCTATTGGGTGTAGATTTTTGTAACTTAGGCTAGAAAGCCGGTAGAATGCATGCTAGATTAATAACTATATTTACCTTGTGAGCTTCTAATAACCATATCATTAATTGTTGAAGAATATTTTTAAGGAAATACCGTAGATTAGATGAGATGAAACATTCGTCAATGCACGTCAGTGTGTTCACACAAATGTCGAAAGTCCTACTTCATGCAATTTTTGCTCTACATGTACCTAAAACGCAGAGTAGTTAAATTAAAAAGATAGGAATTCGAATCCACATTCCTATAACATTGCCATAAGTAAAGGATAAAATAAAATTTGCATGAAGATGAGAAAATGATCTTGAGATATTGAGCTACAGGGTGGCTCAAAAAAATATTTATCTAGGATTCAGGCATTTGATTGGATGCTAAAAACGCATGAAATGTTTTTTTCTTTTGAGTCATCCTGATATTCATAGCAATATTTTTACTATTGTCTGGGTTGAGCCCAAAAAATCAAACATATCATGTAACTAAAACAATTTGCGATACTCAACATATCTTGATATTTTGTAAAATTAGGAATTAGCGAAAAGGTTGAAATGTGGATAAATGGAAGTATTTTTGTGGCAATGTTTAGGCGTGCCATTCTAACAATGGCGACCGCCAGACCATTTCAAGACATATCCGGTTGAGGTGGAGCAGAGCTTCGCGTTCTTATGGGTGCTCAATGCAAAAAATTGCAATATTTTTCTAAAATTTCTAGTGTCAGGTCGTTATCGCATATGGACGCGAAGAATCCACCCAACCCCCCATTTTTTACTCTACTTTACCATATTCAAATATAAATGTTTATGTGACATTGATAGCACGTTAAAGTATAGATGTATTCATCATATTGAATATGACTGTTGTGTAAAACTGTGTCATTATGATGTATTCAAATTATTATATTCAATGTTTCCAAATGTAATATTCTATATTAATGTCGAATTCAATAAAGATGATTATGCTGACACTATAAATGACTTCTGAAAATAATCAATACTCTGCCAAAGTTGTTTCAAGTACCGAGTTCCAAGTAGTGGGAGATGGGGCACATTGATCCCACGTATCATTGATATAGCTCATCCAGTATTGAAACGACCACTTTGGCCTTCCCCCACATAACAACCAGTTTTTATCGAAGATACCAGAACCATTGTCTAACTCTGGCTATTAATAGAAATTCCATAGGCGTACCAAATTATTCGGTATAGGCGATTCACGAGACGTAGAGAACTTACACTCCTATAACTTACCACTGGGCATTTTGGCAAGGTAACGAGTAAACTATTGCAAAGTTGAATAAATAACTGCACTACCTATTTATTAATTGAACAAACCTAACCTTTCAAACGCTGCATGCCATGACACTGGTGAAGATTTGCCGTAGCACAGCAAATCATGTCCACTCGTATTTTCCTCCTCTCTACCTACCAAACGGTCGTTTCAATACTGGATGAGCTCTACAGTCTATGTTACTCGTTACTCCAAAATGTAAACACCTGAGAGGTTAGTAGGTTCATCAATAGATGGCTCTATAAGTTCGAAAACAAATACGTGCTCCGGTACGTCTGTCTGCGATGGCTGCGAGTGACCATGAATTTTTCGTTCTTCGAAGTTTATTCATATTCATGTTCTAGGGCTTTGTATACTTTAATTTGTTCTGGGGCATCAGAGGTAAGAGAATATTTTTTACAGTAGCTGAAATTATATCCAATTTTGTTCATGGTTCCTTTTCTTTTTTGTTGAAAGGGTCATTCATGAAATATGGCGGGGTGGGGCAGTTTTATACAATACTTTGCGGGGTACTTTGATACGTATCAATCTACCCCAAAAGAATTCATTTATTAATTTCATATTGAAAAGGGAAACATTCCCAATTGGATAATGATAAAAAGATTTTTCTGTGATTCGAAAATTTCACGACAAAAATTAAGTAATCTTTTGTGAATGTCTAACAGAAAACAACTACTTCCCCGGCTGAAGCCACGCTGGACATTAAACTACATCTGATAGATAGTCTGAAAAGACCCTAACTCAAAAGAAAATTGGGAATGTTTCCCTTTTCAACATGAATACCCCACAAGATGTTATCTTGACGATGGAAGATAGTGACTAAAGTTTATCTTTCAGTCGCAGATGATTCCACATCTGATTTAATGAACATCCTGTTCATATTTTCAACAAATCAATCTATCATACCCCATGACAGGTTTTAATGTCAGAAAACACTGATTTCGAAGTGTCTCTCCAAAAGAAATGATTCTAACTTTTTCCATCTTTGCAAAGTGAGATTGCTTCTTGAAAATGTGTTTCCCATTTCTTCCGGTCTTCCTGATGATCGTGGAAGCGTGAAATAGATTTTTGTCGACAAAAATGTATTGAAGACCTAGTGAATGCGATATCTCTCTTGCGTCAATGTTACGAATGATTTCTGGTGAGTACTCTTTTTTGAAAAACATTCTTCTTTGCCTCATTCATCTTCATGAGTTCTCAATTGAGACTGAATTAAAAAATCAAATAAATATCTGAATAAAAATCCAAATTTTCAATTTCAGATTTTTTTCTTCTGAGTTAGGGTCTTTTCAGAATATCCATCAGATGTAGTCCAATGTCCAGCGTGGCTTTAGCCGGGGAAGTAGTTGTTTTCTGTTAGACATTCACAAAAAATTACTTCATTTTTATCGTGAAATTTTCAATTCACAGAAAAATCTTTTTATCAATATCCAATTGGGAATGTTTCCCTTTTCAACATGAATACCCCACAAGAGGTTATCTTGACGATGGGAAATAGTGACTGAAGTTTATCTTTCAGTCGCAGATGATTCCACATCTGATTTAATGAACATCCTGTTCATATTTTCAACAAATCAATCTATCATACCCCATGACAGGTTTTAATGTCAGAAAAAAGTAATTTCAAAGTGTCTCTCCAAAAGAAATGATTCTAACTTTTTCCATCTTTGCAAAGTGAGATTGCTTCTTGAAAATGTGTTTCCCATTTCTTCCGGTCTTCCTGATGATCGTGGAAGCGTGGAATAGATTTTCGTCGACAAAAATGTATTGAAGACCTAGTGAATGCGATGTCTCTCTTGCGTCAATGTTACGAATGATTTCTGGTGAGTACTCTTTTTTGAAAAACATTCTTCTTTGCCTCATTCATCTTCATGAGTTCTTAATCAAGACTGAATTAGAAAATCAAATAACTATCTGAATAAAAATTCAAATTTTCAATTTCAGATTTTTTCTTTTGAGTTAGGGTCTGTTCAGAATAACTATCAGATGTAGTTCAATGTCCAGCGTGGCTTTAGCCGGGGAAGTAGTTTTCTGTTAGACATTCACAAAAAAATATTTCATTTTTATCGTGAAATTTTCAATTCACAGAAGAATATTTTTATCAATATCCAATTGGGAATCTTTCCCTTTTCAACATGAATACCCCACAAGAGGTTATCTTGACGATGGAAGATAGTGACTGAAGTTTATCTTTCAGTCGCAGATGATTCCACATCTGATTCAATGACCATCCTGTTCATATTTTCAACAAATTAATTTCATATATTTTTCCGTGATAATGGTGCGAGAGGGTCAATGTCGACGAAAATACTGTATCTTCAACAATATCAGACGTTCTGGAAGACTATCTATTAGAAAAGCTACAGAAAAATATAATTTAAAATCAGCTACTTTGCAGCACATAATAGAAAAAAGGAAGCCTGGAAGGGAGAATGAAGTTAGAAAATAATGTTTCTCCAAATATTGCTGCATTTTCAATTAGAACCAATTAGACCACTAACAAAAATTTCCAAGACATATCAGAAAAGAAAGGGGAAAGAGATGGACGTCAAGGATCTACACTGATACGCCAGAGAAAGACGAATCAAGGTATTGGCAAAAGTGAAGGAACAGAAAAGAATCACTAAGGAATAGAGACAACGCGTAAAAGAAATGAACAATGCCAGGAAGCTATTTGGCTTGTGTTCAGAAATAAAAATGTGTCAAAGAGTAACTGCAGAATTGCTGGGAGATAGCGATAGTGATAAATATCTGTAAGGTTTTTAATATGTTAATGATAATATAAAAAAATATATCTACGATTTTTTTTTACTCTGGCTTTCTAAAGAACCCCGCACAATAGCATAGGAATTCGGCCTACAGTGGGATTTGCCTGAAACTTACATATGTTATTGGTATTGAGTTTGTGATCAAATGTTCTCATGGGCCCAATCCTCTAAGACCAATGATTCAGCTCTCAGTGCCGTATTTAGTATAGGTGCCCAACAAACGAAAAACAAACTACCAAAGATGCTGTGATTGCAATGGCCGTGAAGACTTAGTTAGGATATCTTTAGCAGCCCGAATTACTGTATTTATTAAACAAAATATTTGTATTCCTGAAGGAGTAAGATGTTGCGACCATCATTTGGACGAACGAAGACTCATGCTTAATGCTTTGTTGCCTCGATTAGAGTCTGTCAATTGCCCATACCTTTTAAAAGGAGAAACTCTCCAAGCTTTTTTGCAAGGTTTTCGTAACATTGAAAAGAAATGCCAAGATTTTTGTGACGAAAATTCTCATTCGGACGACGAATTTATAATAATGACTTCCATTTCAAAAAACCAATTTCAAGAATTCTTTGGGTATTGTGATGCTATTCCCGGTCAAGGTGGATTCAGATATGTACTTGAGAAAAATATTTTAACATTTCTGTGTAAGTTGAAACAAGGCTTATCTGACGAATTTTTAAAGATTATTTCTGCCTATACCACAAGACAGTCGGTAAGCTTAGCAAAGTGATATTGTCACTGAGGACCAAATTTGTTAGAGATAATATCGGATTTGAAACAATAACTCATTATCACTATATAGAGCGAAACGTAACGCCATTTTCAAATGAACTTTATAATCCCACACCAGAAAATCCGAAAACAATATGCTTAGTAGACGCTACTCATACCTACATTAACCGAAGTTCCAATTTTCGGACACTTAGGCAGACATTTTCTCAACATAAAGGTTGCCATTTAGTAAAACCGACGCTATTGGTTGCTCCGGATGGCTACATTCTTGCTGTACTAGGTGTTTACTTCACTGATGGGCGAAATACTGAGAGCATGATATTGGAAAATGAATACGAAAATGATGTTCAGGGAGAAACTGGTTTTTGGAGGGAGACATACTCCTTTCAAATCGAATGGGGATTAATTACAAAATGCCAGCATTCATACAACCAGGGGAAAAACAACTCTCAACTGAAGTAGCAAACGATAGCCGATTGGTTACAATGTCTCGATGGGTAATAGAAAGTCATAATGGCCATTTTAAGTCAATTTTTAAATTCTTTGACCAAGTCATAAATATGCAACATGTTCAACACTTAAAAGACTTTTATCTTATTGCTGTAGCTATTATTAACAGATATTATCCACCAATGTTAATGGCAAATACTACAGTTGAACTAGCAAGAACTATGTTAGCCAGGTCTAGACATATTAATCTTGTTCGACAACGGGTGGAAGAAGAAGGTTTACCTAAGCTGTGTTACAGCATATTAAAGATGCCGCAAATCGTACAGTGCAAGATGCGATACTCCAGCAGCTGTAAGTGTTTGATCTGATTGGTTCTCTGTTTGAAATTTCGGCCATTTGATTGGCTCAAAAATAATGAGGGAAATAGTCGATATAATTTTGAATGAACGTTTTACCACCCAGAAGTTATTATGAAACCCCAGGAGATAGTATCAGACAAAATTCTATTGTATATGAAGGAAATCTTTGTATAGAAATTCAATGACATAATGGATATTCATTTCAACAAGGATTTGTGCCAAAATACTAGAATCAAATAATGGAGTAAAAGAAAGAGAACAGAAATGAAACGCATGATATATCATGCGTTTCATTTCTGTTCTCTTTCTTTTACTCTTACTCACTTCATGAGCTGCCCAACTCAGCTGGTATCTATAGATACCAGCTGAGTTGGGCAGCTCATGAAGTTCTATCAGTTTACAATTTTAGTATGAATAAAATTATAAGTATTGAATGAACGTGACTTTTTGTGGAGGAACAACGTTTCTTGACATGGTTTTTTGGGTAACCTTTCACAGTCTAAATATGAAAATATAATCAGGAAAATCTATACAAGTGTAGAAGGGCAAACTAATTATTTCACCCCCGATAAGTTACTGCGTTCACCGAATTATATTTCCTAAAGAAAAATGATTCAATTAGTCAGTAACTTGAAGTATCCCGAATTTGCCTATCAAAAAAATAGTAAAAATTCAAAAGATACTTCCATATACCGGGTGAGAATGGGACTAGGGCCATGCCTATATCTTCTTCATTATCAACCGATTCGGATGAAATTTTGTACATAGATATGAAACACAATTTTGAATTGACAGACATATGAAAACAAAATGGCCATCTTCTGGTTTTGCCAGAATATCCACCAACTTCGACTTTTCAAATGGATCACCCTGTATGTTTGATGTTTGTCGGATTCTACGGCTCAAATTACATACGACAATGTTCCAAAGTTTCATTTTACAATTAAAAAAAAAACTCAATTTTTTTTCAGCTTAGTAGGCCTTATCAGGTTAAAATCTATACTAATTTACATCAGTAACTCATAATAATAGTCATCTCATCGATAAGATCAATAACAAATCCAACAGTAGGAATTGAAGTTTTCTGAACGCATTTTTAACGAAAAAAAACGTTTTTTTCAAATGTTACCTACCAAGGCCATCTTGCTATTCGATAGAGAATTTAATTACCAATTCAACGATGTACATCATGTACCACTTTCTTTTTGTACCTAACGACCATCTAAAATATTATTCTTTCAAATTTTACTCAGAATGGTAAAATGAATTACCAAAATAATCGACTGACATATGTAAGATCATTACATAAAGATAATTTAATATAATCAAACTGTATGTATCAACTGAATAAATCTAACGACTGAAACAGTGAAACATTCAACTTACAAATTATTACTCCTATACCATTATCCTGTTTCCAATAGAAGTTTTACAGCCATCGAGAAGTCATTTTATTCATTAATGACCACTGATAGGTTCGAAGTGTTGCCCGTTTTCCTAACACATAGACTAGTTCTATTTATTGTACACCTCATCACATTTATCAGTTCGTAAGCAGGAATTTCCTGAAATCCGCGTTTAACTCTATCTCTCAAGTCCTCCGAAGAAGTTGTATTTTATGTGACCCCATAAATAAAAATCAATAGGTGTTAAATCGGGCGATCTGGCTGGTCAACCGATTGTACCATTTGTTCTAATCCACTTCTGCCCATAGGTATTACTAAGATATTGCAACAATATTAGCATTATGTGTCCTGCACCATCCGTTGAAAAAAATATTTTTCCTGATGGTCTCAGTAAATCGTTGATATTATTTTGAATATCGTTCTCTAAGAATTGAGATATCTTTGGCCTCAAAGGCTCGTCAAAAAGAATTGGTCCAATGATTCTTCTTCCTATGATTCCTACTCAGACGTTGAATCAAAATTTTTCTCTCAGCAACCTAGGATTTTCTTGAACCCATTACCTTGTATTATTCCTAGGTGCGATATTTATGTTTTTTCAATACTTTTCTGACACTTTTCCTGCTGATCCCACATTCAATTTCCAATTCTCGCACTTGGGCAGATGGAGAAAAATGAACATATGCTAAAACATTAGTTTCCGCTTCTTCACTGACGATGAAGTGGATGTGGTTTTGATCAGAACATTCCGTATTGTACATCTCATGGATTATCAATGGACGTAAAATATTGGACTGACATGAACATCCATAAGAGAACGTTTGTGGATGTACATTCGATGTACAATAATCGACCAATAATCCTAACGTTACTTATTAGACGTATATGTACGTCCATTGGACGAAAAAAACTGGATCCTTTTAAAACTTCCATGTTTGTACGTTTTTGGATGAACACCAAATGTATAATACTGGACCACATCTGTACGTTCATCATTGTACATATAATGGACAATCAAAACTGGATCAATTGTGAACTAACATACGTGTACGTTTTCGAATGTACACCGAATTTGCAATACTAGACCACATCTGTACGTTAACCATTGTATTTACATTGGACAAACAAAACTGGATCAATTGAATTTCCATAAATATTTTCGGATGTACACAATGTAAACTGGACATTACTGTAGTACAATGTCGGGACAAACAAAACTGGATCAATTGAAAACGTCCATGATAGTACGTTTTCAGATGTACACCAAATGTACAATACTGGACCACATCTGTACCTTCACTTTACTGAGGACTGGTTGCTCAATCCGAGATGATCCACAGATTATCTAATCTCGGTTTAGTTGCCAATCATATCAGTAGCTCTGTAGCAACCAAACTCGGTTCAGTCAATCTGTGGATCATCCCGGATTGAATAACTAGCCCTGAATGAATCAACTTTTTACATATTTTCGTGTTCGAGTTTGACGACAAAATTTAAATATGGTAAAACTACAGTTTTATGAAACGCAAAATATTCAGGTATAGATATACAAACACTTAAACAAAAATAACCGATTTTCGTATATTATGAGGATCGAATCCATTCGGATAGGTACGGTCGTGTACGCCATAACACAGCAGTTTCATTGGCTGCGAGTGCGAGCACCCACCATACATGAAGATGAGTCTTGTGTGATGTCACAGGATACCAATTCTGTGTTCTGTGGTTAATGTGTCATGGCCACGCTATTCATGATTCACGACGTTTGATGCTGTTGTTTTGAGTTTTGGTCTGGCACTGTTAGAATCACAGTTAAAATAATTAAGATTTATAATATCCATTTGTATTTATTGAAGTGTCGAAGTGAGTGAAGGCCGAAGGGACAAACATCAGGTCAGTCGTTTGAAGTTTGAAATGGAAATATCCATTCATATTAAGGTAGCTCAGTCGATATTAAAAAAGTTTCAAGGAACCTATAGTATAAATTTAATATTAAGAAAGATACAGGGGTGTTGCTCTATAAAAAAATCACCCGGTTATAGCAGCATTGAAAATCAATTTATAAGTCAGAAATATCGCTGTTCTCATGGTGAATATCACCTTCTATTCTGTGATTCGAGATCCAATAAATTGACAACACGAATATAGAATAGGTGAACATTTATCCAAATATGCATTGATTTCTGCAGCACACCTGATTCAATGAAAATATCTGATTCAAACTGAATTTTATAGATGCTGCAGAACATTCCAGAGTTTCGTGCTCAAGGAAAGAAGCTGAAGAGTCCATATCGAAATGGTTGAGACGGGTAAATGAAAGAAAAGGAGATTGAAATATTCTTACATAGTACCCGTTCGAACATATCTTTTCTTTTTTTAATTTCACTATTCTATAATTTTTTTTTTTCATGTTTGTTATTTATAAGAGTCTTTTTAGTTCAGAATATTTTATTTTTGTTATTATGGAAACAATTTTATTATAACGTTCATATTTTTATAATTTTTGATAACTCAACAAAATAAAATAAGTGAGTTTTTCATCTGCTTGTTATTTCATACAAAAACTTTTGTCTGATCAATTTTCATTGTGAAATCTTGTTCATTATGTACGTCCATTGAACATCCTCGGCGTACTACATAAGATGTTATATCCAGTGTATCTTGACTTTAGCTGGACATATTCCGGACCTTCATGGACGCAACCGGACGTATAATGGATGTATTCAAATCCATGTAGTACGTCCAATGGATGTGAATTTGATGTGTTTCTCATACATCCAATGGACATTCTTTATGTACGTACATTGGGCATCCTAGACGTACGTACATAAGATGTTATATTCAGTGTATCTGGACATTTGGTGGACTTATTCCGGACCTTCAAGGACAAATCCGCACATCCATTGGACATCCATAACATCCATGTTGTACATCCATTGGACGTACATTAGGCAAACATGTGCTATCTGGGAGGTACCATTTGAAAAAAACTATTTTTTCGTTAAAAATGCGTTCAGAAAATTTCAATTCCTACTGTAGGATTTGTTATCGATTTTATCGATGAAATGACTATTATTATGAGTTACTGATGTAAAATAGTATAGATTTTAATCCCGATCAAGGTCCCCTGGGGAAAAAAAGAATTTTTTTTTTTTCAATTGTAAAATTAAAATTTAGCAATATTGTCGTATGTAATTTGAGCCGTAGAATACGGAAAACATCAAACACACAGTGTGTTCCGTTTGAAAAATCGAAGTTGTTGGCTATTCTGGCGAAACCAGGGGTCGGCCATCTGTTTTCATATGTCCGTCAATTCGAAATTGTGTCTCATGTCTATGTACAAAATTTCATTCAAATGATAAGTGAAGGAGATATAGGCATGGCCCTTGTCCCATTGTCACCCGGTATGGTTTATGATTGACGTTTCGGGGACTATATCTGTCCCCGTTCTCGAAATCTTCTTAATCTCCTTCAATAGCTCAATTTGGTTTTTCTCTGGCAGAGTCTTTGAATAGATTTTCCCGATTATATTTTCATTTTCTGAATGTGGAAGGTTACCCAAAAAACCATGTCGAAAAATAAAATTATGGTTTGGAAAAAATACGCACAGGACGCTTTTTAACCCTTTAAGGTTTACTGGTATAATATTTTCCCACCATATCTAAGGTAGGCAGATAATGTTTCACTGGGAAAATTGAAGAATGCATGTTCTGCCATCTGTTCGCCAATAGAGGAAGCTTCGTTCTAGCACAGCACTATCTGGTGGGAAATTATTATCCCAATAGTTCATAAAAAAACATACATTTTCTGAAAGTTCTTGTTGTCCATGTTTTAGTTCGTGTTGTGCCTTTTTTATGAATAATAGGAGAAAATATTACAATAAAAAATGTAACTCACATAAGTATTTATTACTCTCAAATTATAGTGTATTTGTTTCAAATAGTATTGATATTTAGCCACATTATTCGTGAAATGATGAAAAAAGATTCCGAGGTTAGAATTTCTACATTTTGTATTCAGTTTTTTTTTCTGTTGAATTATGTCTGAGAAAAGTAATATTTGATATATATGCCCGTCAATACATAAATTGTAGGAAAGAAACATAATTTTACGTATCTGATTCTTGGCTGGGCTGAAATTACCCACAAAATCTAATTTTGCGTGTTTTTTGCAGTGTCAATGTGCGATTTCCGTCCCATGTAATATAGTCAATATGTGGCATTCGAAAAAATTGTCAGATGAGCAGTTAGAAAAGCTGATGTATGAAGAAGATAGTGTCACTGATAATATGGCTATTTATTCTGAATGTGAGGGTGATTCGGATGGAGGAGATAACATGCCAGAGTCAATGAATAGAAGTTCCAAATCAATATCCCTTAGAAGCTCGACAAAAAGTACACCACTCACATTAGAACAAGACCAGCAATTTTCTAGTGACCCTGAACAAAAACAAGATTCTGAACATGTTTTATTTCATACAAGCAGCTCAGATTTAGCTCCAGTTCCTTCTCCAGAAATACTAAATATGCCTTCTACATCTACACAAAATACCAGTTTTTCACGACCCAAACGTCATCAAAGAAAGCAAACACTCACCTATCAAAATTTTTCGGAAGATTCAGATGATTCCGTTGCAGACTCAGATTATGAAGAAGAAAACGAATCCAAACGCAGAAAATTTCATGTTACTGAAAATTTGGATCCCGAAAGCAGCGAAGTAGAAGACGAGGTTATAGAAGAAGAAATAGTGGAAGAAACAAGACATAGTGTGAAAACCAAGAAGGGAACAAGTGAGAAGAAATTTGTTTGGACTAAATGCACACAAATGCCAGACATGCATGGTAAAGCTCAGTTTACTGAAAATATGGGACCAAATGATATTGACGTAGACAGTCTATCGATATTTCTGAAATTTCTTCCCGATAATTTCCTTACAAAAATAGTGACGGAGAGTAATCTATATGCTCAACAATTGCATGGGAACGATGACTTTACAATAATTACACTTGCCGAATTGAAAGCATTCTTTGGAATTTTGATATTTATGGGCATTCACCCATTACCTAGCATAAAATTATATTGGTCTGAAGACGAAAATTTTCATGTTGATCGGATTGCGAGAATTATGACTTTGAAAAGGTTTTTATTTCTTTTTGAGGCACCTACACCTCAACGATAATGCAAAAATGCCTTCAAAAGGGACAGATCAGTTTGATAAACTCTACAAGTTACGTCCTCTAATTGACCACCTTTTTAAGCTTGTATAAACCTTCCCGTAACATTTCTATTGATGAGTCTATGATAGGATATAAAGGAAGATCAAGTATGAAGCAGTACATGCCAATGAAGCCCACTGAGAGGGGCTTCAAAATTTGGGCTTGTTGCTGCTCTGAAACTGGATATTTGCTAAATTTCGATGTCTTTACTGGAAAAAATGAAGATGGTACTGTAGCACAATGCTTGGGAGAGAAAGTGGTTTTGCGGCTATCAGAACCTTATGCTGGAAAGAATTACTGTTTGTATTTTGATAATTACTTTCGCAGTATTACTCTCCTTGATATTCTTCTTAGTAAAGATTCAGTTGCTTGCGGCACCTTGCGTGTGGACAGAAAATATTACCCTAAAGATTTCATCAAATCTGATAAGGAGTTAAGAAAATCTGAATTTGATTTTGCCCAATCAGGCAACATTGGGGTAGTAAAATGGAAAGATCGAGGAACAAAATGTGTATCTGTGGCATCCACAATTCATAATCCTGGAGAAACAACGACAGTTTTACGACGCAACCAAAAAGGCGAAAATGTTCGTGTAAATTGCCCGAAAATGATATCATGTTATAACAAATACATGGGAGGGGTGGACTATTTTGACCAATACATGTCATTCTACAATATGAATCATAAATCTAGGCGATGGTGAATCAAAACATTTTTATACTTACTAGAAGCTTGTCTTGTAAATTCCTACATCCTCTACAAATTATCAGCGAGAACACAAAAGAAAAAACCATCGAGTCAATTGAAATTTAGATCATTATCGGTCAATCAATTTATAAACAATGTTTGCAGCAAAAAAAAACGGTTTTTGTCCTGCTAATGGAACCGCGAAAAAAAGAAACAACCCTGATGGCATGGAAACTGTACAAAATGTTATCAGACATTATCTGCTCAACCTGTAGAGTCGGTCTGTGTAAAAATTATTTTACCCCATTCCATAAGTCTCAGTTCACTTTAGTCTAGTACTTTACTTCGATTATATAAGTCTCATTTAAGTTATTTTATACTTTTATGTAGAAATAAGGGTTCAGTTTAGTATTTGGTAAACATTTTGTACTTTTATAATAAAAACACAGTTAAAATGACACTTTAGATGAGAATCTGTTTTATATTTCATGCAGATCGGAAATTATTCTCCCAGTAAACTTGTAGAAATAGTCGTCCCACTAAAAGTCCTTTGGGATAATAATTTTCCACCTCTAAAAAAATTAACCAGAAGAGAAAAAAATATGAAAGAAATATTCTATTCCTAGTGAATTGCAGTTCATTGAAAAGCACCAGTAAATTTTCAGTTAAAATGTTTCTCAGACTTCTGCAACTTAAAGGGTTAACATAAAAGAAAATTATTTGTTCAATGATTTTATTCTTATTATTTTTAACTTTTCGTCCTTATTGCCATTCATCCGTTTTTTTAGTTTTTTTCAAACTATAATTTCAGTCCACATTGCTAGAGAAGACTAAAAAAGACTACGGGAGAAAAACACTTCGATTGATTCCTCCACATGAGATGGAAGTAATTAATAACTAAATTTTGGCGCATATGCTGAGAACCAGTGCATTCGCCATATCTTCGAATTGTAAGTTATGCTGAGAATGGCCTCAGTGATTCACCTATTTTACTAGTAGCCACTGGAGAGTTTCACTAGTCACCTCCTGGCTCCATCATCAGATCACCTTCAAGATACCGAATTATATATTGTCATCCAAACTACATATAATTACCAAAGGACCCCGCAAAATCCTTATGGAAAATGGCTCTCGGCTAAATTCACTGAAACGCTGCAGAAAGATAGTATTCGGTATGGTGATCAAAAGTCTGAATGGGCACAACCCTCCATTTTCAACCCCAGACCCCCTACAGCCCCCCAAAGCCCCCAAAGTATACTTTCCGGTGTTTTAATGCATAACAGTTTCAATTAATCTCCAAAGCGTTTCCTTTCAATGCCCACCCCTTTCTCCAACCAACCTACTTCTACCCCACCTTCCCACCCCCCCCAACCCTTCATTAACGCCCCATTACACACTTTCAAGGTTAAAGATTCTTTAATTGTTTCATTTCAATCTTTTGAAGCTTTTATTATATATATATATATTTATGTATACATTAAGCACACCCCCCCCCCCCCCGCCCCATCATTTATGGATGCCCCATTACACAATTGCAAGATTAAATATTTTTCAATTGGTTTTATTAAAATCTTTCATGTGTATAATATGTATCTAATATATATATATATATATATATATATATATATTTATATATATATATTTATATATATATTTATATATATATATACATAATTCAACAAGAAGAAACGGTCAGTGGGAACGACTGGACCATCAAGACCTAGTAGATTTTCCTGAACTAGACTTGGACTACTTGAGAGACCTGACAGTAGGAACATATCAAATACATCTTTCCTCTTCGTATATTCAAGACAAACTAGTAAGAGATAACGATGTACAACTCCAACTTGACAATCATGTAAATGAGCCCGGATTCTTGGGAGTACGTGTATATTCAAGATTTCGCAATGCCACTAAGCATCAACTTGTTATAGCTTACAGATTCGATGATGAAAATATCCAGAATCATGGCGATAATGACGACGACGTAATTCTGGGCTACTATTGTACCTGCCAAAGTGGAGCTCGCACACTAGGGAAATGTGCGCATGTTGCATGTTGCTAGTGTCCTATGGTATCTAGGATATGCACGACATCAACAAAATATTAGATACCCTGATGGTTCTCTGCTTAATACAACACTAGATGCTGCAAATCGTGTAGTACCAAATCTTGGTATCGAAATAATAGATGAATGATTAAAATAAGATGCACCTACATGCCGTACAGTAGTCAGGGAGGGATGTACTGTAATGTATATATACATTATATATATATATATATATATATATATATATATATATATATATATATATATATATAATAAAAGCTTCAAAACATTGAAATAAAACAATTGAAGAATCTTTAACCTTGAAAGTGTGTAATGGGGCGTTAATGAAGGGTTGGGTGTGGGGGTGAGGCCGAGGTGTGGTGAGGGTAGATTGTAGGATTTGGTTGGTTGGGGGCTGTAGGGTGTCGGGGGTTGAAAATGGAGGGTTGTGCCCATCAAGACTTTTGATCAGCATACCAAATACTATCTTTTTGCAGCGTTTCAGCGAATTTAGCCGAGAGCCATTTTCCATAAGGATTTTGCGGGGTCCTTTTATTCCGATACGACAATAAGAAGTAGTTTAAAATTGACTTCCAAGATTTGATTACATTGTTTGTTAGTACAAGTAAAGCTAATAAAAGCGTGATAAAATGAGAGATTGACAATTTTTTTCAATCTTTCAACAGCCGCCATTTTGAAACTATTCTACTAATTTGGCTCATCGTAGAAACCAATTGAAATGAAATGTAGTCAAATTTGATACACTTGTATATGTCCCAATAATTTGGCAGGAATTCATAATTCCGGTGACAATGCATTATGAAATTTTTGCTAGAGAAAAAACAATATGGAGACGAGTATTGTGGTTAAAGCCCGATTCCAATATAAATTGGTGTATGGAGGTTTTGGGGACGGAGATCATGATTTTTATGTCAAAATCCACGAATTCAAGATGTGGGCTCCAAGATGACGACGAGTTTTGTGATTATATCCCGATTCCTTTCAAAATTGGTGTGTGGGGGTTTTTGGGATCGAACATCATGATCTTTTTGACAAAAAATTCATGAATTCAACATGGCGGCTCCAATATGGCGACTTGTTTTGTTTTATGGGGTTTTTTTTGGGTGGGAGATTATAAATTTTTGTCAGAAAAAAACAATTGAATAAAAATGATAAAAAGAAAATTGAAGGCAAGCTTTTATGAAAATGCATTAAAAAGGAAAAATAATTCATTTTATTCTTTGACCTAGGTTATTCTGTGAGTGGCAATTCAAAAGCTTGCCGCGAATATAAAATAGGTACTCTTGCCTGCTACTAGGTCAAACAATTAAAGAAATTATTTTTTACTTTTAAGAGTTTGGTACATTTTTAAATTTTAATACAATTTTTTTATCATTTATTGATTGTCTCCGATATTAAGGTATTTAATTCGTACATTGGATTTGTTGCTGATCGATTTAAATTTGTTGGGTACATTAACAAATATAATTCCATACTTTCGTGGTCTCTCAGAAAAATTCAAAAGGATCGGCAAAAATTGAAGGTTCATAACTCATAATACTTTGAGTTCGGAATCATCCTAGATATAAAATCAATAAACGAAGAACAAAATGAAAAAATGTGTAAAAATATTTTATGTATTGCTAGTAAACTTACATAGGACAATCTTCAAGACCATTGGAATAAGAGAAAAATTGGAAGATTGAAATTATCCGAATTTAGACTAACACGAACTGGGACACATATGGCGGGTTGCAACAATACAAAAATTATCATGCGTGATTAAACTAAAATAAGCATCCTGTAGTTTGTTTCGTGGAAATGATAATTTAGCCGCATGTTCTCTTACTACGGATTCAACATAAAGTTGCATGTTGAAACAAGAGGTGGAACTAGAGAACCTATGAACATATGTGGTATGAGCCAGATTTTCACAAAAAAATAAAAGAGATACCAAATTTTTAATAGCGAATTAAAATTGAAATTCTTTTATTAACTTGGATTTGAGGAATGCCAAAAGTGATTACCGAAACGGCATCAGGAGAAGACTTTTTTGTATTAATTCACTCATTTTTATTGAATATCTTGGGCAAGCCATTTTGAAACGGTACTCTACTGACAAATCGTATATTAGTATATTTCCGAATCCAGAATACAAAACACAGCAAGAGAGCTCTGAAATCGAAGTGAATATGCTCAAGTAATGGAAACAACTATAGTTATGAGGAAACTCAGAAAGATAGAAATGAATTCATTGTTACGAAAATAATCGGAATGGGATGCTATGGATGTTTTTTACTCTTGCCCTTGATGGTTTAGTATACATATAATGAAAAAGCAGTATATAATAAATAGAAACTTTTTTGTATCGAACCTGAATAAATTAATAAATAACTAATATTCTTTTGACATTATTCAAAAATGAAAACCTTCCTGATGTTAGGGACATAAATTTAATTTCACAAAATCAGTACACTCCAATAATTTGGTAGATATGAGAATCAATATAATATCGAAGAAACGCCATGGTTTTCCCGTCTATGTTTAGAATTCAATTGAGTTCATGGCTCTGGAATAATGGACGTTCATAAAAGAAAAATGGTTTGTACTACTTAATAAAAAAGTTTGATTAAAACACTGAAAGGAAATTCGATGATTATTTCGCAAATTTTAACATTTTTACATCTGAAAACTATTTTTGGTAAGTACTTTTGAGTATTTCAATGAAATAATCGTATTATATCGCGACAAATACGAACCAGTTTCAATGCATAAAAATCCATTGTTTCAGGAAGCAGGTTATAAATTTAATTGAATTCGAACCTTTTATAGAAAAACAGGATTATTTTTATGCTCCATCTCAATCCACCAATTTAAAAACTGAAAGGAAACATCACTAGATAAAGTTTTGAAACAACTTGATATTGATTTTAAGTTTGATCAGCAAAACGGCTAAGGTGACGCGCATACATGGAGCTCATTCGTTTCTAAGTGGCAAAAATTGGGAAGGAAAATTAAGAATTGATTTTCCGTATTTTCCGAGTTAAGGATCGAAGAACGGCGATTGTCACGACAACATATACTCGGAAAATTGCGAAAAAATGGTTGCGAAAAAAATTAATACCGAATTTACCTCCCTAATTTTTGCCACTTATAAACGAATAAGCTCTACACACAAACGCGCGCGCGCACCTACACACACATACAGACATTTTTCATTTTTATATTTTTTGGGTTTCATTAGTGGTATATAATCAATTCCCATCCCTATTTCGAATTTTCTACGACTACAAGACTCTCCCCTAGTTGCAAAAACTAAACATTAGGATAGGCCGACGTTAAATAAATCAAAAAAGAGGTAGTTTTAGAACACAGTGTATGCGTTTAAAAAAATGTTAATCACGAGTACGGAACGTTCCACGTCTACTATAATCTGAGAACAAAAGCAGCTCACTGACATCCCCAACATTTGTCCCTGCTTTACAGTTGTTTAAAAGTTTAAATTAACCATTTAGATTCGATTGGTTAAATATTTGGAATCAAGCCAGCCGCCGAAATCGGGTATAAAATATACCGGGATAGATTGGGTGACGTAGATGTCGTACACGGACTAATTCCCGTCTATTGTTCGGTATGTTTGAGGACAGGACAGGACTGATTCATTCAATCGATTCGAAAGAAATGACATACAAGAACTTGGGAAAATGGGGAAAATTATTACAAAATGTGAGTCCAGGAACACGATAGGAATGAAACCTCGTCTAAGATGTATATGACTGAAAACATACACTTAGGCCCGATATTATAATGTCAGTTTGAACTCTTAAGTGACGTCATCGAGTTTAAACCTTAAACTAAGATGTATAAAAACCCTGGTGCTTGCACTTATACCTTTAGAAGTTTGGGATCGACTTGGTGACACTTGGCCTACTTGATAATAGAGATTACTAGCATGTCAGATGGCGCCAATTTCGTTTTAGTTTCAATTCAGTAACAGGGTATATTTATTTCTTCAGATTTTTTTTTTAGGCGAACTGTTCGCGGGTTCTAATTCTAGCTTTGCTATTGGTTGAAAAGATACATCTGTCAAACTTCACCAATAGCAAAGCTAGAATTAGAAGCCCCCGAACATTTCACAAAGGAAGCACTATCGTGTCGTTTTTCGTATTTTGTAACATTTGAATTTGAGGTTGACTGCATTTTGACAGGCGGAAAATTGGAAATGAAATTGTCATTAAATCGCAGAAAATATAAAATTCAATGCATACAATATGATGAACTATGGAAATCAAGATTTGTACTTGCTTTTTGTACTGAATACAGGCGAAAATTCGAATCTGCGGCTTTAAACCGTCCACACAAAATACAAATGTGGCCCATTCTACAAAAAGTATCCTTATACACTACACTACCTGAAAATAAACAATTCCTCACGCACTAATGAAATGATAAACGAGTGATTTTAAAAAAAAAGAAAATCAGGAATAAGCTAAGCAAGATTTCAAATCAAAGAGATGGAAAACGCATAGATACCGACGAAACACTGAAAATAATTTCATATAAGATGCTGCAGATGTCAGAAATCAAGTTCTGACATTAAGCGAGAATATAGTCAAACATTTTGGACGGCGCCATCTACCACAGAGAGAGAAGCTCTGTTGAAGTAACAGGTGGTGTCCCCTCGAAAATCTAAACAATATCGAATCAGTTCATTCACCAGGGTTTTTAGACATCTTACCTTAAACCCTACCTCAGGTATTATTTAAAGGATTGAAAACGTTCAAGGTCCGATATTATAATGTCAGTTTGAACTCCGAAAACCTTAAACCAGTTTATCTTCAAGTTCAAACCAAGTGGTGAAAAAGTCGTTTTTATAAAAACACAAAAGATTTTTATTTTCCATGTATATAAATGTCATCGTCACTTGGCCTTATGGTGTTTCGTTTCGTTTCATCCAAACCTTACCTGAAGTAGGGTTTAAGGTTTAATCTCGATGACATCACTCAAGAGTTTAAACTGACATAATAATATCGGGCCTAAGTAGGTTAGCCAGCAGGACAAAAATTGACATATTGAAATCGAGTCAAACCTCAAAAATTTGTTTTGAAATGAGCTATACTTCCATTTCACTGTGTCGGACTTCTTGCATTCTACTACATCTTTCTACTTTTTCACCAATGTCATAAGTGTGCCCGTTTCTAGTTTCGAAAAATTGCATATCCGTTTTTTTTCCATATCTGAAAAAGCACAAGGAATGTTAATAGTCTAAGAGCCGGTGGGAGATCGACCTTCACCGATCGGATAACTCAATGAGACATATTTTTTATCAAAAATAATTTATAAACAAATATGCCTATGATAACTTGCCTATCGAAAAGTGCTCATAGCTATTTTCAATTGAATTAATTTTAATCAATTTTCTTTCATCACCTTCACTCTTTTGATAACCGAATGAGTTTCATCTCAACTGATAGTTTTTAACACTCAGAATATGCCTAGGTAGGCTTGCCTACTTATTTCTGTGCATGGCTACCTGGCAAGCAGATGTGAACAGGTAAGTCAATATAGGTAACTACACCGATCTGTTAACCAATCGAAATTGATATCATAGGTAAGATAATTTAATTACAAAACCAATCGTATAGGCTTGCCTGCAAGAAATCGTACATAAAATATTATTGCCAAGCTATAAAGTCTCAGAATTTTAGCTATTTGATAGGTGCGAGAGAGAAAGTAGAGCGTCCGAGGTCCGTGTGATAGAACAGGACACAACATAGCAGCTGCACGCTACCTGACCATTGAATGTATCCGAGTGCGCATGCTCGTGTACATGTGAGTGACAGTGACAGCATTTATTTATACTCGACAGTAATTTTGAACTCAAATCCATTATAACTCTAATTTCGATCACAATTTTTGTATTATTTCACACCATATATACTTACAGCTATGAAATAATCAAAAATAAATAATTTAAAATATTAATAAATAAAATAAAATAAAAATTCAACAATTTTTTTTTCATTTTAAAGCTAAATTAAAAAATTTAAAAATGATAAAAAAATCTATATTTTTTATTTAAAATTAAATAAAGAATTATTTATTTATTATTTAAAATCCAATGAATGCCGTGAAGCTGGAAAGAATAAGTGTTACTTTCAAAATTTTAGTATAATGAATTGAAAAAATCATCAATATAGAAAAATTAAATTTAATACATTTTTGTTGTTAAAAGCGTTCATTACAAAGCATATAAAAGAGTTCAAAATTACTGTCGAGTGTAAATAAATGCTGTCACTGTCACTCACATGTACACGAGCATGCGCACTCGGATACATTCAACGGTCAGGTAGCGTGCAGCTGCTATGTTGTGTCCTGTTCTATCACACGGACCTCGGACGCTCTACTTTCTCTCTCGCACATATCAAATAGCTAAAATTCTAAAACTATATAGCTTGGCAATAATATTTTATGTACGATTTTTTGCAGGCAAGCCTATACGATTGGTTTTGTAATTAAATTATCTTACCTATGATATCAATTTCGATTGGTTAACAGATCGGTGTAGTTACCTACATTGACTTACCTGTTCACATCTGCTTGCCAGGTAGCCATGCACAGAAATAAGTAGGCAAGCCTACCTAGGCATATTCTGTGTGTTGAAAACTATCAGTTGAGGTGAAACTCATTCGGTTATCAAAAGAGTGGAGGTGATGAAAGAAAATTGATTGAAATTAATTCAATTAAAAATAGCTAGGAACACTTTTCGATAGGCAAGTTATCATGGGCATATTTGTTTATAAATTACATTTGATAAAAAATATGACTCATCGAGTTATCAGATCGGTGAAGGTCGACCTCCCACGGTCACCTCTACTATTACATGTATCCACATTTCATGCATGTATCTTATCTTAAACCTAATATACCGTACCTTTCAACAACTCATCTGGAGGTTACCTCAAATATAAATGAAAAGTGATTTTGCTCACGTCACTTTTCACGAAACACCATAAGGCCAAGTGACAGATGCCATTTAAATAAAAATCTTAGGTGTTTTTATAAAATAGGACTTTTTTACCACTTTTGGTTTAAACTTGAAGATAAACTGGTTTAAGGTTTTCGAAGTTTAAACTGACATTATAATATAGACCCTCACACAGTTTGTATTCTTTCCAAATATTTTTTAGCCAATCCTCATCGTTATTTATTCATTTCCATTAGATAATTGCATGTGGTATATACAGTGTCCGTCATAAAGTTGGCTACATATGGGGAAAAAAATTGTTATTGAAATTTCTGAGAAACTCTAATGGCGGTTCGTTTCTACATGTCTGATAACTGGAAAATCCGTTGCGACTTAAATCACTTCACCTCAGATTTGGCGGGAATTTAAAAAAAAGTTGTTTGTGGTGCCGAAAAATGGGACAAATTGACAAGATATCGAAAAAATGTGTTGGAAAAATGTTTGGAATCCAAGAACCCCATTTACCAATTTTGAACCAGATTGAAAAAAAACTCAAGAATACCATTTTATTCCTTTACCCTTACTACATTATATATTCTTGTTTTATCTGGAAACGGCTATAATAACCTAAATCACATGAGTTCGGGTCAGAACTAATCAAATATTTGTGGAATAGTCATTTTGCGGGAGATTAATTATGAAAACACGGATTTAGTCTTGTCACTAGGTGTCAACCTATTTTTAAAAACATTTTAAAAACTTTTTGAGAATTTTTAAGAAATTTCTTTAAAGTTTTATAAATCAGCATTTTACCCACATGCTCATGTATACGTCCTTATCACTCACTAAATACTTGATGTATACCTCCAAAACTATCTATTTTATAAAATATGCACACGACTGATTCAACTGTCCATAGTGTAGAAACTGCCCATAGACAAGCTCCTTGAGAGCTTTTTTGGGCCAATCTGATTATTTACCATATGACAAAAAATGTGCACTATACTATTTTACATATTTGTACCTATGATGGTGAATAAATGTATTTATTCATTATTAGTCATGCCCTGTATATTGATGCACATGAGCTTTTCAATATTCTCAACCCGTGTAAATAATTCAAACCAACTATAATTTATAATTAAAACTTAATAATACATTACTTATCCTAATTGAATTTAGTATTGTTTAGGTAGATGTGGAAAAATAAAAAAATTCAATGAACCAACAATGTATACATTTTCAATATTCTACGAGACCACCTTCGCGCTCCATACATAGAATTGTTCTAGAAAACATTACACGGCGAACATTTTTCAACATAGTTCTGTCGATCAGTGCTGCACAATTCCTCATACAAATTTCTAAATGTTCTACATTTCGAGATGGGTGTTGTTTATGAACATTGCTTTTCAGGTAACCCCATGAAAAGAAATCATACGGCGCTAGGTCTGGAGATCTAGCAGGCCAAGGATTACATGAATATCGACCTGCTCACCAAACTCATTGTTCAACCACTCCCGCACTCCATTCGTAGAATGAATAGGAGCCCCACCTCGTTGAAAGAATGAACGAATCCGCTCTTGTAATGGTAGGTTGTTGATAAATGTAGATATCTCGGTCCGTAAAAACTTCAAATACCGTTCGCCATTTAAACTTTGTCTAAAAAATAATTTGTTCATTTGAAATTCCACACCATACATTTGCTTTAAAACTATATTGGTCCTTGGCTTCAATAATAAAATTAGGATTATGATCTGCCCGCCGTCTATAATTTTGAGAACTGACGCCACCATTTGAGGTAAAAGTAAAATAGCACATTTTTTGAGAAATCACGATTGTCTTCTAACATTGCCTGGAACCATGCACAAAAATAAAATCGAGCATCATAATTCCTGTCTCGCAGTACGTGCACAAATTTTGGTTTGTATGGGTGAAAGTGCTTTGCTTTGAAATTCGTCTAACAGAGGTTCGAGATATTTCTGCCTTTTCTGCCATAATTTTCGTCGAAACTCTTGGTGTCTCAGTGACGTTCAGTAAAACATTGTTTACATTATTCTCATTATTCACAACAGGCTTAACGTGAACCCTATTATATTTTTTTTCAACCAAACCTTAAATTTTTCCAATATTCACCATAGTAAAATGCAAATTTTGGTCTGGATACCTTCCATTGAAAATTTCAGCTACTTCTCTTGTGCTATGATGATTTTCGCCATATAGCAATACTATTTCTATTTTTTCTTGTAAGTATACTCAGTTTTGGAGCCATTTCTATTGATATATTGAAAACCACAAAAACGGTTGAAGAATGACAACTACAACAAAATTGTCAACAAGTTATTGTGACATTTGTTATTGTTACAACAAAAGTAGATCTTTTTTCAAAGCCGCCTATAAAATTCAAAATTTACTAACCAATATTAAATTCAGCAAGGATAAATAATGTCCTATTATTAAGTTTTAATTACAAATATAGTTGTTTAAATTTTACTTACGGGTTGAGAATATTGAATAAGCTCATGTGCATCAATATACAGGGCATGACTACACCTAGTGACAAGATAAAATCTTGTTTTTATAATTAATCTCCCGCAAAATGTCTATTCCACAAATATTTGATTAGTTTTGACTCAATCTTATGTGATTCAGGTTATTAAAGCTGTTTCCAGATTAAACAAGAATGTATAATGTTTCTTAGTAAGGGTAAATAAAATTATATTTTTGTTTTTTTGTCAATAGGTTCAAATTGGTATGGGGTCCTCGTTGGATTCCAAACAATTTTCTCAATAAAATGTTTCGATATTTTGTCAATTTGACCCATTTTTCGGCACCACAAACAACTTTATTAAAATTCCCGCCAAATCTGAGGTCACGTGATATAAGTCGCAACGAATTTTCCAGTTGTCAGACATGCAGAAACGAATCGCCATTATAGTTTTTCAGAAATTTCAATAACAATGTTTTCCCCATATGTAGCCAACTTTGACGGATACTGTATAGCAGTTCTCAGAGAAAAAGTATACTATTCCCAGTTCACAGAGGTTTTACACACTCTAATATTTTCAGGAAGTTCAGAAAAAATACAAAGCTTTACAAACAGTGCTTGAAAAAATTCATTCATATTATATAAACAGTTGTCAATTAAGAATGTTTTCAATTTGATTTTGATATCAATCAATGATTTATTGGTTTTTACGAACTCTGATAACTTACCTAAATACCCAACCTAACCTGTATGATATTCTATATTTAGAGAATGGTACATTGAAAATGTCCTTCTTGTCGAGTCCAATAATTATGAAAATGTTCAAAATGTTCATTAGATGAAAATGCTTGCTAGTTTTAAAACACATAAATACATAACTCATATACAAATAGGCATGTTGAAGGCAAAAAAATGTATTTGATAAACGATTTTCTGCATGATGCTCTACGAGAGACGGTATTAGCATTTTCCCACAAACAGATACCGTACCGCAGTCTTGAATCTACTTGTGCCCAATACTTTATCAGTTGATTTATTTCCAGTACATCTCTCAAATTATGAAATAAATTCCAAGAAAAATAACTTTTACAGTGCTCTTTCCAATTTAGATTGATACCTACGATCTAATCGGGTTGTAAATACTATACATTGGACAATTTCAATACTGAAAACCAAAATATCGACTCTCTTCTGGTTATGAGAATTCTTAAAATTTCTGTTCTCTGGGTGTTGAAAAACAACTGTTATCGTTGAAATAATCGGAAACTTTGGTCATCAATTCTGAACATTTGTTTTCGAGTGCATCAATTCTGATGACGAGATAATGAATGAAAAATCATCTTCATATAAAATAAAATGATCGAGTTGATCAACATAGAGTATAAAAAGCAGAGGGCTCAAAATTGAGCCCTAGGGTACCTCCATCTCTATGTTAAATTATCTGACTTAAATTTTTTAATTCTATTTTTCGAAAGAGCTTCTAATTAAACGAATTGTTTGCGGTGATCTAGGAAAGTTGATATACAATATAAGGTTGCACCCATCAAGCCATGCATTTCCAATTCAGTCAACAGTTGTTCATGATTGACACAGTCAAATGCCTTGCTTAGATCACAAAAAATTACAGCAGCACATTCGTCTGCATCAACATAATCAACAATCTGTTTTATAAAATGAAAATATAGCCGGTTGACGTTTATCTTTCCAACTGAAGTCCATGGTTACTTGTTAAGATGTAATTTTTTTCTTAAAAATACGACTCTGTCTAAAGAACATTCTCAAAAACCTTTGAGAAACTATTTGGTACTGTAACAGGTCTATAGTTTCCACAATGACAAGAATAGTCAGTTTTAGACTACGTTCATACAAGCAGAGAACAGTTAGCTCACCTTTACCATTTATTGCCGATAGTTGTATTACGGGAAACGCTCATTGAGCTGAATAACAGCCCCAACGTGTTTTGAATAGCACTGAAGGACAAAACAATGGAAATCAATTATTTTTTGCTTTATGATCGTTATTTTCACATCACTTTGCGTTATAGGAAATCTATTGGGAAACGATCACAATGCATTTTGGTATATTCATAATAGTCAAAAACCAATAAAATCATCTAACGTAGACCTGTAGACTGGGCTGAGTCACCCACGCGTGAGTTTTCCTATAGACTGGACTAGAAAACAAAACCAGTGACTTTCTTACGTGAAAGAAGCCGACACGACCCAACCTGATTTGGATAACATAGCTATCTGAATTGATCACAATACAATAAATCTTACTACATAAAGCTGGCTTGGCTAGCGGTGTTACCAAACGTTGTGGTTGTTCCTAAATTGCCCACACCATACAGTGAAGAAATATTCGATTTGGATGTTTGGTCGTTCACAAGCGTCCAGAACGCGTTGGGGCAGTTTTCTTTATTCAACCATTACATAAGGATATACTCTGAAAAAATGGGAACTTGATATATTTTGGTGTTGAGCATTGAATTCAATCAACTTATATGAATTTGGATTCCCTTTCTCAATACATACTACAGAAAATCACTATCAGTGAAAACATTGAGAATTTTCTGAAGCAATTGGATTTAAGGGTAAAATACACACTTCAATCAGACAGATAACAAGAGTAGTACCACAAGGAAACTTTCGCGGTTCTTACCAGTTCTCAACTGCTGATTTTCCAAAAAATGTAGAATTTGATACCACCCACCAATATGTGGACGATACACAACTCTTTCCATAATTTTCAATTGATATAGTACATCCAGCTCGTGAAAAATTTAAATTTGGATTTGGAATTTCTTCTCTTCTGAATGAATTTTAAAGAGAACTTATGATTCTTGGGAAACACAAAGAGGTCCTTACCACCAGAGCACATTTTGAAATCCGGACTATTGACAAAATCTGGGGCCGACAATGACTTTGACGATGATCTTGGGTACAGTAACACACAAGTTCTATGTATGTATCATGAAATGTAGTATTTAAGTTTGATATTGGAATAGGCGTGATCACAAACTCTCACAAATTTGCTTCATATGTGCTTGAAGTTGAAATATAGTGATAAAATAATATATATGCATAGTTTTTCCTAGAAGATATTGTGTAATATTCGAGTAAACGCTGCTCTAAAACCCTCAAATTCAGTGAGACATTCAATCCAACCACTTTTGTCGTCGTTCTGGACATTGTGGAATTTTTTCCAGAAATTAGCGATCTTGTCTATTATGTGATTACCTGATATTGATCAATGAGGATAAATGCTAAAAAAATGAAAATTCGGGCATCAGATTTTGTGAGAACTTACGATATTTTCGTTGCGAGTATTGTCTGGCTCCATCTTGAAGGATTTACTCCACAACTAGCTTATCTAATTATTAAAATAAATTGGTGTCATATTCCATATTCCAGAAATATTTTTAATACGTATCAATTGACATCCATAATTCACTTTACAATAATATATAATTTTCCCAGAAGCATATACAATCCTATTAAATCTCTATTATCTAGTACTAGAATCAAGGATTGAGTGTAATTGACAGTAACCATTCTTTGTTGATCTGAAATTTTTTTAATAAATATGTAAAATGCACTGGTTTTTAACCGAGAGTATGTGGAAGTGCAACCTCTCGAGGTAATCGACGTCTGTATTTTTACCAATAAGACCCATATCATTATCATTATTATTTAATACTAGATCCAGACAAAATAAATACTTGGTTTTGATGAATGAGATATTCGAAAAATGTATACGCCAAATCTGATTTTCAATCGATATATTCATTACAATTACAATAATAATAAGTGTTATTCCATGAAAACGTTCAGATAGGTTACATTTCTAAGATTATATTTTATTTTAAATGTAGGTACCAGAACAACTTCAAATATTTAATTCCAATATTTTTTCTGGATTTCTACACCATTATGGTGTTAATTGAAAATTTAATAAGAAAACTTTCCTGTCAATGAAATCTGGAATGGGAATTCTGTTTCATATTCATATGTTGTGTGAGATGTTGGGAAGGAATTTGAATGAGTTACAAAATATGATCCTTATTACTTATCTTCTGCCAGAGAAGTAGGGACGTATTGTAATCGTAAAAAAACTAATTTTAGATATTCACGGGAATCGATTGTATTCTACACTCACATGCAGAAAAACGCAACATGTTGATAATTGATAAAATACAATTTTTTTTATTTTTAGTTCAAATTTCATAAATTTTTCAACAAACTGTAGACAAAGGACTAATTTCAACTTGCATATGCAGTCTTTCATTAAATGCTGGCGTATTATCATTATACAGAGTTAATTAAAAGGTTGTCGTACAACCCTAATTTTAAAACACTATGTGGAATAATTTCGTAGCCAAATTCTTTCAAAATGCCAATTTATGTTGAGAACTATTCCTTTCCTACATTTTATTCTGGTTCTTGTCTTTAGGGGCACTGATTGATTTATTTTAAAGAGCAAAATGAAATTGTCACCAACAGTTTACTTTAAGAAATGTTATTTTTTGACGAGTTGGCTTTGCTCGTTGTTGCCCTAATGTCACTTTATCAACTTAGTTTATGAGTCTATCAACGAAAAGCAGCAATATATTGTTAAGTTTCAATAAGCAATTATTGCAAGATACACAAAAAAATAAGAAAATATATTTGTGCAAACTTAATTCAACTTCAAACTCAAACTTCAAAACAAACCAATTCAACTATAACATAACTAACCTGAAGAAACGTACTTTTCATAACAAATTCAGCTTAATATCTTGTATTACCACCTCTAGCTCTTATAACTGCCAGCATACGTCGGTTCATACTCTCAATAAGGTTACGAATAACATCTTGAGGAATATTTTGGCATTCCTGCTAAAGGGCCAAACGAAGCTTTTTTTATCGCAGCCGGAGATACTGCGTGATCTCTGACTCGCCTACCAAGCATGTCCCACACATGCTCCATGGGGTTAAGATCAGGCGAACATGCTGGCCAGTTCATTTTGTTGATACCAACTTCTGTGAGGTATTGTGTAACGCACATTGATATATATGTGGCCGCACATTACCCTCGCTGATAATTCCACTAAAAGGTACAACGTAATTGCCCCTCAATATATCGCGGCCCGTTGAGAATCCATCGATAACTGCCAACTCAGTGCAGGCCTTCCGGGTTATACCTACCCAAACCATTACTGAACTTGCTCCATAGCTCAGACGAGGACTGAACGTGCACTCTGCAAATCTTTCCCCGGTCCTTCTCCATACTCTTTTCCGTCCTTCTCGAGAATGTGAGTAGTATCTGGAACCGTCAGTAAAAAGAACATTGTTCCTATGTGAATGTTCAGTGGCAAATTGCAGTCTAGCTACTGACGTCGAAGCAATTTGAGTCCAGTTGCTGGTCTGTACGCTTTCAAACCAAACTCTTTCAATCTTCGGTGAACTGTCCAGACACTAACATTCGTTGCTTAGACCTCTCGGAGTTCATTTCCTGACTGTACTGATGTTAAATGACGATCCCGCAGAGTTATAACTTGAATAAATCTGTCATCAATAGCAGTAGTTTTCGCTCTTGAAAATGAACCAGTGCACCTAGAGACATGAACCAAAAAATAAAATGAAGGAAAGGAATGGTTCTTAACAAAAATTGGTATTCCGAAAGAATTTGGCGACGAAATTATTCCACAGAGTGTTTTAAAATTAGGGTTGTACAAAAATCCTTTTAATTAACCCTGTATAATGACTAATACGCCAGTATATAATAAAAGATTGAGAATACAAGTTGAAATTAGTCTTCCATCTACAGTTTGTTGTAGAATGTATGGAAATTTAACTGAAAATAAAAATATTATGATTTTACAAATATCAACTTGTTGCGTTTTTTGCATGTGAGTGTATTCATGGAGCCTAAAACACATGATTTTTCATGACGGAATACAATTTCTTTGTTTCACAATCTGAAAAAATCAATCTGGAAATATATACAACTGTAGAAAATCAAAGAAATTCGTAGATTCCAAAAATATTGAATCTGTCATTCCATATAGAAATCATTTGGTGTAGCAGTAACTTATCTGGAAAAACTAATTCATTTGCCAGTCTGCATCTGTATATGTTTCCAGATTCATTTTGATTCTTTCACATCACGCTCATTATCCCCTGAAAAAGTTTCGTTCCGGTCGTTTGAATCAAACAAATATTTCGATTACGTTTCTGTAGTTGCCACTAATTTTAATATTGAAATTAATAGCTGGTTACTCGAAAATTAAGATTGTTGGAAAATAATTATGTAATTCTATTTCGAGAATGCTGAACTTTTATATACGAGTGCCAGAATAATCCCAATCGCATTTAGAATATCTCTAGTCTGTGATAAATTCTTGACGAGCAAAAAAATGACGGTAAGTTGTGATTTTCACCATAATCAGAACCTATAAAGTGAAAGTCATTTCCCAATTGAAAGTTTTTAAGATTTGGAATTTTGTTTCAGGAAGAACTCAGCAAAGATCAAATTGCATGTGAGTTATCACTTTCAGAAAATTACTTGAGTTTCATTTTGTGATTTGCGATTTTTCGTTTTGGTTTCGTTGTTTTGTGAACACTTTGTGATCTGTGAAACCTGCCCATATAGGAATATTCAACTTGAAATTGGTCTGAAATGGAAAACAATTTAAGATTCACAAGTGACATACAGACAGTCGTCTGTGTTTTCCTATTTGTCTCAAATAACGGCCAATTGATACACATTTTTGAAAGTATTTCCTTCGAACAACTACTTCCCACTTTCAATGACAACTAATTTTTTTTTATATATTATTTGAAGTCCTCATAAAATTTTATATCTGTCATGCGAGATTTCCATGAAAAAAAATTGGATAATCCCCACAGTCTTTCAAAATGAATACTTCTTTGTATAAAATAATCGTTTAGAAAGGTATCAAGAGTAAACATGAGTACAAAACACAGTGTGCTTGAAATATCATTAATAATATTATCAAATATGGAATTGAGTTAACTCATCTTCCTTTTGTGTCAAGTGGTACGTTATTGTAGCAGCGGTCTATTTAATTACTCAATTGCTTAGAAAAATATAATGAAATTTACTATTTGATTGCCGAGCGCTTGCCAATCAAATTCAATTCGAAAGAATTATACACGCGTAGATTCGAGAATGCAACAACTAACAGATTTGTTGAGAACTGTAAATGTTTATACTCATAATTAATTTTCTTTGGTCAAACTGTTATCTGATTTTATTTTCAAAGATAATAATAAATAAAACAAGAAGTTGAGCTTTTTTATATCTAAATGATGAATATTTATTTAGGCTCTTATTCTGAATGAGAATACTCTATGAAATTTAAATTCCAGTTGACGTGATTAACGATATTCAAATTTAACAAGACTTCGAAGGTTCTCAATTATACAGAGTTATTCAGATAAAAATCAAGAAACAATATTAACAATTACATCTTACTGGGATGAAATTCTAAAAGGAACTGGCAATCTTTCCTGAAAAAACCTTCGAAGTCCCTTCACAAACGTGCATTGTATTTCAAAATTGAAACGGTTTTCTTCACATCTGTGTTTTCCTAAAAATGGTCCTTCTTTTCGATCATAAAATGAAACAGCTCACGCTACGAATATTAATTGAATATTTCTTTCAGTGTCAGTTTAACGAAGTTATAGTACATGAGCCAGCGCATTATTTTTGAAATAATTATACTTAGATACAATTTGTCGAATTTTAAAAGAATAATTTTTTTCAAAGAATAGGGATGATTTGCCAACCTTATCTAAAGCTTGATGTTTTTGAAATGAAAAATATTTTTCCAACAACATTCAAGAAGAGATATTAGGATATGTAATGAAAATTCGTCCAAGAAAGATTATCTTCCGCAACTCTATTCATATATACCAGGTCGCCTGAAAAAAACACCAGAATGGTTGTTTTTATCTCCACTAAAACAGTTTTCCATTGGAATATTCCGTTAAGAATATACCAACAAATTCTCTTCAAGGTATTTTAGATAAAATAACTTATTGATAATTTGGTTGAACTTAAGATCGATCGATTCACATATTCTCAACCAAATATATTTTTTGATGACTTCAAATGTTCATAAGGTATTCCAAGTTAACATCTAATTGATTAATACTGGTACAGAAACCATGGAAAAGTTTTATTGCTGGAACAAACTACAATTTAGCAGTGTTAAAGTGTAATATATTTGGATATGCTTACCCAAGTAACCTGCATGCTGCTTGATGGAAAGTTTCCAGTTATGTTTACCCCTGAAACTTTTCTAATTAATACCCCATCCAACTATCTTCATTCAAATAAGCATAAATCAACGGAAATGATCATTCTCAAAAAAATTATCAATGTTTTTTCAAGAACTGTAATATTAGAAATGGAACATCATACATAACTCAAAATATAAATGTGGTATCCTTGGATGATATTATCGAGGCAAACCATCATCTGAAGAATGAATTAACTACCGTGCGGTTCACTTTCTTGTTTTCTTATTGAAAATTGCAAATAGTAGGACCGCCCGATTTTTTTAACTATATTATAACTATTTCAATTATGTGCAAATTGTTTGAAATTATTGTTTTTAATTCAATATATCCTCCAATGAAGCACATAAACAATATGCTTCATTTCCAAACGCTCTTATGTAACATCATTGTTAATGGTCAAATTGACATGTATAGGAAACTTCTAAAACGTCATATTGTCATTTTAAAATTTGAGATCGAAGGTTCTCAATCTAATATGATCAAGGTTATTGAATCATATCTGATGGATCGCAAAATACGTTGAATTCGATAATTTCCAATCGTCCCATTTCGTACCGGGTGTTCCTCAGTGGTCCAATCTGAGACTCCTCCTTCTGCCCGCATCTATTAATGACCTCATCAGTTCTCCAAACTGTAATAAGTTTGTATGCAGATTACTTTTTTTTTCATGCATTATCTCATAATATGACGCATATTCTCTACAATTCAACTCAGATTCAATTACTGCTTGGGGCCGCACTCTGTTTTGTCGTTACATAGATGAGGAAATTAAATCATATTCTTCGTCATTACAATAATAGTTCTGAGGTTATTGTGTAATGTTCTCAATTCCAAGATCTGGGAATCCTTCATGAGGACTAATTGTTTTTTATTTTCTACACCCTAGTATTAAGAAATAGTTGAAAAGTTTACTTTACTACTGTACATTCCACTTAGGTGAAATCGATTTCTTTGGAGCCCTATTTATCAGTGTTATAACACAGTAAACAAATTCTTCATTTGTCGATACATTAGATTCTTCGTAACAATCATATTTCATTTACATCAATTTCAAAACAGTTCAAACACAGATTCTCTTTTTGAAACTAAATATTGCCCACCGACTATTATTCCCTTGCATGTATGTCTAGATTATGGAATCTTTCGCCGATCCCATTTTCCGGGCGTAAAACTTCTCCATTCTAAATAGAGGCCTGTTCTTGGCAATTGTAAATTAAATTCAATTGTTGATTCCTGGTGGCACTTATGTATTTATAATCAAACTTTGAATTAAATATAGAGTAATAATTCTGAACCCTCCAAGAAATTACCCCAGTAGAAGTAGGAGGTGAGCCTATTCAAGAGGTTTGAGAATGGAAAAAAAACTAAAGATCCGTGGATATAACCAAATCTCTTCATTTCCTTCCGTACGACTATTTTTGTTGAATTAATCGTGCCCCACGTTGATTAACGCAAAAACAATGTTTTCCTTGGAGGTAACGAATAATTCATTGCTACAATTGGAGAAACTTTTTTGTTTTTAACTGAAAAGTAATAAATAATATCTTATAGCCTACACAGTTATAACCCCATACAGAGTCTTAACCTCATACAGATTGTACCAAAAATTTGTAATCGTGAATTTTTTATGAGAATAGTCGTAAGATTTAAAACGAAAAACGTGGGGTATATGCAATAGATAATTGATGCAAGAATAGTTCACCTAAGTCAATAACAATTTTTAACCGACGAAATCAAAAAGGAGGAGGTTTTCTGGTCGACACTAATTTTTTTCTAATTTTATTTATGTTTGACCACGCATAACGTTTTACAGAAGAGTCCGATTCCGATGATTCTCTCTATTTGGATAGAGTGTACTTTGAAGTGGGTCCCACTTGAATTTGAAAAAAAATCCTCCCCTAAGGGTAGCAAAATGGAGGATATTGATCGTTCACCCTCTGAATTTTGGTCCGCTAACCGATTCTATGAGGCATAACTTTGTACTGGGTTTTTCGATTTGGAAGATTCTTTCTTTAATAGATAGGGATACCTCATTTTTTGAATTTGGAATGGAATAATCCACCCCTATGGGTAGAAAAATAGGGGATGATTGATTTTTCACTTGTGAACTTTGGCACACATATGTTGTTGACATTGACAGATCGCTATTGTCATTATTTTTATTCTCCTACATCCGTTACAATAATTACATTCTATGAAATGATGGAATATACAAAGTGATGAAATGAACCAAACAGAATTATCAACTAATAATAAAGAGTTAAAGTAGATAATCATATCAATTAACTGTTAATAGTTGAAGTAAGGTGGGTAAGTAAGTATTTTGGAAGTAATCAAAAATTCAGTAGGTAGTAATTAGTAGATTTCAGCCACAAAAAATTGAAAAATAAAAACTTTTTAACAAAAAATTAAACCGACGAAAACAGAAACTGAAAAGTAAAAAATAAATATTCTTATTGATAACTAATCTCCTGAACTAATGTATGGAACTAATTTCGAATCGGCGCCAAACACACTAGCAATTGAATTAAGTAAAACGTGAAATGATGGCAGCAGGATGCGCGGTGACGTTTTGATATTTTTCTTCAAGAAATTCAAAATTAGTTACATACATTAGTTTAGGAGCTTAGTTATTGATAAAAATCGTTATTTTTTACTTTTCAGTTTCTGTTTTTGTCGGCTTAATTTTTTGTTAAAAAGTTTTTATATTGCACAATGATATGAACTGTTGTGTGAGTTTTCTCATCGACAGCTACTCTCTACAGTCTTTACTACTATTTATTGCTTGCGCCCCACATTTTACGTTCTTAATCTTGGTATATCGATTTTGTTTTTATTTAAATAATAATTTTTGCTTTTTAAGTCTTGTGTGTGTAAAATTTTATATCTTAATTTGTTTTTTCTTACATTGTTTTCCCGCTTTTTTCCTCTGTATCTTACACACTTAATTCTTCAATCTGAAACCTGTTGCGAAATGTGTACCAAACAGACTCACAGACAGACAAGAATGCGAGTTCATAAAGCATTGTCATTTATTTCAAAGTTTCAATCTCTAATTCATCGGGAAATTGGTTTAAAATCGATTGCAAAATTTGTACCGAACAGACAGACGGACAAGAAGGGAAGGCAAATATAAGACAACGAAACGAGTTAATATCGTTTTGTCATCCAGTTCTCAGCTATGTTCAAAGTTTCAAGTCTCTAGCTCATGGGGAAGTTTGTTTGAAATCGATTGCAAAAGTTGTACCGAACTGACAGACAGACAAGTAGACAGACAAAAGAGACACACAAGAAAGCGCGTAAATATTACATTTTCATCATTTCTGAGCTATGTTCGAAGTTTCAAGTCTCTAGCTCATCGTAAAGTTGGTTTAAAATCGAGTTAAAAGCGAGTTAATGAAAACCTGGTAAAAATCATCCTGAAAATCACACGATTAGATGCCGTCATAATGTAGTTAATTTTGTATTGTCATCCAGTTCTCAGCTATGTTCGAAGTTTCAAGTCTCTAGCTCATCGGGAAATTTATTTGAAATCGATTGCAAAAGTTGTACCGAACTGACAACATACAAGTAGACAGACAAAAGAGACTCACAAGAAAGTGAGTGAATATTACATTGTCATCCATTTCTGAGCTATGTTCGGAGTTTGGAGTCTCTTGCTCATCGAAAAGTTAGTTTAAAATCGAGTTGAAAGCGAGTTAATAAAAACCTGGTAATAAAATCATCCTGAACATCACACGATTTGATGCCTTCAAAATGTATTTTCAATCGTTTCATTTTCCTGATCTGTGAAAGACATAATGCAACAGAAGATCCTTTCAACGGATGGAATACAATTTAGAATGTTTTTGTTTTTCAGTATTGAAAAGTGCCTTCGACACTTTCGACGTTGAGAAGAAGGGCAGCATCGGTACTGTCATGATCGGTACTATACTCAGTATGCTGGGAATTCAAACAACAGATTCAATGTTGAAAGAAATAATCGATGAAGTAGATGAAGATGGTGAGCGAAACAATCTGCGAAATAGGAAAGATATTTATATTGCAATTCCTTACAGGATCTGGTGAACTAGAATTCGCAGAATTCATCACCTTAGCATCAAGGTTCATGGTGGAGGAAGATGCTGAAGCCATGCAACAGGAATTGAAAGAAGCATTCCGTCTTTATGACAAAGAAGGTAAGTTATGAAGAGGTGTTGTAATTGTAAAAAATTGTATAATTTTTTTCATTTTTCTTCGGGAACCGCGAAACAACTCAGATCATTTCTGATAGATAATGAAAAAAATTTCTTTTCTACTGTAACTTGTAATCATGATATTGTGCTTGTTAACAAGAACTATATACACTCTCAGAAACAATAAAAGTATTATTGAATGACTGTGATTTTTTGTGGAGGAACAACGTTTCTTGACATGGTTATTTGGGTAACCTTCCACAGTCTTTTTCAATTGACATCATCATTTGAAAAAGCGGAGCAGACTCTGCAAGAGAAAAAAACAAATTGAGAAGATTTATAAGATTTTGATATAGCCCGAAACGTCAATCAAAAACTATATAGAGAAGTATATTTCGAATTTTTACTATTTTTTTGATAGGCAAATTCAGAATACGACAAGTTATTTTCCTAAAGGAAATATAATTTGGTGGATGCGGTTACTTATCGGGGTGAACTAATTAGTTTGCCCTTTCTGCACTTATATAGATTTTCCTGATTATATTTTCATTTTCAGACTGTGGAAGGTTACCCATGTCAAGGAATAAAAATTATATATTTAATCCTTTTTCCAAAGTAGTATATACCAAAATTAACCAACAATACATTGGACATCTCTTTCATGTAGAATAACTTCACACCAAAGTGATTAGAGTGCACCCAGAGAAATGCATCTTGAATATGATCACCAGATGAACTACGATGAATTGAAGGTGTTAGCGATGAGCCTCACACTTCTGAAAGAACCTATCTAGGAATCATTCTCATTTGTCAAGAAAAAAGTTGCATACATAAAAAAACTGACATTAAATCATACGAATGAGATTCATTCCTATTCCCACTCATCAGAAGGAATTCCAGCATTCAGTAACAATCCCAATTCAATTACAATATCACAAATTCAGCTTGGAGCCAGAATTAACAGTGATTCATGATTAAACAGACTGTAGTTGTCAACAGTAACCATTTTCCCATAAAAAAAAACCATAAAACGACCATTTTCAGAATCAATATAATTATTAATAATAATGATAAATATACTTCATTGTTATGAAAGAATTTTATCTTGTCGACAAAGCATGAAGTCAATAAAAATATTATAATATTTCATATATATATGAAATAAGATAAATACAAATTCACAGTTGTAATACTAAGAACACCAAACAAAGCACAGAACAAATATTTTTGGCAGTGTATAAAAATGAAGCTAATAAAACATACATAGGTTTAAAAACAGTCACGGACATGAATATGTAAGTTAACCTGATTAGAATGAAGTAATCAACATACAGATAGACACCTATATATTAAGGGACAGTCGAGAAGTTTTCAAAACGAATCATTTTAAAATTATTGTAGGCTTATTTCGGAACAGTTCTTTACAGTTTCTGAATATTTCAATATCAAAATGTTCTGTTCAGGGTCCCTGTTAAAAAATGAAGGTAAGTTGGGTCTTCAAATTCAAGGTAACTCCTTAATGATTCAAAGTGCTTTGATGACGTCTGAAAAATCCAGGTTTCCAAAGTACTACGAAGTGTATGATGAATGACGGATCTCGACTCAAAACGATTGTTGTATTTCGAAGAGCATCGCCCAGAAAATATCTGAGACAATATTTATGTTCAGACAATGAGATTTAACGAGCTACGCGAGCATTGCTTGAAGAATAACAGCCCAGATAAGTGCACCCCAATATGGAAAGACCAGAAGCGATCGCATAATAGGGTTATCAGACATGTTTACAAAGCGGATCAGCTACATTGTTACTGTGGCGTGTGCATAATTGGGCTGGGCGCTACCAAATTTGGTGATTTGTTTTCGACCAAGCATACGGTCTCTAAAACGAACAGAGATATCACTGTCCATATTTTATTTTCTTTGAACAATGGCATACACGAGTCTCGAGGTTTAGCTTTATGAATATATCGAATCGCACCTGGACAGTTTCTAGTAGGTCTAGGTTACACACTCCACAAAATGGTATCCCGTACCTTAGATGCGACTCGATTAAGGCATAATATGCTGTTTTAGCAGTCTGGGATCCGAGCTCTATTGAAATTACCCTCACTGTATAGCATCCAGAGGAAATTTTACTTTTGAGTTGCTCGACATGTCTATCAAATTTAAATTTTTTGTCTATGAAGACTCCCAAGAATTTGGTACAGTCTGTATTTTCAATGATTCTGTTATCCAAGTGAAAATTATCGAGTGAGCATCTGAAGGTAACTATGTTTGTTTTATTAATATTGAATGAGAGAAGATTCGACTCACACCATAACTTGATATTTTTTACATCGATAGATATTTTTTTCTCCAGATCCTCAACTGTTTTACTATGCCACTGCACCTGTCAAGTCAATATTTGTGAGATCATTAACATACACTCCAGAATTTATCTCAATTTGTTTCGAGTGTTCATTTGAATTCAATTTAACTGTTTATCTTAGACCTATTAGGTATGATTTGAACCATTCTAGTCGTTAACTTTTTTCTTCAACTTTGTGGAAATTTTACAGGGAGTTCATTGAACATACAGTAAAAATTCAAGGGGTTATTCCTTGGTCTATTCTAATAATATTTAGTCCCTTGATGAGGTTTGGAAAGCCGTTTTATTTCGAAGATACAGTGCGAAAAAATTTCCCGACAATAACAGCATTTTATTACCAAAAATTACATGTTAAGTTTTTTAATCAACAGGAACTGTTCAAAATGACTACCTCCAGCTAGGATGCGAGAATCCAATATTCTCGTCATTGATTGACGAACTCTTTCAAAAATACCAGGGTCGTTTCTCATTGAGTTACACGCATTTAAATAAATATACTCGGTTAGTCCAGTGTAGTACGCCATACTTTCATTTCGGCTACACTGATCATTTGAAAAATATCAAAATTGATTTTGTCGAAAAAATTTCCCGCCCTGTATCTTCAAAACAAAGCGGATTTTCAGAAATCATCTGGGGACAAAATATTCTAACCTATGAATTTTTTCCGTATGTTTAATAAACACCCTCTATACTCTGATAATGAATTGAAGCACTTGAAAACCAAGGAACATTTTGTTTTCAGGTAACGGGTACATAACCACAAGTACATTGAAGGAAATTCTGAAGGAATTAGATGATAAAGTGACCAATGATGAATTGGATATGATGATTGCTGAAATTGACGCTGATGGATCAGGCACTGTTGATTACGATGGTGAGGGATTTTCTTGGTTGATTTGCATTCAGTAAATTTGTTTCAATAATTTTTTTATAAATGGGAATTTCTCTAACGCGTTGAGAAATGGAAAACATGAATGATGTCTGTTGGGATACCTTTCAGCATACAAAGTTGCTGCGTTCTTTGGATTTTTCTTGCATTCGTCATAAATATATAGCATTTCCACGTTTTTGTCTTTTGTATATACGTTTTTTTTTTAATTTAATGTCCTAAGCACACTAGGTATACGAACTCATTATGTTATTGATCAACACGAATTTCTTACTTGTCAAAGTATATATTGTGCAGGTGTATTTAAGTATATATTGTACAGGTGTTATTGTACAGGTGTTATTGTACAGGTGTTATAGTACAGGTGTTATAGACTCGATGATGGTTCTGTTTATGTTGTGTCTCGCTTCGGTCAGAGCTCTTCGGACCTCTGGCTGGTGACTACTCCGTACTGATGAGGGCCAAAAAGCCTGAAACCGGTATGCGGATTGTTAGGCGAACACGACATAAATTAAACATAATCGAGCTTATCAGAAAGAAACATTTGCATTCAATGTCCATTTATATGGAGGTATGCATGGATTTTCAGGTGAATATCATTCAACGTTCTGCGTGGTATTTGCCAGGAAAGTAGTTGTTTTTCACCTGTGATCTACCATTTTCTGGTTCAATTTATATTGAACTTTTGTTGTGAAGAAGACTGCACTTCGATTTTTCTAAAGTTATTTTTGTTTCCATATCACACTTTTGGTTTTTAAAGATTTTGCCAAACAATGAGAATAGGGAACATCCATTATTTTATTTCAATTTTTCTTTGCGTTAGTCCGATCCTCATAAATTACATTTTGTGAAAATAATTTCTCAAATCCCAAAATTTTGTAGAAATGTTCAAGACAGCGCCAATTGTAGTTATTTCAGGTATATTGATAGTCAATATTTCCAACCTAAAAATAAATTCAACCTCTTTTTTCATGAGATGTCTAATAATTTAAAATACTATGATGATAAAAATATAAGTACAACATATAAAAGAAGGCAAATGAAATTATAGTTGATAGTTTGAAGCCAGTAGCGGTAAAATTTTGAACTGTGTGAAGTAACGATACATACGTCCATCGCTAGGAGTACGTTTTTTAATATAATGAAAAAATTGGCGTTTTCAGTTTCGAAATATGAAAAACATCAAACATATTTTCAAATTCTAAGTTTGTTGCTGAGTTTTCTAGGTGGTAATCTTTATGTGCGAATAAAAATATTCTAGAAAACGGGCACATGCGTGTTGCCTATTACAAAAAAATTAAATGAGCACTATTCGTTTCCGAAATTGAGAAGACCTTCTTGGAGACGTTTGCGGAATCAAAAAATATATAAGTATATAGAGCGTTTAATCAAGAATTACGAAGTTTGATTCAGTTCCGAGTGGAGATGCCTTCGAAATGTTTGACTTATTTCAAAACTGATTGATTCGCAAAATAATTATACCTTTTGTTTTGATCGTGAATTTCAAGTTATGAAAATGGTTTCGTTCAATTTTGTATCCACACCATACTTGTTGAGCGAAATACCCCATTTTCCTCATAAGGTTTCGACAGATAATTAGTGTATTAGGATTGTTATTCATCCGATTTTCGATTGGAATAATAATGATAATAGATTAATTGCCTCTGAAAAAGTACATTTTATGGCAAGGGTGTGAGTTATCATTAAACAGGATGAATAAGTGGATGTGTGTCAAACCTAATAGATAATAAAGATAATGATTCAACATACATGTAATAAATATACATACATGTATTATATATATATATAAATATATATATATATATATATACATAATATATATATATATATATACAGTGCTTTTCTTTAATGTCCCCCCCTTTTATTTTTTTAACGGGTCAACTCAAAAAAATGAAATTTGGGATAATGAAATTGATGCATGAATACTATATTTTGGAGTAAAATTGACAGATGAAACTTTCAAGATGGCGACTGGGCGCCAACTGGGAATAAAAAATTGAATTGAAAGGGGGGTCTTGTGACACATCCTTTCGAAGCTCCTGACGAATACTTCACAACCCTAGAATATAAAGTTTATATCTTCTCTTACTATAAAATGGCGGAACATTAATAATTACCTGAATACAAACACATTAATATCGATACATCTAGAAATATTTGTTTTTCTCTGCCATATGGTAATCGCAACAACCCGATAAGGTTTGATATGTTATTTTTTGTTTAAACTAAAAATGACAAGAAATGTCAGTACGACAACGAATATCATTGTTCAGTTAAAATATTGTCATTTAGTTTTCGGTTTAACTAGTAAATAGGTACCACGTGAACTATCTCTGAAATAGTCAATTCAACTGATTTTTATTTACGGTGCGACGCGTAACTTTCACGAAACCGAAAGAATTTTTAGTTATCGTTTCTCGAATCGTCCTATCTGTAGAAAATATTTAAGGAAACTTGTAACCAAATTTACAACTACCGGTAGTGTACAGGACAAAAAGCCCCCGGGTCATCCGTCCATTCCGGAAGAACAGCAAGTTCAAATAATTCGTGAGATGATAGTAAATCCTCAACAGTCTACTTCCTCCGTTGCGAATGTTTGTGAGGTGTGTCCTTCTACTGTGTGGAGACTTTTGAAGAGGAATAAGTATCATCCATACAAAATCAAAATGGTACACCAGTTAACTGAAGATGACCCTGATCGAAGAACAGAATTCTACGAAATTATGACGGAAACCATTGCAAGGTATCCTACCTATCTCCACAATATTTGTTTCAGTGACGAATCTACATTTTATCTCAACGGCAAGGTTCACAGACAAAATTGCCGTTATTGGAGTGACACCAACCCTCACATTTTCCGGGAAACTCATACTCAATATCCAGGAAAAATTAACGTCTGGGCAGGAATATTGGAAAAGCATATTGTAGGACCTCTATTCATTGAACAAAATTTGACAGGGGAAGTGTATTTGAATATGCTGGAAAATACTGTTGACCCTCTGATCACCAAAATCGTCGAAACGAATCCTAATGAGTTCGATATGGATATTGTATTCCAACAAGATGGAGCACCACCACATTACTACGGACAAGTAAGAAACTATTTGGATAATACTTTCCCCGGTCGCTGGATTGGCCGTCGAGGTCCTACGGAATGGCCAGCCCGCTCGCCAGATTTGACACCTGTAGACTTTTTTATGGGGCTATTTGAAGCAAAAGGTGTACGAAACTGAACCTGCTTCAACATTGGATATACGGCAGAGAATAATAAATATTTGTAGAAATATCGACGTTACTATGTTCGAAAATGTTCGGCGTGAAATATCGGATAGGCTGTTCTTATGTCAAGCAGTTTAAGGCAACCATTTCGAGCACCTTCTGAACTGAACTCAGCTTCTTTCCTCAAATCATGAAGTTAAACGTCGATGTATTCAGGCAATTATTAAATGTTCCGCCATTTTGTAGTAGGTGAAGATATTGACTTTATATTCTATGGTTGTGAAGTATTGGTCAGGAGCTTCAAAAGGATGTGTCACAAGACTCCCCTTTCAATTCAATTTTTTTTTCCAGGTGGCGCCCAGTCGCCATCTTGAAAGTTTCATCTGTCTATTTCACCCAAAATATAGTATTCATGCATCAATTTCATTATCTCAAGTTTCAATTCTTTGAGTTGACCCGTTCAAGAAATAAAAGGGGGGGCGGACATTAAAGAAAAGCACTGTATATACATGGACATACATACATATGTATTACAAAACAATAAAATTATTGGGGAAGTACAATCATAAAAACAAGTAGAAAAAGAAACAAATATAGTGAAGAGTTAATAGTAGACAGTATTATAGTGGTGAGCACAGAATAACTTCCATTCATTGATAAGAAAAGATCATAGTTTTAGAACGTTCCATAGCAATGGTTTTAGCGTTATTAACTGAAAGAGTGTCAAGAGCATTCATATTTGTTAAGGAGCTTAGGACAGGTTTCATTACACAATATATTGGGCAATTAAAGAGAATGTGTTCGAGTGTCTCCATCTGAGCTTGATTACAAACTGTGCACAGCTCGTTTGGATTATTGGTATGAGTTGAACCATTGTAGGTGAATTTGGCAGAGATGGAATTACATAGTCTTAGTTGGGCAATGGTTCTTATGTACTTGACGGGCATGCTCAAAGAAATTATAATAATAAATCGTCTTCATTAATAAGAATATGGAAACAATTTTACATAAATGAGAGTTTATTATTCTGGTGGAGTCTAGCTTAGAGCTACTCAAACTCAATCAAATCATTCTCTCAGATTCACAAACGGGGTGAAAACAGGTGAATGAAATTGAGTGGATCCTATGCATAAATATGTACAATGGAGAGTAATTATGTTGGGGCAGAGTTATTATAATTGGTTTGTTCCTCACTAGGGCGAGGCGAAATGTGCTTTCATTGTTTATTGAGTAGTAGATGATTGTATTTGTATTTGAATTTCTCAATATTAGGAATTTTAACTTGCTCATGTAGATTGTTAAATAATTGAATTGAGTTGAACATAAAAGATCTCCGAAACATGGAGATGCGATGATGTGGCATTGTCAAATTTATCCTGTATCTAATATTCCTGGAATGTATATATCTGCGTGGAATGAGTGCGGTGAGTTCATTAATTTAATTATAAAATTAGCTTGGTGATGCAGTCTCCAATTTTTCATATTCAGCCAATTTGTTTCTTCAAATTTCTGAGGAAATGTATCAAATTTTCTAATTCCTTGTATAAGATGGCAACATGCGTTTTGGATATATTTCTGAGGGGAATTATGTAAAATCGATAAATAATAAAAACAAACTAAAAACAAATAAAAAGTTTTATTATCAAAAAATCATTGAAAATAAAATAGATCCTAATGAAAAACAAAAATATGTTTGGAAATTAGTTAAAGAAAAAACCGGAAGGAATAATAATAATATAAGAGAAATGAAATTGAATAGCAATGGGTCAAAAGTTGATAGGGACCTTAATGTTGCGGATAGTTTTGCTAATCCTTTCAGCACCTCTGTAAAATTATAAAACGAAAAAAAAATTAAAAATTCTGTATCGTCTTGTTCAAAATGTGATCTGAACAATAGTAACTCATTCTTTTTTACCCCTGTTACTCCTCAGGAGGTCTTTGAGATAATATGCAGCCTAAAAAATACCAATTCCAGTGGTATTCACTGTATATTAACAAAAATTATTAAATATATAGCTCAACACATTGCACTGCCTCTGTCTGAACTAATAAATATATGAATTGAAACAGGTCAGTTTCCGGAAGAACTGAAAACTGGACTGGTTACTCATATCTACAAAAATATCCCCTGAGTCTGGATAACTACAGACAGATAACTGTTTCAAATGTGATCAGTGAAATTGTCGAAAAATCTACAATAACAGAATGATTAATTACCTGGATAAACACAATATTGTAAGAAAATGTCAAAACGATTTCTACCCTGGGAGATCAACAGAAGGGGCCGTCTAAGAATTTGCCGAATTTATATATGAACAACTTGATAATAAGAAAATCGTTGGTGCACTATTCTTTGATCTCACTGAGGCTTTTGATAGCCTTCATTTAGATTTTGTGGAAAAAAAAACAATATGCTTAGGGATTTCGTGGAAACGTGCTGACTTCGCTGATGTCATACTTAAGATATAGGAAAATAGCAGTCGAAATAAATCAAACTCAGTCAAATGAGGTAATTATTAACCTGGGTGTTCCACAGGGCACAGGGTTCTGTACTGAGTCCACTTATATTCATAATGTTTATTAATGACCTACCAGAATTTATGAAAACGAAGTGTAAGGTTATGCGGACGATGTTTCCTCTGCAACTTGTGGCAATTCTCCTGAAGAACTGGCAGATAACTTAAGTGTACTATATAACAAATTTACCGAATGGTGTTTGAACAATCATCTAATTCTAAATCTGGGGAAAAGGTTTTAATGAAATTTAACACATTCAATGATCCCAACACTTCTTTTGATATACATATTGAAAATATTAATATGACGTCCTCTGAGACAACAAAATTCCTTGGAACCTTTCCTGACTCATCACTGTCTTTTCAGGCTTGTACTGATCATATATCAAAGAGGATGTGTGGCACCTACTATGCAATCTTACAACTCAAAAATTTACTCTCCCAACAACAACTAATAAATATCTACTATGCGATGACATACTCTCAATTATCCTATAATGTTATATTATGGGTAAACTCTAGATTTTCAACGAAATTGTTTATTTTACAAAAAAAAATACGTCTTATCTTTGGGATACATAAGAGAACTTCCTGTGGAGGCCTATTTCAATCAAACAAAATTCTAACTCTTCCCTGTATCTATATTTACAAAAATATTCTATTCGTTAAAAATAATCTGAAAGATTTTATTAAGAGTGCTGACAATCATAACTATAAGACAAGGCATGGTAATCTATTTCGCAAACCGCCTCATCGGACAACTTTTTTTAAAAGAGTCCATCTTATACTAGCATACAGTTGTATAATAAACTACCAAGCTCTATAAGAGAAATTCAGAATTTGTATGTATTTAAAAAATCTCTCAAAGGTCTCCTGTGGCATTCTATAATCTGAATGAATTTATGGGATGTAGCTTTCAACAAATTTGTATTTCTCCATATATTTATCTATGATATAACATATTTTATGTATTCTCTCTTCTCTACTCACTTTTCAACCGACGAAACCAAAAAGGAGGAGGTTCTCTAGTCGACGCGTATATTTTTTTTTATATATGATCACGCATAACTTCTTACTGAGACGTCCGATTCCGATAATTCAGTGAATAGGGTGTACTTCGAAGTTGGTCCCATTTGAATTTGAACGATGAAATCCACCCCTAAGGGTAGCAAAATGAAGGATATTGATCACTCACCCTCTGAATTCTGGTCCGTTAACCGATTCTATCAGGCAAAACTTTGTTTGTACTGGGATCTTCGATTTGGATGATTTTTTTTCATCAGATAGGGTATACCTCATAGTTGATCATATTTGGATTTCGAATGGAATTATCCCCCCTTACGGGTAGAAAAATAGGGGATAATTGATTTTTTACTTGTGAACATTGTAACATATGTAGTTGACAATGACAGATCGCTAGTGTCATTATTTTGGTTCTCCTACATCCGTCATAATCATTATATTCTATGGGAGGATGGAATGATATACAAAGTAATGAAATAAACCAACCAGAACAACAAAAATAATTTATATTACAACAAATAGTAAATGTAAATAATCATATTATTTAACTGGTAATAGTTGAAGTAAGGTGGCTTAGTAAGTATTTTGGAAGTAATAAAAAAACAAGTAGCTAGTAATTAATAGATTTGAGCCACAAAAAATTGAAAAATAAAAACTTTTCAACAAAAAATTAAACCGACGAATTACGGAACTGAAAACTAAAAAATAAAATAAACCTTCTTAGTGTCAATAACTAAGCTCCTAAACTAATGTATGTAACTAATTTTGAGTCGGCGCCAAACGAACAATCAACGAAGATCATTAAATTACTTCAAAAAAATTCAGAATGTCACCGCCCAACTCGATGGCATCATTTTACGCCTTACGTAATTCATTTGCTTGTTTGTTTGGCGCCGACTCAAAATTAGTTACTTACATTAGTTTAGGAGCTTAGTTATTGGGACTGAGAAGGTTTATTTCATTTTTTACTTTTCAGTTCCGTATTTCGTCGGTTTAATTTTTTGTCAAAGAGGTTTTCCCAATATAATGTAAATGGTCTCAATGGAATAAAGGATTAATCATTTATTTTATTCATTATTTATTGTTATACATAGTCAGGAATGATTACCGTTGTAAAAGTACTAGATCAGCATCATATAGGTTTTCTCTGAATTTCAATAGGAGATATTTCTTCTTGGATTTGATATATTCCAGGGAAAGGTATTCCCAAATATCATCGGCGTGTGTCACCGTAAAAAAATTATTTGACCTGTAGTATCCAGTTATATTCAGGGTCAGAGTTAGTAAGCTGGAGTTGACGTTTGAGAATAATTTTCGAAACCATCAATGGATTCGTCGTAAAAATTAGAATCTGAAGAATGTGTGTCTTGAAGATAACATTTGAAAAAAAAATTTTTACAATTAGTGGTTTTGGAAATATCAAAACGTTATAGTTACTCAACTAGGCGAAAAAAACTGTCGTATAATATTTTTCACTCATAATTCATGTCCATCATATTGGTTGAAGTGAGTCCAACGCATTCTAGATGCAAAAATAAAAACGCTTCTGAAAAATCAAATTTTTCGTCTCAAAACTATGTGATCGTACTCGAATCGTCCCTAGAATCAAAAATAGTAAAAATATGCAGGGTGTTCTATTCGAAATTCTAAGTGAGGGTCTTACGTGTCGATTACATTTCACTCCTTCATTCGTATTCAATAGAATTTTCCATGGGAATCCACAATTGGAGTAAGAAAGTCGAGTGGAGAGGTAAATTATAATTTCATCAATTAAGGAAATACATACCTGTAAAAATTGAATTTGAGATGTAATATCGATTTCACAAATTTTTATTTTTCAGCAACGTTCCTGTTTGATGATGAAAATTATGTACTTGCGAGATATACAATCGATAACGTTTTGAAATCCTTAAAATCTTGTCGATTGCTATAAAGTCATGTTGTGACAAGGGCAAATTTTAGATGAAGAAGATTGCAGGTCATTTCTAATGCGATAAAAAATAATGCCTTTAGCATTTCAGAAAATTTTTTCGATTGTTGCATTCGAAAATATTAGATTGAATTTATTTCGCTGATTAGTCGAAAACAGTGATTGCTTCTGAGATGCATAATTAGTTTCAAATTTTTTAATGCTTAACTACGTAACCGTAATATTCTTCGGATGCAATTTCAATCAACTAGTACAAAATATAACAGACATACGCGATGGATAATCAAGTATTTAACTGGACCACTGTAGATATGTCGGTCTAATGTATATTTCGAACCTATTTGCACAATGTTTGTAATTCATGACCAAATTATTTTAAAAAAACAAATCAATTATACAAAAAAAAATGTTTCGTGCTTGTGTGTATTCAAAATGGGATCGTCGATAAAAAAGTTTGATAAATAAATGATGCGTTTTTCAGAAATGGTTGCGAATGTACGTGAATATTTTAACCTTTTTTTCCGTTCATTTATCCAATTTGCAGAACTTTTGTAATTTTTTTAAACAAATTACAATGAAAATCCTAAACAAATGACAAAAAACAATGTTCCGTAACTTTTACAAGGTTTCAAACTTAATGTATGTTGTAAAACACCATTACTATCGGTATGCCTAGTTTACAGAACTTTTCCAATTTTCAGTGCAAAAATAAAGCATGAAAACGTTTTTTGCAATTAAAACAATGTTCCGTTCATCTCAGACTTCTGCAAAATTTTATAGTTTGCTTTCATTAATGCACTAACATACCATTGAAGTTTGAAAACTTTTGGAATTAATGTTAATTGATTGTCTATATCTACTGGCCTAACAGTCATATTACTGATTCCCTTTAGTTTGTTTACTCACTCCTTAAATATGTTACAAAATGTGAGAAAAATACGTAAATAAACATTATTATTATTTGAAATTCCCAAGTAGGGGTCGTTTCCGGTGAAACCGGAAGTGATGGGAGAGTATGAAATATTGAAAAATATTCCAATTCTTGAATACCACACCCCTGTCAAGTTTGGATCTCAATCCCCCGGAACTCTGGAAACCAGGGCCTTTCTGAAGAATACGTTGACACCCGGTATATTTTCGTTAAGGGATTGTTGAATATTGGTGGGAATCGTATCCAGTTCCACCGAAATATGCGATTTAGAGTATTCGATATGTATGTTCAATATAATTTTTTATTTCCAGAATTCATGGAGGTTATGACAGGAGGCGACGATTGAAATATTCTACGTACTATAAAAAAAACAATTTCCAGCCTTTCTACAAACCAATGTAAGGAACAAGCTAAAACTTCCATTCCCATCCTATTACTGGGCCGTGCAACATTTTCTTGAGAGAGTGTACCCCAACAATTCCAACAATTGAATGTATGCTACACCCGAATTAAAAACAGATTGAGAAAAAAATTTACTGTCGTTTTCCTTCGACCATCCCCTCCTTGGCTGGTGTCTAAGAAAAGAATATATTCCTCGGTGTCGCCATGTCTGTCAGTAGTTGATTTTGTAATGTAATGAAAGTGAAGAGAGAATGGTAAGTAGTGGCAGACGCTTGGGATATACAGGAAATTGTGTGAATATATTCTTCATGTAATGATGGGAAGGAAAATTACCGAAATCCGTTCATGTGCATAAAGTTTGCTCCTAAATTCGCTACAAAAAAAATAATTCAACAATGGTAAAGCCCAGTAAGAATATTGTCCTACTGTTGTTTCATCACGTGTTCTTAAAATTTAACGCATTTTGAATATGCATCAAATGAAAAAAAGGATATAAATTTCAATAACTTTTTCCGACAATATATTCAAATAGTCTCACACCGAAGTGAAGTTTTTTTTTTCAAGTTATTATCAAAATTATATTTGTCTCGCATATATTATATCCTGGCAGTTTTTCAAGTGCCTGAGCTGTAATATAAGCTTAATGGTCCATTTATCATTCTCTCATTTGGACTATTTCCCAAAATTAATCGAATATTTAGTGAGAGGTTCCACCAGAATATTTAGAACTCCAAAAATGTATTTCTTGTTCAAATCTCACGAGCAAGTGGACTAGCATTACTTAAATTCAACAGTTTCACTGTCAACGTTTCGGCGAAATTTTCGCATTCTTCAGGGCATCATTACAAAATCATTAAGTTACAGATATACTGTGCGTTCATAAAGTGTGGAAACGCTCCATTATCTTACGAGTTGATCATTTTCGGAGGTAAAGCTCGGACAGGTCGATTTTGTATTTCAGTTTTCCACCTTTTTCCTACAAAAATGTATTTTTTCACCCACCATCCTACAAGATATGACGTAATCGATATTTTTTTTAAATTGAAAGGGTATATTTTTATATGAAAAATCGAAAGTTTATATTCCTTAACATTCATTTAATTATTCATTTTGCAATGAAAATATCATAAGTGAGTAGTTAAAATAAACAAATAACAAATTTACAACAAATGCTCGAACTGAGCTCCTTGGGTTAGTTGACAATATCCAAGGCGTCTGATGAATTCTTGGGGTTCGTTTGACAACATCTCTGGTGTAATTCGTTGAATTTCAGTTCGAATTATCTCTTCAAGGTCTTCGAAATTGGTAGGTCGATTCAAGTAACACCAGAGAAAAAGTCCATGGGACCTACCATGCCATTCAATCTGACCGCGTCGTCCAATCCAGCGATTGGGAAAGGTTTCATTGAGAAAATATCTAACCACTCCAGCGTAATGTGAACCTGCTTCATCCTGATGGAACCAAATAGTAGAAACTATTCGACCAGGTTGATCAATGTCTGGAAAAGTTATAGTTAAAAATGGAACTACATAAGTTTGTAACATTTCCAAATAATTTTCACCCGTCACAGAACCGTCAAAAAAATAGGAATCCCAGCCAACACAGTCACTTTTTGGGGATATTGGGTATCGTCCAATTGTGATTTTCTGTTGCCCAATAATGACAATTTTGCGTATTCACGGTGTACCGTTTATACGAAAAGTTGATTCGTCGGAAAATAAGACATTAAATTCAAAGCCATTATTTTGATTACACACTTCTTGCATAATTTCACAAAACTCCATCCGTCTATCGCAGTCGTCTTCATCAAGTTCATATATAAGTTTAACTTTATATGGTTTTAATTTTTTTGAATTTTCTGTACAGCACCACGACAGATCTTATTGTTGTCAGATAAAGTTGTAATTGAACAATGAGGATTTTCTTCAATTCCAAGTAATACATCCAATCGATTGTCTTCGGCAACAGTAGGCCTGCCACTCTTAGGCTCATACCTAACATTGCCAATCTCATTAAATTTATGTAATATTTTGCTTACCGTCGATTTGCTTATTGGTTCTCGATCAGGATATTTTCCATTGAAGATGTCGCATACTTCCGCCATACTCTTATCAACCTAATGCAAAAAACTATTTTTGAAAAATATTCAACTTATCCCATTTGTTTATAAATATTTTATAAACATAAAACGTATTTTTTTAAACGTTGTAAAATGCCTTTGTCAGACATAAAACTGATAATAATGTGATATATCAATAAAAAAAATTAACAATATTTACTCGATTTCTCATAGTTTGTTAACTTTAGAAATTTATAATCAACGTAATAATCAACTTTTAAACAATTTTATAGCGTGATATTAGCGAGTCAACATATAAGCAAAAAAATTATGCAGTCCTTCGGTGAACAATTCGGTTTTTAATAAAATCGACGGTTCCAAAAAAACTTTTTAATTTAAAATAGCCTCACATTATCAAAATCCAATAAAAAAAATTCTAACGTAATTACATTATTTCAAGTGATACTATAATTTTTTTTATTTTTTATTCATATTTAAAAGTATAATGAAATATTTTATGTGCATTGCTCTCTCGAGAGGTGCTGTACTCCTGCATTAATAGATAGATAGATAGATATTCATTTAAATAGGATACCCTAATATGCATACATAATTTCATATTATAAATTTACAAATACAATTTGATAAAAATCAGTTACTAAAACATAATTGTAATATATATGTATTATCAAGAATCAAATATAAGGTTGATTTGTTGAAAATATAAACAGGATGTTCATAAAATCAGATGTGGAATCATCTGCGACTGAAAGATAAACTTTTGTCACTATCTTCCATCGTCTTTTCTGTTTATATTTTCAACAAATCAATCTATCATACCCCATGACAGGTTTTAATGTCAGAAAACACTAATTTCAAAGTGTCTCTCCAAAAGAAATGATTCTAACTTTTTCCATCTTTGCAAAGTGAGATTGCTTCTTGAAAATGTGTTTTCCATTTCCTCCGGTCTTCCTGATGATCGTGGAAGCGTGAAATAGATTTTCGTCGACAAAAATGTATTGAAGACCTAGTGAATGCGATGTCTCTCCTGCGTCAATGTTACGAATGATTTCTGGTGAGTACTCTCTTTTGGAAAACATTCTTCTTTGCCTCATTCATCTCTTTGAGTTCTTAATTAAGAATGGAATAGAAAATCAAATAACTATCTGAATGAAAATGTAAATTTTCAATTTCAGATTTTTTCTTTTGAGTTAGGGCCTTTTCAGAATATCTATCAGATGTAGTTCAATGTCCAGCGTGGCTTTAGCCGGGGAAGTAGTTGTTTTCTGTTAGACATTCACAAAAAATAACTTCATTTTAATCGTGGATTTTTCAATTCACAGAAAAATCTTTCTATCAATATTCAATTGAGAATGTTTCCCTTTTCAACAAATATAAGGTGTAATATAAAGTGTGATTAATAAAAAGACAAATAATAAAATGACATTAGCTAGTAATAAAAATAAAAATATAAAAATAAAAATATAAAAACATAAAAATATAGCCACAGGCAAATGATGCCACAAAACAACTAATATTGGTGTTGGCCATCTATGATAACAATTTCGTTTTGAAGCAATATATCGTATAACATTGTTTTATTTCCTCTGGTAGTTGATTATATTCATTCAATCCTTTGAAAAATATAGATTTCATTGAACTCTTTAGCTTTGTCCTATTGATATGAAAATTATGTACGGACCGTGTATTATAGTTATGGAGTTCATTGTTGTATGTAACAAATTGATTGAAGTAATCAGGAAACATATTTCTTGTGATTTTAAAGACAAATAGCATGGCCATATAATATAGTCTTTGATCTACTGATTGCCATTTCAATGTTGCGAGCATTATTTTTATTGGGGTGTATCTGTTGCAATGTAAAATTACTCGCATTCCTCTGTTCTGCAATTTTTGTAACATTTGGATTTCATTTTTTTGTAAAAGATATAAAATAGAAGAACAGTAATCAAAATGTGGCTGGATTATCGCTTTATATACAGTTGTTCGGCTAGATAGAGAAAGTTGTGCAGAAATTCTTGTGAAAAAATATAGTTTTTTTGAAATTTCATTACGGATGTATTTACAATGAGATTTCATCTCCAAACATTCATCAATTATGCATCCTAATTACTTGAATTCGTGTACCCATTCTACCCTTCCACCTTCAAGTACTAAGTTGATTGTGTTGTTATTCATATTTGACAATTTGAACCTATTATTCAATAGCCTTTGTTTTGGAAATGTTTAGCTTCAATTTGTTTATTTTCAGAAAATTTTCAATATTGTTCAAAACTCCATTCAATCTCGTTACAGTTTCATTCAAGTTGTCTCCATCTCCAATCAGAGTGTCATCGACGAAAAGATTAAAAAAATCATAGCCTGGCACATAATTAATATCATTCAGATATATGATGAATAATAATGGACCTAGGATACTACCCTGGGGCACTCCTTGGCTATTCAGTATTTTGTTTGAAACAGATTTATTATATTTAGTCATTTGGAATCTATTGCTCAGGTATGCTTCGAACCACTTCAAAACAGTGCCTGTCAGGCCATAATATTCTAATTTTTTCATTAATATATGTCTGTCTATGGTTTCAAAAGCCTGTTTGAAATCTAAGAACATTGCCACTATGTATTTATTATCATCGATTAATTGCTTCCATTTAGACACTGTAAGCTGCAGAGAAGTTTCGCAGGAATGATTTTCACGAAAGCCTGATTGTTTGCCAAGAAGGAGCTTATTTGTAGAAAAATATAGTAGCAATTGATCATGTACTTCTGTTTCAATGATTTTCTCCAATGGGAGCAAAGTGTTTATGGGTCTGAAACAAGATACATTTACAGCATTTAAGACTTTAGGAACAGGCACAACTACACTTAATTTTAATTCTTCCGGAAAGCATGCAGTGGATGGGGAAGTATTAAGAATATTCAATACTGTAAATCCTAATGTATAAAATGTTTCTTTTAGAAATTTAACACTTAAAACTTCATTCAGACTACCTTTGTTTTTCAAAGAAAATATTATTTTCTGAAGTTTGTTTATAGTAACCACCTCGAATTTTTCAAAAGATGTGTTGATTATATCAAAATCATGTGGGGACCATTCTGAATTCGATATTATGGACTGTGAAATATGAGTTATACTATCCACAAAAAAATTATTGAATCTTTCTACAGCTTCTATTTCTGTTGTAGCATATGATGTATTTCCATTTACATTGAAATTAACAACTTTATAATTATTTTGTGGTTGTTCACACTTCACGAGCTTCTTTAAAGTCTTCCACATTTCTTTAGTATCCCCTTTATTTCCATCAATTTTTTGTTCGTAATAAATAGATTTCTCATCTTTCATCAGATTAACTACTCCATTCCTTTTAGCCCCATATGCATTCCAATATATTTCGTTTCGTACATTTGTATTTCTGAATTTTTTATATTCACTATCTCTTTCCACAACTTTTCTTTTGACTTCTTGATCATACCATGGAAGATGATTCAATTTTTTCTTGGTTTCGACAATAGGTGCTGCTTCATTAAGTATTTGACTACAATTACTATAAATATTTGTATATATTACATTTACATCATTTGAATTCACCAACCAATCACACTCTATCAGCATATCACACTCGCGGAGCCCTATTTTCGACGTTGAATAAAAATTATGAATAATTGAGATAGAATTCCTAGAGTAGGAATTTTTTCATGGAAAATTTCCTCCTCTCCAAAAACTTGTTTTTTTATTCTCTCTATCATCAATAGCTTTTGGCTGTATTTTTGTTTTCGTTTTATAGCAAATTCTTGCCGGCGGAAAAAATCGAAAATACTTCTTTTTCAGAATGACATATTTTAGTAGACTTGCAACGATTTTTCGCAGGAAACTCACTTTTCGACTAGACTAATGAGAACATGCCTAGCGACAATAGTGGCCACGACGTTTTAGATTTCAGTAGAGATGTGTTGGCCATTCCATCAATTTAAACATTTTCAGTTTCTTGGCGGGGGTATTTACCCCCATTACCCCTCCCCCCCTGAATATGCACTTGTTTTCTACTAACCCCAATTCTAATTTACGTAAAGATTTCATAACAAATAATAAAATTCATCGAAAAAAGGAGTAGATAGGATTGGAATTATTAATTTTATCGATAGTTATATTGGATCAATACAATACTGAATTTTTGTCAATTTCGATAACATTATTCCTCTATCAATAGTCTCAAAAGCTATTTTTAAGTCCAAGAATACTGCTACAACTAATTCATCTTCGTCTAATTTAGTTTGAAAATTACAAATTGTAAGATGTAGAGCTGATTCACAGATTTTTTTTTCTAAACCGGAGCAGTTAGTTATTAGTATCGAATAATGTAGCACAAGATTTTACCTAAAACAAGAAAATTGATTTTGTAAAGCATGAAATTATGGCAGCGAGATGCTTGGCGTTTTAATTATTTCTTTAAAGTAATTTAATGATTTTCGTTGATTGTTTGTACCCTCAGGGGTCGATTTCAAATTTAGATGGGACCCACTTCGAGGAATACCCTATTCAATAAAAAAAAATCATCCGAATCGGATAACGCAGTACAAAATTATGCGTGGTTAAATCGATTAACATGTAATAAAATTCAGTGGGTGAACAACCCATTTCCTATTTTCCTACCCTTTTTTCAAATTCAAATGGAACCAAATTCGAAGTAAACCCTATCTGATAAAAATGAATGATCAGAATCGGACCACTCTGTAAAAATTTATGCGTGGTCGTACATAAAAAAAATATATACGCGTCGACTAAGAGAACCTCCTCCTTCGTCGGTTAAAAATTACATTTTTATGGCGGGTTCTCATCAAAATGTTGAAAATATCATATTTTGATGTTTTGATCAAAAGATATGTTGTAACTATTTTTAATTCTACGATATTTCCACTGTTTACTATTCGATAAAAAAAAAATTGGTGATTGATAAAAAAATATCGTATTTAACCGACAAAAACATTGTTAGTTTGGTGCAAACAGTAATTATTTGGGTACAATATACAAATGGGGTAAAATATAACTGAATACTCAATTTGATATCCTATACTGACTCTAGAAGTAATACGTAACGTATGACGTCCCCATAGGAGAATGATATTAAGCTAGAAGTATTCATTTACAAATAACCATACATGATAATTCAAAATTCCAATTTTATTTGAGTTATGGAATGTATTGAAACAATTCATCCATATGTTTTTTTTATACTTTTTATCCGATTTTCCGTTTCTCGTGTTTTACAAGTCATTACAATTTCATTAAAAAAAGTTATTACTTTTACTCCGCCAAACAAAATCTCACTTTCAGAACTTATCATACGATATATTTTTTCTACTCCATAAATGCATGGCATGTTATTATTGGAGGTTCAACTACGGTGGAGCAAAAGTAGAATAATTATTGTTACCACGATTTGGAATCACTTCCGTCAGTGATAACTTGACATAAGAATAAAAACACAGAGTGGTGCTTCTTGAACTGGAACAGACTTAACATTTTTCATAAAATCTGGATATTTCATTTTCAGGATGAACTAGAAAAGGAGCAAATTTCAAGTGAGTCAACTTTATACATCCATATGTAATTTTATTTTTCTCTATAGAAAAAATATCTGACTTTAACAGATGATGATTCCCAGATTATTCCCAAAAAGTTCTGGAATTTTCCACCTCATATGAAGTAAGCTTTACTACGGAAGGTTAAGATGGGACCAAAATGAGTATTTTGGTTAGTTTAGAGCCTATACTTTTTTTTATTCGGCGGAAATAGACAAAATTGGAACTGTTCAATTCCTACAAAAAAAGTTAATTTTTTTTTTCTCACCTACTACTGCGTGATCTTGAATTGATCTAACCGGTAGTCAAGATGTGCTGAAACTATAGGATTTGGCACAGGTCATAAATTTTTTTTTAAGAATTTCAACCCAAGGGAAGGAAAATACATTTCTTATCTCAACATTTACGTTAGTTTCCTACCCAGTCAGAGTAGAAATGTCCAATATAATTCAATCATAAAATAATGATAAAAGTGGAGTATTTCCCAAGAGAATATAATAAACATTATTATCAATTTCATTTGATCTTACCGTGAACTGAATCTGATTCAAGAAGATCCCTTCATGAGTGTGGGACTTCCAGGGATAACACAATTACCTCAGTGATAACTATTCAAAACTTGATTGAAACATCCAGCTTTTCTGCATTGAAAGGAATCTGCAATGTAAACAAGGCACATTTTGATCCAGTTTTATCCTTCGAAATTTTTTTTGTAATTGCATCATGAAAGGAAGAAATACCGTTGAGTCTTGTTTGTTTCACAATGTAAATAGTAATATCGTCCTAGACGTAGAAAAAGTATAGTGTCCGACAAGGATGGAATGTGTGAGAACATTCATAAGGGAGACGGATGAAAATGCCTTAACGTCTACACTATAGTACCTTCGTATAAAGCGAATGTTCCAGATTTTTTTAAAATAATTTTTTTTTTTCAAAATCTGGAGGTTTTTTTCCAGCGCCTGACGTCATATTTTTAGTTTTCCTGTATACTAGTGTCAAACATTCGTATATTGAGCTGTCCATATTTTTTTTATTCAAAACCCTATTAATTCACATCCAAAGTTCTATTTTGATTTACACATGACTAGTAAAGTTTCATTGATGTGAAATTGGGGAAATCAAAATCAAAGTGATTTTCGTTGATATTCATGAATAATTTCAGTGCTCAAATCTACATTCGATGCATTCGATGTGGACAGAAAAGGGTATATTGATTCTGATATGATTGGCATCATCATGGATATGCTAGGAACACATGTGATGGCAGACGAATTGGAGGTGAGTGACATCCAATCTTCAACATATTCGGTTTTCTATGGAAATCATTTCAGATTTATAATCCGAACGATAAATTTACTATGTACACTTTCTACATGATTTTTTTCTGAAAGGTCCAAATTCGTCTCACTTCTCATGGAAGCACCCACATTTCCGATATACCGGGTGACACAGGATATCGCAAAAAACAGATAAACTTATTTTTTTTTCAATTATTTTTTGTGTCACTTACTGGTTAATAAATTCAGTCACATCACATTTTGATTCAAAAATTCCTTTTTTTCAAATGGAACCCCTATGGGCCACCTACCTGTCTCTCTAGAACCTACATTAAGGAAAAAATGACATATCATTTTTGTATTTCGGTGCAGTAACAAATTGTATAAATTCAAAAATCTACAACTAGTTCATGAGTTTCCTTGCAGTTCGAATAATTGTTCAACTCAGTAAGCTGTGGAAAACAACATTTCTGAATCTTGTCAACTAATTGTGTAAGTTATACTTATAAGCACGATAATGGTGTTTTTTTTTTAAATTATTCTAGCGTTTTCCCGCGTCGAAGCGGTTGGATCAAAATCAACAGAAGAAAAACGTTCATTTCTGCCTCCTCACTTACGATCATCTTCTCCGTTGTTGGGTTTTTTTCAGAATCTTCTCTCCACATTTTTAAAAAAGGTTCTTTGTGGGAGTCTTCTGTGTGGGTATCGTTCAGCGTATAACTGACAAGCGGCGACACGGTTTTTCATTCAGACATTCTCCGTAAATTGATAACATTCACTTCTTGTGAACCTATAATTTTGATTTTACATTTCTACTAAACTAATTCTCGGAAGTTAACTAATTTTCGAGAGTTGAGATGGAAGATGACAGCGAACCACAATCAGTTGACAAGATTCAGAAATGTTGTTTTCCACAGCTTATTAAGTTGAAAAATTATTCGAACTGCAAGGAAACTCATGAACTAGTTGTAGACTTTTTAATGTATACAATTTTTTACTGCACCGAAATACAAAAATGATATGTTATTTTTTTTTTTAATGAATGTTCTAGAGAGACAGGTAGGTGGCCCATAGGGGTTTCATTTGAAAAAAATGAATTTTTCATCAAAATGTGATGTGACTGAATTGATTTATCAATAAATGACACAAAAATAATTTTTCAGAAAAAATTATGTTCCTCTGTTATGTGCGACTCATTGTGAATAGCTTCGACCGAATCTTATTTATCCACGAGGTAAAATAAAAAAACCAATTTTAATTTCAATTATTTCAAAAAAATAACATTTGACATATGGTTTGGACTTGTGATGACCTGTTGAACTTGAATATGTAAAAATATACAGGGTGTTCTTTTTGAAAAAACAAAGTTGCTGGCAGAAAAACCGGAAGTCCGCCATATTGGATTGTAATGTGATCAAATCCGAAATGGTCGCTTATATAACTGTACCAAATTTCAGATAAATCTGTTCACGAATGCAGAAGTTACAAGGATGGCCCAATATCATGTGTCACCCGGTATATATAAATATATACAGTGTCCGTCATAAAGTTGGCTACATTGTATGGAGCGCGAAGGTGGTCACGTAGAATATTGAAAATTTGTACATTGTTTGTTTATTGAGTTTTTTTTATTTTTCCACATCCACCTAGACAATACTTAATTCAATTAGGATAAATAATGTATTATTAAGTTTCAATTACAGATATCAGTTTGTTTAAAGTTTATTTACGGGTTGAGAATATTGAATAAGCTCATGTGCATCAATATACAGGGCATGACTACACCTAGTGACAAGACTAAATCGTGTTCACATAATTAATCTGCCGCAAAATGTCTATTCCACAAATATTTGATTAGTTTTGACCCAAACTTATGTGATTTTCGGTTATTAAAGCTGTTCCCAGATAAAACAATAATGTATAATGTTTCTTAGTTAGGGTAGAGGAATAAAATGTTATTTTTGTTTTTTTTCTCAATTTTTTTTTTCTCAATGTGGTCCTCGTGGGATTCCAAACACATTTTCCCAATAATTTTTTTGGATATCTTGTCAGTTTGACCCATTGTTCGGCACCACAGACAAACTTTTTTAAAATTCCCGCCAAATCTGAGGTCTTGTGATATAAGTCGCAACGGATTTTTCAGTTGTCAAACATGCAGAAACGAACCGCCATTAGAGTTTTTCAGAAATTTCAATCACAATTTTTTTTCCCATATGTAGCCAACTTTATGACGGACACTGTATATAGATTGTGGTTCTTGAAATATGATATATATATATATATATATATTTGAAGGAGCTTTCTTGGGACATTGGATTCTGATTAATAAATTGTAGTTTTGTTCAATTCTTTCCATCTAAAACCACAGTTTACTTAAAAAAAAAACAAATATTAAAATATATTTCTTAGATGTAGCACTAATAAAAAAAACGGTAAATATCTAGTTACATCATACATGCACTCTGAATATGGGGAAAATACTTTTCTTACGTATTTTTGCCTCCTGAACACGAATCCAGAAGACATTTAGAATGACTTCTGTCAAAGGAACGAAAATTGTTCATTTGTAACTGTGTAAGAAGGAGGGTTTTTTCGATAAAAACGACGATATTTTGTGCAAAGTTGTGCCGAAAATAAGTGATTTAGGGTGTATTGTTTATGATGGTCAAAAGAAGGAGGCATTTTGAGTGATTTTTGTGCGAGAAAACGGTGCTTGAAAATGAGGTTAGTTTCATTTTGAAAAAGTTCTGTAACTCGGGAACGGTATGAGATCACCGAATTTTCCTTCCGGATTCGTATTCAGGAGGCAAAAACACGTAAAAAAGTATTTTCCCCATATTCAGAGTGCATGTGTGATGTAACTAGATATTTAGCAAAAAAACAACTTTATTTACAGCATTCCATGCAATGGCTGTAACCAAGAATATATAGGCATGACATCATAACCACTGAACAACCGACTCATCGGCCACAAATTCATGAAAAATCAAATACAGCCTTAAGCAAACATATAATTCAAGAGGATCACAACCTAATGTTTGAAGATACAAAAATTATAGCCTTCGAGAAAAACGGAGCATAGAAGAAATGATATTCATAAAAAAAATCCAAATGCCTCCAAAAAAAGAACAGACATCAGCAATTTAAATCAAATCTACACCTTCTTGCAATTAGGTACTTAAAACTGAATTAACACAAAAAAATATAAAAATAATTTTCTTAACAAAATCTAAAAATCCCCAAACTTCACAACTCACAAAATAAACTCCCATCATCTCTGTCCCAAAGGCATGCAAAGTAGGAATCAAATACAGACAAATTGATTTCACGAATGCTCTTACCCACATCATCACTTCCTAAACGACCATCTCGACAATTTAGTCTTCACACCGATGCCTGCATACAGTAAAAAGGGTTAAAACAAAATGTCTGAAATGAAGAAAAGAACAGAAAAAAAAAACTTTTATAAAAATGAATGCATTTAATACTGCCACAATATGTACCAATTGGTTATTTTGACTTTTTCAAAAATACTCACATTGAACAAACATTGACAATAATAAAACACCCTAATGTAAAAAGAACACAAATAAGCCTGAAAAAGTCCCCGGCCAGGGACAAAACATAGCAATTAATGAACAAAGATATATTCAATCCAGAATCCAATATCCCAAGAAATCTCGTATAAACATGTAACGAAAATTTCGAGAAATAACCTACATGTCACTTGAAATTGTTATTTAATCAAATAGTGTATTAATGGTGGCGATTAATGAACGAGAGCGAAGCGAGCGCGTTAATGTTCGAGATCATTATTCGCCATTTTAATATACGAGTTGATTACAAAAAAATTCCGTCGACTTCGTTGCTGGAGTCAACGTGAAATTTTCGATATCCATTTGCTTCAACTAGGAGGAAACTCACAATATTTGGATTTTAAAATACATAAATTTGACAGCGCGAAAGTAATATTTGAATAATATTCGAATTCGTATATGTTCAGTTGCCTATACCACAATTATACATTAATGGACCAAATCGACCATTTACATGTTTTTAATGATCGATTTCGGTGTATGTTCAGTTGCATATATCACAATTATGTATCAAAAGAGAAATTGAAGGTTAATAGGGGGTTATTAACGATCGATTTCGTATAGATTGAACAGACTCGTTAATAAGAGGTCGCCGGAAAATATATTTTCTAAATCTTCGCCAAAATCATAGAAAATTCTCAAAAGTCTATGCATGCCACTTTTTGAATCATTTCAGGGTATAATCGATGAAATTGATGAGGATGGGAATGGAGTAGTGAGTTTTGAAGAATTTGCCAACATGGCTGCAAGGTTTCTCGTAGAAGAAGAGGAAGAAGATACCGAAGCAAAAACGAAACAAAGAGTGTTTAGCGAAGGTTTTTTGTCAAAATCCAAACACAAAAAAAATATCTTGGATCAAGCATGACTGCATGACTGCGAAGTAAATAATTCGTTTGTACATAACGAAAGAAATGATTTTTTGTTTCAAAAAAGTCTGTTATTCAACATATTTCTTGACAGAATACAAAGATATGCATAAAAGAGAACGTTATTCATGTTGAATTAATAATGAATTTGAGAAAATAATTTATTTACTTAAATATAAGCATTGCTTTGAGTAAGAAATCCATTTATTTTATTGAGAAACACAATTTTTTTTATTCAAAACTATGAATCACTCACAATGAGAAGCGCTTCATTCAATCCAAGAAAAATACTTTGTGCTAAATATTGAATACTTCGATTGGAAAAAGTAATATTATTATCTGAATCTATGAATTATTCATAATGAAACTTTTGTTCATTCTCTTCATCAAAGCCATTTGTTTGAGTGAGAATATTGATTAACTGAATAAGAAAAAAAAACTTGCTATGAATCAAATAATTCTGCATGATAAAATGTTCGTTTTCTCCCTTTAACATTTCCAATTGCTTGAATCAAACATTCCTTACTTTTATTGAATAATTTAATATTCTTGATTGGTAATGCAACCATATTGTTACTTCAAAGAAATAATTTTCATCGGTTGCTTAGGTGGAGAAATACATTTTCAGGGCTAGAATCATAAAATTATTCCCCTTTTGTACATTAACTCTCAGTCTTAAGAATAGTCTGCTTTGAAACACTTAATTTCAATTATATTCACTGAGGAAAAATGACATATGAATATTTTCTATCTATCTATCCATCTATTTTTTAGTAGAAAATATCCAAGTAATTGTGAAGAAATAATAGAGATGCAATGCTTAAAATCGAGCTAATCTTCCAAAGACCATGTTCATGTACAAACAGGGACATAATGCTTAGTAATCAAATTGTAGTTTTTCAAAAGGATTGAAACAAGAGTATCTATGGAAAAGTTTTAATAAACATAATAGTATATATACAAAAAAATACAATTATTTGGTAAACAATATTTCTTCTAACATATGATACAATGTTCTTTTCATAGAATTTGAAGAAAAAATAAAAACTGTTATTCAATACTATGAGATCACAGAGAAATAAAAACAAAACAAGTCAACCAACTTAAACAAATAGATCCATGAAATGGTTAACTTATTCCTGGCGTTCCACTGTAGAAAATTTCCAAGTTTCTTCACAGTTTCACTCAGCCCCTAGGTGGAATCAATTGAGGAAGCAGAAAAATATGTTTGATCAATTTTATATCTGAAAAAATATATATTATTGACAAATCGATACTTTCTATATGGGGGCATAAATTGTAAGAAACCATTACATCTGAAAATATGAAATGTTCACAAACTAATCCTAATTTCACCATTAGAATATTTAAGTATATAAATTTGTTTTCAATTAATGCTATAAAATGTTTCTTTTGGAAAGAATATCCTGATGCAATATTTTCTTTTGGAATGAACACACCTTCTGCAAAAAATAATAAATATGTCATTGTTCTTCAGTCATGAATTTAATGTGATTTCCTTTGAATTCAAACGCATACAGAATATTCCATACTCAAGATCAATGCATATTCATAGGTTTAACTAAAAATAACAATTTAAAATGGCCCTTTTTGGCCTTTTTTTCCTTAAGGAAATGAAAAAAATTCAGAGTAGAAAAATTATTTTTCAAAATTTTTTTTAAAATATGAACAGAAATGTTCATAAAATCAGACGTGGAATCATCTGCGACTAAAACATAAACTTTAGTCACTATCTTCCATCATTCAATTGAAAATGTTTCTCTTTTCAACATACTAGTTGAAAACTAACTACAAAAAAGATTACTTCCCTTCATATTATATGGGTATAGTTACTTCATACAAGTCAATAGATATATCATCGATACAAGGTTTAATTGAAAAACCGCCATTTCCATATAAATATCCCCTCTGTCACTCACATCATAAATGAATGTTTAGCAAGAAGTTATTTTCCTTTGTCGTGGAAATGTAAATATACCAATACCAAAAATAAATAACCCAGAAAACTCCAATGATCTTAGATCCATAAGCATTCCCCAGACACTTTCTGAAGTAATTGAAAAATCATGGAGTTTCAAATTAGTCGGTATCTCACTGATAATGACATTCTACCGCTGAGAAGTAGATACAGTTCTGCCAGTGCACTTGCTGAAGTTGTTGATGATATCTTGAAGGATGAAGGTCGTGACGAAATCTGTATTTTGATTCTCAACTATGGCTTCCTTCTTGAAACGTTATTGTTTCATACCAATCTTATTAATATAAGCATTTGTTTTTTCCCTTTTTTATATTTCCCTCATTAATTGTTTTATTATTTTTATTCACTATACCTTGTAATTGTATCTATTATTTCAAAGGATAAAAATAAAGGTCTTTTAAGTTACCGTACCATATAGTTCTTCCATGAAGGGTTCTAGAAAATCAATGGAATATTTTGTATGTACGTTTCAATTCAACGTGTTCCTCATTCGCCTTTTATGGCCAAATATTTATAAATGGACAATCAATTATATCATATTTGAACGGATTTCCTATTCAAGAAAATATAATTTTTGAATTCAACACTCGCATATAGTCATCAACGGGAATAAATAAAACCAATATATAGTTTAATGAGAATCATTCTTCACTTGAGAATTCCATTCCATGTTATAATTGAATTTTATAGGAAACGGATTCATAACAATTGAAGTTCTTAGAGAAATATTGAGGGAACTGGATGAAAATATTACCGAAAACGATCTGGACAATATGATTGATGAGATTGATACCGATGGATCCGGCACCGTGGACTGGGAAGGTGAAGAAATAATGAGTGTTGTGAAATTTCCACTAATATTTTTATTCTTTTCAGAATTTAAGGCTGTTATGATTGGTTGAACATCGAGAATAGTATTCTAAGGAGCATTTATTCATTTCTATCGCCTTCATTTATAAGAAAAAGTTGTTAACAATAAAATGCATTCAAAGAGACGATTATTTCTATACCCAATCCCCTAGGTGTTCATTGTGGATCGGACAATTCCAAATTACGATAAAGTTAAACTATTTCATCGCGATACCATTACAAAAAGTACATAGGAACTATGATTTTTTAGGTATTATCTTCCCTGGAAGTGAAATAAATTAGTTTGTATATGCTTTGAAATGATAAATCAGTTAATTTTCCTCGAAACGTTGAAGCCGTTTATAAACTTCAATATGGGATAGAGAAATTTTCAAGTTGTCATTGATGTACCGTGAAAAATACACAAACACCATATTCCATTTAGACCAAGTGTCAGTTCGATTGCATCACCATGTCAAAATACCTTTTTTCTACAACCGAGCGAAAAGTACCATGTTTGCGCTTCAAAAAGAAATCGCAAAGTTGCACTTTTCCGAGGAGCAAGCGTTTTTTTACTTTGCCGCTCGCCGAGCGGCAAAGTAACCAAAGCGCTCGCTGAGTTACCATGGAAACCATAATGGAAAAACTTCAAATGTTTTTGCGACATTTGACACCAGAGTAGGTGTTGAACGGTATTTGACAAATGTCAACTGTCATGAAAAACGCGTGATTTTAAGATCGTCATTGAAAATAAAAATGTCTTTTCGTGAAAATTCAATGGAAATCGATGAAATTAGTGAAATTTCGTGCACTCCGCCGGAAACTGCTCAAGCTGCAAAATCAGTTGCTCCTAATTTACTGCCAGAGAAGTCGAGAAGCAAGTACGAAAAGCAGTATGAACTTTTTGGTAAATGGTGCGATTCAAAAGGAACCAAGAAGATATCAGAAAACATTCTACTTGCGTATTTTGCAGAGAAAACCAAGGTCATGAAATCCTCTACACTCTGGTCTATATACTCAAAGCTGAGATCTACGATATCAGTAAAACATAATATAAACATCAGCGAATACAAAAAACTATTGGCTTATTTAAAACGTCAAGCTGTTGGCCACAAACCAATAAAATCAAAAACCTTAAATTTTATTGAAGTCAAAACCTTTTTAACAGACGCTCCTGATGAGATATATTTACTGCAAAATGTGATCTTAATTTTCGGTATCGCTGGAGCGTGTGAAGGGACAAACTTGTCAAGATGGTAATGGACGACATTGGAGATAAAGAGTCAATTCCTACTGTAAAAATACCTGATTCTAAGACATACTCTAGCAGAACATTCACTGTCGCAAATAATGCAACACTGAACCATATATCAATTTATCGAAAATATATCAACATCAGGCTCAAAAATTGTAAAATACAAAGACTATTTCCAAAATATACGAATGGTAAATGCCATAATCAAGTAGTTGAAATGAATTATATTGCAAAAGTTCCAAAACATATAGTGCAGTATCTTGGACTTCCAAAACCATGCAAGTATACAGGCTTCAGGCGAACTTCTGCCACTCTTTCAATTAATGGAGGAGGCGATATCACGCAATTGCAAAAACATGGAGGATGGAAGAGTACTAACATAGCAGAAGGTTATATAGATGAAAATCTTACGAACAAAATTACTACATGTGAAAAAAATTTGGGACCGACATCGACGGCGACGGTAAATAAACCACCAATAATCGTGGAAGCAGGAAGCTCTGAAAATATCCTGGTTCAGTCACCACCAGAAACTTCATCTGAAATTGTCATAAAATTTTTTAAAAATTGCACATTTACCTTTAATATTGTAAATAATAAGAAAAATTATAGTTTTTAGATATAGGTAATAATTGTATTTAAAAAATATTAATATGTTATGTTATTGTGTTATTATGTCATTTGTGTTATTTACATACCTGTTAATCTGTCTGAATTTAAGATCTGAATGTACATACATAATAATTATTATGATAAAATAAGCTGGTATATTATCCACGGTTTTATTAAAGCTTTTTTTATTAGATACTTCACCTACACTTTGCATGTTCCGTTGAACGTTTAATAGAGTCAAAATACAAATTACCAACTTTAGTTATACAAAATAACAAAAGTATATGTTCGGAAAGTCTAATACATCGTTCTGAGCAAGTTTCCTTCCACTAAAGGTGGTAGAAATGTACTTTTTTATAAGTAATTGAATTTTAGATTCTACATCATGTAAATATGTATATTGCGATAAATAGAGAGATAGATAAAGCAAATTACAAACTTTAGTTATAGAAAGTAATTGAAAAATGTTATTATGATTATAAACTCTCATTTTCTAATCTTTTCATTATACTAAAAATGGTAGAAATGTATATTTATTACATAATTCACATTATCTATGAATTACATTGATGCCCAAATTATCGCGTTAAATAAAATACAAAACTACCAACTTTAGTTACGACAAACAGTTCAAAAATTGGTTGGTGGTTATTTCTTCTTTTATTTTTTTACAATTTCGTACTGCTAAAGGTGGTAGAAATATATTTTTTTCTGATTCAAAATAATTATATTTATAACTTTCGCCTAGCACAGGCGAGTATTATGTTTGGACATGATAGGAGGCCATGCTTGCCGCTGTTGTCAAGAAAAATAAACAAATGATTATTTGACTTATCAAAAAGTTTTTGAAACAGCTGTTTGTATTTGATAAATTGATTTTAATAATGATCTGATAATGGAAAGTTTTGAAAAGTATAACTTATGTATTTGTAAAAAATTGTGCCATGTCCAAGTACGCCATTCCAGTTTAATATACTTAACTGCGCTAATTGAAAACTGCGACCAACATCTGTCGAAAAAAGGTTTGTTCAACAACATTCAGAGGAGTCTACTACAAATGTCGACCAAATATAATAATATTCCCAGAAGAGGAATGAATAAAATCGCTTCAAAATATTACATATATGTTATCAAACACAGACATTTAATACCGAGTAATAATTCGCCTGATTTTTCACCACTAAAGAGGAAAGAAGTATTAGAAGAATTCCAAAAACATTTAGATATTGTTACACATAGACTTAAATCATGAAGTGACACAATAATATGTAAATAACTAATTAAATAGGTACTAAAGTAATTTTGTATTGTTTTTTTTACCATAACACACATGTGTAGCGCAAAGTAATACTCGCATGTTTTAAAATCTGAACTGTCAAATTTGAGGTTATCAATAATCATTAATTTTTACCAAACATTTTTGTGAAATCTGCGGTTGTAGAAAAAATCTTGTGTGTAATTCGAGCGCAAAAACTTTGCCGCTTTCAAAACATTTGTCAAGCGGCAAAGTATTACTTTGCACTCTTAATACATAAATAGCTATTATGATTTATAAACCCTTCACTGGAAAGAAAAAAGTTTTATACGAAATACGTCTCATTCCTTCGAAAAATAACAAAATGCAAATTTCAAACTGACATAATGGGGAGCTTTGATGTTGCAAGTCTATTCCCAAATGTTTCGGTAAAAAAACACTTGAGTCATACAAAAAAAATCTGTATTGGAAATGTTGAATATATGTTTGAACACAATCTATTTTCAATTCGAAAATATTTCTATAGACAAAATTTCGGATTGGTTTTGGATTCCCTGTTATCACCAGTGGTGAGTTATAATAAAGAAAATGAATACATTATAATAATAGGAAAGAAAGAATTTTATAACAGGAATTAAAATTATCCAAAAATATAAAGGGAAATGTCTGGTTTTTGAGTGTAATAATGTCATCAGCCGAAACTGTTATGAAATGGGTAGTGCAAGACTAAATTTTTGGCGAAAATTGTTGTTAAGTTAGGGAATGCAAAATATATACAAAATTATTATTGTAATGTAATTCCAAAAAAATATACCAAAATCTCAACAATAAATTTCATACACTCCGAAGAAAAAGGCTCTACTACCACTATTCCGAAAAATAATGATAGTATTGAACACAACAATTTTTTATATCCCCGATTATCACAAGTTGCAGCGATCGATATTTGCTAGATACCATCAGTGTTACGGGTGAAAATTAATCTACTGTAACATTACATAACTCTTCATATAACTCGAACATTAAAATTCTCAATTTAAATGTACAATGTCTGTCAAACAAAACAAACTTGATTGAACAATATTTGATTGACATTAATCCAACTTTTCTCCGCTTCAGTGAACGCTGGGGAATGAGGAAAAATTATAAAGGATATCGAGAGGTTAGTAGATACAGTAGACTATCTCACAAGAATGGAGAAACGATAATTCTTGCAAAAAAAAGTGGCATAAAAAATGTCAAAATTTATCATAAATCTGTGATTTATCAATCGAGTTAACTTTTGAATGTTCTGCAATCTCATTTGAAAAAAAAAACTGCTATAATTTGTCTTTATAGATCACCCAGTAGCAATATAAATTTGTTCTTCATTCAACTGTCCTGTTTATTAGCGAAAGTTACTGAAACTTATGAAAATTCATTTATATGTGGTGACTTCAACATTGATAGCTTAACGAGAAATATTAACACCATAATGCTTAATGACATGATTGAATCTTATGGATCAATATCTCTTTTCGATGAGCCAACAAGAATTGGACATCTAGGTAATCGGGAAACTATAAGTAGTATAGACTATGTATTGACTAACATCAGTAGATATAGCTTAGTCCTCAGCAATTCTGATCTATGCTTATCTGTTCATCACTTACAAACTGTTGGCTGGAAAAATAAAATGAAAGATACATATATCCACTAACACTAAAGAAACTGACGTAACTTGTGAATTTCAAAAAAATACCGATTTCTCCATGGCTGAATTTAAAAAACTTCTCAGTGGTGACATGGAGTTCCTAAAAAACTTTGCTATCAACACGTTTACCGATATAAACGAAGCATTCGGTATTTTCTGGGAACACTTCCATTGGTGCTTCGAGGCAGCTTTCGCCAAATGTTCGAGAAATAAAACTTCTCAACAACAAAATAACAAAAGTGCCCTTTCTGTCCCACTAAAGAAAAAAGTTGAAGATCTTAGGCACATGAATGATCTGAGGAAACATGAGAAAGCAGCCATACAGAATAAAGCAGCCATACAGAACAACTGAATGTGAACGTATAGTCCTGAATCACAATCAGAAATATATCAGTAATGAAGTAGAAGTTGCGACGACATTTGGAGAATACTTCTCAACTATAATTGACAAAAAAATCAACACTCATTTCCCGGATAATTAGTCAGGCAGTTGTACGACAATGGCGAATGTTAATACAACGATGTTTTTCAAACCCGTTACAGCAGACGAAGTAAAAAGAGTCCCATTACCCAATAAAAAAAGCACAGGACATGATGAGGTCTCCACAAAAATTGTTGAAGAATGTGTAGATATATTATCGGACGTAATAGGGCATCTAATGGATTTATGTATCTCTTTTGGAAAATATCCAGATCTTCTCAAAATTGCTATTCTAGTCCCCTTACTGATTATGGTGACAGTAAAAATAACGAGAATTATCGTCCTATATCTCTTATCAGTATACCCTCAAAAAATTTTGAAAAATGTATCACTCAGATTAAATGACGACCTGGAAACATTCGATCTGATGCCAGAGTGCCAAGATGGATTCAGAAAAAATCTTTCTTCAGATTTTTCGCATTTAGAAACTCAGCGAGGTATCTGAACTTCCTCAGTAAACCTCTAAGTTTATTTTTTACATTCTCGATGTGGAAGTCCCATCTCAAATGTCTGTCTATTGATTTGTTGAAAATATGAACAGGATGTTCATAAAATCAGATGTGGAATCATCTGCGACTGAAAAATAAACTTTAGTCACTATCTTCTATCGTCAAGATAACCTCTTGTGGGGTATTCATGTTGAAAAGGGAAACATTCCCAATTAAATATTGATACAAAGATTTTTCTGTGAATTGAAAAATCCACGGTAAAAACGGAGTTATTTTTTGTGAATGTCTAACAGAAAACAACTACTTCTCCGGCTGAAGCCACGCTGGACATTGAACTACATCCGATAGATATTCTGAAAAGACCCTAACTCAAAAGAAAAAGTCTGAAATTGAAAATTTGCATTTTCATTCAGATAGTTATTGATTTTCTATTCCAGTCTTGATTGAGAACTCATGAAGATGAATGAGGCAAAGAGGAATGTTTTCCAAAAAAGAGTACTCGCCAGAAATCATTCGTAACGTTGATGCAAGAGAGACATCGCATTCACTAGGTCTTCAATACATTTTTGTCGGCGAAAATCTATTTCACGCTTCCACGATCATCAGGAAGACCGGAAGAAATGGGAAACACATTTTCAAGAAACAATCTCACTTTGCAAAGATGGAAAAAGTTAGAATCATTTCTTTTGGAGAGACACTTTGAAATTAGTGTTTTCTGACATTAAAACCTGTCATGGGGTATGATAGATTGATTTGTTGAAAATACGAACAGGATGTTCATAAAATCAGATGTGGAATCATCTGCGACTGAAAAATGATCTTTAGTCGCTATCTTCCATCGTCAAGATAACCTCTTGTGGGGTATTCATGTTGAAAAGGGAAACATTCTCAATCAAATATTGATAGAATGATTTTGCTGTGAATTGATAAATCCACGATAATAATGAAGTTATTTTCTGTGAATGTCTAACAGAAAACAACTACTTCCCCGGCTGAAGCCACGCTAGACATTGAACTACATCTGATAGATATTCTAAAAAGATCCTAACTCAAAAGAAAAAATCTGAAATTAAAAATTTGCATTTTCATTCAGATAGTTATTTGATTTCCTATTCCAGTCCTAATTAAGAACTCATGAAGATGAATGAAGCAAAGAAGAATGTTTTCCAAGAAAGAGTACTCACCAGAAATCATTCGTAACATTGATGCAAGAGAGACATCGCATTCACTAGGTCTTCAATACATTTTTGTCGACGAAAATCTATTTCACGCTTCCACGATCATCAGGAAGACCGGAAGAAATGGGAAACACATTTTCAAGAAGCAATCTCACTTTGCAAAGATGGAAAAAGTTAGAATCATTACTTTGGTAGAGACACTTAGAAATTAGTGTTTTCTGACATTAAAACCTGTCATGGGGTATGATAGATTGATTTGTTGAAAATATGAACAGGATGTTCATAAAATCAGATGTGGAATCATCTGCGACTGAAAGATAAACTTTAATCGCTATCTCCCATCGTCAAGATAACCTCTTGTGGGGTATTCAAATTGAAAAGGGAAACATTCTCAATTAAATATTGATAGAAAGATTTTTCTGTGAATTGAAAAATCCACGATAATAATGAAGTTATTTTCTGTGAATGTCTAACAGAAAACAACTACTTCCCCGTCTGAAGCCACGCTGGACATTGAACTACATCTGATAGATATTCTGAAAAGACCCTAACTCAAAAGAAAGAGTCTGAAATTGAGAATTTGCATTTTCATTCAGATAGTTATTGATTTTCTATTCCAGTCTTGATTGAGAACTCATGAAGATGAATGAGGCAAAGAGAAATGTTTTCCAAAAAAGAGTACTCGCCAGAAATCATTCGTAACGTTGATGCAAGAGAGACATCGCATTCACTAGGTCTTCAATACATTTCGTGTTGCTGTCCACTCTGAGAGGTCCTAGATTGGGTAAGTGATTGGAATAAGGAGTGAAGGGAAGATAGTACGTTTTTTGATTGTTCATAGTTAGCATGTTAAATTTGAACCAGTCACATATTCGTTTGAAGTTTTGTTCTGCTATTGTCTTCAAGATCTGCCCAGGTTTCCCCAGCATACAAAATGGCCATATCATCTGCGAAGCTGATGAGTTTACCTTCAGATTCCAAATGTCATTAGGCTGTTTACATAGATTGTGAATAGAAGTGGTCCGAGTACAGTTCCATATGGAACTCCGTAACTAACGGTTCTCGAGTCACTTCTAACTACTTCAATTTCAACCATTTTTTAGCGGATATTCGAAAAAGCCAGCAATTGAATTTCTACGCAATGAATTGTTGATACGTGTACATAGTTTTGCAACAGAATTCACTAAAAACATTGATTTTTTAATAAAATTCTCCCTGCTTTTTTTTTATTAAAAAAATTTTTTTATTTCTGTCGATTATTGCGGAAAAATTGAATGCAAAATATTGATATTATTTCATATTGCATTATGTGTCATTACACATAGAACTATTTTCCGAGCGTTGTATCCTAATTTCAATATTCAATTAATGAGTCGATTGAAAAATGATTAAGTACTGACCAGATTTTTATTTCCGTACCTTTGGCAGTCGATTGCCATGCATGTGTGCAATTGAGCATTGCTGTGGTTTATCAACTATTTCCCCTCACTAGTTTTGTTGATTACGACATTGAGTTGTCGCATCTATATAGTAACGTTCGAAGAGGGTTGTGGAGTTTTTCGATCGGTAGTTTGTGTAACAAGCCAAAAATGAGTAAAGTAAAAGTGGAGGTAAGGTCATTGTACTCAGTGTGTCACGTGAAATGAATAGTTTTGTCATCTCTTGTTTTTCACAGAAAAATATACCGATTTGAATTATTCTTCGAATTAAAATGATAAGAACTCGATATGCGGTAATACCAATATAATTCCACAAATGATATGATGGTATTGTTGAAATTTATATTTTCCTACTGTTCTTTTTTTGATCAGCCAATTGTATCAATTAAATTGTCATTGTCATTTGTGTTGCTGAATGAATGTCCAAAAATTATCAATCGTCATGTTTTATATACAGTGCTTCTCAAAAGTCCCCTCCCCTCCTCTCATTTTTGGAACGATTATACATAAGCAAGTGAAATTTGGAAACTGAATATCAAAGGTTGTAAACTTTCCTACTAGTAATGATAGATGACGAAATCGTCAAAGATGACGTCACAAGGCCATTGTGACCAATAATTATAAATGAAACCCTACGGCAAGCGACACCTCTTTCAAAAGGTATCGAAAAAACCTATTCAATGATACTGATTTTGTTTGTGTTTATGGCAGTTTTAATGGCTCATTAGTAAACATTAAAATTTAAATTCCATTCAGTATGATATTAATTACAGATTTAAGAATCAGTATCTACTTAAAGAAATTGCTTGAAGTGACCTACATTCACTTCCTGACAGTGAAATATCCTATTTTTAAACTCTTCTCGTTTTTTTGCAAATGTGTCTGCGGAAACAGCCTTACATTCTGCAACAATACGTTGTTTTAAAACGTCAATATTGTCAGTTTCAGTGGCGTAAACCTTCGATTTAAGATTCCCCTACAGAAAAAAATCCAAAAGTGTGAGGTCCGGTGATCGAACTGGCCATTCCGTTGAACCTCGTCGTCCAATCTATCTACCACGATACTCCTCATCCAAATACCGTCTTACTGCACCGTAATAGTGTGGAGAAGCACCATCCTGTTGGAATGTTATTTCCAAATTGCCGAATTAATCTGGATTATCTTCCAAAATTTCAAGGATCAACGGTTCTATTGCGTTTTGCAACAGCTCCAGATAAACCTCACCAGTTGAATGAGTATTTGAAAAAAGAGGCCCAACGATGTGGTTTCCCAGGATACCTGCCCAAACATTCACCTTCTGGGGCAATTGGGTATGTGTTTTACGAAATAGGTGAGGATTTGCGTCACTCCAATACCTCACATTATGTGTATTTATATTTCCATTTAGATAGGAAGTACTTTCGTCACTAAAACAAATTGTTTTGACATGGCCTGGCTGTTGGTTAATTTTAGTTTCCATATTTTCACAAAATTCTAGTCTTCGGTCTGGGTCGTCGTCTGAGAGTTGATGAACCATTTTTAATTTGTATGGATGAAATTTGTTTTTTTTTTCAACTCCCTGTGTACTGTACTTCGACTGACTTCACAGGTAGATGCAACGTGAGTTGTTGAAGAAGTAGGATTAACTATTACTTCTGCCAGTATATCAATTTTTTTCTCATCAGAAATTTGTGGTCTGCCAGATCGTTTCGCATCATTAATACTACCCGTTGTTCCAAACTTACGAAGAAGCTCCCTTAAATAAGTCCTCGAAACGGGGCAATCGGGAAACCTCTCATTAAAAATGCGTTCTGCTGCATGAATATTTTGTCCAGTTTCACCAAGAATTAGGATCGCTGCTACTTAATCACCTAAAGCACGTACCATTTTGCTCCTTGAAGCACTTAAACGTTCGGCTCACAACAGTTTAACAAATTATTAAAATGTACAAAAATATGAAAAGTACCAAAAGCTGCTAAAACAGTTAAACGTTCGATCAACAATACACAAATTATTGAATGTACAAAAACTTGGACAATTACAAAAACGTCGAATTAGGGAGACTAACAAAAACGTTAGCTTATTTGACAACTATCCAGAGGCGGAGCTTGAATTTGGAATTTTAGTATTAACTGATTTAATTCATCACAGATTTGCGTTTTTTAAAAGCGAGTTGCCAAAACTGCCATAAACACAAACAAAATTAGTATCATTGAATGGGTTTTTTCGATACCTTTCAAAAGAGGTATCGCTTGCCGTAGGGTTCCATTTAAAATTATTGGTCACAATGGCCTTGTCGATTTCGTCATCTATCATCACTAGTAGGGAAGTTTACAACCTTTAATAATCAGTTTCCAAATTTCACTTGTTTATGTATACTCGTTCCAAAAATAAGAGGGGGGAGAGGACTTTTGAGAAGCACTGTATGTGATAATTATTTGTAAGAACTTCATTCATAATTTTTACTTGAATTCGGAGACCCTCGTCAGTGATTCGCTATTTCAGATTTAATATCCACATTTATAATAATGATTATTCTTTCAGGTAGTGGATGATCTAGATTACGATGCATTCAAAAAACTGGATATATCCAAGGAACAATTAAAAAGTAAGTATCAAATGTTCGGTAGGAAAAAGAATGACTCAGCGAAGAGCATAGCACAACTTGGGATGGATGATTGAAAATTATTCGGAAGGTCCGTCCAAGATTCAAGAACAGGCAACAAAGCCCCAACGTGAACTCTTGTCCACCCTTGGGGTTATTCGACCCCCTGGACAAAAGTATTTTGTTTTTAGTAGAACATTTGGCGAGTTTATCTCGTTCGCAAATTCACTGTAGCCTAATGCTAGTTAGTTAACTCCATCAAACATTATTAAAGCATATGAAACTCATAGTAGGGGAGGTAGCGTTGATTTGGAGAAGTCATTTCATACCGACTAAAAATTATAATGAAGATAGTTTTTCTTTTGAACATGAGAAATCTGAGCGTCAGCTTCTCCAGTAGCAGTGGAGCTAGAAGTACGGTATGTGAAAGTTGTTAAAAAAAATATGCTACGAGTATTCATGCCGTGCCAAAATTTATGGGATGGTTATTGAGTCATTTTCAACCAAAGACTAATCATCAGCTGTATTGACTAGAGCGAATTATACGTAAGTCACTAGTCACGTATACAGGGTGACCCAGGGATGTGTGCAAGCTCCATAAAAAAAATCTATGCAAGCTATCGACTTGATTTTTTTCTAAACGATAGGTCCGACACATTCTAAACATAGTTCTATTCAAATACAGGATGTCCCAAAAAAAAAAACTGAGTTCTGCTTTTTTAAACGGTAGCCCCGCATTTTCGTTACATTTTTGGATTCTCCACACAATTGTCGACATAACATCTGGGTGTGTTATACTTATCTGCAATAGTTTTTGACTTATGTCAATGTATGTGTCAAAATAGCGTCGTGCATAGACCCACAGAAAAATTCATAACTTCAGAACCATTCAAGATAAGTTAACCAACTTTATTTCCATTCGATTTCTCAGGCTTTTGCGCGTGTTTTGATGTGAAAGCATTGTCGATGTTCCATCGCCTACTACAATTTTTTTAATATAATAAATTACAAATGGCAATTAACTCGATTTTTTCAAATTCAACACTCTATATTTCATTGCACCATTGCATGGCATCTTTCAAGAGCTTTTCGTCGATATAGGGTTTGTAGGGTATACTTTGTGAATTTTCCGAGATTTGTTGCAAAAAAGGAAATGTTGATGGTTTTTTCGCAAAAAAAAGGAATCGAGTAGGCCGCGGTCGTAAAATTTGACTCATCCCTTAAACCTTTCCCTCGCGAAGAATTAGTGAATATGGTTTACTGTATTGGCGAAGCTGATAGAAATCCTTTATTAGCAAGCAGAATCTACCATCAAAAATATCCAGAAGCAAGAACTCCACGGGAGTCTTCATTCCAAAAGTTGAGAGATCGGTAGTGTGTCTTATACCAAATGGGAAATTGTTAGTGGTCGGATCAATGGGGAAATTGACTTGCAAGTTTTATTGATGCTACAGGAAAATATTCACTTAGTCACTAGGGAAACGGATATTTCACAAAGTAGTGAAAACAGATTAATATTGAAACATAAGTTCCATCCTCATCATCTGTATCTACATCAAGAATTGCATGGTAATGATTTTAAATGAATGGCATGATTGAGAAGAATTATAAAACTTCAAACTAAATTATGTTTTCTGACGAACAATGTTTAAGAACAACTGGTCGATCAACAGTCAAAATATGCATTATTATGTAATCGAAATTCATCACTGGTTGAGGACTGTTGATCACCAAAAGCGATGGTCGCTTCATGTTTAGGGAGGAATTATTGAAAATCACATTATTGTACCCTACTTTTTCAACAATGTGCGGAATGGTGAAATGTATTTATATTTTTTTCCGCGAACGTCATTCCAGGAAGTTAGAAGGGGTGGTTTGAACACTGGAAGGGCCATTTGGTCGCAACGCGATGGTGCTGCAGTGCATAACCATAGGATGCGAGAATGTTTAGTTCAATACAATCCTAATCGTTGGATAGGCAGAGGAGGTACTATTCTTTGGCCCGCGCGATCCCCAGACCTCAGATTATAGATTTCTTCCTCTGGGGGCACGTGAAGGAAAGGTTTTTCAGAGATCGTCCACCAATTGCAGAGGATATGGAAAACAGGATCACGGAGCCTTCCGTTCAACTGATGGAGCAATGCTTTCTAGAGTTCGGGGCTCATCCGCTAGACAACTAGCAGCTTGTTTGGAACATGATGGTGACCTATTTGAGTATTCATGAGTAGTCTTTTCTCAAAATGTTTTCATTGTTTTCTGTTAATCATCCTTTTCTGTTCTTAGATAGATAGATAGATCTTTATTTCCAACAGGTATACACCCAATTACAGGAAAAGTAGTGAAAATTCTTAAAATAACAAAAAACAAATTAAATTAAATCATGTTAGTAGTAGTGAAAATTCTTAAAATAACAAAAAACAAATTAAATTAAATCATATTATCCAGATAACAATCATTCATTTTGTGTTCTATCAATTATACAGGAAAAAATATGCTCGAGAGAACTGCTATTTAAGTCACACAGGTCACAAATCAGATTAAAATTCCAACACATCAAAGACACAGGCGATCTACGCATCACATTGGTTCGAAAAGCCTCGCAATAGAATGTTATTTCATATCTGGAATTCAGACGTGGAGCAAGGAACAAGGAATATTATTGTGCGTCAAATTATGAAGAAAAGGAATAGTAACAAAAACTCTACGTGTATTCACTTATAATACCACAAGAGCTTCAAAATTATCGGGTATTTCCCGATAGGTTCGTTGCAAACAAATTAAGGAGTCAAGTTTTTCAGGTTAAAAAATCACGAGCGCGAAGCGCGAGTGATTTTTCCTGAAAAACTTGACGACTTTATTTGTTGCAGAACCTTGAGGGAAATGCCAGATAATTTTGAAGCTCGTATGGTATTCGGGATATTTTTCCGTCCCAAAAAAGTAGTAAATTGGTTCCAAACTGTTTTTTTGCCTCTCCGTATTAATGGGAACATTTCCTTTGACTTTTTATCGATGGTGGACAGAGAACAAACTCCAAATCGACTCATTTTCATGCAAAATCTCCAATTGTCACAATTGAATTCAACCTGTCAGTTTGAAGTGTGGTTAATTTGACTGGATCATGTTTTGTTTTTTATATATAGCAACTACCAGAGAAAATTTTCAAAAAATTATCAGTATAATACCATGTAGGTTGTACCACGTGACGTCGAATGGTGCAATTCTATTGGTCGATATTTGGGTCGGAAAAATAATCACTTATAATACTAAGAGCTTCAAAATTATCGGGTATTTCCCGATAGTTCGTTGCAAACAAATAGGAGTCAAGTTTTCAGGTTAAAATCACGAGCGCGAAGCGCGAGTGATTTTCCTGAAAACTTGACGACTATTTGTTTGCAGGAACCTTGAGGAAATGCCGATAATTTGAAGCTCGGTGTATTCGGGATTATTTTTCCGTCCAAAAGTAGTAAATTGGTTCCAAACTGTTTTTTGCCTTCTCCGTATTAATGGGAACATTTCCTTTGTTTTTTATATATTTTTATCGAGTGGAAGAGAACAAACTCCAATCGACTCATTTTCATGCAAAATCTCCAATTGTCACAATTGAATTCAACCTGTCAGTTTGAAGTGTGGTTAATTTGACTGGATCATGTTTTGTTTTTTATATATAGCAACTACCAGAGAAAATTTTCAAAAAATTATCAGTATAATACCATGTAGGTTGTACCACGTGACGTCGAATGGTGCAATTCTATTGGTCGATATTTGGGTCGGAAAAATAATCAGGGTAATTACATCAAAACTGTCAAGAAGCACCGAATAGTCAATTCCCCGTTCTGGATAATTCCCTGTTACTTTAAGTAACAGGAACTTAAGAAATGTTCGCTCTACAGCTTCAACTTGATGCGTTTGGCAATCATAAATGGGGTACCATATCAATGCCCCATATTCAAGTTTAGACCTCACATATGCGTAAAAGAGTGTGAGAATTGCGTCTATGTTGTTGAAATCACTAGTGTTTCTCATTATGAAACCCAACATTCGATTAGCTGAGGAGACAACTTGATTTATGTGTGGTATAAAAGTGAACTTTTGGTCGAAAGTAATTCCGAGATTTTTCATCTCATTGATCTTGTCAACAACATTATCATTTTTTTCATAGGGAAACTCGATAATTTTCTGTTTTCTAGTGAACGATAAAACATGACATTTTGATATATTTAGTTTTAGATGATTTTTTGAGCACCAATCAAACACTAAGTTGATTGAAGTCTGTAAGTTTTGACAATATTCACAGTCACTGATGACTTTGAATATCTTTAGGTCATCAGCATAGAGTAGCTTAGAGCAGCTTATGTTCTTAGCGAGATCATCGATGAATAGTAGGAATAGAAGTGGTCCTAGATTTTATCATTGAGGCACTCCGGAACTGGAGGTGTATAGAGCTGACTTATAGCTTTCGTATTCTACAAATTGTTTCCTATCGAACAAGTAATTGGAGAATAGTTCTATCAAGTTTTCGGAGAAGCCGAATGATGATAGTCGCTAAAGAAGTATATAAAAATCAATTTGGTCAAAAGCTTTCTGCAAGTCCGTGTAAATGACATCGACTTGTTGAGCCACATCTAGAGCATCAGACACAAATTGTGGAAAACATGCAAGATTGGTTACGCAAGACTTTTTTTCAACAAAGCCGTGCTGATCGTCGGAGATAATGTTTTTAACAGAGTTATAGATGGTTCTGTACAACATAATTTCAAACAGTTTGGAAAAATTACACAGTACTGAAATCGGTCTATAATTCTCAATCATAGTAACATCACCCTTTTTCAAAATGGGACAAACTCGTGCTATTTTCCATAAGTTCGGAAAATTGCCCGTTTTTAAAATCAGATTGATGATGTAAAGCAATGGAGTTAGTAATGGGTTGATGCAATCTTTCACTAGAAAACTGGGTATTTGATCAGGACCTACAATAAGTTTGTTCTTCAATGTCTTTGCTGCTTCTGTCACATCTTTTTCGTTAACAATTTCGATATTTATATTTGGCCAATTATTGTGACTGGTATCGAGTCCATTACAAAGGTTCGTATCGGATATGACATAAACGCTCTTAAAGTAGTTAGCAAACGCATCAACTATTTCTTGGGGTTTGGTATAAATATTACGGCTATCTTTCAGGACTCCTGGAATTCTGGAATTGCCTTTTTTATTTTGGATGAAGCTAGAAAATGCGGTTGGATCTTCATTTATTTTGTCCTCAGTATCACTTACATAGTTTTTATAGGCATTATCTATTTGTATTTTTACTTGTGATCTTAATGATTCGGATTTATCGCGTTCTCGTAAAGATTACTACAATTGTTTCCTTTGTGATATACTCCTGTTTCTATTACAGTTTCATTTTGTTGTTCTTCTCAGAATTGTAGGGATGTGTAAAATTTCATCACCAATATTTCTTATTTTGCATCAAATCTCTCAAATTTCACAAAGTAGACCCACAAACTCTATTTTGACAAAAAGCTCCTAAAAAATACTATGCAATTATGTAATAAAACATAGGATGCTTCATTTGAAAAAGTCTAGTTATTGCCATTTAGAATTAATGATTTTCAAAAAATCGTAGTAGGCAATGGAACTTCGACACTTGCATCTCAGAGTCGACTGAAAAAAAGTTGGTTGATTAATCTTGAATGGTTCAGAAGTTTTAACTTTTTCTGTGGGTCTGTGTACGAGGATATTTTTACAAATAAATCAACATAAGTCAAAAACTATTGCAAATTAGTCTAAGAATCCCAGTGGGCTATATCTACAATTTAGTGGCGAATCCAACAATGTAACAGAACTTAGTTGTGTATCTTATTTTGGGACATGCTATATATAAATAGAATTTTTTTAAGAATGTACCTCATTGTAAGACCTATCGTTTTAAAAAAATCAAGTGGATAACTCATAGAAAAATGTTATGGAGCTTGCACGCACTCCTGGGATACCCTGTATACGTTACCGACTTATAATCCGCTCTATCAATACAGCTGAATATTATTTTTTGGTTGAAAATGATCTCAAAAACCATCCCATAAATTTTGGCACGGTATGAAAATACTAGTAGCATATTTTTTTTCAACAACTTTTACATACTGTAATTTCTAGCTCCACCGCGGGTGCGGCGACTGACGCTCATTTTGTTGATTGTTGAATATCAAACAATTATTTAAAATAAAATTCATTCGGTATAAAATTCCTTGCAAAAGTGCAATGCTACCTCCCGTACTTTCATCAAGTTAGTGGTAGGTACTCAGCATTATTCATTGAAATCCCTTCGACTAAGATGTATAAAAACCCTGGTGCTTGCGCTCATACCTGTAAAAGTTTGGGGTCAACTTGGCGACACTTGGCCCACTTGATAATAGAGATTACTAGCGTTTCAGGATGGCGTCAATTTCGTTTCAGTTTTAATTCAGTAAACTGTAACAACAGACCACACAGAGTATATTTATTTCCTCAGCCTTCTTTTTGAGGCAAACTGTTCGCGGGTTCTGATTTCAGTTTGCTATTGGTTGAAAAGAGACATCTTTCAAACTTCACCAATAGCAAAGCAAGACTTAGAAGCCCCCGAACATTGCACAAAGAAAGCACCGTGTTGTTGTTTTTCGTATTTTGTACTACTTGAAATTGTGGTTAACAAAATTTTATTTTCGAAGATTTTGACAAACTGAGAATCGGAAATTGTCATTTAATAACAGAAAAAATTTAATTTAATGCATACAATATGATGAACTATCAAAATATTCTTATTAGTCAATTCGTCAAGTTTTGTACTGGCTTTTGGTACTGAATATAGGTGAATATTCAAATCTGCGGCTTTATACTGTCCACACAAAATACAAATGTGGCCCATTCTACAAAAAGTATCCCACACTACACTACTTGAAAATAAAAAATTCCTCGCGCACTAATGAACTGATGAACGGGTGATTTTTTGAAGAACAAACTCAGGAATAAGCTAAGCAAAGAGAAGGAAAACGTATAGACACCGGCAAAACATCAAAAATAATTTCATATAAGATGCTGCAGATTTCAAATATTGAGTTTTGACTTGAGCGAGGATATAAACAAACATTTTTGGACGGCGCCATCTACCACAGACTACCACAGAGAGAAGCTCTGTTGAAGTAACAGGTGGTGTCCCCTCGAAAATCTAAAGAATATCGAATCAGTTCAAGCACCAGGGTTTTTAGACATCTTGCCTTTGACGTATATTTGATTAAAACCCCATCAAGAAAATAATTTAATTGCTTCACATTTCATTTAAGAAAAACTTACAGCAGAAACTAGAACAGAAAAATTATATAAACAAATTTAACGCATAATTACTATACAGGGGGTAATCGACCCTCTTGTACATCCGCTAACAGTTGATAGTCCATCAAAAAATAAATAGATTTTCCCTTCGAAATGTTTACGATAGGTCATTAATAAGCCAGAAAAAAATATATTTTTTTTTATTTTTTCAAACTTTTTTTTGAATTTTTAACCACTGTAATTTGTTATAAATTGGCATTTTACACTCGTCATTCACGGGGGTGCAAGAGGGTAGATTACAACCTGCACGTATATGCGATGTTTTCAATCAGATACATTTCTCACCTACACCCCTTTTTATAGATGTCACCTACACCCCTTTTTATAGATTTTTTTCTGAAAACATTTAAAAATATGTGTTTTTTTAAATCACCGTGGAATGATAAATATGGTATTATCGCCTTTTTGTTATTGTCTAGTTCATTACTTTATTTTATCAGGGTATACAGAGTACATCTTTATGAGTCAACGCGATCTATATACAGAGTACTAAAAGTAGCATGAAAATTTGTAGAGACGGTGAAGGAAACATTTGAAAATCCAACTGAAATATTTTCGTTATTGTGGCACTTTCTGTTTTTCCGAGAGTGACGTCATCTTTGTTATTTTCAATGAGACATCCTGTATTTTATATAATTTTTGATTCCGACGCCGAAGGCGGAGGGCTGTTACCAAAGTCAACGTGCTTTCGATTAACATAAAATTATGAGGCATTTGTCAACGTCCGAGGGATATTCGGTCAGAAAATGTTTTGCCAAAAAAAATTAATAAATCTTAGTCATTATAGTACTTGTAAATGTTTGCACGAAACGTTCCTACCGTTGTAGTAGAGGAGACCGTGGGAGGTCGACCTTCACCGATCTGATAACTCGATGAGACATATTTTTTATCAAATATAATTTATAAACAAATATGCCCATGATAACTTGCCCATCGGAAAGTGTTCATAGCTATTTTTAATTGAATTAATTTTAATCAATTTTCTTTCATCACCTTCACTCTTTTGATAACCGATGAGCTTCACCTCAACTGATAAGTTTTAACCACAGAATATGCCTAGGTAGGCTTGCCTACTTATTTTTGTGCATGGCTACCTGGCAAGCAGATGTGAACAGGTAAGTCAATATAGGTAACTACACCGATCTGTTAACCAATCGAAATTGATATCATAGGTAAGATAATTTAATTACAAAACCAATCGTATAGGCTTGCCTGCAAAAAATCGTACATAAAATATTATTGCCAAGCTATAAAGTTTCAGAATTTTAGCTATTTGATGGTGATGGTGCGAGAGAAAGTAGAGCGTCCGAGGTCCGTGTGATAGAACAGGACACAACATAGCAGCTGCACGCTACCTGACCGTTGAATGTATCCGAGTGCGCATGCTCGTGTACATGTGAGTGACAGTGACAACATTTATTTACACTCGACAGTAATTTTGAACTCTTTTATATGCTTTGTAATAAACGCTTTTAACAACATAAATGTATTAGATTTTATTTTTCTATATTGATGATTTTTTTTATTCATTATACCAAAATTTTAAAAGTAACACTTATTCTTTCCCGCTTTACGGCATTTATTTGATTTTAAATAATAAATAGATTATTCTTTATTTAATTTTAAATAAAATATATAGATTTTTTTTTCATTTTCAAATTTCATAATTTAGCTTTAAAATAAATGAAAAATTGATGAATTTTTATTTTTTTTCATTTATCAATATATTAAATTATTTATTTTTGATTATTTCATAGCTGTAAGTATATATAGTGTGAAATAATACAAAAATTGTGATCGAAATTAGAGTTATAATAAATTAGAGTTCAAAATTACTGTCGAGTGTGAATAAATGCTGTCACTGTCACTCACATGTACACGAGCATGCGCACTCGGATACATTCAATGGTCAGGTAGCATGCAGCTGCTATGTTGTGTCCTGTTCTATCACACGGACTTCGGACGCTCTACTTTCTCTCTCGCACTTTATAGCTTGGCAATAATATTTTATGTACAATTTTTTGCAGGCAAGCCTATACGATTGGTTTTGTAATTAAACTATCTTACCTATGATATCAATTTCGATTGGTTAACAGATCGGTGTAGTTACCTATATTGACTTACCTGTACACATCTGCTTGCCAGGTAGCCATGCATAGAAATAAGTAGGCAAGCCTACCTAGGTATATTCTGAGTGTTAAAAACTATCAGTTGAGATGAAACTCATTCGGTTATCAAAAGAGTGAAGGTGATGAAAGAAAATTGATTAAAATTAATTCAATTAAAAATAGCTATAAACACTTTTCGATAGGCAAGTTATCCTAGGCATATTTGTTTATAAATTATATTTGATAAAAAATATGTCTCATCGAGTTATCAGATCGGTGAAGGTCGATCTCCCACCGGCTCTTAGACTATTGCTTCTTCGAATTCTGTCCCATCTTTCTTCCTCATATTGACCGCCCAATCTTTCAGTATCAATGCCAGTTCTTCTACGCTACTATGCTCCGTAAATATTCCCCACGTGTATTTGTGACTATTTGTGGTATTTTTTGGATTATTTTCTCTGATCAGCGCGTCAATAGACTGAAAAGTAGCATTGCCAAAACGTGACATTTCGAAATTTATTTGGGATAGGAGCTGTCAAAGTATTGGTGTCATAATGATTGAAGTCTTGGTGTCATAGTGATTGAAAACTACCCGGAGTGTTGTTGTCAGTTGAATGTTGATGCGATTGGGTGATTTGTGTGACATGACAAAAAATAAAAAAAATTAATTGGCTGTGGGAATTGTCAAAAAAAAATCAGCTATAATATCCCTGGGATATTGATAATGTACGAGATAATTTTATGTCAATCCAAAGCACATTTCCTTGGTAACATCCCGACGCCGAAATCAACGTGTTTTCGATTGACATATAAAAACAAAAAATTAAACCGACGAAAAAATCAACTGAAAAGCAAAAAATAAAATAAACCTTCTTAGTCTAAATGATAACTGACCTCCTAAACTAATGTAAGTAACTGATTTTGAGTCGGCGCCAAACAAACAATTATGGAAGATCATTATCTATGAAAGAAGTCATCAAAACGCAGCCGTGCATCTCGCTGCCATCATTTTACGCTTCACCTAATTCAATTGCTAGTTTGTTTGGCGCCGACTCAAAATCAGTTACTTACATTAGTTTAGGAGCTCAATTATCATTTAGACTAAGAAGGTTTATTTCAGTTTTTACTTTTCAGTTGATTTTTTCGTCGGTTTAATTTTTTGTTAAAAAGTTTTTATTTTTTACTTTTCAGTTCCGTATTTCGTCGGTTTAATTTTTTGTTAAGAAGTTTCTATTTTTCAATTTTTTGTGGCTAAAATCTACCAATTACTACCTACTTGTTTTTTGATTACTTCCAAAATACTTACTTACCCACCTTACTTCAACTATTACCAGTTGAATAATATGATTATCTACTTTTACTATTTGTTGTAATATAAATTATTTTCGTTGTTCTGGTTAGTTTATTCCATTACTTTGTATATCATTCCATCCTCTCATAAAATATACTGATTTTGACGGAACAAGAATAATGTCAGTAGCGATCTGTCATTGTCAACTACGTATGTGTGTGCCAATGTTAACTAGTGAAAAATCAATTATCCCTATTTTTCTACCCGTAAGGGTGGCTAATTCCTTTCGAAATCCAAATATAAGGTATACCCTATCTATTAAAAAAGAATAATCCAAATCGAAGAACCCAGTACAAAGTTATGCCTGATAGAATCGGTTAACGGACCAGAATTCAGAGGGTGAGTGATCAATATCCTTCATTTCGCTACCCTTAGGGGTGGATTTCATCTTTTAAATTCAAATGGGACCAAATTCGAAGTACACCCTATCCACTGAAAAAAGAATTATCGGAATCGGACGTCTCAGTAAAAAGTTATGCGTGATCATACATAAAAAAATATGATGGAAAAACATAAAATATACGGGTCGAATAGAGAACCTCCTCCTTTTTGGTTTCGTCGGTTAAAAATTATGAGAAATTTGTCAATGTCCGAGGGATATTCGGTCAGAAATTTTGTTGACAAAAAAATTTAATAACTCGCAACAAAACACTTATTTATTTATCAAAAGTACAACTGGTAAAGGTACAGTTATTATAGTGATAATTCCGTTCAACCTTCAATATGCATGATTCATTTTCTGATGCATATCACTAAGAATTATAATTCACATGAAAATGGCGTATGTTCGATAGGTTGCATTTGTCACTTTTTCTAGAAAAAACTCGAATACCTAACTCAAAAACGGTTCATTTTGGATATATGGTATGATACAAGTGACAAGTGAAAGAGACGGTTGTCTGTAAAAGTGCTCCGAAGAAAAAGTATTTAGGGTGGTTAAACATCGCTTTCACAATGTGCTATTTATACCTAAATGTGCGGAATTGAACTGTTTATCTGATTCATATTGTAACGAACCTAGGCCGGACCTGTCGCCTCACATGTTGCCGTCGACAGCGATGAGATCATCCCCGGAGATATTCGAGAACCATCCAGTCCCTTTTCCGCGTAATGCAACGGTCAATATTGGAAACAATTGGAACATGCCGTCGCCAACTGGAAGAATTCGAAACATCGAGAATGCTGTATCGGAGATAAATAGACCGCCCTCAAGAGGGAGCACACAGTCTGAACGAGCCCATACCATCGAGCTATAGAGTGTAGTAATATAAATTAGGTTGTATATTTAAGTGATAAATAAATTATTTAAACCAAGTTAAGTTTATTTACGTTACAATTGGTGTCGGAAGTGAGATTTTGAAAATAAACAAGTGATCGTGGAGTGGATAGTCGGAAAAATAAATTGATAGACCTTTTTGTACGCCCAAAAATAGACAGTGGCCCGGTTTTCGCGAAGTGGACAAGTGTGCGTGGGAATATAAACTGATACACTGTTCGCGTGAAACAGAAAATAGACTGGTGGCCCGTGGAAAAGAATTCGCGAAGTGAATTTTTAACAAACTGATAAACTTTTTCGTGTGAAACAGACTGATACCTCGTCAAAGACAAAATGTGTTCAAGAAAAGTGCGCCTTGCGGATTTGAAGGTAGCGGAATTGAAACAGGAATTGGAGGAAAGGGAACTGGAAACAACAGGTAAAAAGCAAGTACTCCAGGAAAGACTTGCAGAAGGACTTATACAAGAAGGTGAGGACCCCGAAACATTTTTATTCGAAGTTCCCGGAGGTGATTTAAGTTTGGTAATGAATAAACTCGAAGAAAATTCAAGAAGCCTGGAAGAAAATTCTAGAAATCTGGAAGAGAAGCTGCTAGAAAATTCAAGAAGCCTGGAAGAGAATGCTAGAAATCTGGAAGAGAAGCTGCAACAAAATTCTATAAATCTGGAAGAGAAGCTTTCTAAAAATCTGGAAGAGAAGCTTCAAGAAAATTCTAGAAATCTGGAAGAAAAGCTTCTAGAAAATTCAAGAAGCCTGGAAGAGAAGGTCTGGAAAACACAGAAGGTCTAAAAAAAGAATTGTGTGGTGTGGCTAAATTTCTAGAAGAAAGAATGGGAACCGTTGAGACGGAGGTAGATAAAATAAAGGAAACGATCAGTAAGCTGGAAAAACGAATTAATAGTGCGCCCTCCACAGAGATGGTTAACGAAAACGCAATGCTGGACTTGAGTTTGAACTTGGATAAAGTTCAAGAGGGTATAAAAGATGTCAAGGTCATTTCTGAAATAGGGAAGCTTTCCATGAAGCCGCCTCAATTCGACGGAAAAACTCCATGGGAAAATTACCGCCGACAGTTTGAAGCAGCGGCCAAAGCAAACGGATGGAATGCAGGGGAAAGAGCTGTAGCACTGACACTTGCATTACGTGGAGAAGCGACAAATATTCTACAAACTCTCACCGCCCAAGAACAGGAGGACTATGATCAGCTGATTAAACATCTAGAATTACGATATGGCCACGCCCATTTGGAACACGTATACCACTCCCAGCTGAAAAATCGCTGCCAAAAATCGGGCGAATCCTTACAAGAATTCGAAACTGACATTGCACGCTTGGTTCGTCTCGCATATCCAGCCATACCGGAAAATGTAATGGAGCGATTAGCGGTTCAGGCATTCTTGGATGGACTCCGTGACCAAGAAACCAGACAAGCGTTGATATTAGCTCGTCCAACACATCTCGTAGACGCACTGGCACGAGCTTTGAATTTGAGGCAGCAAAACAATGCTGCAAAAGCCAAAGTAAAGTTCAAACGATTGAGGAAGACTCACGGAGCCTGCTAACTTGGAAGCTGCCATAAGAAAAGTGATGAAGGAAGTGTTGCCTGAGAAAAGACATATAAGATGCCGGAATTGTCGCAAAATTGGACATGTGCGTAGCAAATGTCCAACATTCATCGACTCCGATGCAGGAAAACTAAGAAAGGTCGATGAGAAGGGGCAATCGTCGGCATGTGTCCGGCAAGCCCCGGTTAACAACGCATATGTCGCTATCCTTCAACGACAGAACAAGGGTGTCTTCGTAGACGGTCTCATCAATAACGAGCCTTGCACCATGCTGCTAGATACAGGTGCGACTAGGACAATTCTCGGGCCCTCCTTTGCCAGAACACCGGAACGGATTGAACCGACAACTTGAAGCTACGCACAGCAACAGGGGAGCCAGCTACTGTATATGGCGAGCTACCGATTGAAATAATTTTGGGCAACACTAAAGTGAAACATCAGGCACTTGTAGCGGACATCGAAGACGATGCAATCATCGGAATGGACATCATGAATTCCAGAGGGTTTGAATTGGATTTCAAAGACGGCGTCCTACGCGTCAACGGAGAAGAGCTGGTGCTTCATGGGAGAAGCGAGGAGTTGATCCGTGTATTGTTGGCTGAAGATGTAAGCGTACCTGAGAGGGCTGAAACCATTCTGGAGGCTCGCCTGGACGGAGTACGAGCAGGGGAAACGTGGTGATGTTCGAGCCCAAACTTCATGATGAGAAAATTGACGGGATTGCACTAGGGAAGACCTTGTTGCGTGCTGACAAATGTGGGCCGGTGAGGGTCATGAACGGCAACTAATTGCCAGTGACCTTGAAGAAAGGAACAATAATGGGGCACTGCTCGGCAGTCTCCTCAGCGAACCGGAGCGTACGAGGTACGATTAGCCAACCCAACAACTTGCCCACAGAACTAGAAAAACTAGATGCCATCTATTCCAAAGACATAAAACCCAGCGCAACAGACCAAACTAAGAGATTTAGTCAAAAGTACCAAGACATCTTCGATACCGGACAGGAAAAGGGGTCGAACTAATGTGGTCCAGCACAAGATTGATACTGGGGGTGCCCGACCGATCCGGCAATCAGCAAGAAGACTTCCTCTTGCCAAGAAGGAAGAGGCTGACAAAATAGTCAGCGATATGGGAAAAGAAGGAGTTATCGAACCATCTGACAGTCCCTGGTCCTCTCCAGTCGTACTGGTGAAGAAAAAGGATGGATCGACACGCTTTTGTGTAGACTATCGCCAACTTAATAATGTCACGAAGAAGGACAGTTACCCTCTTCCGAGAATAGATGACACCCTAGACACGTTGGCTGGTTCCACGATTTTCTCGACCCTTGATCTGAAGAGTGGATACTGGCAAGTAGAACTCGCTCAGGAAGATCGAGAAAAGACTGCTTTTACCATCGGCTCAGGATTGTGGCAGTTCACCGTTATGCCATTCGGGCTCTGTAATGCTCCCGCCACATTCGAAAGATTGATGGAAACAGTACTGAAGGGGACTCTCATGGAACACGTGTCTAGTGTATCTCGACGACATAATTGTGGTCGGCAGATCGTTCGAGGACCACGTGAAAACCTTGGAGGAAGTATTCATGCGATTGAGGAACTCCGGATTGAAGCAGAGCCCTAAGAAATGCCACCTGTTCCAAAAAGAAGTACGATACCCCGGCCACGTTGTCTCTGGGGAAGGAGTAGCAGTGGATGACCAGAAGATCAAAGTGTTAAGGATTGGCCAATCCCAAAAGACATTCACCAATTTCGAAGTTTCCTTGGTTTGTGCACATACTATCGCCGATATGTGCTGGGGTTCGCAAACATCGCTAAACCACTGACCAGGCTCACGGAAGGTCAAACAAAGTTCCAGTGGTCCGAAGAATGCCAAGACTCGTTCAGGAAGCTGAAGGGAGCTTTGATTAACGCACCTGTTCTGAGCTATCCTTACCCAACGGAAGTTCTTTTTGGGGATACGGACGCCAGCAACGTGGGACTTGGAGCGTCCTATCTCAGATCCAGGAGGGGCAGGAGAAGGTCATTGGTTATTTCAGCAAGACGCTCAGCAAACCAGAGCGCAATTACTGTGTCACCAGGCGAGAGCTGTTAGCTGTTGTAAAGGGAGTGGAACACTTCTACAAGTACGTGTATGGAAGAAGATTCCTGCTGAGAACTGACCATGCAGCTCTCAAATGGCTCTTACAGTTCAAAAATCCTGAGGGTCAAGTAGCACGTTGGATCGAGACTCCAAGAATTGATTTCGAGATCGAACATCGAGCCGGAACTAGCCATAAGAATGCAGATGCCTTGTCGTGAAGACCATGTCCAGATGATTGCTCACATTGCCACGAGCAGAAGAGAAAGAAGCAACACTTTGTAGAACCGCGGCAATGGATGACAACTGGAATGACAGAAGATCCAGAAAGACCAAGAGAGAGACCCCGACCTTGGCTTAGTTGTCAGCTGGAAGAAGGGCAATCGAAGACCATCATGGCAGGAAGTCGCAGGTTACTCGCCGGCTGTTAAGCCCCTATTGGGCACAATGGAACTCTCTTATTCTGGACAATGGGATCCTGAAACGTGTGCTGGAGGCCGATATTGGTGGGAAGACAGACGCCAAATAATTGTTCCCAGGAACAGAAGAGAGGAAGTGCTGCGGGAAATCCATGATGGAGTCGCTGGAGGACATCTGGGAGTGACGAAGACCCTGCAGAAAGTGAGGCAACGGTTTTACTGGGCCAATTGTCGACTGACGTCCAGGACTGGTGCAGAAAGTGCGCTGTATGCGCTGCTAGCAATGGACCTCGAATACGCCCCAAGGCCCCGATGCGTCAGTACAACGTAGGCAGCCCGTTCGAGAGAATCGCCATTGACATCGCCGGCCCGTTTCCCGTATCCGACCACGGGAATAAATACATCCTTGTGGCAATGGACTACTTCAGTAAGTGGGCGGAAGCCTGCCCCGCCCAACCAGGAAGCCATCACCGTCGCCGACGTCTTGGTGAAAGAATGGATATGTCGATTCGGTATCCCAATGGAGCTGCACTCGGATCAAGGCAGAAATTTCGAATCCAACCTTTTCCAAGAAATATGTCTACTGCTGAACATCCGTAAGACAAGAACCACGGCCCTACATCCGCAGTCCGATGGAATGGTGGAACGGATGAACAGGACGATCAACCGCCACTGGTCCAAGGCTGTCTCTGACCATCAAAGAGACGGGGACCAGTATCTTCATTTGTGCCTGATGGCCTAGCGATCCGCAGTACACGAGTCAACCGGTCAAACTCCTGCTAGTATTATAATGGGCCGAGAACTGCGACTGCCTTGTGACCTGAAGTTTGGGATACCGCCAGACAAGACACTGCGGGAGAGGACTACGTCAGCAAACTTCGGCAGAGAATGGACGACATCCACGAACGAGTCCGGTTGAACATCCAGAGTGCCAGCGATAAAATGAAGAAGACCTATGACATCAAGGCCGACGCTGGAGGGTTTAAGGTTGATGACCTGGTTTGGCTGTACAACCCCAAACGTCGTCGTGGACTATCACCAAAGTTGCGGAACTCGTGGGAAGGCCCGTATAAGATCGTGAAAAGGATAAACGACCTTGTGTACCGAATCCATAAGCCACCCGAGGGAAACCAAGGGTCGTCCATTCAACAGGTTGGCCCCTTACGCTGGAAACCATGACCAAGTTCGCACCCCGCCACCGGAGGATGATATGACGTTCGAGAAGTTTATGTCCTGTATTCAAACGGGCAGAAAGTTCTACATGAATACTAGAGAGGAAGTCACGAGACCTTTCGAGGTGCCTGCTGACTACGCACTAGCGCACTGTGTGGCAAAGATCTTCGAATGTCCAGGGCATCGCCGTAGTGTTCTCCAAGAAATTTGGTCAACTCCAAACACTGCGGGAGCAGAATCCAGAAGTTGGTGGGTGCTGTTGAAGAAAGGCCAGAGAAACATCTACTACCTAGTTACCAAGAGGCATTCCCAAGATAAACCGTCCTATGAAGATGTCTGGAAGAGTCTCACCAAACTAAGAGATACTATGGTGGACCAGAATCTGGTGGATCTAGCAATTCCAAAATTGTCCTGTGGTATTGATGGGTTGGACTGGAGACATAAGAATTTGCTGGAGGCGATATTCAGATCCAGCGGCGTCAAGATTTTGGTTTGCTGTAACCCTCTTCCACGACCGATCATGAAGACCGTGGAGTGTTATTTCCATCGAACTTCACGGTGCAGATATGGGAGTCGCAGATATCGTCAACTCCAAGGATGACATTTCGGGACGAAATTCTTTAAGAAGGGGCAATGTAACGAACCTAGGCGGACCTGTCGCCTCACATGTTGCCGTCGACAGCGATGAGATCATCCCCGGAGATATTCGAGAACCATCCAGTCCCTTTTCCGCGTAATGCAACGGTCAATTTGGAAACAATTGGAACACTGCCGTCGCCAACTGGAAGAATTCGAAACATCGAGAATGCAAACATCGAGAATGCTGTATCGGAGATAAATAGACCGCCCTCAAGAGGGAGCACACAGTCTGAACGAGCCCATACCATCGAGCTATAGAGTGTAGTAATATAAATTAGGTTGTATATTTAAGTGATAAATAAATTATTTAAACCAAGTTAAGTTTATTTACGTTACAATATTTAGTTCACGCTTAATAAGCTGAAGTAGAGGTGCATTTCTGCATTTAGAAGGAATAAAACAGTGCCAGGTGTCCAATCTAACCATATTCCAGGCAACAAAAAGTGATATTGTTTTTTGCCACTATGCCGGACCCCTGTAGTTTTTGTGGCACGGCCTTAAGTCGAACAAACAATGGAATTCAATGTCAAGGCCACTGCTCGAAATATTTTCACCTAATGGAAGCTGCACGCAAAGACGAAGGAAACAAAATAACAACTCGCTTATTCAATAACGGGGATGAGAAACCAATCTTTTTCAATGAACATCTGTCTCCATTCTACAAGAAGTTACATAAAAAAGTTCGTGAATTTTCACGCTCCAATAACTTCAGATACACCTGGGCAAAGGATGGAGAAATCTTCATAAAAAAATCTGAGGAAAGCCAGGCGATTCATATAAAGAGTGATGATACTCTCACTAGACTCACATAATCTTCTCGTTTGTTTTCCCCATTCAACTAGTATATAAATATGTTCGAAAATGGTTTTGGATGGGCAATTAAAGGTCTACTATCAGAATGCACGTGGTCTTCGAACAAAAACTGTATTATTTATGGAATCAGCAAGCAGTCTGGAAAATGATATAGTGTGTATTACAGAAACATGGTTGAAAGGGAGTGTCTTCAATGCTGAACTGAACTGTTAAGTACCTAGTTGCTCCCGCAATAGTGCGCTGAATAATTTATATCTGATTTATCTTGCTGATAACTTGAATATACAGTGTGCGTCAAAATTATGGAACAAATTCGATATTTCGCAAGCCATGTACTTTTGACAAAAATCCTAAAATAGATCGATTTTTATTTTAAAATACCGATTTTTTTATGTATATATAACTTCCGGAGTAATTCTGTTAATTTCGATCCTAATTCGATTTTTCAACTCTTGTAGATTTTGCGGCCTATCCTTCGATTTCAAATAACCCCACAAGAAAAAATCCAGGGGCGTAAGATCTGGAGATCTTGGGGGCCACTCTATCGGTCCGCGTCTACCAATCCACCTCCTAGGAAAACAGTTATTCAAAAACTCGCGAACATCACGTGCATAGTGCGGGGGTGCACCATCTTGTTGCAACCAAATACTTTAATTTGGTGAGTTAGGATTGTTGGCGTTTGGAAAAATATATTTTTATTATTATTACATTATGATTATGAAATTCTTGTATTGTCATCGGTCCTTGATATGTGTGACAAATTTCAGATTATTCGGAAGATTGGAAGCGGGTGAATATTTACTTCCAAGATTTTATCACATTGTGAGTTATTTAGTTACAAGTAAAGATAATAAAAGCGTGTTAAAAAATGCAAAATTTTACTTTTTTGAGCCAAGCCTCTAATCCCTTAGACTGCCCTGGCAGACTAGTGAGTCAGTGCTCTACTACACCAATGGATCCTTTCCAAATATTAATAGTTAGCTATTTCCTAGTCCAAAATGGAAACAAAAAACAATCACAAATTAATGCTATAATAGGCAAGTTAGTGTCAAATAAATGTCAGTTGAAATATCAACAAATATTCTTCACAAATTCTAAGTGAAAAGGTTCCAAAAGTAAACTATGGCTACTTTAAGTGAAACCCAACGCATAGAAATTTTAATTTTTATTGGATGCGGAGATAGAACCAGAACTCAGCAAGAGGTATGCGACTTGTTCAATGCGAAGTATCCAAATAGACCTATCAGTCGTTCAACAGTCAGTAAGATTGAGAAAAAATTTAGAGAAACTGGTCATGTCAAACATATTCCGAATGCTGGACGTCCTAAAATAGAAGAAAACGTGAAACTTGATGTTCTATTGGGTGTAGAGAATAATCCTCACAATACTTCACGTCAAATTGCAGCAGACCTTGACATATCCCAAAGTTCTGTATTACGTATTCTAAAAGCAGAAAAGTACCATCCATACAAAGTACAGCTACATCAACAACTCAATGATGATGATCCCGATCGCCGTGTGGAGTTCTGTGAAATAATGCAGGATTTGTGTAACCGCAATCCACGTTTTATAAAACAAATTCTGTTTTCCGATGAGGCTACGTTTTGCCTAAATGGTTCAGTAAATCGTCAGAATTGCAGATATTGGAGTAGGAGTAATCCTCACTGGATGATGGACGGGCATACTCAATACCCTCAGAAAGTCAATGTTTGGGCAGGGATAATAAACGACAGGATTATTGGCCCGTAATTTTTCGAAGGAAATCTCACAGGGGAGCGTTACTTTGAATTTTCAAGAAATGAACTCATACCTAGCCTTGCCGATATTTTTCCAAACGCCAACAATCCTAACTCACTAAATGAAAGTATTTGGTTGCAACAAGATGGTGCACCCCCGCACTATGCACGTGATGTTCGCGAGTTTTTGAACAACTGTTTTCCTAGGAGGTGGATTGGTAGACGCGGACCGATATAGTGGCCCCCAAGATCTCCAGATCTTACGCCCCTGGATTTTTCCTTGTGGGGTTATTTGAAATCGAAGGTCTATGTAGATAGGCCGCAAAATCTACAAGAGTTGAAACATCGAATTAGGATCGAAATTAACAGAATTACTCCGGAAGTTATTCGCAATGTGCAAGAGGAATGTGTCCGTAGATTTGCTTATTGTCAAGAGACTGGTGGATGGCATTTCGAACATCTTATTTAACAGTTCTATTTTGTTGGATATAAAGTTATTCTCTTATTGAAATAAAATATAAATTTTTGTTCGCCCTGTAAAAAAATATCTAATTAATTATTATCATTGAATGCAGTATTGAAAGGCCTTTCAGATGAGGTATCACAAGACATCTATTCCTATTTAAAAAAATTACCGATTACGTCACCATGTCAAAACCAGTGACATAACCTCTTTAGAATATACATAAAAAAATCGGCATTTTAAAATAAAAATCGACCTATTTCAGGATTTTTGTCAAAAGTACATGGCTTGCGAAATATCGAATTTGTTCCATAATTTTGACGCGCACTGTATGTAAAACTTTTTTCTATTTCGTTATTAACACCATTGCTACTGTTACCTACTCTCCTAAATGTTGTCATTTTTCATTGTGGTCAATCAAACACTACATAAACAAGAACTGTAACTATCTGTTTCCACAGTCTAGAATATTATTTATTTTCCTTTAGGGTACTTCACAATATTTCCATTATGTAACTTAGTATAGTCTTGTTTTAGTTAAATCAATCTATTACATGTAATCTGTGTGATTCTGTCACTGGATAGTCTCATCTATCTGTTGAATCACCTACCTTTCGAAAATAATTTTTTTTATGAATTTGAATCAAAATCATGACATAAATCCAATAATTTTATAAAATACAGGGTGTCACAATAACGAAAATAATGTATTTGGATTCTCAATGTTTCCTTCAACGTGTCTACAAATTTTCAGAATCATGCTACTTTTAGTTCTCTTTATATAGATCGCGTTAACTCTTTAGACAATGCTGCTAAAGTTAAACCATTTACAATTGAAGAAGCATAAAAAACAAGTTTTGCAGTCTTGAAGCGGTATCCTTTGTGCAGCAGAGGCGGTAATAACTATTTTTATTTGATATTTACAAAAACTTTAAAATAAAAAAAATATGCCATAAGCGAGGAAGTATGTATTAATAGGCAATCGGATCATCATAATTTCATTTTCGTATGGTCGTTAAAAAGCTATATTTTCCAACAAAACACAACAGAGCTATATAATATTTTAAAACCTATTTCGATCCCAGACCAGAGACGCTACTGGCTTTTATTTATTCAGACCTCTACAAAAACAAATATAACTCGTGATTTATTAGTGGTCTTGGTCTCCAACGTATGTACACACCTACAAGAATTATCATTGGCTTGCGGTCCGTTTTGATTGGCTCAGGCGAATCTGCTGAGAACTAGACAGCTGTCACCCAAACCCACGTTGACTTTCGGCTCTTTTGATCTTCCGTTCGGCGACGGAGAATGTTTACGAGTAGTAAACATTATTTTTCGTTCTGTTACTTCGCATATACGCTTGTGTAAGCGAAGTGAGTTTTTTATTTGCTCCGTACAGAAACAGCTTCTGCAATTGAAAATGGTTAAACTTTACTTATTTACTTAGAATTAGCAGATTCTTATCCAAACCTTCGAAATGCTAATATTTATTCAAAACATACTTTGATATTTTCCAGTGTTGAAACAAATTTTCGATTCATTTGATCTTGACAAAACCGGAGAAATATCTGTGGATATGATTGGACAAATTCTGGACATGCTGGGTCATAGATTGTCGACGGAAGAATTAGGGGTAGGTGAAAATTATTACTATAAAATCCGCCCGGTGATAATGTTCCCTTTTTTGGAGGATTTTGAAATTTTCACCTTTTTATAGATTTGAATGACCATAAACTGATTACCTCAAAGAGTTTCCTCGATATCCTATGAAATTCCATTAAATACTTGTTGAGGGAATGTTTTCCCAAAACATGTACAACGGAAATTTCGTAACCAAGTGAGCTATAAATTTCGATACCAAACTCTGAATGTGATAAAAAAAACATGGAAACAAAATTAGGATATCAGGTTTTTGGCCTTTCACTTCTTATAACCCATATGTTGTCAAGAGTAGGCAGTATGATATGAACAGTCATAATACTACCCCGACTCGTCTGGCTTGCGAGAAAAATAAACAACGCAGAGGCGTTCTGTACTTATTTTCATAACAATATGCATTGAAACATATAAACTAATACTGCGGACTGTCTTTACAAGATACATATATCTCAGACATTTTGAAAATATTTTTGAGATTTTCGTTAACTTTAAACAAGTTTTTATACTACAACGATTTAGCTAAGGTAAGCCAAGAGGGTGTCCAAATTGGGAAATTTTCATCGACTTGACTAACAGATATCGCCATCATCGTGATAATTTTATATTTATTCAAAATGTTTATGACCAATGTCCATTAATTGCATGGGATTATACAGTGTGGTCCATAGGTATGGAATAAATTCATCTTTAGCATTATTATGTATTTGTTTAAAAAAACCTGAAACATGTCGATTTCTATTGTCAACTTGACAAATACCCCCTTCTTGCACCCCATCTGAATTGTTATGAGCACTCCTTATCAAGTATTTTAAATATAGCCATATGTAAACTGAAACTGAAGAATGTCAATAAAATAAATCAATTTTCGTTCGAAATCAAAAACAGTTGCATTAATAGTAAAATTAATATGACACTCATAAAGTCGATACTTCCCCTATCATTTGTGTCGGCACCTCAATCGAAATTCCAACCATATTTTCAGACATTCATAACTAATAGTACGTCGGGACAGATGAATGACCCGCGGTCTATTGGAAGCGATAATAGGCTTGGTGATATATCATGGCGGCGTGTCAACTCACTCGAGGCAACTTACCGACTCATTAAATATAATTTTATTGTTTTAGGGCGGCATCGTTTGAATACCAACACTATATATATAAGATTCTCCATACTAGAACTCTCTCTCCTCTCTTCATTCAGAATCCAGTTGTCGAACGAGTCAGTCAGTACAGAGCTAGTTCGGCTTCATTATGAAGCGACTAGAAGTAAGGTTTAATTTCAATTAGAGAAGATGAAGTCTCATCTTCCTACGTTAAGTAAGCGTAGACTCCGTTCAGATTAACTGAAGTAGCAAATTAATCAACCATATGCAGAATCATAGTGAAAGTGTAACGCATCAGAATTCATCTCAGTAATAACTAAATGAAAGGAATTAATATTTATCAAGAAGCTAAATAATCATATTGCATACGCGTAATATAATTCGGAAATAAAACGGAATAATTAAGTCTTAATTAAAATATTGTGCATTACTTCAGTGGAGGGTAAGCAATGAAACTGTTTATTTGGCAAGGTATATGTGTATAGTGTTATAAGAAAATATTTCATTATTGATTTCATAGTAGAAGAAATTACTGATTCAACAAAAGTAAAATTATTATCAATTGTTTACAATAACTAAAGAACAGTTATTTTAATTGTCAACCTATACTTGTTTCTCATTTTAAATTATTGTTTATTCAATCTCATTTTGACTTTCTATACATTTTCTCAGTAAATTATACCAGGTGTATCAATAGTGTTTTTATATTTTAGAAAATACATATTTATATATTATTACAAGTCCTAATTGAATTATTATTCCGAAACAATCTGAAATTAGTCATTGTACTGTCAAATTAAGTCCCCCGCTTCATTACATACAGGGGAAAACAAGATCTCAAGCCGCTCTGAGAAATTGTTCCGTTATTGGTCATAGACTGATAACACCCAGTATGGTTAATGCATAGCTAAGTTAACAAAAACTAACGAGCAGCTATGATAGAATTATGAGCACCCACTCATAAATTTTAAGTGAGAAGGGGGGTCGTGTTGCAACTTCTTCGAAAGGGATTTTCATTCTCTGTTCAGCAATATTAAATTTTACAAATTTGGTGCAATCATAACTGAGAAAATTCATTTTGAAAATGTAAAATTTTGATACTTTACGTAGAACGAAGGAAATTATGTGTAAAATTTTTATACTTTACGTAGAACGAAGGAAATTATGTCACATAAGTTTAGGAAGTATTTTTCAATTTATTTTACAGTTAAATTATATGTTCAAAATTACCACCATTCACTTCTTGACAATAAGCAAGTCGACCTTGGAGTTCTCGTACATTTTCAAGGACCTCAGGGGTAATATTGTCTGGTCAATGGAAATATACCTTTGATTTTAAAAAACCCCGTGAGAAATAATCAGGTATTTTCTTATCAGGAAACATTCGTTCAAGACACCAAAAAATTATTCAGAAAACCCACATAAATAATGTAATGTCAATCTAGTAGGCTACTGTTATTTTGATATTTATACACACGTCAGTGTATTGAAAAATATTTGTGTGTGTATTTGATTTAACAATGGCTCATTTATCCGAAACTAAAAAAATTGACATTTTAATTATGATTGGATGCGGTAATAAAACAAGAACTCAAATGGAAGTTTGTGAAATGTTTAATAATAAATACCCTGGTCAACACGTCTCACAGTCTACAGTTAGCAAATAGAAAAAAAAATTCGTGAAACTGGACATGTAAAAACTATTCAAAAACCAGATCGAAATGTTGGATTGGATGAGGAAAAAAGATAGATGTACTGTTAGCGATTGAGGAAAATCCGCATATGACGAGTAGACACCTTGCTGTCGACAATGATGTAAGTAAATCATCACATGAAGAAAAATACCATCCTTATAAAGTTCAGTTGGTTCAGGAGTTAAATGAGGATGATCCTGATAGAAGGCAACAATTCTGTGAACTGATGATGGACAGAATGGAAGCAGTTTTGCAGTTCATAAACAAAACTGTTTTTTCTGATGAAGCTACTTTTCATTTAAATGGAACGGTTAAAAGACAAAAGTGTAGATATTGAAGCAGAGAAAATTCTCATTGGATGTGTGAGGCTCACACACAATATCCTAAAAAAGTGAACGTTGGGCTGGTATCATTAACAACAAAATTATTGGCTCTTATTTTTTTGAAGGCACAGTTAATGGTGAGGTTTATCTAGATTTTTTTATGAACTTTTGTTAATGATCCAAATGGCAATAGATCAATTTGGTACCAACAAGACAGAACTCCACCGCATTACAAACATATTGTTAAGAGATTATTTGAATGAAGTTTTTCCCAATAGGTGGATTGGAAGACGTGGAATGATTTGAATTCATTCAAAATCCAAAGTATATTTCAATAGATCAGACAATATTTCAGATTTAAATGTTAGGATAACGGAAGAAATTAACAACATAACCCCTGAGGTCCTACAAAATATTCCAAGATTTTTTTAAACAAATTCATAATAACGCTCAAAATGAATGTATTCCCTACCATATTGATTCTGATTGGGTGTCTCTTTCTTCCATACACTATTTGCTATTTCAGGCAATTGTCAAAGAAATTGATGAAGATGGAAACGGTGTTATGAGTTTTGATGAGTTTGCTAACTTGTCAGCAAGATTTTTAGTTGAAGAAGAGGAAGATACAGAAGCAATCCTTAGGGAGTTGAAGGATGCATTCAGGTTGTACGATAAAGAAGGTAAGAATCATCACAATTAATAGTCTCATCGCCAATAGTGCAAAGTGAGAAAAAATAAGCATGAGTGTTATTGATTTTTTCAAAACACTGAAGTAGCTGTATAGTGGTGAAAACTTAGATCTGAAATTAGCTTTTTATGAGTGTAAAGAAAAATTTGATGGTGGATATCATCTTTGTGAAAATTTTGCGATGTATTGATTTGTTGAAAATATAAACAGGATGTTCATAAAATCAGTCGCAGATGATTCCACATCTGATTTTATGAACATCCTGTTTATATTTTCAACAAATCAATCTATCATACCCCATGACAGGTTTTAATGTCAGAAAACACCAATTTCAAAGTGTCTCTCCAAAAGAAATGATTCTAACTTTTTCCATCTTTGCAAAGTGAGATTGCTTCTTGAAAATGTGTTTCCCATTCCTTCCGGTCTTCCTGATGATCGTGGAAGCGTGAAATAGATTTTCGTCGACAAAAATGTATTGAAGACCTAGTCAATGCGATGTCTCTCCTGCGTCAATGTTACGAATGATTTCTAGTGAGTACTCTCTTTTGGAAAACATTCTTCCTTGCCTCATTCATCTTTATGAGTTCTTAATCAAGACTGGAATAAAAAATCAAATAACTATCTGAATGAAAATGCCAATTTTCAATTTCAGATTTTTTCTTTTGAATTGGGGCCTTTTCAGAATATCTATCAGATGTAGTTCAATGTCCAGCGTGGCTTTAGCCGGGGAAGTAGTTGTTTTCTGTTAGACATTCACAAAAAATAACTTCATTTCAATCGTGGATTCTTCAATTCACAAAAAAGTCTTTCTATCAATATTCAATTGAGAATGTTTCCCTTTTCAACATGACTACCCCACAAGAGGTTATCTTGACGATGGAAGATAGTGACTAAGGTTTATCTTTCAGTCGCAGATGATTCCACATCTGATTTTATGAACATCCTGTTTATATTTTCAACAAATCAATCTATCATACCCCATGACAGGTTTTAATGTCAGAAAACACCAATTTCAAAGTGTCTCTCCAAAAGAAATGATTCTAACTTTTTCCATCTTCGCAAAGTGAGATTGCTTCTTGAAAATGTGTTTCCCATTCCTTCCGGTCTTCCTGATGATCGTGGAAGCGTGAAATAGATTTTCGTCGACAAAAATGTATTGAAGACCTAGTGAATGCGATGTCTCTCCTGCGTCAATGTTACGAATGATTTCTGGTGAGTACTCTCTTTTGGAAAACATTCTTCTTTGCCTCATTCATCTTTATGAGTTCTTAATCAAGACTGGAATAAAAAATCAAATAACTATCTGAAAATGCAAATTTTCAATTTCAGATTTTTTCTTTTGAGTTAGGGCCTTTTCAGAATATCTATCAGATGTAGTTCAATGTCCAGCGTGGCTTTAGCCGGGGAAGTAGTTGTTTTCTGTTAGACATTCACAAAAAATAACTTCATTTTAATCGTGGATTTTTCAATTCACAAAAAAATCTTTCTATCAATATTCAATTGAGAATGTTTCCCTTTTCAATTTGCGATGTACTTTATAACATATTGTGAAAGTGTGCCATAATTTAGTTTCATAATTTTTTTCTGGAAATTTACGATGATTTCCAAATATTTTCATTGTTTGTGATTGTGACGTTGTTTTGAGAAATCAAAGATAATTTTCATCAGATTCCATTTCCCCCCAGATGCATTACAGAAACTTTCACTATAAAAATGGGGTTCAGCCAGATGACTGAAGAGAATATATTCGAGCTTTCAAAGTTTTTTCATACCATTCAGAACAATTATTCTAGGTCTTGGTTATATTGGGGTAGATCTTTTGAGGGACATCCTGAAAGAACTGGAGCCAGCACTAAGCCCAGCAGACCTCAATGAAATGATCAGGGAAATCGATACCGATAATTCTGGCACAGTGGATTGGGAAGGTAAGAATACTGAGAATTCACTGCGATATTTCAAATGTCTAAGAATAATTCATTGCATTCATTGATTCTGAATGAACTAGTAAAATAAATGTAATTAACATCTCGGAATTAGCTAATTCCGACTTAATATAGACTACAAGCTCAGGCCAATTGGGGTATGTGACCCAGCATGAATTATATTCAGAATTATAGTACCTACCATACGAATCAACTCCTTCAGGCACTGTGCCGTCAGTTGTGAGCGATGCAGGTGAGTACGCAGGTAAAAGAAACTTTCCATCGAGGGAAGAGATATTTTGACAACATATTCTTGAACGGCATTTCTCAAGTTGATAGATCATTGTAAAATAAACAAGTAGGACCTACTGCCGTACAAAAATAACGGTACTGAAATCCAGGAAAAAAAATTTTTTTACGCAAATTTTTGCCCCTAATATAGGTGATTTACCACTGTACGGCGTTTGTATATTCAGATTTTTATAACTACGTAGATTCAATTTTTAGCAACGCCGTACATTTTTGCCGGTACGGGAGTGAGAAGCCCCGCGCGCAACCCCCTACCCTTAACTAGTATAGTTGGGGCCATTTGATACAACACCAAATTCGATGATCTGAATACTATTTTATGAAACGATGTCATTTTGTGTTATGCCGAACATTTTTCATGGAACATGTAGCTACCTCAGGAAAATGTATTTTCCTCTGAAAAGGGTAATTTTACGGTCAATTTTTTTTACTGCATGAACATATTTTATTAGAAAGTATAACAATAATCAATAAGAACTAGATGCCGTACAAAAAAAATGGTTCTATATGACTGGAAATGTATTTTGTCGCCCCAAACATTTATTTTATTCTTGCAAATCTTTTCCTCTTCATAAATGTCATTTATAACAGTACATAGTTTGTATGATTCAATTTCTAGTATTACTTCGATCAAGTTCTGGAGATGAGAAACCTAAGGAAAACCCTTACTCAGGACTCAGGACACTGGACGGGAGAGCATCCGCAGGTGCTCACATGCACAAATATACATGTGGCTGTCGGTACAATCGGTACTATCTTGTATCTATATCTATCAATTTGTATCTCTATCTCTATCTCTGGCTACATCATTTCAGTGTTACCGATTGGCGGATAATTGTACGATGTGCGCATCTTTTCGAGTGTTGCGGATAATTTTCGAATCCTAAAATACTTCGGTAAATAAACTATTTTTTGTTGAAATGAATATAAAGTGATAAATATTTATTTTTACTAATTTTTTTATTTATTTTTTGGAAAATTTTACATTTTTGTTAACTTGTTATAAGTAATCAAAAGATAACTTTTTCTATTATTTCGATCACAAAATGTTTCAGAATGCGAAAATGAGCCCAATTCTGATGCAGTTGCTACGGAATCTGAATGCGATAGTGAAAACGAACTTAAATTTGTTTTTTACCTAAGAATTATATTTTGTTAATTTGTTCTCTTACTATCACAAGCCATAATTATAATTAATAAAATCTAAATCTTATTTGCAGTAATAAATGTTTATAAATGTTTACGAACGTTATAAAATGTTCTTTGTAGTTATTTACAGAATATTTTTGGTCAAATTTTCATAAAATATTTAAACTTTCATGTATTTTTATTCAAGTGTTCAATCAACGATCCTATAGTATAGTTTAGTTTAGTATTTATTCTCAACAAGTGTGTTAAAGATATTGTAACGTAAATAAACTCAACTTGGTTTTAATAATTTATTTCACACTTAATCTACAACTTAATTTATATTACTACGCCACTGTATAGCTCGATCGTATGGGCTCGTTCAGACTGTCCCACTCCACTTGAGGGTTGCCTATTTATCTCCGATACAGCATTCTCGATGTTTCGAATTCGGGTAGTTGGCGACCGGCATGTTCCAATTGTTTCCAATATCGACCGTTGCTCTCCACGGCAGAGCGACTGGACTGTTCTCGAACATCTCCGGGGATGACCTTATCGCTGTCGACGGCAACGCGCGAGGCGACAGGTCCGGCCTAGGTTCGTTACATTGCCCCCTTCTTAAAGACATTTCGTCCCGAAATTTCATCCTTGGAGTGTGACGATATCTGCATGACTCCCCATATCTGCACCGTGAAGTTCGATGGAAGTAACACTCCACGGTCTTCATGATCGGTCGTGGAAGAGGGTTACAGCAAACCAAAATCTTGACGCCGCTGGATCTGAATATCGCCTCCAGCATACTTCTTATGACTCTCCAGTCCAACCCATCAATACCACAGGACAATTTTGGAATTGCTAGATCCACCAGATTCTGGTCCACCATAGTATCTCTTAGTTTGGTGAGACTCTTCCAGACATCTTCATAGGACGGTTTATCTTGGGAATGCCTCTTGGTAACTAGGTAGTAGATGTTTCTCTGGCCTTTCTTCAACTGTAGCACCCCACCAACTTCTGGATTCTGCCCCCGTAGTGTTTCGAGTTGACCAAATTTCTTGGAGAACACTACGGCGATGCACCTGGACATTCGAAGATCTTCTGCCACACAGTGCGCTAGTGCGTAGTCAGCAGGCACCTCGAAAAGGTCTCGTGACTCCTCTCTAGTAACCCCATGTAGAACTTTCTGCCCGTTTGAATACAAGGACATAAACTTCTCGAACGTCATATCATCTTCCGGTGGCTTGAGGGTGCGAACTTGGTCATGGTTTCCAGCGTAAGGGGCCAACCTGTTGAAATGGACGACCCTTGGTTTCCCTCGGGGTGGCTTATGGATTCGGTACACAAGGTCGTTTATCCTTTTCACGATTTTATACGGGCCTTCCCACGAGTTCCGCAACTTTGGTGATAGTCCACGACGACGTTCGGGGTTGTACAGCCAAACCAGGTCATCAACCTTAAATCCTCCAGCGTCGGCCTTAATGTCATAGGTCTTCTTCATTTTATCGCTGGCACTCTGGATGTTCAACCGGACTCGTTCGTGGATGTCGTCCATTCTCTGCCGAAGTTTGCTGACGTAGTCCTCTCCCGCAGTGTCTTGTCCTGGCGGTATCCCAAACTTCAGGTCACAAGGCAGTCGCAGTTCTCGGCCCATTATAATACTAGCAGGAGTTTGACCGGTTGATTCGTGTACTGCAGATCGATAGGCCATCAGGAACAAATGAAGATACTGGTCCCAGTCTCTTTGATGGTCAGAGACAACCTTGGACAAGTGGCGGTTGATCGTCCTGTTCATCCGTTCCACCATTCCATCGGACTGCGGATGTAGGGCCGTGGTTCTTGTCTTGCGGATGTTCAGCAAGAGACATATTTCTTTGAACAGGTTGGATTCGAAATTTCTGCCTTGATCCGCTTGGAATACCGAATCGACATATCCACTCTTTCACCAAGACGTCGGCGACGGTGATGGCTTCCTGGTTGGGCAGGGCATAGGCTTCCACCCACTTACTGAAGCAGTCCATTGCCACAAGGATGTATTTATTCCCGTGGTCGGATACGGGAAACGGGCCGGCGATGTCAATGGCGATTCTCTCGAACGGGCTGCCTACGTTGTACTGACGCATCGGGGCCTTGGGTCGTATTCGAGGTCCATTGCTAGCAGCGCATACAGCGCACTTCCTGCACCAGTCCTGGACGTCATCTTGACAATTGGCCCAGTAAAACCGTTGCCTCACTTTCTGCAGGGTCTTCGTCACTCCCAGATGTCCTCCGGCGACTCCATCATGGATTTCTCGCAGCACTTCCTCTCTTCTGTTCCTGGGAACAATTATTTGGCGTCTGTCTTCCCCACCAATATCGGCCTCCAACACACGCTTCAGGATCCCATTGTCCAGAATAAGAGAGTTCCATTGTGCCCAATAGGACTTAACAGCCGGCGAGTAACCTGCGACTTCCTGCCATGATGGTCTTCGATTGCCCTTCTTCCAGCTGACGACTAAGCCAAGGTCGGGGTCTCTCTCTTGGTCTTTCTGGATCTTGCTGTCATTCCAGTTGTCATCCATTGCCGCGGTTCTACAAAGTGTTGCTTCTTTCTCTTCTGCTCGTCGGCAATGTGAGCAATCATCTGGACATGGTCTTCGCGACAAGGCATCTGCATTCTTATGGCTAGTTCCGGCTCGATGTTCGATCTCGAAATCGAATTCTTGGATCTCTCGATCCAACGTGCTACTTGACCCTCAGGATTTTTGAACTGTAAGAGCCATTTGAGAGCTGCATGGTCAGTTCTCAACAGGAATCTTCTTCCATACACGTACTTGTAGAAGTGTTCCCTCCCTTTACAACAGCTAACAGCTCTCGCCTGGTGACACAGTAATTGCGCTCTGGTTTGCTAAGCGTCTTGCTGAAATAACCAATGACCTTCTCCTGTCCCTCCTGGATCTGAGATAGGACAGCTCAAGTCCCGTTGCTGGCGTCCGTATCCAAAATGAATTTCCCTTTGGGTAGGGGATAGCTCAGTATAGGTGCGTTGATCAAAGCTCCTTTCAGCTTCCTGAATGAGTCTTGACATTCTTCGGACCACTGGAACTTTGTTTGGCCTTCCGTGAGCTTGGTCAGTGGTTTAGCGATGTTGCGAATCCCAGCACATATCGGCGATAGTATGTGCATAAACCAAGGAAACTTCGAAGTTGGTGAATGTCTTTTGGGATGGGCCAATCCTTAACAGCTTTGATCTTCTGGTCATCCACTGCTACTCCTTCTCCAGAGACAACGTGGCCGAGGTATCGTACTTTTTTGGAACAGATGGCATTTCTTAGGGCTCAGCTTCAATCCGGAGTTCCTCAGTCGCGGAATACTTCCTCCAAGTTTTTCACGTGGTCCTCAAACGATCTGCCGACCACAATTATGTCGTCGAGATACACTAGACACGTGTTCCATGAGAGTCCCTTCAGTACTGTTTCCATCAATCTTTCGAATGTGGCGGGAGCATTACAGAGCCGAATGGCATAACGGTGAACTGCCACAATCCTAAGCCGATGGTAAAGCAGTCTTTTCTCGATCTTCCTGAGCCAGTTCTACTTGCCAGTATCCACTCTTCAGATCAAGGGTCGAGAAAATCGTGGAACCAGCCAACGTGTCTAGGGTGTCATCTATTCTCGGGAGAGGGTAACTGTCCTTCTTCGTGACATTATTAAGTTGGCGATAGTCTACACAAAAGCGTGTCGATCCATCCTTTTTCTTCACCAGTACGACTGGAGAGGACCAGGGACTGTCAGATGGTTCGATAACTCCTTCTTTTCCCATATCGCTGACTATTTTGTCAGCCTCTTCCTTCTTGGCAAGGAAGTCTTCTTGCTGATTGCCGGATCGGTCGGGCACCCCAGTATCAATCTTGTGCTGGACCACATTAGTTCGACCCCTTTTCCTTGTCCGGTATCGAAGATGTCTTGGTACTTTTTGACTAAATCTCTTAGTTTGGGCTGTTGAGCTGGTTTTATGTCTTTGGAAGAGATGGAAACTAATTTTTCTAGTTCTGTGGGCAAGTTGATGGGTTGGCTAATCGTACCTCGTACACTCCGGATCACTGAGGAAACTGACGAGCAGTGCCCCAATATTGTTCCTTTTTTCAAGGTCACTGGGAAATAATTGACATTCATGACCCTTACCGGCACAAATTTGTCAGCACGCAACAAGGTCTTCCCTAGTGCAATCCCTCGTCCAATCTTCTCATCATGAAGTTTGGGCTCGAACATCACCACGTCTCCACTGCTCGCACTCCCGTCCAGGCGAGCCTCCAGAATGGTTTCAGCCCTCTCAGGTACGCTTACATCTTCAGCCAACAGCACACGGATCAACTCCTCACTCCTCCCATGAAGCACCAGCTCTTCTCCATTGACACGTAGGACGCCGTCTTTGAAATCAATTCAAACCCTCTGGAATTCATGATGTCCATTCCGATGATTGCATCGTCTTCGATGTCCGCTACAAGTGCCTGATGTTTCACTTTAGTGCTGCCCAAAATTATTTCAATCGGTAGCTCGCCATATACAGTAGCTGGCTCCCCTGTTGCTGTGCGTAGCTTCCAAGTTGTCGGTTCAATCCGTTCCGGTGTTCTGGCAAAGGAAGGCCGAGAATTGTCCTAGTCGCACCTGTGTCTAGCAGCATGGTGCAAGGCTCGTTATTGATGAGACCGTCTACGAAGACACCTTTGTTCTGTCGTTGAAGGATAGCGACATATGCGTTGTTAACCGGGGCTTGCCGGACACATGCCGACGATTGCACCTTCTCGTCGACCTTCTTTAGTTTTCCTGCATCGGAGTCGATGAATGTTGGACATTTGCTACGCACATGTCCCAAATTTTTCCACAATTCCAGCATCTTATCTGTCTTTTCTCAGGCAACACTTCCTTAATCACTTTTCTTATGGCAGCTTCCCAAGTTAGCAGGCTCCTGTGAGTCTTCCTCAATCGTTCGAACTTTATTTTGGCTTTCGCAGCATTGTTTTGCTGCTTCGAATTCCAAAGCGCGTGCCAGTGCGTCTACGAGATGTGTTGGACGAGCTAATATCAACACTTGTCTGGTTTCTTGGTCACGGAGTCCATCCAAGAATGCCTGAACCGCTAATCGCTCCATTACATTTTCCGGTGTGGCTGGATATGCGAGACGAACCAAGCGTGCAATGTCAGCTTCGAATTCTTGTAAGGATTCGCCCGATTTCTGGCAGCGATTTTTCAGTTGGGAGTGGTATACGTGTTCCAAATGGGCGTGGCCATATCGTAATTCTAGATGTTTAATCAGCTGATCATAGTCCTCCTGTTCTTGGGCGGTGAGAGTTTGTAGAATATTTGTCGCTTCTCCACGTAATGCAAGTGTCAGTGCTACAGCTCTTTCCCCTGCATTCCATCCGTTTGCTTTGGCCGCTGCTTCAAACTGCCGGCGGTAATTTGCCCATGGAGTTTTTCCGTCGAACTGAGGCGGCTTCATGGAAAGCTTCCCTATTTCAGAAATGACCTTGACATCTTGTATACCCTCTTGAACTTTATCTAAGTTCAAACTCAAGTCCAGCATTGCATTTTTGTTAACCATCTCTGTGGAGGGCGCACTATCAATTCGTTTTCCAGCTTACTGATCGTTTCCTTTATTTTGTCCATTTCTGCCTCGATTCCGTCTTTGATTTCATCGCTGATTATTTCCTTCATCTTGTCCATCTCTGCCTCGACGGTTCCAATTCTTTTTTCTAGACGATTCGCCACACCACAGAGTTCTTTTTTTAGGCCTTCTGTGTTTTCAAGGAGCTTATCTTCCAGGCTTCTTGAATTTTCTTGCAGCTTCTCTTCCAGATTTCTAGAAAGCTTCTCTTCCAGATTTATAGAATTTCGTTGCAGTTCTTCTTTCACGGATTTAGTAGTTTCTTCGAGTTTATTCATGACCAAACTTAAATCACCTCCGGGAACTTAGAATAAAAATGTTTCGGGGTCCTCACCTTCTTGTATAAGTCCTTCTGCAAGTATTTCCTGGAGTACTTGCTTTTACCCGTTGTTTCCAGTTCCTTTCCTCCAATTCCTGTTTCAATTCCGCTACCTTCAAGTCCGCAAGGCCACTTTTCTTGAACACATTTTGTCTTTGACGAGGTATCAGTCTGTTTCACACGAAAAGTTTATCAGTTTGTTAAAATTCACTTCGCGAATTCTTTTCCACGGGCCACCAGTCTATTGTCTGTTTCACGCGAAGAGTGTATCAGTTTATATTCCACGCACAATTGTCCACTTCGCGAAAACCGGGCCACTGTCTATTTTCTGTTTCACGCGAACAGTGTATCAGTTTATATTCCCACGCACAATTGTCCACTTCGCGAAAACCGGGCAACTGGCTATTTTGGGAGTACTAAAAGGTCTATCAATTTATTTTTCTGACTATCCACTCCACGATCACTTGTTTATTTTCAAAATCTCCTTCCGACACCAATTGTAACGTAAATAAACTTAACTTGGTTTTAATAATTTATTTCACACTTAATCTACAACTTAATTTATATTACTACGCCACTGTATAGCTCGATCGTATGGGCTCGTTCAGACTGTCCGACTCCACTTGAGGGTTGCCTATTTATCTCCGATACAGCATTCTCGATGTTTCGAATTCGGGTAGTTGGCGACCGGCATGTTCCAATTGTTTCCAATATCGACCGTTGCTCTCCACGGCAGAGCGACTGGACTGTTCTCGAACATCTCCGGGGATGACCTCATCGCTGTCGACGGCAACGCGCGAGGCGACAGGTCCGGCCTAGGTTCGTTACAATATTAATTTAATTTTTTACTTTTTTTTACTTTTCACGCACAATATCCTCTGATATCTTAAATCTTTGTGTATTATTTAACAGAATCTGAGGGGAAATTCTTATTGAAATTAAAGTGGGGGTATTTAAAAAAAATTACCAAGTAAAAAACGTAAAATACAAATATTGTAAGGTTTAGTAGAATAATGTACATTGAAATGAGAAAAAGTTGAAGCTCAAATTTTCAGAGTATCCTATATCTTAACTAATGTTCCATATGATATGAACGACATTAATTGTAATTTTCAATCATTATTTTTAATCGACGAAACCAAAAAGGAGGAGGTTCTCTAGTCGACGCGTATTATTTTTTTTTTTTTGTATGACCACGCATAACTTTTTACTGAGACGTCTGAATCCGATCATTCTTTTTTCAGTGGATAGGGTGTACCTCGAAGTTGGTCCCATTTAAAATTAAAAGATGGAATCCACCCCTAAGGGTAGCAAAATGAATTCTGGTCCGTTAACCGATCAGGCATAACTTTGTACTGGGTTCTTCGATTTGAATGTTTTTTTTTATTAGATAGGGTATACCTCATAGTTGATCATATTTGGATTTCGAATGGAATTATCCACCCTTACGGGAAGAAAAATAGGGGATAATTGATTTTTCAGATCGCTATTGTCATTATTTTTGTTCTCCTACATCTGCCACAATCATTATATTCTATTAGAGGATGGAATGATATACAAAGTAATGAAATAAACTAACCAGAACAAAAATAATTTATATGACAACAAATAGTAAAAGTAGATAATCATTGATTTGTTGAAAATATAAATAGGATGTTCATAAAATCAGATGTGGAATCATCTGCGACTGAAAGATAAACTTCAGTCACTATCTTCCATCGTCAAGATAACCTCTTGTGGGGTATTCATGTTGAAAAGGGAAACATTCTCAATTGAACATTCACTGAAAAATCTTTCTATCAATGTTCAATTGAGAATGTTTCCCTTTTCAACATAGATAATCATATTATTTAACTGGTAATAGTTGAAGTGAGGTGGGTAAGTAAGTATTTTGGAAGTAATCAAAAAACAAGTAGGTAGTAATTAGTAGATTTCAGCCACAAAAAATTGAAAAATAAAAACTTTTCAACAAAAAATTAAACCGACGAAATACTGAACTGAAAAGTAAAAAATAAAAAGAACCTTCTTAGTCTCAATAACTAAGCTCCTAAACTAATGTAAGTAACTAATTTTGAGTCGGCGCCAAACGAACAATCAACGAAGATCAAAAAAATTATCAGAATGTCACCGCGCAACTCGATGCCATCATTTTACGCCTTACCTAATTCATTTGCTTGTTTGTTTGGCGCCGCCTCAAAATTAGTTACATTAGTTTAGGAGCTTAGTATTGAGACTAAGAAGGTTCATTTTATTTTTTACTATTCAGTTCCGTATTTCGTCGGTTTAATTTTTTGTTAAAAAGTTTTTATATATTGCCAATAAAATTTTGTGAATGATGTACCATAATTAATGACCCTAACGTTCCGTAAAAACATAATGCACAATATGTTTGATTTTTTTTTGATTTGTTTGAAAACTAAAAAAAGCCAATAATATTCTAAAAATTACTCCTCTGATAAATCACAGTGCAACTCAAAAATCTTATAAATTTCGGAAATTTAATATTTTTCGAATCATATTACTATCACGTGAAACATATTAAGTCACATTATGTCCAAAAACCGGTTGCCGTACAGAAATTTATGATATGTCTTTCAAAAATATAAGATTCAACCCTCAAATGCGGGTAATTTTTTATTTATGTTATATTAACCATAATTTTCAGACGGCATAATTTCTGAAAATTATTTTATTTGTTTAATAATATTGTAGAATTGATGGCGTACATTTTGCAATGATCTTGAACCATACAGTAGAAGTTTGCGTGCGGGGCTTCTCACCCCTGTACCGGCAAATATGTACGGCGTTGCTAAAAATTGAATCTACGAAGTTATAAAAATCTAATAATACAAACGCCGTAAATCACCTTCATTAAGGGCAAAAATGTGCGGAAAATAAAAATAAATCTGGCTTTCAGTACCGTTATTTTTGTACGGCAGTAGGTCCTACTTGATTATTTTTCAATGATCTATCAACTTGAGAAATGCCGTTCGAGAATATTTTGTCGAAATATCTCTTTCCTCGATGGAAAGTTTCTTTCACCTGCGTACTCACCTGCACCGCTCACAACTGACGGCACAGTCACAGTTTATAGCTAAAGAATCAGTTCGCTCACTTGGCGTCGGCACTTTGATCTTTATGTTCCCGTTTGTACACTGCGCAACTCTGATATTTATCCCTCGCGCATACCGCGTGTTACTGTGTTATTAATACTGACATTTTCCGTATACTTCGAAGAGCGATAATCACGTACAGTCTTCTGCGCATCCTGAATTCTTTCCCTGGAGTGGATGTTACCTTGGAACATGCATTTGGGCCAAGTGAGCTAACTGCTTCTTCAGCTATAAACTGTGGCACAGTGCCTAAAGAAGTTGTTTCGTATATGGTAGTATAATTCTGAATACAATCCATGCTGGGTCACATGACCTCCCCCGTGCAGTTTCTCAAATCTCTGTACATTATTTGCTAATGCCATCTGTCGGATGTTCTGTGACCATGCGCCAGATCTCTAGAAACTGCTGAACAATCTAAGCTCTCAGGAACTTCGAAGATTGAATAGACAGGGTCATAAATGTGGGGAATGGAAAGGGGAAACACCATCAGGAAACCCTTATTCGGAGTAATATTCCTGTTCTCCGCACTCACCAAAATACAGAAATTCTGCAAAAAAAATGAAATTGAACACATACCGGCTAAGAATAAAAGACAAAAAACTAAAAAGAAAGAGGAAAATATAATAAATGGAGGTCTAGGAAAATCAGAAAACATAGGTAATAAACGAACTAAACGAGCCGAAAAACGAGAAAAAGTCCAGTAAAGGAATAGATGAAGAAAAATGTAAAGCTCCAGAAAATAGGCAAGAGGAACGAGCATATAAAAAACCCGAAAATAGAACGGAAGAACACTCCCAGAAAATCTGGAAACGCAGAAAAGAAAATTCGATAGGGGCAATGAGCGACACAGAGTTGAATGAAATGAATAATTATTTAGATTTTTTTTAAAATACCACGTTTATGAAACGGACTAATAAGTATAAAAGAATTTCTCCTAGCCCCATAGAGATTTATATCCCTATACAGAATTTCAACCCCATAGAGATTGTCCTGAAAATTTGGGATTGTGAATTTTTAATAGTTATGAGAAAATAGTTATACGATTTAAATAGAAAAACGTGGGTCGCATGCAATTAATAATTGAAGCATGGATTGTTGAAGCCTGCCAAAAAAGTATAAGTTCAAATTCGGAAAAATTACAAGGGAAATAAAAATGAAGTTGAATTTAAAACTGTTCGTCACAATTAATTGATATTCATACTAATAATAGTTCAACTTCCACAGTCCATAGATATATTTAAGACAATATGGGGGCTCGATCGATCCATGATAGGCTGAATTTTCGCCTTCCAACGTTCATGGCCAAATGTGGCACTTAGACCCTTTTGCATATGGCAAACAACAATTTTATTGCACTGCAAATGATATGAATTGTTGTGTGATTTTTCTCAATGACAGCTACTCCCTACACTCTTTACTATTATCTATTGCATGCGTCCCACGTTTTTCGCATTAAATCTTACAACTACATATTTTTACAATCACAAATTTTCGGAACAATCTCTATGGGGTTAGGAATCTGTATGGGAATATAAATCTTTATGAAGCTAGGAGAAATCATTTTATACTTTTTAGTCCGTTTATTAAACGTGGTAAATTAAAAAAAAATCGAAAAAGAGGGGAATTTAAACTGGAAAATAATGGGGAGATTCACTCATTTCAGATCCTTCTTTAAATCAGTAGATTTTCTATTTCTCAAGACACTCTAATAGTCGAAAAAAACAAAATATTTTTTTGTAGAGAATGTTGAAATCTTCAGAAAAGTATTCCTACATTTTTACAGAAAAATGGGTATTTTGAGAGTAATTAAACCAAATAAATATAATATAAGCACAGCAGCGCTTAGATGGTTCCCTATCAATCCAGGAATACAATTTTTTTATTATTCTTTATTTTTCATTCCTATTATTATTATCTATATAGTTATATTTTGTTATATTTTTTCATGAGGCAATAAACTTCTATTCTAAAACTTCTGTTCTAAAAGAAAGCTAAAACTTCCGGAAGTGACTTATTCTCCAGACATCGACTGGCCCAGACGTCTATATAATTGTAGGCTGCATAATAGTATTCTGAATAGTGCTTCGGCGGGTCTCATCTTCAAAACGACTTTTTTGTAGATAACTTTGATATCTACTAAAAATACTTTTGTCCACTTGCAAAAAACACATCGGATGTGTTTACATATTCAGTAAAAAATTTGGTGTATATACTTGACGACCAGTATACCCTATGACAGCTTAGACTTGCCTATTTTTCGTTTCGCCATTTACACTGCTCATTTCTGTTTCAGAATTCAAGGCTATGATGATTGGCTAACCATGCAGACGCTTCGTACTCTCAACCCAATTATAATGATCGTAATTAGAAAACGGTGATAAATTATTTTAAGTCTTTGTCAGAGTGCCAACACCTTTTGTACATCACAGTTATGTCGTTTGATTAATTATGTGAGACAGGTGTTATAAATAAATGAATTTCATCATGCAGGAACGAAAAATAAGTGAATTATAATGAACATACTCAATTAAATGACTCTTTTATTTGATTCCCTTAATTTTCAGTATACAGGAAGATCCTGTTTCCACGTTGGTTGCAACACAGTTCGATTGTTTTCAATTGATTTGGAATTGCAGATATCATTTGTTGTAGCTGTTTATGAATAAAATAATTAATAAAAAACCTTTCAATCTTTTATTCAGATATGCTTAAAAGTGAAAAATTATTGCTTTGGATGTGTGACGTATGGCTCTTCAGCCCCTCCGTACCTCGACCTATAAGGTCTTTTGTACATAACCCTTCATCTTTTCAAGACCAGAGCTAAGTTCCTGATGTCCGTTCGAGGAACTTAAGCCTTTTGCAGAATAGCGCTTGGCAGTCGAAAGCAGGTGTTCTGCAGTTTCAGCGAAGTTCTCGCAGTAACGGCACAGTTCACTGTCTGATCTATCAATTTTTTTGAGGTGATACCTCAGAGGACGATGTCCAGTGAACAGTCCCGTCACCACTTTCAAGTCTTTCTTGTCCAACTCGAGAAGCTTTTCAGCTTTCTTTGGCGATGGACTCAGAAGCCTTTTTGCTTGTCTCTGCCTGGAACCTTGTTCCAGTGGGTTTTAATTTGGTCAGCTTCCCAGCGCCGAAACTCTTCGTTGATGTGGGCTTTGGAAAGACCACAAAAAGGGTTCCGGGCCAGAAAATTTGGTGTTTGCGCCTTCTTTGGCAAGGCTATCCGCTTGCTCATTGCCTCTTTGATTCCCTTATGACCTGGCACCCACATCAGAGTAACCTGTTCGTAGCCAGTTGCCTTAGGGAGAGTTTGCAGTTCCAAGTCAGTTTAGATTCACAAGGGTGTGACTTTTGAGCTTTTAGTGCTGCTTGGCTGTCTGACTCTAACCCCTGAAGCCTCTTTCAAGGCATTCTTGGGCACAAATTTCTTTAGCATGGGTTTCTGCTTAAAAAACTGTTGGGGCTTTGCCTAGGGATTTTGAGAGCCTAAAATTAGGATCTGTTACTCCCACTCCCTTTCGTATATTTTGGAACCATCAGTTTGCATTCCTTTCTAATTGAGGTCCGTTCGTTGTGAATGTATGGTGGTTGTTCATAACCACTTCATAATTCACTTCAAAGTCGTGCCTAGCGGGCATAATATCTGATGGATTGTGCCTGGATTCTGAGGGAATATTTTCCAGAATCTGCAGATGTCCAATCAGATTTCTAGCCTTCAAGTTCAATGCCTGGTGCAGTCTGAAGGCACTTTTTGCCGCTACTTTCATTACACACAAGTGCAGTGGCGTAAGATTGAGCATTACCTCTAGCGATGCAGTGGTGCACGTGAATATTGCCCCTGTGATTCCCTGACAGGCTAACCGCTGTACTTTCTGCAGCTTGATTTGTGCCGAGTGCTTTTGGCCACCATACTAATGAGGCATAGGTGATCATGGGTTTGATATAACCAGTATATCATTTTCGGCTTCAAACCCCTTGTCTTGCCGCTGTAGCCTTGGAAAGAATATTTTCAATATGACTGTTGTTAGTCTCTGGTCCATTATGACGCCAAGGTATTTGACTTCACTGGAAAAAGTTAGCTGAGTTCCATTCAGGGTTGGGGCTTTCAGTTCATACTTACGCCTCTTTGTGAATGGAACCAGCACTGTTTTGCTAGGATTTACATTTAGTCCCTCCTTTGCGCACCAGCTTCTGATTATATTTAGGGCGGTCTGCATGCGATTGGATATCATCCCGTCATGTTTGCCTCTGGTAGTGATGACCAGGTCATCGGCGTAACCTTGAGTCATAATTCCAGATTCATGTAGCTTCACTTTCAGATTAGCCACGGTCAGTGACCACAGCAAAGGCGATAGAACCCCACCTTGGGGACAACATTTTTCCGCTGTCATTCTGACCGTTTCCTCTCCGAAAGCTGCTACAATGATTCTGCTTTTCAGAATTGCATGTATCCATCTGATCAGTGAGGTGTTAATATTCCTTTCCTCTAGCGATCTGATGATGGAGTCATGTAGGTGTTATCGAAAGCACCCTCTATATCTATGAATGCACATAGAGCCATTTCTTTGGCAAGTATGTTTTTTAATGCTTTCAACTAAGCATTGTAGAGCAGTAATCGTTGATTTGCCTGCTTGATAGGCGAACTGTTTTTTGTGAAACGGTCTGTCCAAAAGGATTTCACTTATTTAACAGTCTATAATTTTCTCCATTGTTCTCAGGAGAAAGGAGATGGGGCGATAAGACTTTGGTTCGTCTGTCTCCCAGTCTTTGGTATGAACACCACTGCAGCCTTCCTCCAGGCTTTCGGTATGTGACCGAAAATGAAACTGGCCTTGAACACCCTTTTCAAGGAGGGCTCTATTATTTCAAGGACATTCTGTAATAAGGCGGGGAATATTCCGTCCTTTCCGACCGATTTAAAAGGTTTGAAGCTCTTAATGGCCCATTTGATCTTTTGGATGGTGAAGATTTTCCCCGCTAGGCTCCTGCTGGTGCTGTTTAGGTTGGTAACAACCCCTTCCACTTGAGCACTTTGCAGTTCGTCTTCAACAGCCTTAGACCCAGGAAAATGTGTCTGGATGAGAACACGTATGCTTTCCTTCTGGTTTTCTGCATATCCACCATTCGGCTTTTTCATCATACCGATGCCGTTGGTATGTTCTTTAGAAAAAACTAATTCCGTAATCCTCCCACACATTTGCCTCCATGTTCTTCTTTTGGATTTTCTGAGTAACTTGTTGTACTCAGAAAGAGCTGCTTTGTAGTCTCCCAGTGTCCTAGACTTTTAGCTCTATTGAATATGTTCTTAACTTTTTTCCAAGTTTGGCTACTCTTCATTCCACCAAGGCACGTCTCTATTGACTGCCTTTTGTTTTTCTGGGCAGCTGATTTCATATGCTTTCATATAGCATTTTGAAGCTGCTGGAGGCTTATCGTTCCTCAGCTGAATCGATGGATATATGTTGGTCCTCCAACTGCCTCTCGAGATGCTCTTTATAAGCATCCCAGTTGGTCAGTTTGGGTCTCCTATATCCTTCGAAGCGTGTTTCCGATGACTCCAAGTCCGACATCGAGGAGTCATCAGATACGTGCCAGTTGTGAATGTAGTTTGTTATAAATGGATCAGCAAGGGTTAGGTCAAGAACCTCTTTTCTGGTCGCATTTATAAAGGTGGGTGTGTTACCTTCATTTACAATGTCTATATTAGTCGCTTTTTCCTTCCATGTGAGATGGTGCGCGTTCGCGTCGCAGCACAGAATGAAATGCCTGTTTCCTCTTTGACACCATCTGATGAAGCTTTGGACTTCGATGTGTGTGATGGCGAGTCCCCTGGGAAGTAGACCGAGGCCATAACAATCTACCTCTTACCTGTTTCAGTTGGCACTTCCACGTTGGCGGTTGCCAAATCTCCAGTGATGAACTCTGGAACAGGAGTGAATTTAATGTTGGATGCGAGCAATATGGCTGCTCATTTTTCATGGGTGTTGCAAAAAAGTTACTTACATGATTTAATTGAGAGTCCTTGTATTCGTCCTCTATTGATCCAGGGTTCTTGAAGCAACCCTATACTAAGGTTTTCTTCAATAAACCTCCTTCTAAGCACACTCGTGGCTGCTTTTGAATGTTGGAGGTTCATTTGCAGAGCCTTGAGCTTTTGGCTCACCTGGATGGAATTTTCACTGCTGCTTTTCCATCGACTTTCAGCTCCGCACCCTCCCATGGTTTTTGGGAAGTTTTCCTTGCCCTGTTTACCGTGTTTTTAATCCACGAGAAGCTGGGGAAAGACAGTCACCTGCGGCAGAGCCCCGCATGCCGCAGGAAGGCAAATAAAACCCCGGTATCGTAACTAGTCCACCCCCTAGCCATGCAGTCTTCGGCTTATGCTGTTCCAACTTAAACTTAAGGAGATTTTTATTGAAGCTCTCGTCTACTTGGCCAGCCGGTTGTCTAGTATTACTAGCTAAAAGCGCGGTCTGTACCCGGCAGGTTTCCGCGGATGGTTCCAGCTCTCCGGCGCACCGGGACTGCTCCGGACATGACATCCAATTGCCTTCTCCGTACACCGGAGAACAGGTTCCATCCTACCCACTGTAGTTCCTGGTACCTTCGTTGGGATGAAATTTCGTTAACAAATAGCAAGACCACGTATGATTATTTCCTATCCAGGCGGTGCTACGTGGAAGCAAACACCCGATGGCTACATTTACCCGTCATTCCACGGATCGAACCCGCGTAGATGTAGTGGGTTACAAGCAGCGAGCTGAGCAGCGAGACAACGGCCAAAAGCAACCAACCTGTTGTAGAATATTGTGTAACTGGCAACTCTGGAAAAAATATCGCGCAAGAATTGTAAAAAAGAGGAAGACTCTAACCAACCGGGAGAGACATCGGGGGTTCCCGGGTTATGTGTGTCTGAACCACAACAAAACATTGTAACTTCTGCATTTATCAAAATTAAAACATTATAAGTATAAAGTGGCAGTGTGCATTATTTACTTATTTAACAAACCAAAGACTGAGCTAGTTGGCGCCCAACAAAACAAAAATCAAACGAACAATTCCACGTGAAACGTGTACAAACTCCGCCCATATTCCGTGAGTTACAGATTCAAAAGCTTGTCGCGCAAAGTTTTCAGTTCGAATACAAAAGCGACAAGCTTTTGAATCTGTAACTCACAGAATAACCTACATCACATATCCAAAGCAGTTATTTTTTAGTTTATAGCGCATTTGAATAAAAGCTTGTCTTTAAAAGTATATTAAAGTATAAGTGGTTAAAAAGGGCTTTAAAACACGGGTGATTTTTCGAGCACGACGGCGCAGCCGGAGTGCTCGAAATAGTGTTTTTAAGACCAGTTATCCACGAATACTTTACGCTATTTTTTTTATTGGTGCACTTTGAAATCATATATACTGGTACTATTACTACAAAAAATAGAAATAAGAACTAATAATGCAAAATGGTTGAATTCATGATGTGACATCAGCAAACCTTTCATTGTCATGGAAATGAGAAAAACAGATATTCATTTGCAATTTGTTATCAAAGATCAATATTTGTTGTCACCAGAGCTCAAAAATGAATTATTCTAATATCAATTTTTTGAATAGTGAGGCAGAATCGCGGTTAATACCGCGAAAATCCAGAGATATATATATATATATATATATATATATATATATATATATATATATATATATATATATATATATATATATATATATATATATATATATAAATATATATATAAAAGAATATGAAAAGTTCATCAAATGGATGGAGGAGCAAGAGGTATCACATATACATGAACGAGTTGTTAGTAATATTTAATTTGACGTTACAAGGTACTCCTGTCAGATCAATAATCAAAAATTTGTCATTTAGACTTCACGTTTCTCGATTTGTTGATGTTGCCATGGTAACTTTAAAAAACGCGCGTTTTTTTAAATTCGATTTAAACACGCTGAGGCGTGCTTTGAATGGGTAAAATGGGGTACCAATAAAAAAAAAATTCAACATACCAGCATCATAATCCTTGTTTTATGAACTAAAAAGCGTGCGAAATCTCAAGATTAAAACACGCCGTGTTTCAAAGGAAAAAGCATGCGAAATCTCAAAATTAAAACACGCCGTGTTTTAAAGATTGCTAGGTAACAAAAACAAGTCCAACTTTCATATCAATCATATTAACTGTAAAATAAGCGTATAAACAACAATTGCTATATCCATGTCAACAAAACGTGATATCAGATGTCCATTACATACCTGAATAGATGTATTTTATAAGGAACATTATTTTGATATAAAATTCATTTCCAGCATTGTTATTGAAGTTATGATGCAGGTATAATTGAAAAATAGTGTATGATTCACGTGTATAAGTGCCTTCAAAGCACTTGCAACGTCGAGGGCACTCCGCTCCGCATCGTGCGCTCAAACAAATTTATGAATTTTGACAAAATTCATAATATCCGACCCCGAAAACCCCCGTATACCAATTTTGAATAGAATATTACCATAATCACAAAGATCGTCCGCCATTTTGATTTCATGAATTTTGACAAAAAATTCATAATTTTCGACCCCGAAAATCCCCGAATACCTATTTTGAATCGAATCGGACCATAAACACATATCTCGTCCAACATCTTGGAGCCTCTATTTTTTTTCTTTAACAAAAATTATATAATGCAGTGTCACCGGAATTATGAACACCTGCCAAATTTCAAGGTAATCGGACGACTGAAAGTGGGTCAAAATTCACTTGCAAGATTTGTACTAAACATAAATAGATAACATACATACAAATGTGAAGTTAATAAAAGCTTGCAATAATAAAATTATAGTTTGAAAAAACTAAAAAAACACGCATATATGGCAATAAGGACCACAAAGTTGAAAATAATAAGAATAAAGTTATCGGACAAAAAATGCTCGGTGCTTGATATCAGTTATCTTAATATCATTATGAAAAGTGAGTGGAGACCTTTTTTTACATAATAGTAATTTACGTAACAAGTCCGGAAAATAGGGGTTTTTTGGAAGAATAGACAAAATTCTAGGACGAGCCGTAGGCGAGTCCTGGAAGTCTGTGAGTCAAAAATAACTATTTTCGGGCGTGTTGCGTACAATATTTTTTGGCAACCGTGTAGAATAACAAATCAATGAGACGACATATTTCTTTATTTCTTTATTATACATTTTAATTCTTATTTGAATTAAACAGAACAGAACAGAAAATACTATTACTATTATCAGAAACATTCTAATTCTTATTTATATTAATATATTTATATATATATATATTCCCTTGTTCCCACATTTCTTAAATTAAGGATATCCTTTAACCAGAACATAAAAAAAAAAAAAATATATCTATATATATATATATATATATATATATATATATCTATATATATATATATATATATATATATTTATATATATATATATATTTATATATATTTATATTAATTTCCCAAGGGACATTTTCAAAGTCACTATCGTTGCTGCTTTCCATATTTTATTGCGAATTGCGATAAAAAAACATGGAAACTTTTGACAACTAATTTCATTTGAACTGTCAGCCGTTATTTCGTTGCTATGGTAATGATCAACTGCATTTATCAAAACCATACCTACCAAGATTTTCATATTTACAATGACAACGACGTGATTCTTCCCGGCCTAGTCCGGGAAGTACGTACTTCCCGGACTAGGCCGGAAAATGCTACTTTCTCAAAGAAAAAGCGTCCGGGAAGTGGGTACATCCCGGACGGTTGCCGAAAAACATTTTTTTGTCAATGACTTTATTCTTATTATTTTCAACTTTTTACTCCTTATTGCCATATATGCGTGTTTCTTTAGTTTTTTCAAACTATAATTTTATTTTTAACTTTTTAGTCCATATTGCTACAGAAGACTAAAAAATACTACGGGAGAAAAACTCTTCGATTGATTCATCCACATGAAATGGAAGTTATTAATAACTAAATTTTGGCGAATATGCTGAGAACCACTGCATTCGCCATATATTTGAATTGTGAATTATGCTGAGAACGGCCTCAGTGCATTCACCATATTTTACTAGTAGCCACTGAAGAGTTTCACTATTCACCTCCTGGCTCCATCATCAGATCAGCTCCAAGTTACCAAATTATAGTATTTTCATCGAAACTACATATACATACCAAGTTTACCATATTTGGCCGTTTAGATGATACTCAATGGTAAGTCTACCGTAACATTACAAATCCTCCTAATACACAGAGTGGCGAAATAAAAAAGAAAAAAATCTGAGAAAACTTGTTTTCGGAATAGCAGGCTATGATTTCAAATTCAGAACATTCTCTAAATTATAAGTCACTTCTTCAAATAATTTAAATGTTTATTTAAAAAATTAAACGTACTTCAGTCTTAAGCCACTTTCCATTTTTTTACCTCACATACAGTGCTTCTCAAAAGTCCACTCACCCCCTCTTATTTTTGAAACGATTATACATGAACAAGTGAAATTTGGAAACTGAATATTAAAGGTTGTAAACTTCCCTACTAGTTGACGATATCGTCAAAGATGACGTCACAAGGTCATTGTGACCAATAATTTTAAATGGAACCCTATGGCAAGCGACACCTCTTTTAATAGGTATCGAAAAAACCTATTCAATGATACTAATTTTGTTTGTGTTTATGGCAGTTTTAATGGCTCATTAGTAAACATTAAAATTTAAATTCCATTCAGTATGATATTCATTACAGATTTAAGAATCAGTATCTACTTAAAGAAATTGCTCAAAGTGACCTCCATTTACTTCCTGACAGTGAAATATCCTATTTTTAAACTCTTCTCGTACTTTCGCAATTGTGTCTGCCGAAACAGCCTCACATTCTGCAACAATACGTTGTTTAAAAACGTCAATATTGACAGGTTCAGTGGCATAAACCTTCGATTTAAGGTACCCCCACAGAAAAAATCCAAAGGTGTGAGGTCCGGTGATCGAGCTGGCCATTCCGTTGAACCTCGTCGTCCAATCCATCTACTACGATACTCCTTATCCAAATACGTTCTTACTGCACCGTAATAGTGTGGAGAAGCACCATCCTGTTGGAATGTTATTTCCAAATTGCCGAATTCATCTGGATTATCTTCCAAAATAACAAGGATTAACGGTTCTATTGCGTTTTGCAACAGCTCCAGATAAACCTCACCAGTTAAATTGGTATTTAAAAAAAGAGGCCCAACGATGTGGTTTTCCAGGATACCTGCCCAAACATTCACCTTCTGGGGAAATTGGGTATGTGTTTCACGAAACAGGTGAGGATTTGTGTCACTTCAATACCTCACATTCTGTGTTTTTACATTTCCATTTAGATAGAAAGTACTTTCGTCACTAAAACAAATTGTTTTGACATAGTCTGGCTGTTGGTTAATTTTAGTTTCCATATTTTCACAAAATTCTAGTCTTCGTAAATAGAAAAAGAAGTAGGATTAACTATGTCTGAGAGTTGATGAACCATTTTTAATTTGTATGGATGAAATTTGTTTTTTTTCAACACCCTGTGTACTTACTTCGACTGACTTCACAGGTAGATGCAACGTGAGTTGTTGAAGAAGTAGGATTAACTATTACTTCTGCCAGTATATAAATTTTTTTCTCATCAGAAATTTGTGGTCTGCCAGATCGTTTCGCATCATTAATACTACCCATTGTTTCAAACTTACGAAGAAGCTCCCTTAAATACGTCCTCGAAACAGGGCGATCGGGAAACCTCTCATTAAAAATGCGTTCTGCTGCATGAATATTTTGTCCAGTTTCACCAAGAATTAGGATCGCTGCTACTTAGGATCGCTGCTACTTTATCACCTAAAGCACGTACCATTTCGCTTCTTGGAGCACTTAAACATTCGGCTCACAACAGTTTAACAAATTATTAAAATGTACAAAAATAGTAAAAGTACCAAAAGCTGCTAAAACAGTTAAACGTTTGATCAACAATACACAAATTATTAAATGTACAAAAACTTGGACAATTACAAAAACGTCGAATTAGGGAGACTAACAAAAACGTCAGCTTATTTGACAACTATCCAGAGGCGGGGCTTGAATTTGGAATTTTAGTATTAACTGATTTAATTCATCACAGCTTTGCGTTTTTTAAAAGGGAGTTGCCAAAACTGCCATAAACACAAACAAAATAAGTATCATTGAATAGGTTTTTTCGATACCTCTTAAAAGAGGTGTCGCTTGCCCTAGGGTTCCATTTAAAATTATTGGTCACAATGGCCTTGTGACGTCATCTTTGACGATTTCGTCATCTATCATCACTAGTAGGGAAGTTTACAACCTTTAATATTCAGTTTCCAAATTTCACTTGTTTATGTATAATCGTTCCAAAAATAAGAGGTGAGGAGGGGACTTTTGAGAAGCACTGTATATACAAAAGGAGATAATTGAAATTTCAAAAGTGCAATTTGAGTTTGGGGGAATGCAGGCACTTTTATGAAGCATGAAATTTTCTGACAAATTTGAAATAAACTTTTTTCCCATTTTTTGCGAAAAATCTGTAGTTCACTGGATATGAATGTATAAATACTAAATGACACAAATAATTGCTGGCACAAAGAGTATAATAAAAATAGAAACGTACCAATATGGCAGTTTGCTTGACAAGATGGGATTTTAATTTTTCCTAAATCTAAATTAGTAACAATCAATATCCACAAATTTTACAACTTAATTTACAGAAGTCACTTGAATATCTAAAGTGGTATTTTGTCTCTTAAATAAGATAAAATTGTCTCCGTTCCCTGCTCCAATATAGCATACCGAGGTTGTCTAAATGGATTCCCCTTTAGTTCCAGACACCTAGAAAATATGCTGATATTATTTGAAATATACGAATCTGTTGATGTTTATGTACACTTCATCCAAAAATTGTTATGAAAAATACCATTATTTGCACCAGCTTTCAATAATGGTATGGTTCTGATTAAACACAAAATCGAGTTCAGAATATAACCAGGTATGAATCACTACCAAAGCTCAAAAATAGATTTCTTCAAATTTTCCCATTTGAGAGTATTGATTAGAACAAGTTTCAAATTAATTCGTATCTATGAGAATCATCCTAATGGCATTAATTTTGCTGATTAGTGACAATAATCAAATTCCTTGGCATAAAAATCCTCACATTATGTTAAGGTGACAAATCCAAAACCACAAAAAGTGAGAGAATAAAAGTTGCACAATTGGCGCGCCGACTATTCATTTAACAATAAAATCTAGAACTTTGCCGAGTTTTTATTCTGTATGAAACTAATCAGAAATATAATAGGGACAAAATAGAAAATGTTTTCAATTAAAGTTCCAAGAAGCATTTTTTTCCTAAAAATGAGCTTGCCCCCTATTGAATACCTACTAAGCTTAGATACTTTTCAAGTTCCGACCTATAGAAAAACATTAGCTTGGGTTATAATCAGATGTATTTGCCTTGTCCTTTGATGTAAACATTTCATTTTAAATTTGTGAAGTACTCATGACTCGAAGCGGAGTATGTATGTTTAATAGGAAAAAAGATACTCAAAGTCAACTCCACATTTTTTTATGAAAATTGAAGATGAATGGAGATCGGTTGGATTAGAAACATGTTTCGAATGTATATAAATTCATCTTCAGTCTGAAGTTATGAATGTGATAGAAAAGAATCATAATTCATTGAAAAACTTGAGAAACTTCGACCTCTGTAGTCCAATCCTTGAGGTAATATAATCAATTAGGAATTTCATTTCATTTTAAGTCAAGAAGATGGATGAAGCCTGAAAATTTCCAGACTATTTGATTTTGGCTTACCTTAATTGGGTCATATTTCCAAGTTCAGGTGGAACCTGCTGTATATTATTATTAGAAAGATCCAAAGTGGAGAGCCTTTTGAGATTTCTCAATCCATCAATTGGTATCTCTTCAATACTGTTTTCTTTCATTAAAAGATTTTCTACGCCTATCATTCCAAAGATGCAGTCTGGAATTCCCGCCAACCTAATAAAACATTATTTTGAATAACTAAACCCAACACACTTATTTCTAATCTGATTTGAAGTTGTTTCAGGTTATACGATGATAGTAAAAAAAATTGCTAAAATATTTCGCCATGCCATATAATACTCACTTGTTATTATTCAGTATCAATTCTCTCAGACTGACCATAGTTGAGAAAGTGTTGGGTAGAGACTTCAACTGATTTTTACTCAGATCGAGAAACTTCAGCTTTGCTAAATCTGCAAGAAAATCAGGTAGTTCGCTGAGGAGGTTTGCAGATAAGTTGAGTTCCGTTATATAGTCTGATATAATTGTCAATCTGAAAAAAAACAGGAGTGTCACATACAGTTTTCTTCAAAATATTTATTGTCACTATGTAGTATGAAACATTGGTTAAAACGAATTGGCAAGCTTCTTGGATGAAGGAGGAATGCCTTACAGTGGCAGATATGATTTACAAAGTGATGTAATACTTACCCAGAAGGAACAGTGGTGAATTTATTTTTACACAAATCTACTGTGGTTACTTTTGCTTCTTTGGCTTCATGGAAACATTCTTCGGGAATTTCCGATATAGTTTTCATTGCCAAATTTAAAATGTTCCCATTTCTCATTGTATACCTTCAAGAGATATCATATATTACCGCTAGGGAATTAGATAACAAGGTTGTTCAATGATATTATTGAATTTCAAGTTTCGAATTGGCAAGAAATCGGTCGAAATTCAACCTAAATAGTCCTGAAGATGAAACAATAAATATTCGAAACGTCGAAAAATTGAGTTTCTTCTTCATCATTCCCACCAAATTCAACATTTGAAATCATATCAGTGGTCGCAATTCTATTAAAATATACAGGGTGTCCCGAAACTATGGTGCCAAATTTAAAAAAGCCTTCAAAATGACTGCCTTTGAAGAATCAGTCTTTTTCTTTTTATAGAATGCTTAATCTCAAAGCTCTTGAAAATACCTCTTACAGTACAAATGGTAACTACACATATGCCTCCATCACTTCCTGGATGAACTTATATGACTCTTATTCCCAATAATTGGGAGTAAATTTTAATTGTTAGGGTAGCTCATGAGAAAAAACACTTACACAGTAAAATTTAGCATGGCAATAAAAGGAATTTTCAAGCTTCTTCCAGATTACTATAGAAAAAGACCAACGTTAAGGTTCATGTTCATTAGATTACTTAGAAATGATTTTTATAAAAATAGGATCATGGAAAAGACGCATTATTCAAGTTTCAAGGGAATACATAAAATAAACATTTTCAATAATTCTGGTTGAGGCATCAACCTTTTGGAAACGTTACTGAAAAAAAAACATTTGCTAGAAAGTATCCTTTGTTTCAACTTGTCCCTATTAATCAATGGTTGAATTGTAACAGTTTTGGAGAAACATTATATGAGGAATGACAATAAATATGATAAAATTGTCAAAGACTAGATTTGTAGGCCAATTTTTTTTTAATCTGAAGCAATTCTGATTTACAATAATGATTAATAAATGAAAAAGATGACCCTTAGCTCCTTCATTTCAATGTTAGATGTTTCTTACCTATCCGGAAAGATTTTGCTGTCATAGGAAACATCAGATGGAATATTCAGGGCTTGTAGATCCTCTTCGCTGATCCTTTCCCTCAAAAATCTTAGGATTCTATTAGTGCCTGTTTGGATGATATCAGCTCTGATCTGTTTCAATTTGTTACCCTCCACCTTCAGAGTTTGCAAATGTGGCATCATACCCATGGTATTTGGTAACCTCAAATAAATGAATAATAACTGTCAAACATATTTTTTATTGATTTGTTTGAAAATGTGAACAGGATGTTGATAAAATCTGATGTGGAATCATCTGCGAATGAAAGATAAAATTTAGTCACTATCTTCCAGCGTTCAAGATAACCTCTTGTGGGAGTATTCATTTGAAAAGGGAAACATTTGCAAAGTGAGATTCCTTCTAGAAAATGTGTTTCCTATTTCTTTCGCTATTCCTGATGATCCTGGAAAAGTGAAATAGATTTTCGTCGACAAAAATGTATTGAAGACCTAGTGAATGCGGTGCCTCTCTTGCGTCAATGTTACAAATGATTTCTGGTGAGTACTTTCTTTTAGAAAACATTCTTCTTTGCCTCATCCATCTGTATGAGTTCTTAATTAAGACTGGAATAGAAAATATAACTATCTGAATGGAAGTGCAAATTTTCAATTTCAGATTTTTTCTTTTTAGTTAGGGTGGTTTTAGAATAACTATCAGATGTTGTTCAATGTCCAGCGTGGCTTTAGCCGGGGAAGTAGTCATTTTCTGTTAGACATTCCCAAAACATAACTTCACTTTTATCGTGGATTTTTCAATTTACAGAAAAATATTTCTTTTCAATATTCAATTGAGAATGTTTCTCTTTTCAATATTTTTTTATATCATGAGTTACAGATTTATAAAATAATATTATTGGTAGGAGAGTACACTTTATGAATTCAGTAATTTTTTAACAAATCCCTAGTAATATCTGATGGCAGGTCAAACTTTATGCCTTGGCTTTGTTCTTAGGATTCTACACCTAAGTCTCATTTTATATAACCAGTAAACTTGTCAGCAACTGTGAGTTTTTGAACTGGAAATATTACTAGGATTATTTGGTAACTGAGCCAGCTATAACATATGCATTAGGACTTACTACAGAAACATGTAGATTATGAAGTTCTTGAAACTGTTCACTACTGTGATCCTTATTCTCAGATTTGGAATAGAAACATGGGGTGTGTAGCATCTCATCTAGTTGGATAGATTATTCATTTGCTAAAAATGAGCCATTGTAGAGATGCTCATACAAAACTAATTTATTATTGAAAGAACATCTGTAGATCACAAAGTTTCAAAATGGTTGCATTCACGAATGTGGACACTTTTTGGTGTAAAACCGCTTTGTTTGATTTTTGTTCAAAAATAATTTTTATAACAATAGATTCAAGGGAGATTTTGGCTACCAAATACCCATAATCAAAATCTTTCAAATTGGATTTTATTATCAACATTTTTATTTTTTTATCTTCTGCTACAATAAGAATCAAAGTGTGATTGAAAATTCATGAGGTGTCAAAATCACTTTTTATGTGATTTTCAGCATATTTATTTGTTTTCAATAGAGGACTTGATACTAGAGGATGTTAAGATATCGTGTTCTGTTGCAGGTCTATACATACAAATACATAATGAATAATTTTAACAAGTTAAGGCTTGAAAAAATCTCGGATCCGCATTTTTTGGGTTTTTATTATTATCACTATTTCTATAATATGATATTTTCTGCAACGTTACAAGTGAATCTGTTTTCAAATCATTTTAGACTCCTCATCATTGCAATTGTATGGAAAATATGGAGGCGATAGTAGAAAAGTAGGAAAATGGAGGCGAATTTTAGTAAAAAAATAATAAGGAATGAAAAAAATACCGCCAGGATTCGGTGATTCATTTTATCAACTATAGTGTTGCCCATCTCCTTCTGTCCCTATAAAGGGGTTTTTAAACATATGGAAAAAATTGCATAAGAGACTAGGCATTGACAATGGTCCAAAATCTGTTTAAATCCTCAAATTCAGAGCAGAACCAAATGAAGCAATAAATAATCTTATATTCATGTGATTTCCAGAATTATAACAAGAACAAGCAGGCTTTTTAGTGTGACCACTGGTTTTTAGGACCAAGATGGGATAGATGGCTAGGGATACAGAAATGGATATTTACTCTTTCACGTCATTATTGGTTAGGTCAAACCTCGAAAGATGGACCAAGTTCGTTATTTCATTGGGAATTACTTCTATCTGATTGTCACGTAATTCCAAAATCTTCACATGGGTCATCAACTCACAAAATTCAATTGGTATTTCCTAAAACAAACGAAAACATGTTCATAACAGGTAAGCTGAAAATTGACTTTCCAACCTTGATGAAGTTATTACCAAAGTATAGTTCCTCGACTTGTTCACATCCTCTGAAGCTTGGTATCTCTTCAATATCGTTATGCTGAGCATAAAATAACTGGAGTTTTCTCAGCTCACCCATATCAGGCAAATGCTTTATACTGTTATTACCAATGTCTAATTTCAGTAGATCTGGAAGAATTTTTTATTTTAGAAAATTAAAAATTGTTGCAAATTTTGTGTGACACAAATATAATAGATATAATATTCAAATTTTCCATGATATGTTGGAAAAGCTAGAGAACTAATCAGTTATTAATTTATCTACGAATATTGGCAAGCCTAATCTATATAATAAAAATGAATCTCGATTCTTTGCATGCACAAAACGTGAGAACGGCTGGACCAATTTGGCTATTTTTTTTTAAATGTCCGTAATAGTCACAGGATGGTTGATACGGAAAAAAAAAATTGGAAACTTGTCTGCAAATTGGATGATTCGGATAAGAAATTTGGCGAGGAAAAAACTATTGAGTCATTTATTACCAAAGAGGAAATAGCTCAGCGGTTACACTGTCGCCTACCAAGCAGAAGGTGGCAGGAACGAATCCCAGTCAGGGTAACATTTTTTTTTATTTTAAAAAAACAACAGCTGGATCGATTTGGCTGATTGTTTTTTGAATGTTCGTAATAATCCGAAAAAGGTTTTTAGGGAAAGAAAGGAATTTTAGAAAAGTTATTGGAAATTACTTTGTCCTGGCAATTTTTTTATAGGAAAACGGGATAACAAACGGAAAAACAGGATAACGAACGAAAAGACGCTATAACAAAAAAAAAACGGAATAACGGGATATCAAGAAAATGGGATAAAGGGAAAACTGCATAACGAGAAAACGGCATAACGGGATAACTGGAAAATGGGATAACGGGATAACGAAAAAATGGGATAAAGGGAAAACAGGATAACGGGAAGCGGTCAGTGTCAAAGACATAACCTTGATAGAACAACACAAAAAAAAAGGAAAAAAGAAATTCTACACGGACGACAGTTTTCAGGAAAAAAAAATAGGGAATATAGAAATTTGGGCAAGACAATGTCTGTCAGGTTAGCTAGTTATTGACATAAAATAATTTAAAAGGAATCTTACATGTTGGGAGTGAAATTTTGTTGTGCAAGGGTGTCTCCTTGTTGGCTATTCGATATCTATTACCCCTCACAACATTTTTCATATTATCCGAATAAATCAAAATTCGTTATTATGGTTACCAAATGAAAATTGAACATAGGAATAATCAAATAATAAGATAACAATGAAAGCATTTAGTTAGTAAAAAAGCAGAAAAAAAAACAATTCTTATTCTGAATTTATAATTACCTCGAAGATTAACAATATCAGGGGGTAACTCTGTGAGTCTGTTGTTTGATACATTCAATTCCTTGAGGCGTACTAGGAACCCAAGTCCCGGAGGTAATTTTGGTATCACATTATTGGATATGTCCTTAGAAAAAGTAATGCTTTTCAATGGCATCCATATTGATGGCAGTTCTTGTTCAATTAGATTTGAAAATGAACAAATTATTTCAACAATTTTAATAAAAAATTAGACTACCGACAATAGAACTTCGACACAGCTTATTGTGCTTTGATAGCTTTGAGAGATATGATAATAATCTCATACAAAATATCTGAGAATTGTTGTTTGTATCCCATAAATTACAAACTGTTATTGCAATTTTTATCCTTTAAATACTATACTGAATAAAAGCACATTTACTCCCATAACTTCGAAAAACAGACCAGGCCATATTCTTCCTTTTAGCAAAGGATTCATTTATTTACAATGGTTACAAGATGTTCAATCATTCATCAGATTATATAAGTGATATTAACCACTCTGACCATGTCAAAAAAGCTGTGAAATTTTATTCTGTAACTTTGATTTTTGGTGATTTTTCATTTTATCAATTAACATATTCAAAGTAGAGTATTATGCTTCGAATATTAGTACCACATATGCACATATTTCACAATTCGATTTTTCATTATATTTTCAGCATCATTTTAGGTGGGCTAGATATAATTGAGTGCTTTGTCTATAATAACGTATTTATTTCTCAGTGACAATAAAGTTTCTTTCTTGAGAATCCCCTACCAAGTGATTGAAATTTTGAAATAAAATATAACAATTGAAAAAAAACAACAGGAAAGTTTTTTTTTCTTCAAACGAACATTCCGGGTTATCTGTAAGAAGTTGATTTCCGTTTCTGGTAAACTGAAAAGTATCTAAAAGTTGTAATTTTTATTCTGTGTGGTTCTTTCAATACTCTAACCAACGCAAGAATCGCAACACAAATAGCAGAGTTAGGGATCTTATCAGTGACTGGTTCATTTTCAAAACTAATATTCTCATGCATCATATATATTTATAACTCACCAATTTTTTCAACATGACTAGATCGGCAATGTTTTTGGAAATGCATTCCAAACAGTTATTACTAATAGATAAATGTTTCAGTTCCGTTAATGTGTTAAAATCTTTCGGCAATTTGTTAATTTTATTATGGTTGAGGGATAATCTTGTTAATTTTGTTAGGTTACTAATTTCTTGGGGTAGTTCTGTTAGCAGATTATCTTGTAACTGAAAAACAAATATTTAGTTAACATAACTACCATGTTGAGGCTTGATTATACTATAAGTAGACCCAATGTTAAACACCTAACCATTATTTCAGAAGTACATAATCAAAATTATAAGAGCATTTTATGTAATTCATTTATTAGAGAAAACTGCTGTTCACTTTGAAATTGTTGGAAAAAGCACTACGTGAGATCTTGAAAAAATATATAAGTAAATTAGATATATATTGGAAAAATGTTCTGAAATTGGAACTACAGAATGTTTTTTTTTACTTATATATTATTTTTCTCCGATTCCTTTCATTATTACAACAGATTAGGGAAAAAACTATAATGTAATTGAAATATATTTTCAAGGCATATTTAAAGAAACCACACCAAAATATCTAGCATGCAAAACTATAAATAGCATTTTATATGAAATAGCGTTAAAAGTCCATTAAATGTTATTCAAAATAGGATTTTAAAAATTATTTTTTAAAAAGTCGACGGTACTCTACTCTGCTATTAAATAATAAAAAAATTCAAAATATTAGGTAGATGCATTTACATTCATTCCATATGTTGTTATATACATAAACATGAATATTCAAAAAACTATATTAATGATTGTCATATCACTAGAAATGTATCCAACAAATGTATTAAAGTACCAAAGCCAAATAGTGAGTTTTTCAAAAATTGTTGAGGTCAAAATAAACCACACAAATTCACAAATGCACTGCCTCAATATACATTTTAGAAATTTCTATAGACATTTTCTGGAATAATGTATGTTAAATATAGTGGTAATTGTAAATTTTTCTCGCATTAATTCCACATTTAACGTTTTTCCTATGTATTACTTATAATTCTATCTCTTTTAAGATTTATTCACGTTATTATTATTACTTATTATTACTTATAACTCCATCTCCTTTAGACCATTAAGACATATTCACATGGCACATACAGGTTTCCCTAACCTAGGTGCCAAATTAAACCCATGGAATATTTATGAAGTATCTATGAATTTAGCATTCTTTTTATTTTTTTCCTCTTTTCTCTGTAACTCAACTTCTATCTAATAGTAATAGTAATGTATAACTGATATATAAATATAAATACAAATATAATTATTTAATCATTGATTAATGTATTAATGAGAAATGTATAAAATATATAAACAATGTATGAACAACTTCAATAAACAAACAAGCAATAAATAATTACATGATAATATAGGCCAAATTACCTGAAATTAAACTAGGATTAATGATAAAATAGAATAATGTGAACATTTCAATGAGTATTTGGTGAATATTGCAGCCAATTTGGACAAGATAATAATACTTTTTCCAACACAATCCATTTTGACAAGCTTTAATTCAGTTTCACCTGTACCGATGTCTGTCTGTAGGTTTGCAATCAAATCTTACAAGTTAAATTTGACCCACTTCTAGTTGTCCTATTAACTTGAAATTTGGCAGGTGTTTATAATCCCGGTGACAATGCATTATGGAATTTTTGATACAGAAAATACAAAATAGCGGCTTTAATATGGCGGACGAGTTTTGTGATTATCGTTGGATTCTATTCAAAATTGATATGTAGGGGATTTTGGGGACAGAGATAACGAATTTTTGTCAAAATTCATAAATTTAAGATGGCGGTTCCAACATGGCTACCATGTTTATGGTTATAGCACGATTCCAATAAAAATTGGTATGTGGTTTTTTTTGGGGTAGGATATTATCAATTTTTGTCAGAAGATGATGACTTAAAAGAATTGAATAAAAAAGATTTAAAGAAAAATTAAGAAAAGCTTTCATACAAATGCACTAAAAAGGAAAAAATGATTTATTTAATTGTTTGACCTATGTTATTCTGTGAATAGCAGATTCAAAAGCTTGCCAAAGATATGAAATAGGTATTTTTGTGCGTCAAGATTTTGAATCTGCTACTTACAGAATAACGTAGGTCAAACAATTAAAGAAATAATATTTTCCTTTTTAGGCATTTGTATAAAAGCTTATTTTTTCCCTATGTTTTCGAATAAACTGATTGTCAATAAATTCGAGAATGGACTAATGGAATAGTTAATTAAAAAGCTGCAGGATTTGATAAAATTGGTTTCAAAATTGAACCATACTACTATTGAACAAAAAAAAACAAATTCTTTTGAAACAAGTATCTTTCCAAATAAATGTGAAATTGACCCACTTCAAAGATGGAAACTAACGAAAATGGTATTTATAGACCAACCCATATTTTATCCATATTATTGAAAATTATAGGACAAATAATGGATGGATTGGTAAAAAATATATATACCTACTACAAAGAAAGTGGCTCATAACAATTTTGAAACTGTCCTAGAAAAAAGTAGGTACCAAAGTTTCATTCACATTTTCCATTTATCAAGAGCAAAACTTTTGTCGCAATGAAGAACTGGGAATTTTAATGAAACAAATATTTTAAACCATACAAAATATTAGTTATTGAAATTTTGGCACAGATAAAATATGGCCCTCCCATGTTCCAAAAAGGTGGGTTTCAGAATGTCAATCCGGAATTATTTTCAACCAAAAATTCCAAATGCTTCATTATTTTATCATATTTTGATACATCTATGGAAGTTTCAACAAAATCGGGCTTGGTCCCATATCTCCGACCCTTTCTGATATCAAGATATTTTTTACTTCGCTGTTTTGTTAGCCCCCATCAAACAATAAGTCCCTGGGAGACTTGCACAAAAAATAATATGGTGCCTGATTCGGAACATTTGCATAATTTAATTAGGTATTTCTTACATATTCAGTTTATACTGCACTTTTGATGAGTTAAATATACTGGTCAATCTAATGTATATACTAAAAATCACAAGCCCCGATGTCACTATGACAGCGGTAAAAGTTTGCCTAACTTTTTCAGCGACTAAACGAAACCTAACGAAACGGTCTAATTCTAGTAGGTCTAGCAGAGCACCGATGATGGTGCGGTCTTTAGTTACACCGACATGACAACCAAATTATAAACAACTTTTTTGCAAGAATTGTCAGAAAACCATTCAATGAGTCGAAATGTCTCTTTTTGGAGAATCTTCAAATGAAGAAATTGAAACAGTGATCCACAACAATGTGCCGCGGAATATTGTGAATTCAACTACATCAATTTGGCGGCAATTTATGCTGTATCGTATGGAAAAAAAATACGAAATCGTGAAAATCCAATAAAGAGTTAGCTTCTATTTTATGTGACTGGGCATTTAACATGGAGAAGAATAATGGTGAAGATTACAAAGAGAGTGCAGTTAACAGGATTTGGAACACTACAGCAAAAATGTTACAAGAAAGGTACTTCAATGATTACAAACGGGTTTTTAACAATTGTGTTTTTAACAACTATAGGTACTTTCCCTTAAATAAATAAAATAATTTTCAACTTGTTCGTTAATTGAGTGACTTCTAAATTACCTAATATGTAAATTATATATGTATTCATTAAATGTTTGTACCAAATTAAACTCAAGGTGTTTTTTATCGAAGTAAACTATATTCCATGGACATACATGCAAAGTCCATGGATTTGTGTACCTAGTTTGGACCTCTAATGGACGTAGTGTGCTGTATGGGAAAGCTCTGGTGTAATTATAAGTGACAAAAATACAAGGTTTGAATGGAGTCTAAACGAAAGTTGGTGCTCCTAACAAATTTTTCATATAGTTGGAGTTTGGAGTTCGAGTCTGTTTGACTGAAGTCCTCAGCTACAATTTGATATTTTTTTTCTCACATTCAACACCACCAAATCCTGGAACATGACAATTTTTCCTGGGATACTCGTTAAAACATTAGAACTCAAGTCTAAATTTGTCAATGTTTTCATATTCCACCAAGCCTCCTCCTCCTTAACGCCTTTGCTAAAATCTACATTCATATCTTTCACATCGGTTAGTTCGTAGATGGCAAACAATTTGTCTGGCACTACAAATGATTAGTTAGTTAAATAGTAATTTTTTTAAATGTATAATATTCAAAGAATACCTGATGCTAAATGCTTTGAAGACAAATTCAATTGCCCGGTCCTCCTCACATTTTTAATTACATCTTTAGTTATGTGTTGATCATCTTCATCTTTAGTTTGTATATGGAACACTGGACTAATGTATTTTCTTCTCGATTTTACTTTACAAGGTTTTGCCATTGCGAACTTATATAAATTTTTATACTATATCCATTAAACTGTAATGTAATTACTATCGATTTTCAAGGTTAGTTATTCATTATTGTTATGACATAATTGTCCTTGAAAACAGAAAAGAAAGTCGTATGACAGCTTTTTGCGTTTGAGTTAACAGCGTACTTACTGTTTTCTGATTGGCGACTGGATGACAGATGAGGAGAGTTTCACATACTATGTCATTCAATGGCCAATCAAAAAACAGTTTACTGAAAGTTGGAAAGCCGCCATATGAAATATGAACTTGGCATTACCAAAGAGTAGACTAATTTTTGGCATTACTTTGAATGCATGTCCGCCACGCTTATTTCTAATACACACACACGTTGCCAACCTAAAGTTGCCAACCTAAAAAAACCTTCAAAACTTCTGCCTCTCCACTGCCAACAGGGAACACGCATAATTTTATTTTAATTTTCTTTGCCTCAGTTCAGTCCTCAGAAATTACGTTTTGTGAAAATAATTTCTCAAATCTCAATTTTTTTTTTCGAAATTCTCAAATGTAAAGCTAACAGCGCTATTATAGTAATCCGGTAGGGACAAACATACCTCTCACATTAAAATACATGTAGAAATAAACATCAAAAACATGTTTTTTGGCAGAAGACGACGTTCCAGGAGCCAAACTGAAATTTGCAAATGTGAAGGATAATAATGTAGCAACATAAAACCGGTGGCTTGCTTGTCGAAATCTCGAAATTTACGAAAAAAAAGAATTAATTATGAACACGATTCAAGAGGTCATTTTTAGACACCGTTTTCGCTCACAACAATCACCCACGATGCCTCCTTCTATTCACCAGCTTAAACTAAGAACACCAAATCACTCATTTCGGTACAACTTTGCACAAAATGTAGCCGGTTTGATCAACAAAATACTCCTTCTTCAACTTTCACACCCATCCTAACTTTTCACATTCATTAAATTTCATCTGTCAACGGTGCAAAGTTAGTATTTTTTCGATAAAACCTGCTAAATTTTGTGCAAAGTTGTACCGAAAATATAAGTGATTTGGTGTTTGTAGTTTAAGCTGGTAAAAAGAAGGAGGCCTTGTGGGTGATATTTGTGCACGAAAACAGTGCCTTAAAATGACCTCTTGAAGAGGGAGAAAGTCAATATATCTTGGAAACCGGTATGAGACACCCGCATTTTCCTTTGGATTCGTGTTCAGGTGGCAAAAACACGTAAGAATAGTCAAACAGCTATTTTCAGGGAACATGAGCACGACTCCTTAACATTTACTTAACCTAGCTTACTAATCTTTGCTGAAACTGGATCACGATTCTCTTCAGTTGGACCTTCACCACCAATAAAATGTTTAGAGCAAACATATTAATATTTATTTATTTTTTGTTTTGTTAAATCTACCCTCCTCGAGGCATGTATCCATTTATCAAAGAGAGTAAACTTTACCTGAGTAGGAGGGTCTATTCCTTCTAAGAAAATGGTGACACAAATAGGGACATGTTATGGCCACCATTCTCTCTGGACAGTGGTGGACTAGCGCACTCCGCACTCTGGTATCTGAGAGTTACAGGCTCTTGAATGTGTATTGGACCACTCTGTATGTTACGTGGGCCACATGTACTCATGTCCATATACGTCACTATGACGTGTTAATACTACAAGATTCTGATTGGCCAGAGCTTATTAGCACCTCCTACTCAGATAACGTTAACTCTTTTTGGGCAAGACCACCGACATAACCTTAATCTAGACTGCTGATCCCGTATGATGAGAATTCATCCAATTACAACATATCAAAGAGCTTTTAGAGCATGCGCATTTTGTGTCTGTTACGATTCAAAATCACACAATGGCTCCTCGTTAGATGTCAATGTCTGAAATGACATTATTTGTGCTTTCTGCGCTTTGCGCAGACACGTTCACGTAAATTCTATTTGGATTAATTTTTCGAGTGGTGGGGATATGACCTCTAGCAGTCTAGATTAAGGTTATGTCGTTGGGCAAGACCTCCATTTTAAATGATGACGTGTTTATGGCCCAGAATTGCCAACTTCACAAAATCCCGAAATTAAATAAAAAATTCGAAAAAAATAAATGATATTATTCCACATAACACAACTGAAACTTCATGACACGAAACTTTTGGTGTTGGAAGTACTCACTGAAATAGCTACATCTCAGTTGCAGAGCCACAGAAGTAATGACTTGTAGCTTTTTTTTTGGAAGTACCAGAGCTTTGACTCCTTTTATTAATCCTAGCCTTATCTTGCAATCAAAGGTGAAGCTGGAATTTCAAGCACCCACTACATTATCAAAACGAAAGTTGCAATTACATCATGGAAGTAAACCTAAGAACTTTTTCAAAACTCTGAAAAAGTTTTATTATGATTATGAAATGAACGCAATCTTAAATTTTGTTATTTGCAATAAATTTCGAGTCAATATAATACTGTAGCTTGAGTACACGTCACGACTGCCAACAGCTGCCAGATCACAGGATGCATCAGCACAGGGTAGTTATGTGAATTTTGCACATTTTGATTATTGTCTGTCTTTTTCTTTTTAAGGTCGTTTAGTTTGCATCGGTTCAGGCCAATGTGCGGACATCAAAGCTAAAATGGCAATTGAGGTGCTAACGGCTGCTGCGGTTTTATTTATTTTCTGCATATAAGTACTACCTAAGTGTGTACAGAAACAGAATGAAGGGAACTGAAATGGCGTGCAATCACTCTGCGAGCTCGTTGCAAACGCGGCGGCCAACAACCCGCAATACCCTTTGATCTGTGTTGAAAAACCGACACCATTCGGATCTCGCGCGAAGTTGTGGGCCAACGCTCCAAGACATGACACAAACCAAAGGGAGTAAACGTTATCTGAGTAGGAGAGTCTATTCCCCATAAGACAATGGTGACACTGATAGAAAGAGATGAAAGATTATTTGTGTGTCATAGTGACGTATATCGACATGTCATGGCCACCATTATCTCTGGACAGTGGTGGACTAGCGCACTGTGGCTCTTGAATATATATTGGAGCACTCTGTATGTTACGTGGGCCACCTGTACTCATGTCCATGTACGTCACTATGACGGGTCAATGCTTCAAGATTCTAATTGCTAGAGCTCATTGGGACTTCCTATTCAGTTTACTCTTTTTTCTCTCTCTCTCTCTCTATGTTTGTTGTCCTTGCTTCCTATTGGCGCATTTGACCAGAGCTTACTCTCTTTGTCCATGTATTACATCTATATCACACCTCGCCCCATTGCGTGAAAATGATACCGTTCATTCTGCTGTGCAAATATGAAAATCTATGTTCAAGGATGGTTCCTAGAGGGTACCATAGGTCAAAGAGAGTAAACATTTCCTGAGTAGGAGAGTCTATTTCCCATAAGACAATGGTGCTACTAATAGAAAGAGATGAAAGGTCTTTTGTCATGGTGACGTATATGGATATGTCATGGCCACCATTCTCTCTGGACGGTGGAGGACTAGCGCACTCCCTACTGTAGGATCTAAGAGTTACAGGCTCTTGAATGTATATTGGACCACTCTGTATGTTACGTGGGCCACCTGTACTCATGTCCATGTACGTCACTATGACGGGTAATGCTACAAGATTCTAATTGGCTAGAGCTTATTAGTACCTCCTATTCAGATAACGTTTACTCTCTATGACCATAGGTGTCAAAATCTTTGGAAATTGAAGTTAGGTAAGGTTAGCCGCTTTCCGCGTTTAGGCTATTGCTTTGAATGTTGTTTACTCAACATGAAGAGATATCAAGGGAAAATCGAAGAACTTCAAAATTACTTCAAAACTCATAATAAATCGAAGGAATATATAGGACACTCTTCCAAAGTACACTCTGTAGGATGGAGTTGTGATGGTAAAAGATTGGCTTCAGGCTCTTTTGATAAATCTGTTTGTGTTTATACACTAGACAGGGATAGATTGGTAAGAACACGGTTTTTGCATTATTATTACTTTCTCATATAAAATTGTTCATATCTTCAGTTGCAAAAGATATATTACAACTAACAGACTTAATCTACCTTATAAAAGCAAACCATCAATAGGAGTCTTCATTGATTTATCGAAGGCGTTCGGTACTGTGAACCACTCAATCCTACAATATTTATTTGAATAATGTAAATTTTTGTCATTTGTCTGTTTAATAAAAAATAAATATGAATATAGAACAAAGAACACACATTCAAAGGCCATGGGGGTTCAGTGGACCAACTTTGTTGGCATCAGACCCACCCCGATCTTCTGAGCACAGCCAGTGGAGATAAGTCAGTTAGGATATGGGATACGAGAGTTCAGAAATGTATCGCTACAATCAACACAAAAGGAGAAAATATCAATATTACCTGGTCTCCCAATGGTCAGTCTATTGCTGTCGGAAATAAAGAAGATTTAGTTTCCTTTATCGATGCTAGAACGCATAAGATCGAAGCAGAGGAGCAGTTCAATTTCGAAGTTAATGAAATATCGTGGAACAACACGAGTGATTTATTTTTTCTCACAAATGGTCAAGGGTGTATACATATATTGAGGTTTGTCAGACGTTACATCATTTTGGGCATTATTTCTCCATAATATAGGCATATTCCTTTATTTTTAGTTATCCTGACCTGAAACGTCAACATATTCTGAAGGCCCATCCTGGAACATGTATTTGTATAGAGTTTGATCCCACTGGAAAATATTTTGCCACTGGAAGTGCAGATGCCTTGGTTTCATTATGGGACATCAATGAACTTGCATGCCAAAGGGTTTTCACAAGGTTAGCTTATTTTATGTGGATGTGGGAAACTTGAATTGTATATTAGAGAAACGCTTTCATTATGTAAATAGAGATTTATTTTCAATGTACCTACCAAAAATTGTTTTGGGTACCTTTCATCTAGTCTTTCTGAACAATGCTACATTTGACAGACAGACCATTTTTTTTGGGTATCAATTACTTCAGAAATATGTAAACGAAAGTAAGTTCTATTACCATGCAAAATTTCAATTTTATCAAACAGTCTAAAAATGTGCCATAAAGATTCTGTTTTTTGATGTATGGAACCATTGAAAAATATTTATCCATGAAACCAGGGGCTTAAATAAAAAAGTTTAATAAATGGATTATATATATAGGGTGACCCAGACATATTGTTTCCTATAAGCATGTGCTTAAGGCATGTTGACACAGTACGAGCAGACTCGGACCCTGTCCACTCGTACAACTACACTCGGTCCGAGATAGTTGACACGTCCAGCTACTCGGATAGTATTTGAAGATGTCGGAGTAAGTGTTGGAGGGTACCGGTGTTGTTGCCAATATGTTAATTAAGAGTTACAAACTATCAAAACACAAAAACGTAATTGGAAAAGAAAAATATGGACTCGAGATTGGATTGTTGAGGCGGCTCCACACATTTTCAAAATGGAAAGTTCATTTTATATAAATCTAAAAATGTCGTTTTGTTGGACCACTCCATTTTCGGCACACTAATATAATATTAATATATTATAATAAATTAAATGTCATGGATCAGACAGGTATTTGCTTGTTTTGCAAATATTTGCGCCTATGATTTGTGTTCATTTGCCGATATCGAGCGGGAAATCTTTATAATTGCCGAATATATCCTTTTGTGCAAATTTTTTTCTTTAAATACCCCATACACATTTGTGACAAACACCATGGTGGTGCCGCCTTTAGACGAAATATATTTTTAGCACGAGGTGCTAGTTTCAACCTCCTAGTGGACTCGGTTCAAGTCTGCTCCTACTGTGTCAACCTGCCTTTTTGCTTTGTTTTCGAGATACAGTCAGAAAAAAACAGTTTTTTAAGCATTACTCAGAAACCTTTTGGCTGATTTTGATGAAACTTGGCATGCTTATTTGTGGTAATAAGGGCCTTCTTTTAATGCAATAAGAATGAAATTATTAATTCCAGTGGCGTCCCAGAGGGTAATCTAATTGATATTAGGACAAATCATTGTACGCCACTGTTTTTTGAATGTTTGTTTTTTTTTTGAATGAGCAATTAATAATATAATTTATTGTCTCTTAAATTTTTTTCGTATCTCTCTTGTTTTTAAGAAAACATTTATTAACCGTTTGATCAAAATCGGCCAAAAAGTTTTTGAGTAATTAATAAAAAACTGTACACATTTTTATTTTGACATCTTGTATTTCAAAAATGAAGCAAGTTAGGACGCATGTTTACAAGAATAAAAAATCTTATTTTTACCTAAAAAAACTATCCTAAACGTTTATAGGTGTAACCCTGGGTCACCCTGTATAATGAAATACGTGGTGGTACCATAAAAAAAGAGTAGGAACTATCTATCATAGTTTGGACACTTGTGCATGGAAAGTCACAAACAAATTTGGGGACATCGTTTTCAATATAACTGTTCAAAATCAGTTTTTTTTTACTTGTGCATCATACAAGGCATTGAAGTTTTATCAATTTAATGGGAAAGTCTCAATAACTCTCGGCTCACTCAGTAGAAATATGTACAAAACTCTTGATCGCAAAATGGATGGATTCAAGACAATCTACAAATGGTTTGATTTTTTGGGAACTTTGGTGTACCCTAACTTCACATAACACTGTAAGAACGAAATATATTTTGATTATGCTGTGATACGCCTCTCTGAATATCTTTTACAGAAGAAAAAAGAGTTAAACCCTTTGTGAAATGCACAATAAAAATATGATACAATAGTATAAGTTGAAAAGGGAAACATTCTCAATTGAATATTGATAGAAAGATTTTTCTGTGAATTGAAAAATCCACGATTAAAATGATTTTATGAACATCCTGTTTATATTTTCAACAAATCAATCTATCATACCCCATGACAGGTTTTAATGTCAGAAAACACTAATTTCAAAGTGTCTCTCCAAAAGAAATGATTCTAACTTTTTCCATCTTTGCAAAGTGAGATTGCTTCTTGAAAATATGTTTCCCATTTCTTCCGGTCTTCCTGATGATCGTGGAAGCGTGAAATAGATTTTCGCACAAAAATGTATTGAAGACCTAGTCAATGTTACGAATGATTTCTGGTGAGTACTCTCTTTTGGAAAACATTCTTCTTTGCCTCATTCATCTTTATGAGTTCTTAATTGAGACTGGAATGGAAAATCAAATAACTATCTGAATGAAAATGCAAATTTTCAATTTCAGATTTTTCTTTTGAGTTAGGGCCTTTTCAGAATATCTATCAGATGTAGTTCAATGTCCAGCGTGGCTTTAGCCGGGGAAGTAGTTGTTTTCTGTTAGACATTCACAAAAAATAACTTCATTTTAATCGTGGATTTTTCAATTCACAGAAAAATCTTTCTATCAATATTCAATTGAGAATGTTTCCCTTTTCAACATGAATACCCACAAGAGGTTATCTTGACGATGGAAGATAGTGACTAAGGTTTATCTTTCAGTCGCAGATGATTCCACATCTGATTTTATGAACATCCTGTTTATATTTTCAACAAATCAATAGTATAAGTATTGTGTGATTTCCGGACAGAGCCTTAATCTAAGTTTCGTTTATCCAACAAATCATATTAAACATTATAACTAATAAAGATCAATATTGTTTTAAGCACTCAAATATTTTCATACTTTTACTATAATCGACCAAACTCAGGAGTATTAGATATCCTGTATGGTCCCAAAGAATCATTCATATTTTTTTTTTCAGAATGGACTGGCCTGTGCGAACTATATCCTTTAGCCATGATGGAAAGTTGTTGGCCTCTGCTTCTGAAGATTTAATCATTGATATTGGATTTGTTGAGACTGGGGATAAAATTGCAGATATTACTGTTGAAGCAGCTACTTTCACCGTTGCTTGGCATCCGTCTGTATACCTTCTAGCCTATGCATGTGATGATAAGGACAGTTATGATAGGAAAAGGGATGCGGGTAGTTTAAAAGTATGGGGTTTTCCATCTGATTAATGTTTTATGTTATTATATTTTGTAATTGATTAATAAACTTTTATAAAGTCCGATTTTCATTCCAATATCTTTTGTTTTTTTTTGGATTATTGGTCACTAAGAAAAACTGTACAAATTGCAGCTGGTTCAGTATATTAATTACAATTATGTAATAACCAATAGTTAGCACCCTAATTCTGAAAATTTTTAATAAAAATAAAGATTCACCAAAATCATAAACTTTGACAGAGTGGGGGAAATAATGAGAGAAAAAACTACCCTAATGATAATGTTGCGCCCACCCGGCGATGTTTTGAAAATAATGGTACATTGTTGTTAAGAAATTCAACAGTTATTTAATTTTCAATATTACGTGATGACTCGCGTTGAGTTTGTACTCTATTTTGCTTCCACACAGAAGCCTCGACCAAGTAAAAATTAATAAAAGGCAAGCGTGTTCAGAGTGAAGTGAAAAGAATGATTGAGAATACAATATACATATAAATAGGTATTGACAACTTTATTTTTCATCCTACATATTTTAAAATCACAAATTATTTTTCTACCTGCAATCCAATTTTGAATAAAAATCTATTTCCATTTATATTGACAATTATTGACAAAATATAGGTATATCAACCTAATGATTTCAAATTAAGGATTCAGAAAGAGAAGAGTCCTTATGAAAACACCATTTTATTTATACTCTCGGGTATTTCTTTTGTTGATAAAATTAAAGTAGTCTTTTGTATTATTTTGATTTGAAAAGTTTTGTGCATTTTATTTTTGGATGCAAATTTCCATTGATGTTCTCTTCAAAACAGCCGGTTCAATAATATCACTTATAGATCTTCAATAAGATAAAATCAAGATAATATTAGAAATGTTGAATTTTTTACCTTTATGAAAAAAAAAGCAAGAATACCATTTTATTATATTCGTGGCAAGCTTTTTAATCTGCTACTCACAGAATAACCTATGTCAAACAATTAAAGAAATTTTTTCCATTTTAGTGCATTTGTATAAAAGCTTGTCTTAATTTTTTTACTCGTTTTTATTCCAATTCTTTTAGTCATTCATGAAATCCGCCATCTTATTGAATTCAGACAAAAATTGATAATCTCCGACCCCAAACAAACCCACAAACCAATTTTGAACTGAATTGGGCCATAATAACAAAACACACGGAGCCGCCATCTTAAATTCATGAATTTTGACAAAAACTTCATGATGTCTGAGCCCAAACACCAATTTTGAATGGAATCGGGCTATAATCACAAAACTCGTCGCCATTTTGAATTTGTGGATTTTGACAAAAAATCGTGTTCTCCGACCCCAAAATCCCCCTCATACTAATTTTTATTGGCATCGGGCTACAACCACAAAACTCGTCGCCATATTAAAGCCCCCATTTTGTTTTTTCTCTGGCAAAAAATCCATAGTGCAATCTCACCGGAACACCTGCCAAATTTCACGTTACTCGGATCAGGGTTGTTCCTGTCAGTACCTTCGTACCAGATCTAGTATACTATTTGATGCAATTTTTAGTACCTTCGAACGTTTATGGGGAAATCTAGTAGGTACTATTTGGGCAAAAGCAAACACGAAATATTTTCAACCACAGAACACCAAATAAAAGTTCAGGTGCCACCGACAACATTGTAAATTATTTTTCTGTCACTCTTTGTTCAATCCGTTTCTTCGACCAATAAATAAATATTTTTTCGAGATACGAAAATACTACCAGGAAACCGACTGTGCCATCATGCGGAAGACAGACCCTAGTTATATACTGTTTTATATATAAAATATAGTGATTTAATGTATGCTAAACTCTTGGAAAATATTATATTAAGGCTGTGAAAAGGTTCTATGAGCGTGAAAAATGCCTTTGATGATGTCCCACGAAGATGCGGCGTACAATATAAATTAACCAGTCGAATAATCATCATTAGCCCAAGGAAAATAATGCATTTATTTGGCACACCCTATAATTGGCTCAGAGCAGCCTAGATTTTTACTTGCAGCGCCACCAATGGTGAAAAAATGAAGTGGTTAATGCTTTCATATTTTGTAATTTTGATTCGCGCTCGACAAATATTTATTATAGAGAATCGTATTTCATATTGTCTGCAATTTCGTTTACTTTTTTCGGAATTCGTGCCCTAGTGACTCAGTGTGAACTGGGAGCTTTCAGTGATAGAAACAATTTGGTGAAATTCATTATAGTGAAGTATCGCTTCCTAAAAAGCTTCGGTCGCCGAAAAGACACAAAAGCCAAAAGGTAAGATATCAAACGCTCTTAAATAAGCCCCGAGAGTTTATTTTTCTCTCTTGAGAATATGAAATTCCAAAAGTTGTTGAAAACTTCAACAGACATGTGAATGTTGAAAACTTCATTATACCCACCTTCCTTTGTGGCCTCTCTGATAATGTGTTTGAGACTCAGTTCCTTCCATTCACATAAATTAATGAATTTTCTACTAAAAATATTTAAATACAATAATTTCATAAAATTGTTGGTTTTTCTCCTGCGACTTGTTTCGCCATCTATAAACCAATAGCTGAAGTTGCCAGTCCCAAAAAAAAGTTTTTATTAAAACCGATAGAGGATAGCCTACATCAAGATTGAAAATTTAGTCAACATAAAACCATTGACTAATAGACAATGATAAAACCATGATGCCATGATACCTAATTATATTAATATCACAAAACTTATTTGCTTATTCAGTTATGCATGGAAGAATGTTAGGTATTATTCATGAAAATGAATAGTAAGTACTTAAGTTATTGTCATTGTGGAAAAAACCACTTTTTCGTAAAAAAAAAACTGAGCAAAGAAATTTGTTACATTTTTTATAAAAAGGATGTTTGTACAAGTTTCCTAAATACCGTAAAGGATACCAATTTAATTTCGTATTTGACGAATAAATTAATTTAAGAAAAAATTAACTGTTTCCTGCCTCAATATAAGCTGATCTCCAAGTACTGTCGTCAAAGGCTTATTCATGGAGGTACTCTAGCTCTAGTTAAGGAAGGTCTACATTGTTGTTTCACTAATTTCGACAAAATTGATCATTTACTTGTGGAGAAAGAGTTTGAATTCTCAATTATTCATTCTGTTGAACTAAAACTTTATATACTCTGCCTCTACAGGCCCCCTTCACATGACGTTAACATTTTTCTTGAGAGGATGGAAATACTTCTGTCCCAATTCCCGATAAACTCATCCATAGTCATTACAGGTGACTTCAATATAAACTACTTGGACAAATCATCCCCAAACACTCAAATGCTATCAAACCTATTGGACTCATTCTACCTAATTATGCATATAGAATCGCCAACAAGATTTTCAAGCTCTTCCGCCACAATTATTGATTATGTATGATCAAATGTTGACAAAATTAACTGTTCAGTTGTAAACTCTGGTTTATCTGATCATGAGGCCATATTCTGTAATCTAATAATTGAAAAAAAAAAGCCCTACACGACGTGGTAGAATATTCAGTAAATTCAATTATAATAGGTTTTCACAACTTTGTACAGATACAAACTGGTATAACGTTATTGAAAAGGAAGATCCCTTGAATGAATTTCAAAAATTAGTTTCGAATAATTTTAACAATGCATTTCCCGTTAGAGACATAAAGAACAAAAAAAGGAAACCGTGGTTAACCAAAGGATTGAAAGTATCGGCAAAAAATATGCGCTCTCTCCACCAGATAAGAAAACATCTTGGCTGTAACAATCCCCATTTTATTCAATACTACAACAAATATAGAAATACTTACAGGAAAGTAATAAAAACAGCAAAAAACATATATTACTCAAACAGAATAGCACAAGGTGACAACAATCAGAAGGAAACATGGGCAATTATTAATGAGCTGAGAGGAAAAAACAAGGTTGATTCAGGGAAAACTGAGTTAAGCTCCGACGAACTTAATACATTATATTCCTTGATAGCAGCTGAAAAATTACGACCAGAACGGATCCAATGGAATATCTGAAAGCGACTTCCATTCAAGAAAACTTTGTTTTCATACCAACTGACATATATGAAATAAAAGAAATCTTCAGAGAAATACGGAAAAAAACTTCCTCAGGATGGGATGACATTTCTCTGAAAGTCCTTGAAAAATTGCCGGATATTGCTTTGAATGTCTTGGCAGAGGCTATCAATACATCGTTTTCCCGAGGATCCTTTCCATCATGTTTAAAAATCGCCATAATTATCCCAATACATAAAGGGGGAGACCATAACACTCCTGCAAACTTCAGACCGATTTCCTTGCTACCGATCCTCTCAAAAATAATAGAAAAACTAGTGAAAAAAAGAGTAACTTCCTTCCTTAAGAAATTCAATATACTGAGTCCACAACAGTTTGGATTTCAAGACTCAAAAAGTACCCAGCATGCCATCTTTGCATTCCTAGAAAACCTTTACCTCAAACTAAACGAAAGACAGGCGGCTGCGGCAGTGTTCTGCGATCTCTCCAAGGCTTTTGATTGTGTGAGTCACGAAATACTGCTGCAGAAGCTTGAAGTTTATGGATTCAGAGGTTCGGCACTTTCTTGGTTCAAATCATACCTATCAGAACGTAGCCATAGTGTCTTACTCAATAGGGTGGAATCCAAAAAATGTGAAATCAACTGTGGTGTCCCACAAGGCTCAGTTCTAGGACCTGTCTTATTCCTGTTATATGTCAATGACTTGGCCAAAGTGGATATCCAGGGCCAATTCACTATTTTTGCGGATGACACCACAATCCTCTGGCATAACAAAAGTATTACGGATCTGCATGACCAGATCAGTGTGGACCTTAACAAGGTAAAGAAGTGGTGCGATGCCAATCTCCTTTCGTTCAATATAAGCAAAACAACATTGTCTCATTCAAATGTGATATCAATGAAATCCCATTGGAGAATGAAACAATTACAAATGTTTCAGAGAACAAGTTTTTAGGGTTGCATATTGATGAAAAATTAAGATTTGAAAGCCATATCAATAAATTGTGCAGAAGGTTGGCGGCAGGCTGCTATGCTGTACGAGTTGTCTCTAACGAGCTAGATATTGCCAATGCTAGAAAGGTCTACTACTCATTGATTGAGGCACACCCTTTTGGGGGCTGTGTTCACAATATCTCTTTGATAGGGTCTTTATTTTGCAGAAAAGGTCTACTACTCATTGATTGAGGCACACCTTAGATATGGTATTTCCTTTTGGGGGCTGTGTTCACAATATCTCTTTGATAGCGTCTTTATTTTGCAGAAAAGGGCGATCAGGTATTTATGCAAAGCCAATTATCGCGATTCGTGTCGTATAGTATTTTTGGAGCAGAGAATTTTAACCCTGGCATGTCTTTTCATTCTAGAGACAGTATAAAGATAAAGCAAAATCTACCTCAACATATAAAACACGATTATCACTCCATGTCTCACTTCCAACGCCTATATCCTCCCTAACACAAAATTCACTAATATTTAAAAGCAGAGAATCATTCAATCATCTTCCTAGCACCATAAAAGAAATACAAAACGGTATTCACTTCAGAAAAAAAGTAAAAAATCTCTTGGTTACAAAAGCCTTTATATGGAATTCTCCAGGACCTTCCTTTTAAATATATATATATATATATATATATATATATATATATATATATATATATATATATAAATAAATAACCCTTTATCATATTCGATCACTGGGAACTCTCTAATAGTTTTTTTGTTATTTGCAAGGGGTAATTTTTATTCGCTAACAGAACGTTTTTATACATATATACATAATCTTATTTATTTATTTGTAATGTTGAATTGACTCGGCCGTTGCTGTAATTTAAGTCCTTGTCTAGTATTAATGTTAAATCTTGTAACTTATTTTTATTTTATCTTATTTTATATTGTATACATTTCAAAATACCTATTGTAGTTGTATCCTTAAGCTTTGTCAACGAGAATTGATTCTTTCGATATTAAAGCATATTTTGATTGATTGATTGAAGAAAAGCGTTTATTCAAATGCAATAAAATAAAAAAAAGTTAGAAGTGTGTCCTGAGTTAATCTGTTATTATAGTAGCGATTAACATATTACTGAGCCATATAAACTACTCAAAAGCTATTGACTACTCGCTAGCATTTATATTCTATATGTTATGCCTCTTTGCAATTTGAGGTATTTGTCTCATGTTTCATTCATTCTGTGAACAGTCACAGTAATATATTGTCAATTTTGAAATCTTGCGTTATATGTGCAGGAAGTTGGAACTTATTCAAGTCATTTCTAACAGGCCGTAAGCAAGTTTGTTAGAAACAAAGTTGAGTTATCTAGCTATAGGACAATCACCGCAAGGATCAATCTTTGGTCCACAACTCCCAAAATTTCTGGATCGCAGTCATTTCCACATGAGAGCAGAGGTACCATTCGTATCTTTCTAGGGACGATTGACGATGTAAAAAATTCATATATGTACCCGAATTTTTTAAATTTAGTTCTACAATTCTACAAACAAGTATATTTTGTAGGAATATGTATATATTATGTGTATTTAGATAAATAATTGTCATATATTAATTTACACTGTACTTTTTCGTGCTGTCATTAAATCTGACTTTATACATCATCTTTACGTTTATATACAGGGTATATCTTCATGAGTTACCATGATTCTGAACATTTGTAGAGACAGTGAAGGAAACATTGGAAATCCAACTATAATATTTTCGTTATTATGACGGTTTCTCCGGCAGTGACGTCATCTTTATTATTTTCATTAGGGCACCCTGTATTTCATAAAAATTTTGTATTCGTCTAATGATTCTGATTCAAATTCATGTATCATTCCCTTTACCCAAAATTTGAGTTATTCGAGTTTGTCTAGAAAAAGTGACAAATGCCGTCTATCGAACATTTTCATGTGAATTACAATTTTTAGTGAATAATGAAAATTGAAGGTTGAACGAATCACTCACCATATTCACATCCACTGAATAATTTACAGGGTACGCAAAAAGTGGGTCCAGGAGTGAATGAAAAACATTGAAAATCTCAATGTTTCCAAGTGGAAACGCCATTTTTTCTTCTCATGTTTCTGTTATGAAAATGAGCCATACTTCTGAATCACTTCGCCATACCCAAAACCCATAATTTCGGAGATATTCCATGGTATTACTTAAATGTGCATATCAACTGCCTGGATGTTTTTTTTCTCCAGTAAGCTGTGCATATCTACCGACAAATGAAGTTGCTTACTTCAGATTAACAGAAAACAACTACTTCCCCGGCTAAAGCCACGCTGGACATTGAACTACATCTGATAGATATTCTGAAAAGGCCCTAACTCAAAAGAAAAAATCTGAAATTGAAAATTTGCATTTTCATTCAGATAGTTATTTGATTTTCTATTCCAGTCTTGATTAGGAACTCATAAAGATGAGTTAGGGCCTTTTCAGAATATCTATCAGATGTAGTTCAATGTCCAGCGTGGCTTTAGCCGGGGAAGTAGTTGTTTTCTGTTAGATATTCACAAAAAATAACTTCATTTTAATCGTGGATTTTTCGATTCACAGAAAAATCTTTCTATCAATATTCAATTGAGAATGTTTCCCTTTTCAACATAATACCCACAAGAGGTTATCTTGACGATGGAAGATAGTGACCAAATTTTATCTTTCAGTCGCAGATGATTCCACATCTGATTTTATGAACATCCTGTTTATATTTTCAACAAATCAATCTATCATACCCCATGACAGGTTTTAATGTCAGAAAACACTAATTTCAAAGTGTCTCTCCAAAAGAAATGATTCTAACTTTTTCCATCTTTGCAAAGTGAGATTGCTTCTTGAAAATGTGTTTCCCATTTCTTCCGGTCTTCCTGATGATCGTGGAAGCGTGAAATAGATTTTCGTCGACAAAAATGTATTGAAGACCTAGTGAATGCGATGTCTCTCCTGCGTCAATGTTACGAATGATTTCTGGTGAGTACTCTCTTTTGGAAAACATTCTTCTTTGCCTCATTCATCTTTATGAGTTCCTAATTAAGACTGGAATAGAAAATCAAATAACTATCTGAATGAAAATGCAAATTTTCAATTTCAGATTTTTTCTTTTGAGTTAGGGCCTTTTCAGAATATCTATCAGATGTAGTTCAATGTCCAGCGTGGCTTTAGCCGGGGAAGTAGTTGTTTTCTGTTAGATATTCACAAAAAATAACTTCATTTTAATCGTGGATTTTTCGATTCACAGAAAAATCTTTCTATCAATATTCAATTGAGAATGTTTCCCTTTTCAACATGAATACCCCACAAGAGGTTATCTTGACGATGGAAGATAGTGACCAAAGTTTATCTTTCAGTCGCAGATGATTCCACATCTGATTTTATGAACATCCTGTTTATATTTTCAACAAATCAATTCAGATTAATCATCTGAAAAAGTGCAATATGGCTCGTGTGGAATAGAGTTGAAGGCTGTGCGAACTCTCTGCTGAAAATCTTTAGTTTTTGACGTATGAAAAAAAAACACCTCATTTTTCATATGAAAATATTTATTGGAGTTAAATCGGGAGATCGCGGTGGCCATAGTTGCGGACCGTCGGTTCCAAACCATTGGTCATAAAAAGTTCCATCTAAATAGGTTTTTACCATCTGCCGATTATGTGGGGGTACTCCATTATGTTGATACCATATTTTTCTGTGGTCTGCTATCGACAGCTGTTCCAAATAATCCGTATCGAGATTTTTCAGGATTTCTGGGTATGTTCACCTGTAAATAAAACAACTCTGTAGATCTTTTCTTTGTTTTCCTACATGCTATTTTGATTATTAAATTCCGTTAGATTCAAACGAGCTATAATGACACAAGGTAAATGTCCCAGTATTCGTCACGCTAAGACAATGTTTCCAATATGAAACTCAGTATACAATTCATATATTAATTTTTTCGTGTCAAAATCTTTCTGATGATAAGTAAGGTAAGTTATCTTTTATGTGTTTCAGACAAATACACTTAATTTTAACTCTAAGTGTTATTTTATTCAAATTCAGAATAAACGTTTCCATGTACCATTATTCGTCGTGCAAAGAAAGGGGCTGTCCCAGTTATCGTCAGTTAATGTCCTAGTATTCGTCACCTAGTTAAATGCAAGAAGACTCGAATAAATAATTATTATTTCCATTTATTTAGGGAATCAGTTAGGTTCATCACAAATTTGACAAACAAATTCGACAAATAAATTTTTTAGCCTTTTTTGAGGCAGACGCACACCTCTCATGCATCCATTGCAAACATTTTTGACATTTAATCATGTCTTCTTCACGGTCTTCCTCACATGTGTTTTCTCAGTTTCACAAATTCCATTCTTCTGCTTTTGTGATTTTGGTGTATGTTCTTTATTCTCTTTTCACAATTTTTACCCCTGTATTTTTTTATTTTCCTTGCCTTCTAGTCGTTTTCTTTTCCTTTTTTGAATTTCTTGTTCTTTTTCCAACTTCTTGTTCTCTTTCTTTCTAAAATATTCTTGCCAATATTTAGAAGTTGCTACTGAAGGTATTTTTTCGTTTAGTTTTCTAGTCACCTTTGATCTATCTGGCCAAAACAAATTGTTTTTGAAAGGAGATGGTATGTCTTTCAAGATATCTTTATCTGTAATTTTTTTGGCGTTTTCTTCTCACTATGTGTATCTTGATTGATTTCTGCTACTTGTGCTGTGGCCGTTGAAGGAAGATTCGTTGGAATATTCCTCTCAGTTGTTTGTGCCGTAGATGGCGAAAATTGGTCTACCTCAATAACTGTGTCAAGAACCTCTATTTCTGTTGTAGGTAAAGTGGGTTCATCTGTTCCAGTAATCGATATGTCTTACAAATTATCTGAGAATCATATGTATAATATTGATTGTTACTTGTATACCTATTACCTACCTTTTTGGGTAATATTACTTGGTGCCTGTTCTGTTGCTGCCTCGTAATGCTGAATGGTGGTACTATTTACTGATAGTTCACTTGATATTTCTGTTGAATTATCGCAAGAAACTGGGCATGAAATTAGTTGAATGTTTGGAAAAATGTTTGGTTCATTTGGTTTTAAGTTTATTGGAGCACTCTTATCTAGATCACCTGTAAATAACGAATACGAAATTTAGGATACTTGAGTACTCACAATATCTGATATGTTGCTCACCTTTTTGGGGAGATTCTGCTTTGTTGCTTTCAGGTGAGTACAATTTGGGAGACAGATCTAGAAGCAAAAAAGTGATAAGTTAACGAGTATAGAAGTAAACTTGAGTTAACAGTACCGTAACTTTATTAGTGAATTTCTGCAGTGTACCTTCTTCTCCCACAACAAAGTCAATTGGTTCATTTTCAGGCAATAGGTTATTTAAAATATCGTCATTTATTTCATTATCTAGAGAACTGGTAAGTTCTTAATTTTCTAGTGCAGTCTATGTATCTTCTCCACTGATGCTTGTGTTAATTTTATGCCAGATTTTGAATAATTCTGTGAATTCCATCTCGTGTAACCATGTCGGTCCAGACTCTTTGAACAACTTGAGCTTCTTCTGCGGGATAGGTGCTCAATATACGTAAAATGATTTTTTATATCCTCTACATTTTTTGAGGATTTTGATATTGAGGCGTTATCTTCTTTGTTTTTTATCTTAAAGTAGTCTGAAGCATCTGGATATAGAGAAAGTAATCCACAAGCCCTGAATCCATTCTTCAACATCTCGGGTTTGAGTGTATTTTTCAGTACTTTGTGAAGAAGTACAGAAAAATTGTCTCGTTTCAAACGCACTCCTGCGTTTTCTATTCTCCATTAATACACTTCTTTTTTCCAAGAAGACTTCAATGGATGGAACAATGCTACATCCATTGGTTGTAGAAAGTGTGTGGAGTTTGGATAAAGCCCAACAATTTCTATTCCTATATCTTTGCAAAACTCACTTAATTGTAATGTCCATCTAGATACATAATTACTGGTAGTTCAATGTTTTTTTCTACTAACCAAGGATAGAAAACGTTAGTAACGTATTCAAAAAATGTCTGTCCAGTCATACAACCGTTGTTGTAGCCAAGATTGTGGCATGGAAGCGGCCAATGATTTAGGCACCTTCTTTGAATTGACTACAACCATAGGAGGAGCCAATTCCCTTCTGCATTTCCCATGACGAGTGTTGTGATATTTTTTTTTCATCTGGATTGGTTACACTATGAACCATTTTTTGTCCTTTTCTAACAAGAACACGATTGTTGCCAAGATTGAGAAAAATGCGTTGTTTCGTCAAAATTAAATACTCGAATTGGATCATTACATACATCTAACATATTATTCTGCTTGAAGTACTCGGTAATCTCTCCAAACCACCGAAGTATATTTGTTTCTGAACAGACGCCCGACTTTTGGTTTGAGACACTCTTGTAGCTATCTCAGGATGCCTTCTTCGAAAAGCCTCCAGCCAGTGTCGCCCTGGTCGATCGTTAGCAAATGGGTTAGGCTTCTTTTAGATTTAAGTATATCTGGACACTATCAAGAAGATGACAAATTGTTACCGGAAAACCCCTGCTACCTAAGTGACAAATCCACCTAACTAAATTTTGTTCTTCAATTTCGGACAGTATGGAAGGGGGTCCCATTTTTCTTTGCATCGGAGTTTTTCCTTTAAATTTATCCGAGAGTGTCATTCGGGGAACTTTAAAAGTTTTGGCTGCTGTGGCAATTGGCGAACCTTTCTAACTGCTTCGATCGCTTTTTTCATATCTTCAAATCAGAATCAGTTTATTCATCACAGAAATATACATTTGAATTCAATCAATACCTAATACGGATGTACATTTATAGGACTAGTCAAAGAAACACATAGAATTAAAATATTCGATACAATTGAAATAAGTGAATGCCTAAATACAGGTACATACTCATAAGACTTACATAGTTATTATTTATATATAAGTTTGAATTTGTTATACATTTTGGCTCCTACATAGTTAGGTGAATTTTGGCAGATTTTTAAACGGGAGTAAGTTTGGTGTATATTGTTTTTTATTCTTGTGTCATGCGAGTGCACATCCTCATTCTTCTCAAGCCTATGTTCGTTGTATCGAATGTACATAATTAGTTGATAGATATATAAGCTAGGTAGTGTCATTATTTGTGCTCTAGTAAACAGATTTTTACATGTAGTTGTTGGGTGAACATTGAACATAGTTCTTAAGATTTTTTTCTGAACAATAAAAGCCTTTTCGAAGTGTGGTGATGATCCCCAGAATATCAGACCATACTGCAAAACTGACTGTACCAAACCGAAGTACAGCATTCTCAGCACATCAAAAGACACTGTTTCTCTCAAATTTCTTATCATGTAAGAACATGTACTTAATTTGTTACATATTATTTTTATATGAGGCTCCCATGTTAGTTTTGGGTCGAGTGTTACACCCAAAAATTTTATTGATTTTCCTTGGATATGTAAATAGAGATCATAGTTTGGGGATATATTTTTTGGTAAAAATCGCATGAAATATGTTTTTGTTATATTTAATTGGAGTCCATTCTGACAACAATATTTATGGAACTCATCAGAAGCAGCATTACTGTTTGTCACTAATTGGTCAATATCCTTATGTGACATCAATATATCTGAGTCATCAGCTTATAATACTATTCGATCAAAATTCGCAACACTTTTTTATATCGGCTGTGAATATAATGAAGAATAAGGGCCCTAAGATTGATCCTTGTGGCACTCCTAGATTGGTTTCTCTTGATAGTGATTTAGTTTCATTAAACATCGATACTTGTGTGCGGTTAGACAGATATGATTTTGCCCAATCAAGGGGTACCCCACGGACACCTATAGCCTCCAGCTTATGAATCAGTAAATTTCTATCTATTGTGTCAAAAGCGCGGCTTGGATCATAGAATAGGCACAGTGATTTTTTTTTGTTATTAAAAGAGTTATATAAATCTTCGTCATCATAATTTAAACGATTCATCTATAATAAAGATACCCAGTTATCGTCACTTATTGACCCAGTATTCGTCACACTTATGCCTTTGTTCCTCTACAGTTGTGAAAGCAACTTAAAAAAAAAGACAAATGTGGAATTTTATTAAAATGATCCATGACCCAATGATCGTCACACCTGACGAATATTGGGGCAGACAACTGTTTTCCTGTACCAGTATTCGTCACCACAAAAATTAATTTCTAACAGACTTCTAACCTTAAAATATTGCCAATTACTTTTAGTTTTATGTATTTAATTCATCAAAAGTATTCCTTGCCAATAAGATTGTAGTGCATGCTATAGAACTTTACAAGAACAACTTACCTTAACATTTATATTAACAACTTTACCAACTACAGATTCATTCAATAAACCGGCATTTTTAACACACCGCCCGCATCACAAATGTCACTGGATTGAAAATAATTTTTTACCAGTTATTCTGTCATATGTCGCCAAATATTATTAAAATTATATTATAATGGAATTTTGCTATTGAATGCTTAGTTTTTAAGGATATTTAATCGCACTGACGTTAACTCGGTCAGTGACGATCATTGGGACATTTTCCTCATCTGAGAGATCAAGGGTGGGTTGAGTACAAAGTAAAAACAATAATCTCTTATATATACACATTCACTCAATAATCTACTACTGAAAATTCTCATATCAGATCAATATCTTCCTTTTTCACACCAATTGAGATGTTCGCCTCTTAAAATACATTTTCTTGCACTGTAAATAATAATAATAATAAATGATTTATTCACACTCACATTTACAGTAATTTACAGAATATAAAGTAAAATAAAATAGGTGTATGAATAAATAGACAATACCTACGAGATGCATATATATCGAGATATACATGCATCTGTATGCAGGTTTCGTTGGTTAACATGAGCGTTAGTAGTATATCTAATACATTATAAAATACAAAATACAGGTAGATCTAAGTAGTATGAAATACGATTCGATAATATAAAATTACATATAAATATAGTTAAGTTAAAAGCCTATAATAGTATACAGGGTGGCCCACCACATTCGCCTCGGTATTTCTACGAGAAATGAAGAGAGTTAGGGAAAAACTTGTAGCACAGTTATATGTGGGTCCATGAGGAGCATATTCCAAAATTATTTTGAAATATATAGGGTGATCCCCAAAAAAATTACATACCAAAGTTATATTTTTTCTTATGGAACACCCTATATTTTTTTATATTTTTAGATACTAGAGACAAAATAAAGGTGAGTTACTATTATATTTCCCATACTTAAAACTGACCGTTGCTGAGAAATTTTGAGAAAATTAAAAATACAGACCATAATTTGAAAATTGTTTTCACCCTGTAACGTGTAACGAGCTGCTCGTGATTAAATGTACTGCTTAGCTCAAAGGTTAAAGTTAACTACTACATGCAATTTTTAATGCAATATTATACAGAGTGGCGAAAAAAATTGCTTCAAATTTTGGACACACATTCAATTAAATAACTTCTTAAAGTTGAATGGAACACCCCGTATTTAGTGGAGTAATTTGACGCAGAATTAGATTCCCTTCTAAACTATAGTAGGGTTCCCTATACCTATCTCTTCTGCTTTTTACACAAAAGGCGTTTTTATATTTTACTTATGATGATTTTTTTTATCTTAAAAATGAAACACACTGTATTGTAATGAAAAGCTTAAAAAGCATTTTTGAAGTCATTTTATCGAAAAATTAAGAATCTTAAATAGTTTATTATTTTAATAAATGCTCAAAATGGTGTCCATTATTCTCGATGCATAGGCGAACTCTTTCTTGAAATGAGTGCTGAACTCTGGATAACATATTTTGCGGTATGGAACGAAACGCATTTCTTATTCGTACTTTCATATCCTGAGGTGTCGTTGGCGGTGTATCGTAAACAATACTTTTGATATATCCCCATAAAAAATTGTCGGGATTTGTAAGGTCCGGAGACCTGGCTGGCCAGTTCTGTGGACCTCCTCGTCCTATCCATCTATTTGGAAATTGTCGATCTAACTCGTTTCTAACACGTCTATCAAAGTGTGCAGGAGCACCATCTAGCTGCATCCACATCCGTTGACGAATATTAATAGGTATACTTTCCAACAGCACAGGCAAATTATCCCTAATAAATCCGAGAAACATGACGCCGTTTAAGTGACCATCAAAAAAGTAAGGACCTACTACTTGCGTTCCAATTATTCCACCCCACACATTAACAGAACATCTGTGCTGGTGATCAAAGGTTCTAAAAATATTGGGGTTTTCGTCACTGTAATAGTGAAAGTTATGTCTGTTAACTAATCCGTTGTTATGAAAAGTTGACTCATCGGAAAAAAGCACATAATCAAAAAAAATTTCTTCATCACCAAACTTTTCTAAAGCCCATAAACAAAAATTCAGTCGTCGATCATAATCTTCTTCAAAAAGCTGTTGATATAGTTGAATGCGATACGGGTGGAATTTGTACTTCTTAATTATTCTTTGGATACTCTGTCCGCTTATTCCAGTTGTTTCACATATTTTTCCGCTGACTTGTGTGAGGGTTGTCAACTAGAGATAACATCACTAAATATTCATTTTCCTCATTTCCAGTAACCGGTTTTTGCCGTTCTTGCTTATTATAAGATACACTGCCTGTTCTTCGGAAAAGCTGCAACAACTTTTCCAATGAACGCTTGTTAGGATGCTCCTGTTAGGATACCTTTGGGCATATACTCTTGACGCTAATAAACAGTTTTCTTCACACTCGCCGATTATCAAAATCATATCAATTCGTTCTTCCTGGGGATAAGTTCTCATTTTACAATATTTCAAAAAGACAATAATTTTAAACTAGTTAAAACAATGATAATGGTTTAATTAACAAGTTGTGTCACTGTCAAATAATTTTTGTTTCATAATAATAATTAACGTCATCTAGGCCAGAGCCTACTATTATTAAAAAAATAGCATAATAGGTTTCATAGGAAATCGTAAATGTATGTTTTTATTGACCCCATATTGTAATTTTGGTATTTATTTCAATATGAAGTCTAATTTGCTAAGAAACAAGCGAATTCAACATATTTCGCCTCAATAATTAAGACACGTGCATCTTCTTATTTTGAAGAATGCTTTAATATTTCAGAAATGGCAATAAATTTGAGTTTTTACATTTGCCTGCATTTTACTTTAGATACACCGTATTTTCAAAAATTTAAACTTCTGCTACTGGCGAATCTACGTATTCCTTAATAAAAAGGTTTTTAAAACGCTTTTTAAGCTTTTCATTACAATACAGTGTGTTTCATTTTTAAGATAAAAAAATTACTCATAAGTAAAATATAAAAACGCCTTTTGTGTAAAAAGCAGAAGAGATAGGTATAGGGAACCCTAATATAGTTTTGAAGGGAATTTAATTCTGCGTCAAATTACGCCACTAAATACGGGGTGTTCCATTCAACTTTGAGAAGTTATTTATTTAAATGTGTGTCCAAATTTTGAGGCAATTTTTTTCGCCACTCTGTATAATATTGCATTAAAAATGTCATGTAGTAGTTAACTTCAACCTTTGAGCTAAGCAGTACATTTAATCACGAGCAGCTCGTTACACGTTACAGGGTAAAAACAATTTTCAAATTATGGTCTGTATTTTTTAATTTCTCAAAATTTCTCAGAAACGGTCAGTTTTGAGTATGGAAAATATAATTGTAACTCACCTTTATTTTGTCTATAGTATCTAAAAATATAAAAAAATATAGGGTGTTCCATAAGAAAAAATATAACTTTGGTATGTAATTTTTTTGGGGATCACCCTATGTATTTCAAAATAATTTTGGAATATGCTCCTTATGGACCCACATATGACTGTGCTAAATGTTTTTCCCTAACTCTCTTCATTTCTCGTAGAAATACCGAGGCGAATGTGGTGGGCAACCCTGTATAAATATAACAATAAAATAAAAGTAAGATTGGTATGTAAACTGTGAGATTGGTATATTAGAAAATTTAAAGAACAAGAATAGAAGAAAAATCTTCAAATTCCAAGAACTGAGCAAATGTAACATGCGTAATCTTCTCGTTACAAAACTCATCAGTCAATTACATTTTTCTGAAATTGCTGAAGAATGCCTACTTTGTCGGAGCAACTTCAGACCCCCCAAATACGCTAATCCAGTATTTTAGCCCGTTGCTGAGCAACGAACTTTCCCGTGCCGTTTTCGGTCCCGTTTTCCGTGCCGTTTTTGCCGGCCTAGGCCGTCAAAATCGGTCTCTACTGGTTTTTTATTTACATTTTAGACAGTGAATAAATACACGCAAACAACCAACTCACATCAAGAACATTTATTGAATATATTATTACACATGTAGAACGTTAATTATAACTATTTTTGTATATTTATAGTTATGTTGCCGTTTGTACAATTATTAAACATGGGCTGAACTCTACCTGAAAAGTCATTCTCTTTGTCACTTCCCCCTTTACATGTTATATTACCTGAATAGTCAGCGACGTTATTGCTGTTTTATTCTTCGGCAATAATACTAATAGTATTAGCAGATTTCTCTTTGTCAGTCCCCCCTCTGAATATTTTATCTGATATGTCTACTTTATTTGTAAAAGATTCCTCTATATATCCGGCAACGGTCGAGGATTTCCATCCCCCATGCCTCTTTAAAGCAATTAAATCTGCCCCAGCATTAACCAAAATTGTTGCAGAGGACCGACGGAAACAATGTCCTGTGTATTCAAGTGCATATGGCAAATTTGAAAATTTTGCGACAATTTGAGGCATTTTGCCAAACTGATGTATTCCCACTACTTGCCTGCAACCTTTTTCATTTGCATATTTAAAGAAAAAGCGAGAACTTTCGAAATTTTCTGGACGACATGCAACATATTTTCTATACAATGGCATATAAGTTTCGTTTATCACAAATGATCTTGGTTTGCTCGTTTCATTATCAGGTATTTTAATCAAAAGCTTAGTTCCAAAATCTTCTATGTCATTCAAATTTAATTAATATAGATCATCACGGCAACATGCACCGCCAACACCAAATATTAAGGCAACCTAAAAAGTAAACACTACATAAATATCTAGGTAATTTTAAAAGTCTTTCATTCTAAATAAGTATATACCGGGTGACACAGGATATCGGGCCACTCCTGTAACTTCTGCATTGTAACGGATTTTCCTGGAATTTGGTACAGTCATATAAGCAACCATTTCTGATTTGATCACATTACAATCCGATATGGCGGACTTCCGGTTTTTCTGGAAATGCCAGTAACTTTGTTTTTTTTTTCAAATGGAACACCCTGTATATTTTTACATATGCAAGTTTAACAGGTCAAAACAAGTCCAAACCCTTATGTCAAATGTAATTTTTTTTTAACAATTGAAATTACAATTGTTTTTTTATTTTACCTCGTAGATAAATGAGATTTGGTCGAAGCTTTCCACAATGAGTCACAATTAACAGAAACACTTAATTTTTTCTGAAAAATGATTTTTTGTGTCACTTACTGGTTAATCAATTCAATCATATCACATTTTGATCAAAAATTATTTTTTTTCAATTGAAACCCCCAAGGAAAAAAATTACATATCATTTTTGTATTTTGTGCAGTAACAGATTGTATGAATTCAGAAATCTACAACTAGTTCATGAGTTTCCTATGGCAGTTCGAATAATTTTTCAACTTAGTAAGCTGTGGAAAACAACATTTCTGAATCTTGTCAACTAATTGTGTGAGTTATACTTATAAGCACGATAATGGTGTTTTTTTTAATTCTTCTAGCGTTTTCTCGACTGACATTGCATTGGTATTCCAATTCCCGAGTCGAAGCGGTTGGATCAAAATCAACATAAGCAAAACATTCATTTCTGCCTCCTCACTTACGACCATCTTCTCCATGGTTGGGTTCTTTTGGGAATCTTCTCTGCACATTTTTGAAAAAGGTTCTTTGTGGGTGTCTTCTGTGTGGGTATAGTTCAGCGTATAACTGACAATGTTTTCAAGACATTCTCCGTAAATTAATAACATATCAACCTGTTCACTTCTTGTGAACCTATAATTTTGTTTTACATTTCTACTAAACTAATTCCCGGAAGTTAACTAATTTTTGAGAGTTGAGATGGAAGATGACAGCGAAACACAATTAGTTGACAGATTCAGGAATGTTGTTTTCCACAGCTTACTAAGTTGAAAAATTATTCGAACTGCAAGGAAACTCATGAACTAGTTGTAGATTTTTTAATGTATACAATTTATTACTGCACCAAAATACGAAAATGATATGTCATTTTTCTCCTTAATGAATGTTCTAGAGAGACAGGTAGGTGGCCCATACAAGTTTCATTTGAAAAAAAATAATTTTTGATCAAAATGTGATGTGACTGAATTAATTCATAAATAAAATGACAAAAAATAATTTTTCAGAAAAAATTATATTTCTCTGCGAACTCATTGTGAATAGCCTTGACCAAATCTCATTTATCCACGAGGTAAAATAAAAAAACAATTTTAATTTCCATTGTTTGAAAAAAATTACATTTGACATAAGGTTTGGACTTGTTCCGACCTGTTGAACTTGAATATGTGAAAATATACAGGGTGTTCTATTTGAAAAAACAAAGTTGCTGGCATTTGCAGAAAAACCGAAATCCGCCATATTGGATTGTAATGTGATCAAATCCGAAATGGTTGCTTATATAACTGTACCAAATTTCAGAAAAATCCGTTTACGAATGCAGAAGTTACAGGGGTGGCCCGATATCCTGTGTCACCCGGTATAATCTGGAGCTTGAGTAATAAACGTTCCAATTTGTTCATCTGATAAAAATTTTCACTTTGGTTTATAGTTGTCACTTTGACGTTTCAGGAAAGCACGTAATTCCTAATATTTTGTAATATCAATATCTTCTTTTGTACTAAGTGTAGCTCTCAGCAATTTGCTCATAATGTAGATGCCCTCAACTTTGTAGATGAATCGGAAAAGTATGCAATCATTACATTTTCAGATCGGGAGGTCGTCTTTTTTTCTTGGCAATAATCCATGAAACGTTTGTAAGCGTATTAATATTTTGCCTTGGATTTTTTTTTTTTTTTTATATGTTCTGGTTCCCACGAAAAGGGATATCCTGTAATTTTCAGAGAACATCGTGGGAACCAAGGGAAAGAAGGTAGGAGTTGGTGTTCTTCTTAAATTTCTGGAGGTTGTATGCCCGGGGAACACCCTCCCTAGGATGAGTTCCAAAGCCCGCAGTTCGTTGGATGAATGAGTCTTTGGAAAGTGATGTTCTGCAGGTCTCCAAAGTGACCACGAAGGGGTGTGAAGACTGAACTTGAGGGTTAATCTCGAAGAGACTGCCAAAGGAGGAACGATTGTTGATATTTCAGAAGAGCATCGCCCATGAAAATATCTATAAAATAGAGACAAATCGCCAACTTTTCTACGGTGTTCCAGACAAGGAGCGAGTTTGTAAGCGAGGCATCACCGACGAGACGAATTGCCCTTTTGGACAGAATCCAATAGCTTCAGGATATGTTTAGGTGCCGCACTCCAAATATGGGAACAGTATTCCAGGACAGGTCGGATCTGTGCCTTATAGATCATAAGCAGCTGACTGGAGGTGAAATAGCTCTTGGCACGAAACAAAACCAAGTTTTGGGATGCACTTTTGGCAATGGACCTCACGTAATTTTCCCAGGAAAGGTTATTGCTGATAGTAATACCAAGCATCGATATGGATGACTTCAGTGGTATGGTTACTCCTGACAAAGTTATGTTAGGCACAGTGAGATCGGCTTTTCTAGAGAAAAGACATGCTTGTGTTTTGTTTGCATTGAATTCTACCAAGTTATTGGATCCCCATTCGAGAATTGTTGCTAAGTCCATATTTATATTGTTAACATTTCTTCCTCGTTCATTTCTGGTTTCACGGGCTGATATAGGGCCCTGGAAGAGAAAGCGGTATGGAGGGTACTATCATCGGCAAAGCTGTGTACGGGACATGAAGTTGCTTTCAACAGGTCGTTGATGTGAAGTAAAATAGTGTTGGTGCTAGAATGGATCCTTCGGAACACCAGCATTTATGAGTAGAGTGTCAGATGAAACTCCATCGACCACTACATGGAGAGACCTGTTTGAGAGAAAACTAGCAAGCAGAGAACACAGCTGAGGGGCAAGCCATAAGATGGAAGCTTGGCGAGGAGTCCCTGGTGCCAAACTCGATCGAACGCCTTGAGATATCTAATGCCACAGCTAAAGTTTCTCCATACTTTTCAATAGATAGCTGCCATATATGTGAGACGTATGCGAGCAGGTCACCAGTTGATCTCTGATGGCGGAAGCCATATTGCCTATCATTGATAATTCCTGAGTCTTCCAGATATTTCATGAGCTCGATGTTGATGGCTTTTTCCATGACCTTTGAAATAATAGATAGCAGTGCGATAGGTCTGTAGTTGATAGGTAGGGTATTCGGCAATAAATTCAAGATGGCATTTTCAGCAGCATTTCCTAACTCTGGTGGTGTCCCGCACACCTGGACATCATCGTCACTGCCATTTGAAATATTTTTAAATATTTTATAGCGATAAGTAGGTATTAGACCGAAATAAGTAGTGAATCTCTGACTTTTGTCCCAACAATAAACAAACAGTGATTGTCAAGGAAACGATTTCATAGGCAATAAGATGGCAATCAAAAATTGTTATGCATTTATAAAAAATCCTTAATTTATGATAATATTGATTGCTATTTCAGAAAAAATAGTATGTGTACTTCGTAGTTGAAGGCCGAGGCCAACAATTTACATTGTCGTCCGGGAATGTATTGCTTTTACTACTAGATACACAATGTACTACTTTCTCACTTCAAGAATAATCATATCTTGTCAAAAGTATTCTGATAAAGAAAGCACTGGAAGGGATAGAGAACGCGCGTAAGACAGTCGATCGATAAGCAGCGTTAGCGCGGTGGGTGGTCCGCCATTCCACGTTTCAGGACTAGCATCCGTGTGAATGTGATTCATGCACGCGCCCTGGCGTGAAATTATGATTTTATTTCAACATAATAATCATTATAGAGGTGATTTCGTTCTGCAAACAAACAACTTAACATTTCTGGAAGAGTTGTGTAGATAGAATATAGGTATGTCGGTCTTTTACAAACTTTTATTTAGTTTCACATGTCCCGGTGTCTGACTGTAATCAAATATTGCAAGTTGAATTTGACCCACTTCTAGTTGCCCGATTAACGTGAAATTTGGCAGGTGTTCATAGTTCCCATGACGCTGCATTATTGAATTTCTACTGTACATTGTATTTGTTGTTTTGTGTCAAAATTCATAAAATAAAAATGGCGGCTCCAAGATGGCGGAATATCTCTGTGATTATGGTGCGATTCTATTCAAAATTGGTATGTAGCTGTATTCGGGGTCCGAGCTTATGAATTTATTGTCAAAATACATAAATTCAAGATGGCGGCTCCAAGATGGTGGACAAGTTTTGTAATTATGGTCTGATTCGATTCAAAACTGTTATGTCGGGGTTTTTGGGTCGAAGATTATGAATTTAGTCGAAGATTATTGATTTTTTTGTCAGAATTCATAAATTGAAGATGGCAGCTCCAGGATGGCGGACGAGTTAATCTTCAGATGGCCTCCTCATTGAAGAACTAGATAGCTCAGAACTTACAGGAAAAAGGCCTCATAATGACGATGCATTAACAATAATGCATAGATTAAGGCCTTCTTACTAAAAAGCACAAAATAAAATAATTATTAAAAATAATCTAATCGACAAGTTGAAAATGGTCTAAAATAGAGATACTGCTTTTGAAATTATGTGTGATAGCTCATTGGATCCAGAATAACGCCTAGAAAAATGTGCCAAAAGCGTGTATTATCACATAAAAAATTGGAAAAGTTATAAACAATCAAAGATTTTGCCAATATTTCATAAACTATTATATTTAAAAAAATCAAAAAAAGATTATGAAAGAAGAGGAAATTTTCAATTAAAACTCCCAGCCCCCGGAATTCTATCCCCATTATTTATAATTTTAATTTACCGCTGAAAATGGGTCTCCGCGCGACATTTTTAGGTTGCGCGCGTGGCGTCAAAAGCGAGTACGACACATTAATTAATTTATTTAAGGTACTAAATTTTTTTTTTTATTTGAAAAAATTATGGTGTTTCTGAACACTATAAATAATTCATTCCCGTTGAATTTCACTTAAGTTAATTTTTCAACAAGTTAAACGATTGTTAACTAACAAAATTTTCTCGAACTTCTTGCTTAATTGTAAATGAAAAAAAATGTTTGAATAATTATCGTAAAAATTTTTCGCTTCGTAGAGCCTTTCTTATATACATACTCAACAAGATCACGCCATAAAAGTTGAAAAAATATTCATACTTTGTTTATAATAATTTTTGTACTTGGACAAAAACTTAAAAATCCAAGTAATGCTGTTAAAAAAAATTTTTTTTCCTTATATATTTATTTTTTTTTTAAAAAAAAATTTCTTTAATAATTTTTTTTAATTGCTTATAATAGTTTTCTTATATTTCTATTGTTTAAATAATTAGTTGAGATTTTTTTTTTCTAAAAATCATAATTGACAGTCCTCTATGAAGTAACAAAATTTTTATCAACAATTTATTAACTTACCAATTTGTTGTAAACAAATTTTTAACTTTGTTAGATTTTTTTTCTGAAACTTCTAAATTTACAAAAACAACCATATATAACAAATATAGAAAACCCAATTTTTCCCAATTTTTCCCAATTTTTCCCAATTGCAATTCCCAAAGTACAATAAAAAATTGAGAAACATTTTTTTCTATACTTTGTTATATATGGTTGTTTTTTTAAAATTTTAGAAGTTTCAGAAAAAATTCGTTCATTACAAATTGGTAAGTTAATAAACGATGGAATTGTTGATAAAAAAATATTTAATTGTTAATTTATAGAGGACTGTCAATTATGATTTTTAGAAAAAAAACTAATTATTTAAACAATAGAAATATAAAAAAAACGACTATAAACAATCAAAATTGTTATTAAAGGAACATTTTTTTTACCAAAAATCATAATATTTGTAATATAATGAAGTTGTGAAATATATATTTTTTTAAATATTGAATTAATCAATTTGTTTATAAAAAATTTATCAAAAATGGCGGGACAATTTTTTTTGCAAATCAATTTATATCTTGTATTAATAAAAAAACGATAAATTGAGAAGAAAAAAATATTTTTTTAACAACATTACTTGGGTTTTTTAATTTTTGTTCAAGTACAAAAATTATATAAACAAAGTATGAATATTTTTTTAACTTTTATGGCATGATCTTGTTACGTATGTATGAAAGAAAGGCTCTACGAAGCGAAACAATTTTACGACAATTATTTAAACATTTTTTTTCATTTACAATTGAGACAGAAGTTCCAGAACATTTTGTTAGTTAACAATCGTTTAACTTGTTGAAAAATTAACTTTAAGTAAAATTTCCACGGGAATGAATTATTTATAGTGTTCAGAATACACCATAATTTTTTCAAATGAAAAAAAAATTATTAATACCTTAAATAAATTAATTAATGTGTCGCGCGGAGACCCATTTTCAGCGGCAAATTAAAATTATAAATAATGGAGATGGAGTTCCAGGAGCTTTTTCATTGAAAATTTCCTCCTCTTTCATAACCTTTTTTTGAACTTTCTCAAATATTAATAGTTTATGAAATATTGGCAAAAAACGAAATGCCTTTTTTTTCATCTTTAATTGTTTATAACTTTTGCAATTTTTTACATGCCAATACACGCTTTTGGCACATTTTTCTAGGCGTTATTCCGGATCCAATGAGCTATCACACATAATTTTAAGAGAGTATCTCTATTTTAGACCATTTTCAACTTGTCGATTAGACTAAAAAAAAAGATTGTCTTTAAAACGTTTTTTTTCATTAATTATGTTAACTGTTTTGTATAATGGCGTCGTTTCAGTATTTGATCACGTTACCTGGCCCCTGTTTTTTAAAAATCATTCAGAGCAAATAATAAATATTTTTTTTACTGGATTGAAAATGTATTTCAAGAATTATATTCAATATTGACTTTCCCTACAGCTGTCGGCCTACTTCCATAGGAAGAAATGTATTTATGCAACAACTCCTGAAAGTGGAAATTTACTGGGCAAGCAAGCAAATTCCAGGACCAGGAAGCTTACTTTCGTGCATGATATACATACACGTATATTTCCTGCAACCTTACATTTAATGAAATAAAAACTGATAAATTATAACTTCATTTGTGAATATTGATGTGGATTGAACAATTATCATAATGCTCACATTTATAGGATATAATTGATTTGACACATTTGGAATATTAATTGTAGCACCGGAGTTAGACATTGAATTTGAAACTTGTTAATACCGTATATTTTTTCTTGTTTCTCAAGGTTTGTTATATCACCTCCACTCTCGACAAATGAAGTAGCCGAAGTTCTTCGTAAACAATGACCAGTAAAACTCTTCTAAAAACTATAGTTTCACTTTTATTTCCGAAATTCGAAACTTGTATCTGTTTTTGCAAACAAAACTCAGTTGTTAGCGTTTTTATATACAGGGTGTTTCATAATTGAATGCTGATCCTAAAGGGCGATAATCCTTGGATGATTTTAAGGAAAATTCTTCAACCGCTTTATTTCTGAGATACATGTTGAAATTTAACAAAAAAAATCAGTTCTTCCCCAATACCTCTGAAACCGCTTTGGATTTTTTTTTCAATTTTTGTACATGCAAAGTACGCATAAAAATATTTTTTTTCCATGATAAGGGATTTCTTAATTTTCATCAGTGGCGTCCCTGTTAACATGCCTTCATATTTTTGATCAAAATAATGATACGCCACTGTAATTTTTCCAAATAATATTATTTTTGTAATTGTCCTCTATCTTCTCATAAAATGGTCTCCTGCCTTTTTTTCATCCAGCGGACGATTTTCGATTAGAAAATAAAATACATTCATTTACTTGTCCCTATTCGATTTTTTCTCTTAGTCTTAATTTCACAATTGTGGTAACCGAAGGATCTATGCAAGATTTTTATAATTTTATGGTAACCTATTATTTAGTTTTTGTAATGAGTACGCATAAAAATACATTTTTTATTTTTAAAAACATAATTATTATGGAAAAAAAAATACCAAAATCAAATTAACTGTTCAAAATGTCCGCCTCCTGCAAATATACACGCTTCAGCCCTCCTTGTCATTGACTCGCGTACTCTTTGGACAATTCCTGGAGTATTCCTTATTGCTCCACAGGAAACTATTACGCGGTTTCGCAATTCTTCCTCAGTTAGAATTGGTTGACTGTACACCAAAGTCTTAAGATGTCCCCGAAGAAATTAATCAAGTTTAGTCTGGGGATCTAGCTGGCCATGACTCTGTTACCCAACGACTTATCCAGTGATTATGAATGTTTTGGTTTAAATATTCACGTGCCAGAGCACTAAAATGAGCAGGTGCACCATCGTGCATAAGCCACATGCGGTTTCGCATTAAAATAGGAACATCTTCCAACAGGATTGGCAAATTATCTTCAAGAAATCGGCGATAATTATGTCCATTTAATTTGCGTGGTAAAAAAAAGGTCCAATCAGGTAATCTCCAATAATTCCAGCCCAGACATTTAATGAGAACTGCTCCTGGTGATGAGATTCCACGATTGCATGCAGATTTTCCTCGGCCCAAAAATTATTATTATGAAAATTTGTGAACCTGTTTTTAGTCAAACTTGCTTCGTAAAGGATTTTCGGTAACTTTTTGGAGAAACCATTGGCAGAAATTCAGTCGTAATGGAAAGTCTTGAGGAAGTAGAGCCGGAACCCGTTGAATGTGATAGGGATATAATAAATAATCATGAAGAATCATCCATCCTTGAATATGGGCGATATTCAAATTATTGGCAACTTGCCTCGTACTTATTCCAGGATTTTCGTCAACTGAATTTAAAACAGCTACCTCAATTGTTGGAGTTCTTGCAGTCCGATGTTCTCCTTTCAAGTGATGATTTGGCTCAAAACTTCCTGTGTCACATAACCTTCTGTGGGTGCTTGAAATCGTTCGAGCTTCAGGAACCATTCTATTTGGGAAGCGCTCTTGATACAGTCGCCTGGCTTCATATGCGTTGCCGTCAGCAAGCCCATACAAGTAATGCATGTCTGCTGATTCGGTATCTGTAAAATTCACCATGTTTTTTTTAATAAACAAGTTTTTATAACGTAAATAATATCACGTATCTAGCTGAAGAAGTGTCAAAATTGTTTTTGTTGAAAACAAGGAAATGTGTTCTTAGCATACTAGATGTTTCTAGCCCATAAGATAATCCTACTATTCTTCAACGACTGATTTCGCATAGGGACAAGCAAATGAATGCATTTTATTTTCTAACTCAAAAACCGTTCGCCGGACTACAAAAAGGCAAGAGACCATTTTTATGGGAAGATAGAGGACAATTACAAAAATAATATTTATTTGGAAAAAAGACAGTGGCGTATCATTATTTTGTTGAAAATATGGCAGGGCATGTTAACAGGGACGCCACTGATGAAAATTAAGAAATCCTCTATCATGTAAAAAAAATATTTTTTGCGTACTTTGCTTGCGTGCACCAATATTGAAAAAAAAGTCGAAGCGGTTTTAGAGATATTGGGAAAGAACTGATTTTTTTGTTAAATTTCAACATCCTGTATCTCAGAAATAAAGCGGTTGCGGACCTATGTTCATATGAAGATTTTTTTTCAAAATATTCCAAGGATTATCGCCTTTTAAAATCAGCATTCAATCATGAAACACCATATATATATATATATATATATATATATATATATATATATATATATATATATATATATATATATATATATATATATATATTTATAAATATATATATATATATATATACAGTGCGCGGCTAAATTATGGAACAAATTCGATAATTCACAAGCAATGTACTTTTTACAAAAATCCTGAAAGAGGTCGATTTTAGTTTTCAAATGCTAATTTTTGAATGTATATTCTGAAGAGGTTATGTTACTGGTTTTGACGTGGTGACGTAATCGGTAATTTTGAAATAGATGTCTTGTGATACTTCATCTGAAAGGTCTTTCAATACTGCATTCATTGATAGTTAATAATTTGATTTGTTTGTACAGGGTGAACAAAAATTAGTATTCTATTTGAGTAAGAGAATAACTTTATATCCAACAAAATACAACATTTAAATAAAATAATAATTTTTGTTCACCTTGTATAAACAAATCAATTTATTTATTATCATTGAATGCAGTATTGAAAGACTTTTCAGATGAAGTATCACAAGACATTTATTTCAATTAAAAAAAATTACCGATTACGTCACCACGTCAAAACCAGTAACATAACCTCTTTAGAATATACATTCAGAAATCGGCATTTAAAAGCAAAAATCGACCTCTTTCAGGATTTTTGTCAAAAGTACATTGCTGGCGAAATATCGAATTTGTTCCATAATTTATCTGCGCACTGTATATATATATATATAATATATATAAAATATATATAAATAACTATGAATTTGAAATAAACTTATAGAAAGGATATTCCTTGAGGTTGCAGTCAAATTTAATGGCCAGTGAAAAAAGAAAAACTCTTTCTTATTTTGTCAAGCTTTCGAAAATGTTTATTTTCATTATCAAGACAGCTGTGAAAAAAGGAAAACACAATTGTGAAATGCGATTTTAAACAAAATTTATAGAACTTACTAAGGTGAGGTTGAGTGAAGACAGCGATCTAATCACCATTTTGTGATTGAAGAAATTTTTTCAAAATCATATCACTATGAAACACGAAGTTATTTTGAAGAAATTTTCAATACAATTTTGTGAAGTTCATTGAGAATAAACACAGTAAACTATAATTTTGTTTATATTTCATCAAACAAAGTAAACATTTTCGAAAGCTTGACAAAATAAGAAAGAGTTTTTCTTTTTTCACTGGCCATTAAATTTGACTGCAACCTCAAGGAATATCCTTCTACTAAGTTTATTTCAAATTCATAGCTGTTTTCAACTAGTCCAGTCACGAGACTACCCTTCTTCTATATATATTTATATTCTGAATATCAACACATAGTTTTGAGACAAAATATTGGTACATTTGATTTTTCAGAAGCATTTTTTTTGCATCTACAGTGCGTTGGACCCACTTCAACCAATCTGATGGACATGAATGATGAGTAAAAAATATAGATTTTTCCGCTTAGTTGAGTACCTATGGCGGTTTGATGTTTCCAAAACCACTAATTGTAAACAAAAAGTATTTTTTTTCAAATGACAACATCTTTTAAACAAACATTCTATAGATTCTAAATTTCACGACGAATTCATTGATGGTTTCGAATCGAAAATCGGATGTATAACAATCCTAATACACTAATTAGTTGTCGAAAAATTATGAGGAAGTTGAGTATATTGCTGAAGTATGCTGTGGATACAAAATTGAACGGAACCAGATTCATAACTCAAATTTCACGATCAAAACGAAAGGTGTGATTCTTTTGGGAATAAATAAGTTTTTAAATAAGTCAATTATTTCGAAGGCATCTTAACTCGGAACTGAATCAAACTTTGAAATTCTTGATGAAATGCTCTGTATAATTATAAATTTTTCGATTCCGCAAACATCTGCAAGTATATCTACTCAGTTTCAGAAATAGTGATAACTTGATTTTTCAGATTTCTTTAAAAATCAAAAGGGTGCTATGGAAACAAAAATAATTAAGACAAGTAATAAATTAGTGTACATCAATAACCTAATGAGTTTGTATACCTAGTGTGCTTTAGGTCATTAAATATTTCAACAAATATGTATACAACAGATGAAAAAGTGGACATTCTATAAATTTATGTCGAATGCAAAAAAAAATCAAGGAACGCAGCAACTTTGTATGCTGAAAGGTATCCCAACAGACATCATCTATGTTCTTAGTATTTCCCCGTTGTGGAGAAACAACTCGCACCAGAAACTCCCAACCGTGAAACTTTTGTCATTGAGGAGGTGACGGAAACAAATTTTTTAGCATTTGAAGTGAATCCTACCGTTTTTACTAGGAAAATGAGCCATGAGTTACAAATTAGTCATGAGACAGCAAAAATTATTTTGAAGAAATGTTAAACATTATTTGTGAATGTTCAAATTGAGAATAAAACTAACAAAAACTATTTTTTTTTATTTCATCTAAAACAAAGAAGATGGAGGAAAATGTATCTCATCACCTAGATATACATATATAGTCACTTTTTTTCCATACTGTATGAATAATCTTGGGTATGTTGAATAATATATCTTTTTTCTCTTATTAACTCTCTTTTTTTTCATCTCAACTCTATTTGAAGGTTCTCTTTTTCACTTTTTTTCTTGGCCACACACGATACAGGAACATTTTGGGAAGGAACTGTATTCTTCTTCAAGAGCCCTTGGTCTGTCTATAGACTCGCTCAATCCTAGATTAGTCTGCACCAGTACATTACATTCATTTTTTCACGGAAAATGATAAAACTTATTCAGTAAAACGGAATCGTTTTGCCAAGAGTCACATTGAGGTACACAACAATAATGATTTGAACTAGAATCACTCATTTTTTCACTCGAGGACGTACAATAGTCAATAGAACATCCACCAGGTGAACCAGAATTTCATTAAATGTCAACAATCGCAAGAGATTCGACAAGTTTCAAGTTTACAATGGCTAAAATCATATAAACATTAATGTTTCCAAAAGTAAACAATGTGCTTGTGTATAGTTTCAAAAAGCGACACCAGAGGAAGTATCGTGCTCATTGATAAGACGCAGCTGCGGATATGCTACAACGCCCAGTTGTTGGGGCATTTTAACGCGCACTTTCCTTGTCAGGTGGACCCCCATCCAAGTACTAAACACGCCGGACGTTGCTTGGCTCAGATATCATTGAGACTCTCGTCAAGCTGACCAGCCGCCGGTGCCCATAGTGATTGGTTACTTCAGAACAATACTGCTAATCCCGACTTTGATCCTTCGAGTCAAGATTTACGAACAATTGAATGTTTAACAGAAAAAACTGTTGATATTGGGCGCAACAAAATCAGCATTTAATGAAGGAAAGTAATTTGAGGAAAGATTCGGAGTAAACGTATGGGGCTGGTGTAATCGGAAGTAACAGACAGTTGGTATTTAGAATTCCCTCAGAATGATATTGAAGAATTGTTAATGGACCCCCACTTATCTCTCGAACAAGGCGTGGCAAGAATATCTTGTCTTGGCGATGTCACTAATCGTGGAACAAAAATACTTCCAAGGAATCCATAATCTTCTATATCCGCTATTGCATCCTTTCATTGTGAACGAAATCATAATTCTTCGATAATTTATCATTTCCCTATCGAGGAAAACTCCAATTCCGTATCACATCATCTGTTGCGAAAGTGTCAATGTTATTAGATCGATTTCTACTCTTGTAGCGATAGCAACATTTTTATTTTTTGTTCCATGTGTCAATTATAGAACTAAAATTGAGATATTTCTCTGATTTGTGAGATAACCATTAGAAGTCTTTACCATTTGTGATTGATACTGAAATTTCTTTTTTTTATTGTTGAATTGTCGTCTTATTTTTTAGCCGTTTATGAAGCAGAACACGAGGAAATGAAAGTAATAGTGCGTGTGTGGTTTCCTGCATAATGAAATGGTAATAAATAATACTTTCATTAGTTAATGATAGTTCCATCACTACCATATGGACATAGTTCTAGTCTAACGAAAAATGTATTTTATGATCAATGGTGTTGGAGAGGTTGGGCAAACTGGTGAATTATCTCACATAATGTTGTCGAGTAATAGAAAAATATTTTAATTTGTTTAGAAAGCAAAAGAACAATATCCATTTATATGGAAGTTTGCATGGATTGTCAGGTGAATATCATTCAACGTTCTGCGTGGTATTTGCTGGAAAGTAGTTGTTTTCGCCTGTCGGTCTACCAATTGTGTTTCAATTTATATTGAACCTTTTGTGAAGACGACTTTGTGTGCTTTATGCATTTCATTTCTTATTTTCTCTCCCTTCATATGGCTTTTTCTTTCATTAAATATGCCAGTCGGGCAATTTGAGCCACTCCTACTGAGAAGGAATCTTTTATTTAGAATCCTATCGAGGTAGGAGAAATGTATGGAGTGTTTCTTTCTGTCACTAGGTGCCGCCGGTTAAAAGTTATCTTTTCCGACGCACCTAAAGATGTTTTAAGCTCGATGATGATTTTATTTATGTTGTGTCTCGCTTCGGCCAGAGCTCTCCGGATATCTGGCTGGTGACTACTCCGTACTGATGAGGGCCAAAAGCCTGAAACCGGTATGCGGATTGTTAGGCGGACACGACATGAATTTAAACATAATCGAGCTTATCAGAAAGAAACATTTGCGAACAATATCCATTTATATGGAAGTTTGCATGGATTGTCAGGTGAATATCATTCAACGTTCTGCGTGGTATTTGCTAGGAAAGTGGTTGTTTTCGCCTGTCGGTCTACCAATTGTGTTTCAGTTTATATTGAACCTTTTGTGAAGACGACTTTGTGTGCTTTATGCATTTCTTCTCTTATATTCTCAATTGAACAATGAATCTCGTAATATAAAACAGTTACTTTCCGGGCATTATGCCAATGTACATATACCAATTTGGAATTGAAATCAGAAACCCGTCCGCCAACTTGGAGTTGAATTATCCCAAAATAATCCCACCTAGACCAAGAAACATCTAGATATAGTTTAACTATTTTCAATTGCAGAAACTGTTTCTATAAGGAGCAAATCAAAAACTCACTTCGCGAAGTAACGGAAGGAAAAATAATGTGAACATTCTCCGTTGCCGAACGGAAGATCAAAAGAAGTCAAATGGCGACAGTCAACGTGGGTTTGAGTGACAGCTGTCTAGTTCTGCACCAGATTCGCCTGAGCCAATCAAAACGGACCGCAAGCCAATGGTAATGCTTGTAGGTGTGTTCATACGTTGGAGGCCAAGAAAACAAATAAATCACGAGTTATATTTGTGTTTGAAGAGGTGTCTGAATGAATGAACGCCAGTAGCGCCTCTGGTCTGGGAAAGAAATAGGTTTTAAAATATTCTATGGCTCTGTTGTGTTTTGTTGAAATATAGTTTTTTTCGACCATAGTAAAATGAAATTATGATGATCCGATTGCCTATTGATGCATACTTTCTCGATTATGGCATATTCTTTTATTTTAACGTATTTTTAAAATATTTAAATATCTAAATAAAATTGTTATCTCCGCCTCTGCTGCTCAAAGGATACCGCTTCAAGACTGGGAAACTTGTTTTTTATGTTTCTGCAATTGTAAATGGTTTAACTATACCAATTTTGATTCGATATGATCATGGACACGTGACCATTTTTGAATAGTCATCTTGAACTTTTTACACTCAGCGTTGTGTTGGTGATCTGAAATGGGCAGCACAAAAAAGCAAATCAGTTTAAAAGTTCTTAAAAAAAACCTGCATGCTTATAGCATAGTGCCATACTTAAGCTACATAGATGAAAAACAACAAAAGTCAAACATTGATTTATTAATTATTACAGAAATACGCAAGTAAATTAAAAAAAAAACAATGTAAATAATAATGCTGACTCTTGAACATTATTAAAAAAACCTATATTTGTTTCAGTACCAAGCGAACACCATTGGATAATCTATGAAAATTTTTTTCTTAAGAAGTACAAAGTTATATATACTCGTGTATACAATATACTTGATAAACCAAAACAAAACCAAATCAACTATTTTCGAAAAGATCTGCAGGTACCTACCTATCTAGTTAAATGCAAACATTATTAAAAAAATAGGTATTTTTTTACAAAGCTGATTATGAGTGAGCACACAAATATACTACCTACTTTACTAAATCAAAGCAAAAAACAAACTTCTCACACTGATCTGGCAATAGCCACGTCATTCAAATTATTTGCCATATCTGTAGACGGGTAACGCATTCCTGGCTGATACCTTCTGTATGACAAAAACCATATTACAGAGCAGACATGTGCACACATTCCTAACACTCGTGCACCTGATTTGCAGAGACATGCACAACCAGTTATTGCGTTCACTCCAATTAGTTGGCTATTATATACGATGAAGCATTTTCTTTTGTTAGCAGCTTGAAACCGTGGAGGTATCAGATGAGTATTATTATCATTTTCTCCATTAGGTTGACGATGTAATCTTACCAAATAGTTGCCGTTGTTTATATGAGATGACGTATAACTAACTGTATGATAGTTGAATCTGTATGTACAAGTCCTGAATTTCATCTTCGATAAGTTTGAAGGTCAATAAATCCGTCTACCAGCGGCCAATCAATTCTCCTTTAATAGGCGTCATCTACCCATCTGAGCATCGTAATGATTCTCGATTCATTTGCTTGCTGAGTAGTCAGTTGACGTTGAGGTATTTAGAAATTTTAAGGCAACAAATTGAACCCCTTGTTGATGAATTGCCGCTAATGCAGCTCAGGAAAATATACTTTCAGCAAGACGGGGTTTCGCCGCATACCACTGCGATTGTCAACAATTTTTTGCCTGCAAATTGTGGCAATAATTGGATACCCAATCAAGGACCCAACCGTTGGCCGGCCAGGTCACCGGACCTAACGCCTATGGAATTTTACCTCTAGGGAAAGTTAAAATATCTTATTTTTGAATTGCCGACCAACTCTAGACACGAATTGGAAGCGGCAGTGATGCAAAGTTTTGCTACTCTCACTCCCATTGAACTAATTAATTCAGCAAGAAATGTTCGAAAAAGGTGCCGCCTGTGTGTAGGAGAAGCTGGTAGACATTTTGAACACCTCCTCTGAAGAAATATTCTGTTCTTGTTCTTTTTATTATTATTATTGTTGGAGTTTCATTTATTAGTAGTAAATATAGTATAAATTGTTATCAGTTTTATTGAAACTATGAGTTTTAATTACTGCTGTGAACAGATTTCTTAACATTTGATAGCTACTAGTGAACACTTGCTTTCTTTTGTTCGTCGCGTCGTCCAAAGCCTACTTGTTCAAAGTGTGCGTTTCAAAGTCTACATGAAAAAACTTAAAAGCTCTGCATTTCAAAGGCGACTCTAGCAAAACATCAAGTGTGCTACATTTTTGGAATGGTTATTCCAAGTTTTATTGAAATATGCAATAATATGCAGGTTGTCTCATTTAAAAAAATGATGTTTCTACTAATAACTATTGATATATAATTTGAAAAAATTAATTACTTACACCATTGAATTCTTCGTAAAATAGTGCTTCGGCAATGTTTTCATAGAAACAAAGAATTTTTACAGGAAAAAAGTTACAGCAACTGTTCGAAAATGCACATTTTGGAAAAACATGCTGTAACTCAGAAACGATGATAGATATCGATATGAGGTTTCCACCATTAAGTTTGTCATAAAAATTTACCCTCAGACACAGCCACCAGTTTTCATCTATCTAGTTTGAAAACAGGACTTTCCCTCTGAAAGTGTCTAATTTGGCCCACTCGGTACAGTTTGCATAATTTGGAATACAAATTATTTAGTTACTTCTCAGAACTGGACTCTGAAGCTGATAATAATACTACTTGTCCCCCCGGGGGCGCTACCCACAGATTGAAAAACATGCTCTAACAAATTGAATGTAACACAAAGTTTCAGGTTCAGATATGGAACTATATCAATTGATCCAGCTAGAGTTGAAGTTTACGGTCTTGTTACAAATCGCCATTAGCCTTCAACAAGACTGGATTTTCAAAATTTTTATCGCTGAGAGCATGACGTCTGGGCGCATTAATAAAAGAGGCAAAAGAAAACATTAATTCTTCTGGCGCGCTTCGAGGAAGTAGAGTTAAAATATAATATTTCAAGAAATGTTTTTGAATAGTTGGAAACTCATTCAAGACCATCATATATGTTCTTTGGTCTTCCAGATATCTCAATAGTTCCAAACTGAAATGAGGACTGGGAAAGCTGGGAACCCTCTTATGTATTTATTCCTTGAGGTTCAAGAATTCAACCAGAAATGTCGACGACATGTTTGTTTCAGTCGATTTATTTTCTTGCACTTCTACCATTTCTGTCGTAGCAGTGGTAATGACGTCTGAAGAAAATGCGGCATGAAAACGTTTAATCCCTGATTTTGGCATAACTGCATTGAGTCTCGATAACCGCGATCATATACAATGCGTCATTTTCTTGAAAAAAAAGTAAAAAAATCTGTTCTCGCTAACAGTTATAACGTTGAATATCGACGAATCATTGTTTCTAGCATGCGGACCACTACCATCAATATTATAACCGTCTCGTGCTATCACAAGAGCTACCAATGAATCAGGATGAACGTGACACAAGCGATTCAAAATAGTAGTACTGTGATTGGGAGCGTATTTTCGACGAGTTATGTGTTGGTAACCAAGATAAAGAGGAACAAAGTGAACTGTAAGTGAATTAAGAATATCGTGGAATATTTTGCTAACAAGATATTTCTGCTTCGGTTTCATGCCAAACATCATGCTTACAACTTTTTGAGCAATTCTTAGTTTCATGAGAAAAATAGCTACGCAATTTTTTTTTAAAGTTTTTCTCTAGGTGTTAAGTTATTGCAATCACCTACAACAATGCTTTGCAATATTCCTCCAATGTAGGCAAATTTTGCGATATTAATAACACATACGAGAATATATTCTCATATATTCTTAGTGTTGCTCAAAGTATAGGCTTGGTAACAAAAAAATATTTTGGCCAAAGGCCTCCTAAAAATCAGCCCTGAAGAGCCAAAGCGGAAATGAAGTCGTCCCTCAAAAAATGCAAAAAACATCACTTTCTTGAACCTTCCAGAAAGGACTATCTAACTTCAAAAATGGAATACAAAAACATGCTCAAACGAAAAAACCGAGAAAACCAAGAAACTGTCACACTCAAACTCGGCAATACCAAAAATCAGGCGGAATTCTGGAAAACATTGAGTTTCTACAAACAACGCCATCAAGAGTGCCCAATTGACCTGTGTGAATGGAAGTCATTTTATGACAACGTGCTTAAAACAAAAATCGTCTCCAAGATATCTTTTTGTTATGCAAGGTCTTTTTATACAGACTCCGAAATTACAATGGAGGAACTGAATGGTGCTCTGGAAACGTGTAAAGTGGTAAATCCCCCGACAAAGACGCCATCACGTATGAATTTGTTAAAAACCTTCCGCAAAACTGGCTGCTTTATGTTTGCAACTGGTTCAACAAAATTTTTTACTCTGAGAAAATTCCCTCAGCTTGGCATGAGACGATAATAACGATGTTGCATAAAAAAGGCCCGCTTAATGATTCTAATAACTATAGGGGAATCGCACTATTGAACTGCTTTGCGAAAGTCTTACTTTGATATTGTTAAATCGATTATCCAATTGGTGTGAAGAGAACTATATTTTACCCAAGTCTTAATACGGTTTTAAAAAGAATAGAAGTGCTTCTGATAACATTTTCATTCCCAGCTCTGTAATTCAACTCCAACTGAGGCTACCTAAAAGGAAAGTTTTTGCTGTTTTCGTTGACTTCAAGAGAGCTTTCGACTGTATAAACCATGAGCTATTATGGCATAAGCTCTACAACATTGGAATAAGCTTTTAAGATAATCAGAATTATAAAAAAATCTGTACGACAACGCAAATATGTCTGTGGGCGTAAATGGCTTCTTCACAAAAAAGTACGATATTTCAGAAGGTGTCCTACAAGTCGAACCACTCAGTCCGCTACTGTTTTCTTCACTTTTGTCAGACATTGAAGAATACTTCCGATCTGAGGGCTGTTCTGGCATCAACATCGATGGGTATAATGATATTATATTATTTCTATATGCGGACGATTTAGTTCTTCTAGGAAATGCCCCTATTGACATTGCTCGCAAGCTGAGAACTCTTCAAAATTACTGTACCTCAAATAAACTCTTGGTTAATAGCACGAAAACGAAGATAATGATTTTCAGCAAAGGAGGCTATAACAATAATTATTATAAAAATAAATTTAGCCTTAAAATTACATACAAGGGTATAACATACTTCATAAACACAGCCGCGATTGTTCAATTTGTAACACCTACGAGAACGAATCACTCACTCACCTACTCCTGATTTGCTACATCTATAATGGCATAAGAAATTGCAAAATATTTTCGAAGTTGAACACATTCAACGACCTCACTGTTTTGCTGGACTCCAATGACTTTTCCTTTCTATCAAGTTTTGTCTACACTATCATCAGTATTCTCAAATTACGCTCATTTGCTCTCAACGAATGATTTGTTTCTTCTTGTCCTGTAATTTTGTTCTTGCTTTTTCTTTTTTTTTCTCTTCCTCTCCAATTTGCAATCCACAGTTATCTGAAATATGTAAAGTTAGAGCCCGCACTCCTTGTAATGAGATGTAACTTTCTCCTATACAATAAAGACTTTCTATCTATCTATCTACCATCTACCTACAACCGTTGCAAACTGCGCCTTACTTAATCTGGTTAAGCACTTGCAATCGTCGTCATTCTTATCTTCTTTGTCAAATATCTTGCATTTTTCTTCTAGATGCTACTACGCGATCCGTGAACAGATTGATTAAACATTAATTGTCACCATGTGTAAACTGCCTAGGAGCAGCACGCAATTGCGTTAGAGCAACAGCTTCATCAGAAAAGTAACCATTCTCAAAATGTTCCGAGCATGATCGATGCAAAATATCCGGTTTTTAATCCGTAACTTCGGAACGACTTCTCTTCAAATACGCTGCCGAATAATAACACCACATATACAACAAACTCTTTGATTACTTGGCAGTTTGACCGGTACATTTTTAATGTTTTCGCCATTTCCTTCATCATTATCAACGTCTACCTTATCATTGTTCTCATTTTCAATAGAAACAGGATCTTGTTGGATGTTAGGTTGTCTTATTTCGTTGCCTTAAGAATTGAATCCAAACAAGAATTATAATGTTGCTACTATAAACTTTACTTTACTTTACCTTGTCGTCGAAACCAAGCATAGCATTGGGTGCAAATTCGGGAGTTTTGTCCAGGCTCTACCCAGTCAATTTATCTACGTGCTCGCATATTCTCTAGAAACTGCCAGTATGTTTCATTATTAGCCGATTTTGCAGTACTTTTTTCATTTATGTACCCATCGTACCCAAAACACTTTATTGGGGTCCAAATAGATATAGAATGTCTAAAAATATAAAGATATATCAACTAATTGAATCAAAACGGATTGAAAGAAAACAATGCACACTTTTTTTGTTATCAACAAAAATAAAAATGAAATGTCAGTTCTGACAATTGGTCATTAACATGATTGAAAAGCACTCGCATTTTTGGAAACTAATTGATAAGAACTTATTACATAAAATAACTCATTCTAGATAAAAAAAATTCAAATGTTCCACTACATAACTCATTTCTAAGCATTTAAAAGTTTTTTTTCAACAACCGCCCTTTCGGAATAAAAATAGAAAATTTAGGTTTTTTTTCCTCAAAAAAATCACGCCCCCCTTATGTGCTATTATACATATACATTAACAATTTATCCAAATTTCACCCAGATATTCAACGTCACTGGACGAATGAATCGCACTCGAAAAAATGCGAAAGTCTGACAACAAACGGAAGAGATAATACATCATGACGCGATTATATCTTCCTCATTCAACACACCTCTGTCGTTAAATAAATCATATGAAACGTCAAAAATACTATTAGTTAACTTCTTTGTAAAATGGCATAATTTCGAAAATAAATTGTTTTTATGCGTTGAACAATTACGGTTATTAAAATTTCACTCTCTGTGGACAACTCGGCGAAATTGCTGTACTATTACGGAATTGATATACGTGGCTGCTAACCGGAAAACCTGATGAAATTCTGATTCTCGTATATGTAATAGGAGTCGGTATTATTTGTTGCTTATGCTTGCCGCGGCAACGAGAAAACAAACGAGAATAATGACTGTGTTCGATTATCACAGATGAATGGCTTCTATGGGTAACTTTTTTATTTTACGTTACATGCTTTGTGTTGGGTAGGGTCAAAACTTTTTCAAACCAGTTGTGACCTGTTTCTGTATACCTTGAACTTGGAATATTGCGCAAATACGTACGTAGTTCCTATGGTAAATATCAATGTAATATTTATAATCACATTTGTATCGCAGTGTTTCGCAGCGAAAGCTTTCATATAATTAATTAAGTACACCCAGATGTTACCAGCAATTTTTATTCTTTAGTGAAGCCGCAGGTCAGACCAATTCCCTCAATGACTTTGCTCTTATTTTTTTTGTTATTTGAAAAGCAAAAACAAGGGAAAGAGAGATACCACCACCTCTATGGCCTGCGATGAACCCTGAATGGAACCCAGCTAACTTTTTCCAATGAAGATACTAACATGGAACAGTCATATTAATAACATTCTTCCTAAGGCTACAGCGGCAACCTGGACGTGCCGCAGAATTTTTGGCAAGACATGGGGTTTGAAGCCGAGCATGATATACTGGTTATATCAAACGATTATCAAACCCATGGTCATCTATGCCTAATTAGTTTGGTGGCCAAAAACCCAACAGCCTTCGGCACAAATCCAGCTGCAGAAAGTGCAGCGATTGGCCTGTCTGGGAATAACAGGGGCAATATTCACAAGCCCCACTGCAGCACTAGAGGTAATACCGAAACTTCCGCCACTGCACTTGTGTCTGATGAAAGAAGCGGCAAAAAGTGCCTTCAGACTGCACCAGGCACTAGAGTTGAAGGCTGGAAATCTGATTGGGCATCTGAAGATTCTGGAAAATATTCCCCTAGAATCCAGGTACAAACCATCAGATATCATGCCAGCTAGGCACGTCTTTGAAGTGAGTCGTGAAGTGGTTATAAACAACCATCATATATCCACAACGAACGGGCCTCAACAACAAAAGAATGCATCGATGTGGTATAGTGATGGTTCCAAGATGGTCGAAAGGGCTGGAGTGGAAGTAACGGGTCCTAGTTTTAGGCTCTCAATGTCACTAGACAAAGCCCCAACATTTCCTCAAGCAGAAACCCATGCTATAGAAATTTGCGCCCAAGAATGCCTTGAATAAGGCTTCACGGGGAAAAATATCTATAGTCTAGTCGACAAGTGAGTTTCCTGCGAAAAATAGTTCCAAGTCTCCTTGAAATATGAGCAATAGATCATTCGATTCGGGATGCAATTCTGAGAAAGTCATTTTTTGTTTTTTTTTCTGACGAAAATTGCAATTGTTATTAACAAAAAAAAATGGGTTTAGTTTCTTCCATTATTTATAATTTAAATTTAACGCTGGGAATAGTATTGAATATCAATTTAAAATTTTTAATAAATTATGGTATGTTTTTAATTCTCGAAAGAACAAGGTCCCGTTGGAAAAAAAAATTAAGTACATTTTTTGACAAGTTAGGCATTTATTAATTAATCCTTATTTTTCGGTCCTTGGTTTTCATGAAAAAGGGCAAAAATGTTTGAATAATAGCTCTAAAAAATGTTCGCTCCCTGGAGCCCTTCTTATATATATATATATATATATATATATATATATATATATATATATATATACTTAACAAAATCACATTATAAAAGTTTTTAAAAGTTGTTTATTTTTTTGAAGGATTCAATAACATTTGAAAACAATTTTTAGAATTTGTTTATAAATTGTTTATAAACAAATTATTAGTTTAATATTTTGAAAAAATATATTTTGGCCATTTTGTTGTCTAGAGAATATAAGGTTTTTTTTAAACAATGGTTTTCTTGAAAAAAATCTTATTGTTTATAATCGGTTTTTTATATTTCCATTATTTAAATAATTAGATAAAAAAATATTTTTCTTTAAAAATTATAATTGGCATTTCTCAATAGATTACCAAAAATTTAAAAAAAGTTTATTTAAAATTTAATTGTTATAAACAAATTTGAAATCGCATTTTTCTTTTCAGAAATTTAAAAAAATTCAAAAAAAAACATATGCAACAAAGTGCCGAATAAAAATTTATACCATTATTTTAAAAAAATCTATAAAAATGAAAAAAAAATTTTTACACTCTGTTGCATATGGTTGTTTTTCAAATTTTTAGTAGTTTCAGAAAAAAAATATAATGAGATTTGGGATTTGTTTATAACAAATTGTTAATAACTAAATAAATAATTAAATTTCTATTTTTTTTTGTTATTCTCCGAGAAATGCCAATTATATTTTTAAAGGAAAACAAATCTAACTAATCATTATATACCAATGGAAATATAAAAAAACGATTATAAACAATGAGCATTTTTTTTAAGAAAACTATTGTTTTTGAAAATCAGTATGTTCTCTAGACAACAAAATGGCAAAAATATATTTTTTTAAAATATTAAACTAATAAATTTGTTTATAAACAAATGTTCAATTTTTTTTTTCCGAATATTATTCAATCGAAGGCATTTGATGCAAAAAGTGCAATAGCAAAACATTTTTTCAATTTTCAATTTTTTGTTAAATTTAAAAAAATTTAAAAAACAAAATAAACAACTTTTGAAAATTTTCATAACGTGATTTTGTTAAGTATATTCACGGTGTTATGTAATGGATGTCCGATATTTTACAGGACGATTCCTCTGTTATTTATAAGGTGAAAAGTTCATATAAGCATGGGTCCGCAAGGCCTTCAATTTTTGATATATGGGTTGTTGAAAATTTATTTTTATATTGGTTTTTCGTAAATAATTTTTAAAATGAGGTCGATATTTGGACGAAAATTGGTATTTGGGGATTTTTTTATATGAGAAACTCAAATTTGATCTCAGTTTGGCACTCAATTGCAGGGGGCGCCGCCTATAGGTCTTTGGGGAGTCACAACTTTGTCGTGCATGTATTCATCACATTTTCTAGAAGAAAAATCGATTTTACTATCATTTTTACGTGAAAAAGGTATGCCTTTCAAAAGTCGCTACGAGCAGCCGTTTTCTAAATGTTTTGATTTAAATTAATCGATGCATGTGTTTGTCAAAAAGTGAAATAATTTTGAAAACTTTTTCTAATTCAATATAGAAACATTTCAAACGCTAATTTTCGAACAACAATAAACAACGGAACACTAGATATAAATCTAAATGAAAATCACAATAAGTGTTCGAAATGTCCACCTCCTGCCTGTGTGCACGCATCCAATCTTCTCATTGATTCCCGCACTCTTTAGAAAATTTTGAATCGTTCTACAAGAGTTAATTATTCGATTACTCAATTTTTCTTCATTTCGGATAGGTGTCTGGTAAATTAAGGATTTCAGATATCCCCGCAGGAAAAAATCCAAACCATTTAGGTCTGGTGATCTAGGGGGCTATGGTTGAGGCCCTCCCCGACCTATCCAACGGTTTCCGAAAGTTTGATCTAAAAATTCTCGCGCTTGGATGCTAAAATGTGCACCGTCATGCATGAACCACATTTCATTTCGTAGTCTAAGCGGCACATCTTCCAGTAAAATAGGCAAATCTTCTTCAAGAAAATGACGATATCTCTCTCCGTTTAATCTTCCCGGAATGAAGAATGGACCTATAAAATAATCTCCAAGGATTCCTGCCAACACGTTAAGAGAGAAATGTTCTTGGAAATGTGGTTCCTGGGGGTTTTTCTCTGACCACAAATGATTGTTGGGAAAATTCCGTATAGCGTTGCGCGAGAAATTTGTTTCGTAGGTAATTGGATAAACCAACGACAGAAGTTGAAACGTAACGGAAAGTTACGAGGGAGTAGTGCCTGAACTCTCTGAATATGGTAGGTATATAACGAATTATCATTTAAAAACTTCCTGTTTCCCTTAACCGAGCGTGAATTCTTGAAAACGTTTTTAAAGTAGGAGTTGTGTGGTTCGGATAACGCTCCTGATATAAACGTCTAGCCTCATCTGCATTTCCGTTAGCAAATCCGATGTAAAATTATGTCAGCATACTCTGCGTTGGTAAAGTTTACCATTTTTTAACAAACAATCACAATGATACTTTTATTTCCAAAGAGTTCGCGAATCAATGAGAAGAAGATTGGATGCATCGATTAATTTAAATCAAAATATCTCGAAAACGGCTGCTTGTAGCGACTTCTGAAAAGCATACCTTTTTTACCTAAAAATGATAGAGAAATCTATTTTTCTTCTAGAAAATGTGATACATACATGCACGACAAGGTTGTGACTCCCCAAAAGAGACAAAGACCTGTAGGCGGCGCCCTCCACAATTAGGGGCCACTAAGATCAAATTTGAATTTTTCATATTAAAAAATCCCCAAATACCAATTTTTGTCCAAATATCGACATTGTTTTAAAAATTATTTACGAGAAACCAAAAAAAAATAAATTTTTGACACCTTGTATATCACAAAATGAAGGCATGCTTATATGAACTTTTCACCTTATAAATAACTGAGGAATCGTCCTGTAAAATATCGGACACTTATTACGTAACACCCTGTATAACAAGGGTTCCAGATAGCGAAAAATTTGTAGAGGTATTATTTAAGCATTTGTGCCGTTTTATTATGAAAACCGAGGTCCGTAAAATAAGGACTAATTAACAAATGCCTAACTTGTTGAAAAACAAACCTATTTTCTTTTCCAACGGGATCTTGTTCTTTCAAGTGTTGGAAAATACCATAATTTATTCAAATTTTTAAGTTGATATTTGATAATATAACAAAAAATATTTCATGTGGTGTACTCTCTTTAGAGTATCGAGATTGCTTCATTAGTTTTCAAGTTAGAAGTAAAAAAAAGGAAAATAAAAAATGCTTTTAAATGTTTATAAAAAGTAAGCAATGTGTTGGGAGTGAAAACATAACAGGAACCGTCTTTCGTATGATGGCACAGTCGATTTCCTGGTAGTATTTTTGTCACAGAATCAATAGAGCAGAAAATCTCTAATGATTGGCCCAAAAGTTGAATTAGATTTGCACTTGAAAGTTAGTTCATATATTCCAGATTTGTCGGATTTTTCAATTCGAATTGTTGTTTCAAATAAATTTTCCCAAAGTATTATTTGTTCTGTAAGCAATAATAATATATTTTCATTATGTTATCAGAGATAATTTCTAATTATTTAAGACTATACTCATATTGCTTACAAAACAAATAATACTTTGGGAAAAATTTATTAAAAACAACAAAGATCGAATTGAAAAGTCTGACAAATCTGGAGTATATAAACTAACTTGTGATTCTTGTCCAAGTTTTTATATAGACAGGTAGAACTTTCAAGCATAGGAGCAATTTTATTAAGGGCAAATCTGATTCAACTTCCGGTAACCATCTCCTGACTGAAAAGCATTGCTTTGTTAATGACTTTGAACTTTTGCATGTAGAAAAGAGAGGCCAAAAACTCAATTTCCTAGAAAGCTGAGATATTAACAAAGACAAGAATTCACAAGATTTATTAAATGACCAGATTAATTTGAATAATTTGCCCCGTTTAAATCTGTTCACTAGAAATTGAATAATCTTTCGTCCAATAATCACTTAATTACCTACTATCCAACTGACTACCTGCTCCTATTATTTATATCAAACCCCAGTAATTGTAATTTAGTTTACCTCCACTTGAAAAAGCTATAGTATAGAGAAACACGTGTCGTGGATTTTGATTATCGTGACTAGGGTTGTGCACCGGTAGTTGACCAGCACCCAGTAATTGACCATTTTTCCCTTAATGCACAGAAATAAGGATATTATAAGTTGGTTGCCTATGTTTTTGAAAATTGAATGGGACTTTGGTTCAGTAGATGCCACAATTTTCACTGGTAGAAAACAGGTGATGTGGCAATAAGCATGGTAAGAAATTTTTAGTGATTTAAATCATCCTTCTCGTTGATAGTTTTATTAAAAACATATTTGTTGTACTAGTTGCTTATGAATATATTAAGTATTTTTATTGTATTCATTATTGGAATTGTGTTTTTACTATTTTAATTCATGTGGTCAACTACTAGAACAAAATATTTGTTGAAGCTCCAGTAATTGACCACTTTGGTCAAGTACTGGTGTTTCAAAGGAATTAATGGCTGTACGTCTTTGTCTGTTTCATAGCTTTGGGTATGAGTAAAATATTTATTTTTGTTTGAAAAATATCGTTATTTTAAAGCGGATCTAGTAATTGACCATAGTTTTGTAGTGGTCAACTATTGGTTTTTTGTCATGGTCAACTGGTACATATATTTTACTTTATATAAGGTTCTTTTATTTTCAAATACAGGTTTACTAAATCACTGTATTTTCCAGAAAAAATCAATGAAACTAACAGGGGATTTTTCGAATATACCAAGGTACGATTGCAACCGGCGGTGAGCAATGTTAGCAATATTCGACAATCGAAGAGGCTGAATGGGGCATGGGGTACCGTATGCTACTTTAATAAATATTGATTTGATATTGATTGAATAAAGCCACTTTTCCAGTTTTATTAGAAAAAATAGCATGGAAAATGTATTTTGAAGTCAAGCCAGTAGATTTCAAAAAATGTATGCATGATGATTCATGAACTTTGGGAGATCAAGACGGAATAGAACGAATGAAGCCAATTATCGTTTTTATATTTCGATTCACTTATTTCGAAGAAAAGGCGGGAATCGTTCAAAAAAGCAGAAATGAAGGAATGGGGTGGTGATGAGTCAGCAGAAGAATTACATGATAATAACAAGAAGAACACAATAAAGGAAAACACATTGATATAGAATAGGAAGATGAAACTAATAATGATAATGAAACTGTCTTAAGAGAAAACTCAGAGTTATACTGAAAAGCAAGAAAAACGAAAATTTAATATTGAGACTGAAGTAAAGGAATATAAAAAATATACGGAAATTGAAGAACTCGTGGGAAGAAGTTTCAACTCGTTAAAAAACTAGTATTTTAGGAAAAGGTTTGAGTTCTTGTTTTTTTATATCAATAAATTTACAGTTCTGCTTAGAAACTTGTTTTATTTGATTTTATCAAGTGGTCAACCATGGTAAAATTGTGGTCAAGTACTAGTTCTTGCTGGTCAATCATTGGTGATTTATGACTATTTTGACTCATATATTCTGTTAACTACATTTTACCGTTATTTTCAAGATTGTACATGATATTAAGAATCCCAAACCTTGGTTCTCCTTGTATATTTTTTTGGTTTTCATGAAAATTGATATTTTAGTATCTATAAGTGATTTTTGTGAAAGAAGCTCCTGATTGGTCAACCATTGGTGCACTCACCCTATATCAACTGTAGAAGAAATATTTTCAAAGGCTAGATCACTATCTCACAAACCGGAAAATTTTGAATACCCTGTATACGAACATTCGAGACGATTGACCGGGCACTAAAAAATTCATAGACCTCTTGATGATCTTTAATTGAGACATAAATTTATATTTTCGCTGCCACAGGCTGTTGGGTGTTCTTTAAATTCGTATCTATTCATTATTGAATAATTATTTATCCAATCGAATGACGCGAGTATCATAAATTCATTGAGAAGTCATTATATTGCAGTTGCATTAGTGAAAGTACAAATGGTAAAACCAGTTGATTGAGCTGATTCAGCAGGTTTCAATTAAAAAAAAACATGGAATGTGTACCAGTGGTCATGAACAACATAGGTATTTATTTATTAATTTACAAACATTTGCACTTTGTCAGGTAATTATAATAATAATGAAGGATAATATGTGTACGGAAGTTTCGGATGAACGATATTCAACCACCGTGGGAAAGATTAATCATCATGCGTTGAAAATAATGAAACTGATAACTCGTTCACAACAATGTGTGGGGTACCTCGAAGTACAGTATTGGAAGCGATGATTTTTTCGATCTGTGTAGTAGATTTATTTATCGATATCAATTTCTACTTCCCATGAGAATTTTCAATATTATTGAAAAATACCTCGTAGATATATTCCATTCTATTTCAAAAAAATTATAGATTCACAGCACTTGCTGTCGTATTACAATAATAATTTACTGGATAGAAATATCCGCTTTGTGATTTCTGAAGTATCCAGTGACGATATTTGGAATATTCTAAAATGGATTCACAGGCTTTATGTATTGATAATGGGTGAGAAAATGATCACAATCGCATTACCATGGTATATCGATGAGTATTTTCCACTTCATCTTTAACAAATCTTTGAGAACAGGAATTATTCCGTAAATATGAAAAATCGCAAATGTCATTCCGATTCCAAAAGAGCTTGGAATACTTTACCAGAATCAATTCCATTCAAATATTCTTCTTCGTCTTTTTGTCAAATTTTCATTTTTTCAAATGAAATGGAGAAGTAGGAGGCCAAAATATCCTTCAAATCCGTGTTCTCTTCTTAAAAAGTAACTCTTCAAATTGTCATTTATCTGCAAGAAAATAAATATTTATTGTGGTAGTTTTGTGAACTGATTGCAGTACATTGTAAATTTTGTTGGGGTAAGGACAAATAACCATTAATTCTTTGCCTACATTTCGACTTTTGAAAAGTCATCTTCAGGACACCACAATGTGAAATGGGAATATGAAATATGTAAAAATTATATGTTGACAAATCAAAATGGTGATAACAAAATAAGATAGATATACAATTACAAAAAGCATAAAAATAAAATACAGAGATACATACATATATATATAGTTTTCGTGGGTTCCAGATTCGATTCTATGAAGACGAGAAGAAAATTAATGTTTATAGACGTTTCGCCCTCGTTCGGGGCATCTTCAGTAAAATTTATTAAAAACATTTTAATCTGAAAATAAAATATTGGTTTGGATCAATCATATGTAGAAAGTTAGGTTGTGTCTGAAAATAAATTTAATTACCTTTTGGGTTACGTACCTTGGTTTTACCATGATTGTGTTTTTTTACCAACCATAGTAGGATTTCGGGGCGGTGTTAAATCTTGTTGCATCATTGTTTTAACGGAAAACTTCTAATATTTGGTTTTGTGTTGTGTCATTAAAGGCGCCTGAACGACGTAGTGTAGAACTATTTATAGTTATTTTGTTTGTTGTTGGTAGGCCTGTGGTACACTCCGCTGGGATGGTGTTGTGTACTTGTGTGGGGGTGATATGGGTAAACTGAATAATGATTTGTTTCAGCTGGGATTTATTCATTTGTTTTTGAATTATAGTGGTTCATGGCATGTTTGTTTTGTCCTATATGTATCATTTCTTTGAATGTTCTTTGATCTTTGTTTTTCTCGTATGCTAGTACTTTTATATTATTGAAATTGGGGTTATGATTTTCTGTAATAATGTTTTTGTTATATGTAAATATATATATATATATATATATATATATATATATATATATATATATAGAATGAGAGAAATCTGTTTCGAATCCAAAAGAACCCACCATCCGTCTACAGCCTGTTTCATGGTTTCCCAATCATCAGGACGGCTTGTGGCCTCTTTCAAATTCGTATCAGATTTCTCGTAGGTTAATAGCCTTAGGCCAATACAAACATGTGAACTGCATCAGATTATTGATAGTGACACCTATAATCTGTGCGGTGAAGCTTAAACCTAATATCATAGAGAAACTAAAAATAAAGAGAGTTGTCAAACCTGCAGTAAAAGTTGGCACCACGTTTAGACAGTGGCGAAATATCTCGCAACTGGCCGAACTAAATACAGTTGGTAAAACCGATTGAGATAAGGCGGGTTTTTCAAATGTGTTACTTTTATATGATTGATATGGTATATATTTTATAAGTAATCGATTTGCCATTCTTGTATTCCATATGAATGGTTGTATCATATGAAATACAGGAATGGCAAATCGATCACTAATAAAATATATACAGTAATCGATTCGTAGAATCTGTTAGTTCGTTCGCTGTTAAAATAAAATTTCAAAGTAAATCTTCATTTCATGATATCAAGAACAAAATAAAAGATCTTATAAAACAAGAATAATAAGTTGAACACTATAAAAACACATTTTATTGTATCTAGGACAAGGTACAACTACAGACAAAACAATAATAAAACTGCGAAAAACAACAAAATTAAAAATATTATTCAGTCTTATCATCAAATCAACCAAAATAAAAACAAATTACATTTACAACAAACCTTCAATAATTTTGTTCATTTATTAGCACAAAGGTGAACGGGTAGGTATACTTAAGAAATACTCCAGTTTGATGATAATCTTCGTACTTCCTCAACTGGTGATAGGAAATGGAAACTGATGGACAGAAATAAGTATCAGTTTGTGAAAAAATTTCTGCAACTGATGGATGGAAATAAGTATCAGTTTGTGAAAAGCAGCTTATATTTTACCTTGTGAAAGAATATTTCGAGGAATTTCAGCGTCAACTCGAATAACAAAACATTCCATTTTCGATGTTGGGTTCATAATTCAAGTCCATTAGTATAATTTCTATAATTAATTTTTCGATGACAATTAACAGTAGAATTATTCTGAAATTATTACGTGGTTTGTCATTTTCTGACAAATGTCGAAATTGGAAAATTATCATGTCAGTCGTCTGTTGATTGCGGGCAGCGCATCCATGCGCGACTGGCCGTACCAAAAACTTGGTGGTCAAGATCGCCAATGTTTCAAACAGTCTCTTTATTTTTAATTTGTCTATGCCTAATATCGTGGAATTTTAATAGCACGAAATTTCGTGCATATTAACAGGTCACCAACAAATGTGTCAGATAGGCCTACCCACGATACCAATAGTCGTACTCCTCATGCGTTTAACGCAAACAAATATCGAGAATGAGAGAAATCTGTTTCGAATCCAAAAGAACCCACCATCCGTCTACAGCCTGTTTCATGGTTTCCCAATCATCAGGACGGCTTGTGGTCTCTTTCAAATTCGTATCAGATTTCTGGTAGGTTAATAGCCTTAGGCACAAACATGTGGACTGCATCAGATTATTGATAGTGACACCTATAATCTGTTCCACGATATTAGGTTTAAGCTTCACCGCACAGATTATAGGTGTCACTATCAATAATCTGATGCAGTTCACATGTTTGTATTGGCCTAAGGCTATTAACCTACGAGAAATCTGATATGAATTTGAAAGAGACCACAAGCCATCCTGATGATTGGGAAACCATGAAACAGGCTGTAGACGGATTGTGGGTTCTTTTGGATTCGAAACAGATTCCTCTTATTCTCGATATTTGTTTGCGTTAAACGCATGAGGAGTACGACTATTGGTATCGTGGGTAGGCCTATCTGACATATTTGCTGGTGACCTGTTAATATGCACGAAATTTCGTGCTATTAAAATTCCACGATATTAGGTTTAAGCTTCACCGCACAGATTATAGGTGTCACTATCAATAATCTGATGCAGTTCATAATATATATATATATATTATATATATTCATAAGCCCACCCTTTCAGTCAAACCCTAGTGGCTACTGAAAGGATAGCCTATTTTTTTAGGGAAATTTAACTAACGCATACAACTAAGACAATGAATATTATATAAAAGACTCTTTTGAGTCACTAATAATTAATAATTCAACACTTCCAGACAATTATGTTCTGTTAAGTTTAGATGTCGTCTCCCTTTTTAGTACCTAATGTCTATTTGGATGCTTGTATTAGAGCAATACACAGAAATTGGGATCGTATTAGTAATTATTGTTGCATTAACGAAGATACATTTTTGGAATTGTTGACTTTCCCTTTTGATAATACATAGCTTTACCGAATGATGATGTAGATGACATTCTCAATACCTTCAATAGCTACGATCCTTATAACCAGTTCACAATTGAAACTGATAGCGATAATTTCGTACCATTTCTTGACACCAAGCTTATACGGACAACAGAAAACAAGCTACCTGTAGATTGGTATATAGGAAACCATGCCTCTCAGGCAGTTACCTGAATTACCACTCATATCACAAACAGTCTAAGAAAGGATTGGAAAACAATGCTATTAAGAGTACTGAAAATCTCAGATCCTGAATTCCATAAATATAATTTAAACATTCTCTTAACCTTTATCCAAAACGTTACTTAAATAATACTTCATCTCATTTAGAAGTACCTACTAGCCTCAAACAGTAACACCTCGAACATTGTCTCAAACAACAATTAAATTTACACTACCCTTACTCAATCTTTTTTCACTTCATTACCATATATAAGAGAGATCACTCCTAAACTCTCCAGATTATTTCACAACCCCGAAAAATAATAAATATAAACAGTTTTAACAATCAGATCAATATATTCTAAAGTTGAAATAAAACTGTAATTTATAGTATTCCTTGTCATGGTTGTAATAAGCAATATATTGGTCAAACGCAAAGATCATTATCGAATAGAATAATTTCTCATCAAAGTGTCTGCAGATTGCATCCTGAGCAGAACATGTGAATAAATTTGAGCTCCAGATGAATTACGATTCAGTGAAAGTGTTAGCGACAGAGTCACATTCATCGAAGAGAACATCCTTAAAAATGGCTTTCATTTCCCAAGAAAACAATTGCATCAATAGAAAACAGATATTAATCATTTATTTATTGTCTTTAGATATACATCAAAATTAACAACAATGCGATATAAAATAATAGTTCTTACTGCAACCTGGTGACATCAGCTGGTACTAATCTAACAGTTGGCACCACTGTAATAATTTTCAAGTGACACCCATCAGGTATCGTTGGCCTGAATATAATTGCGGGGATTATTCCTAACCTGTCAGTTCCACTTGTCACACCACATAGAGTACATATTTATATTCATATAATTTTAAACAATGTTAATGTGTTTGTATTAACTTCGAACTTCGTTTTATTCCTTGATCTACGTTTTTTTCTTTTGTATCACTATGTTGGATGAATATGTTTAACATCTTTGAAACCAACCTCAACGAAGTAGCATGTTTCGCACTTGAATATGTATTACTATTGGTTTTTTCATGTATTGTAGTTTTCCTGATGATGGAAATACAAATTTCCGAAAGCTTGGATAAACCTCAAAAAGTTTACTTTTTCATTGCTGCTTACCCCATTATCCCCAGTTATATATATATATATATATATATATATATATATATATATATATATATATATATATATATATATATATATATATATATATATATATATATACAGTGTGACCCATTTAAAATGAAACCACCCCTGTAGAATACGCATTTTTCAGTCATTCTCAAAAAACTTTTTTTTTGAATATTAAGCATCAAAAATTGTATCTTGACACAAATTTTCATAACTTGAGTTTCATTTCCAAGGCACTTTATGGTTTTTTTTCTTCGTCAAAAACGGCAAAAAATTATTAGGCAATTTTTGTTTTGAAATTTGACTACACCACTGGATTCAAAGACGTTATAAATGAAAACCATGAAAATTCCATGAAAATTTCATGAAAAATTATTGGTTAACAACGAAGTTACAACAACTTTAATTTTGGAAACAAAGTATTTGATTATAGACATATTTGAAATCTGGCAACACTGCCGATACGAAGTAGAACACCAGTGAACTTATACAGCAAAAATCCGAAGTCAATAGCTTATTCCGTTCTACAGTTATAACTCCTGAAAGTATGGTAATGTGAGCGATTTGTGGTGGAAGCGATTTTGTAATAAAAATCTGACTACGCCACTGGATTTGTGAATTATATTCCCTTAAAATTATTTATTCAAGTTTAGGTTATGAGTGTATTCGAAAATAACAGAAAATTAAAAATTTATTTTCAAGTTATGCATAGCCGATAAAAACGAAATGAACCGAATCAAGTTTTAAAGTATCAAAATTATTTATTCAATAATAAAACAGAAAGCAGGACAAGAAATGTTCTATTTAAATTCTGCAAAACTCAACTGAAACAGGCTTTTAGAGAAGGTATCAATAATTTGAGGAAAGCTGAACTAATACATTAGGCATAGGTATTGTACTAAATCAATAGTAGGCTGTGATTTAGTACACCACAAATCGCTCACATTACCATACTTTCAGGAGTTATAACTGTAGAACGGGATGAGCTATTGACTTCGGATTTCCGCTGTACAAATTCACTGGTGTTGTACTTTGTATCGGCAGTGTTGCCAGATTTTAAATATGTCTATAATCTAAATAAAAATTATAATCAAATACTTTGTTTCCAAAATTAAAGTTGTTGTAACTTCGTTGTTATCCAATATTTCTTTATGAATTTTGATTTTAATAAACTTTTGCCGTTTTTGACAAAGAAAAAAAACCATAGAGTGCCTTGGAAATAAAACTAAAGTTATGAAAATTTGTGTCAAGATACAATTTTTGATGCTCAATATTAATTATTTTTTATTTTTTGAGATTGACTGAAAAATGCGTATTCTACAGGGGTGATTCCATTTTAAAGGGGTCACACTGTTATATATAGTATCTTTTCGGGTTGTTTTTCTTGAGAATTATGGTTCCTAGGTTAATGATATAGTATATATATATATATATATATATATTCATGTATATTATGGTGTGAAAGGACCCTTATTTCTTTATATAACATATCAATTAACAGGATTCCATACTCACGTCAACTAGGTTTCTTTGTAGATGAAATAAGAAAAAATTAAAAATAATAGGGACATTTAGATATGTTATTTTTCATCGAAAAGTGATCAGAGTTTCAGTTGCAATGATTTCACGTCTACATTCATCAACATCTGTTTCAATTATCCAAAGAAATCTAAACGAAAGATTCAAATAATGATGAAATACGATGGTTTATTAAAAAAATTTTTCAAGTTCAATAATAATTGTTGACGGACCTTCAAAATCATTCACATCAAATGTTTTGATATTGAAAAAGAAGCTATAACTCATGTTCATTTATCAAAATTGAATGTGTGAATTTTCAGGCGGATGTCATGTCAAATTATTCACAAGCAAAACATAATCTTCGTAATGAGGAACAAGGATACTTTCGATAGTTGGTACGCACCCACAACTGGCAAGTGAAATATGGAACAATTAATTATGTGAATAAATCAAAATTTCAACAGGTCTGTTATAGGACTGAAAATAAAATGTTTCGATCATGATTGATTTCTCATAGTAGTAGAAAATAGTAATGATACATTTGGATAGAGCGGCTGATACGATATTATTGTAGTCCCATATATACAGGGTGTAATCTAACCTCTTGCACACCCGTGAATGACGAGTGTACAATATAGAATACCATTTTATAACGAATTACAGTGATTTGAAATCTGGAAAAAAAAATAAAACATGTTTTGTTCTTTGTAAAATTTTGAGTAGCACCATCCGCCTAATTTCAGGTGACCTACTCAGACGACAACTTTGGCAATTGCCGAATGCAATAACATTTTACTCGACATTGAATAGTAGAATGTTGAACTGATTGTGTGATAAATGTATACATTCCAGGCTGCCTGAGATAGATATTCAATTTCAAAGTGAAGAAAACAACTATCCTTGTTATATCCAAATTGGTGATAAAGTTAGAACTAGTTGACTTCATACTCTGCTTCGAGGCAATTATCATAATTATCACTTGTAAGAAACCAACGACACAAACAGTATCGAAAGGGAAACATTCCCATTGAATATTATTTTGAAAAATAATATCACGACCATTGTAGTGACAAACATTCGAACTGAACACGGTTGACAAGCAGCAAGATTTTTGCATGCACGGTTTGTTAGATTATACTTCTGATTGGCTGGTGAATGAAAGATCCAAATCAGCAACCAATTAGAAAACAGTACGTAATTTGAATATTATTGTCTTTGTCTTTTGCTGCTCCTAAAACTAACACCGAGCTGCTCCGTGCGTATTTTGAAGAATAAGTAAGTAAGTAAATTTATTCAGGTTAGTATAAGTTTCATCTACAATATCAATTCATAACTAAAATTAGGAAAGAAACATTATGAATTACAGATTATGTTCCAGGCTGATCTACCTAAGCAAAGCTTGTGTTGTAGTCATCAGCCTGAAGTTGTAAAGTTTATACCTATATTTTGAAGAATGAAAATTGAGGAGAAAAAAAAGAGTTATAAACAATGTGAAGATCAAATTTGTTGTGATTGGGGAGAGAGAGGGGTGTTTTTTTTCAGTCAAGTTCATACACGGTTTTTAGTTTGTTATAATTTAGGTTTACAAATTCTTTGAGTTTTGATTTCGTTTTGAATTTATAGGGATGATTCTGATATCTATAGGGACTAGGTTCAACAGTTTTGGCCCAAAGTATGATATAAATCTCTGCGTGTGGGTTAGTCTACAGAGAGGAGCATTTTTTTCTGTTCAGATTTAGCACGTGTGTTGTATATATGGCTTATATGAGAAATGGGATTGTTTTGCATCCATATTAGGCAATGGTAGGTGTATAGTTTTCTTACTTCAAATAAGCCAGATTCTTTGTAAACGTCTTCAGTTGAGAATCTTCTATTTTTCTTAAAAATTATTTTTAATATAGTATTTTGCATAACTTCAAGAACGTGTAATAATGTTTCACTAAGACCACCCCATATAATGATGCAATATCTCAATATGGATTCAGCAAGTAGGAGTTTTTTATTATTAAGATTCCTAAGTTGATAGAATTTATAGACTAACTTATTAAGTCTTTTAACTGTATTATCTGCGTGTTCTTCCCATCGCAGGTGTTGGTCCACATGAAAACCCAAATACTTTATGTTGTCAACTTTTTTAATTTTTGGACATGAACACTGCGTTGGCGATCAGCAGAGATGTTTATGAATAGTGAGTATGTTATTCATGGGCTGATCTTTTTTTGTTGTGGTGTGGTAAATGCAATAAATTTCGTTTTTTCTAGATTCAGACTCAGAAGGCTCATATTCAACCAAGAGATAACATATTTGAGCCCTGTTTCAGCTGTCTTGTAGACTTCCTCCCAGAAGTTTCCTTCAAATAAAATCGCAGTGTCGTCCGCGTAAGATATTATCCTGCAATTGATGTTAAAAAGTTTATAAAGACTGTTGATATAAATCAAAAATAAGATTGGACCCAATTCTGTACCCTGTGGGACGCCCATAATGTTAGGTAGTGGATCGCTGTGAAGACTGTTTATTTTAACCTTCCGATGCCTGTCAGATATATAGTTTTTGGATAGATCTAGTGTAATTCCTCTAACTCCTATAGTTTCTAGACGTTTCAGGAGAATTTGATGATTGCCAGTATCAGAAGCTCCAGCCAAATCTAAGAAAACCGTCAAGCCCTTTTTTTTGTCATTAAAGTTTTTCCATACACTGTTGATCACAATCAGTCTATTTTTCAAACACTTCTCGAAAACCTTAGCAAAATTATTAATAATGGTTATTGGTCTGTAATTCTTTGTAAGTTTTTTGTCACCTGTTTTGAAAACTGGTGTGGTTATAGATTCTTTGAAAGCAGCTGGTATATTACCCCTTACGAAGCATAAATTAATGATATGACAAAGAGGACTCCATAGAAGTAAATTGTGTTTTTTTATAAATTGCGCCGTTATACTGTCTGGATCACTACAATATTCGATCGCGAATGTTTCCCTTTTCAATACTGTTCGTGAGTTGTTTGTTTCTTACAAGTGACTGTGATAATTATGATAAGTGCCTCAAAGCAGATTATGAAGTCAACTGGTTCTGACTTTATCACCAGTTAGTTGTTTTCTTCACTTCAAAATTGAATATATATCTCAGGCAGCCTGCAATGTGTACATTTACCACACAATCAGTTCAACATTCTACCTTATTCAAATGTCGAGTTGAATGTTTATTGCATTCGGCAATTGCCAAAGTTTTCCTCCGAGTAGGTCATCTGAAATTAGGCGGGTGGCGCTACCCAAAATTTTGTCGAATTTTACAAAGAACAAAACATGTTTTCGATTTTTTTTCAGATTTTTAACCAATGTAACTCGTTATACAATGGCATTATGCACCCTGTATAATAATGATAACAATAATATGATTTCCTCTATTTTTCATTTATTGAAAAAACATTTGATTGTCAGTAGCTAGAGATACAATATTGTTTCACTGAACCCGGAATGTATCTTTATGGTAACATTTTGAGTAAATAATTGTTCTCTATAATATTGTAAAAGGCTGGGCTATGACCACGTAATGTTCAGGAGTACTTCTGGAAAATTGGCATCAATAATATGACAGGTTATTTTTTCGTGTGGCTCTTCGGAATTTGATGCTCATGGTATAGTGTGCTGCATGGTAGAATAAGAGTTAAAAATCTACAAGTGGACAAAAACAACTGAATGAAAATTTCAATCACTCTGTAAAAATTCGTTCCTTGAAACTATTCGTCTGACTGCCCCTTGAAGTTCAACCTCACCTTCACGTGGTTCGGGGTGAACGGGCTTCAATTGTGAGCTCACAATTTTCCATAACAATTATATTATTCAAAAACATATAAAAAAAACAAGATAATTTTTGGAACATCGGGAATGGAATTGATAACCGCCAAGATATATTGAGCCACAAAGACCATCGTACACAATTATCAATTAGTCACTCCACTACAATATTTCCTGAAAATCAGTATTTTTTCAATCATACACTGAACTTACACATTCAACAAATCCATTTTCTCAACTTCGTTTTCGATTTCATCGATTGCCTGTGATTCTCAAATCGTTATCAGCCATTTCTATTTAAATCTCAAACTGAAGTGACCAATGCCGCACTGGAAAGCATAATCACTTGGGATCGCTACGATAAGGTGAAGTTGCTCATCACTTTTTTGTCGGTTGATGAAAAGTGGTCAGTTTCTTTCACAGGTGAAAATTACTCCAAGGTGGTTCTGTAATATAACAGCTTCCAAAAAATGAAATCTGAAAATATGACACCTGAAGATTTTGGAAAATATTCCCCTAGAATCAAGGGACAAACCATCAGGCATCAGGTACTAGTGCGTTACGTCGTGGTCATAAACAATTATGCACAACGAAGAGATCTCAACTAGAAAGGGCATCAATATGGTATAGTGATGTATCCAAGATGGACGAACGGGCTGGAGAGGTAATTACATGTGCTGGTTTCAGAATCTTAAAAGTCTCAACAATATTTCAAGCTGAACTGCATGCTATAGAAATATGTACCCAATAATGCCTTGTAAGAAGCTCCAGGGAGGCTGTTGCTCAAGTTCCTTGAAGGGATATCACTAACGGCCTCAGATTTCAGGAACTCAGCACCCAGAAAACGAATACAGAAGTCTTGGAATCCCGGATCTTGACTAGAAAAAGGGTAATGTTCCAAAGATCTTATGGGTCGAGGTGTTGACAGGCTGCAGAGCCCAAACGCTACAATCTACATATGAAGTAATATAAAAGCTTGTAAAAACATAATTATATCAACTAATTCGGAAAAAGTGATTACGCACTCATTCAAGCATGATATTCGACATCCATGTATCGAATGAAACCAAATCAGTCTATCTTGAGAGGATTGACAAATACCACGAATAATAAATAGGTTACATGACTTACATAAACATGTCGAAAAAGCAAAGTTTTTCTATAAGAACTGATAATTTTAATTTGGAAATGTTTATTACGTTCATAGAAAATAAATTAAGTGTAACGAATGAAAGTTGTATAGAGGCGATGCCTAATATAACGTTGGTTTCGATATGAAATTTTACCATGTCGTCATATATTTAAATTAGTTCTTTCTTCCTGAACATCAAAACTTTTTGGAATCGGGTAGATGAACGATTTAAATTTTTATCTGTTGGGTTGATTAGACACCAGCAACCATTTCTCGCTGGAAGTGGCTATTAAACACTACTGAGGTCACCACGAATTTTAGTGCGGAAATATCCTCAGGGTGTATATAGTTGGGATAAAGAGCGCGTTCAACCCAGTCAGAAGTAAAACTTCTTCGGCGATCTGAACCTTGATTAGTGAATATAGTCCTTAATAAGCCAGAAAAAAATATAGAACAAATTATTACTTACCAAAACTTCGCTGTTTGGACGAATTTGACGAAAAAATTATTGTTGGAATTTTTAACCACTGTAATTCGTTATGAAATGGCATTATACACATTCCCGGGTGTTCAAGAGGTTCAATTACAGCCTGTATATATATATAGGCATATATGTGTATTTATAAACAGTGAGTTTCATAAAGTTTGCACCATTTGGGAAACTTTTTTTATTATTCATTTGTCAGAAAAATTTATTCCTGATAAAAATTGGTGCATTGCAGAAAACTTGCATTTGAGTTGTCTGAGTTCTGAATTTTCAAACAGGAGAGAAAAAATATGAATTTTATTCAAGAGTAAACTACCCTTATTTTCGACATTATCACAAAAGTTTATTCAGGAAAGTTGTTTAGAATTTGAAACAATAATCAGATTTGAAATCACAGCCACCCACGCAACAAAAAGTATCCCATTTTTTATGGTTCTAGTCTCATAAAGAGCACTAGTATCTCATATACATAAACCTTTAGACCAATCGATAGTTATTTTTTAGTGACAAAAATACAGCCAGGAAACCAACTATGCCATCATACGGAAAACGGTTCGTAATTATATCCTGTAATGTTTCCTACTCCCAACTCTCATTGATTAATTTGTTATAAGCATTCAAGAGCTTTTTTTTAATCTTTTTTGAGTTGTAACTTGAAAAATAATGGAACAATCTCGGTACTTTCAATGGACGAATTGTAGAGCATGATAATGCAAAAAATGAGCCCTAGCACGACTCGATCGGATTATTAGTTACGGAGAAAAAACGGATAAATCATAAACATTCATAACATCGCCATTTTTCAAGTTTTGAAGCAGGCTCTCCTCGAGGGATTGATAGGTACTTAATGTGTGAAAAACTCAAGCACTGTTGGATTATTATTTGTGGTATAATTGCAATTTGATTTTTTAATGCACTTTATTGCAGCAGACCTGGATGTGCTATAGATGGACCGATTTCAATTTTTCTAAGAGATTTCGAGAGTTGCGTTAAAATGCTGCGAAATAGGTGAGAAATACTTGCAAACATGTCCGAAAACTGGCGAGTGAATGAAAGCGGCTCAGGAGTGGAGGTAGAGCAGCAGATTCATAACGGGCGCAGCGCGCTTGTATCACTATTCGCTGTGTGCAAGACTGGTAATGCCGTCTAGTGACTCGATAGCTGAAGTTTTCCTAGTTTATTTCCAATACTCACTATGTAACAATTTCAAGTTTTTTACAATTTCTAAATAATCTACCGCGATGTTACAATTCTGTGCTCACTACTAGTTCCAGATGAATCGAATTTTTTTCTGTCGAAGGAAAAAGTGGATAAATGATTGAAAAAAATTGTATAGATACGCATTTAGAAGTTATCCATATCAAGTTATAGATATTTTGAATATCATAAAGTAATGCTACTTCTGTGTACTTTTAGGTAAGGCAAGTAATGTGCTTGCTCGTTAGTTTATTAAAGTCGCAGGTTCATAAGGTTTTTAGAACATAAAAAGTGAGGGAGCCCAGCAGGTTCAAAAAATTAACCCTGACTAGCTTCAACCTGACGGGAAACCACTAAATTACATCAGATCAACGCAAAACTATTTAATGGAATTCTCAAATAATATAATAATCAGAAAAGGAATGAGGTTTATAAATTAATTGAATATGGGATTCCACTTTCACCCTTGCAAAGATGTGAGCACGTTGAACGGTCCCTAAATAATACTGACCCCTTCAACACTCTTTAAGACGTATTATTTCAACAAAATATTCCGTATTGCTTAAACAGTACAAGTGACGATGGACTCAGAGTGCATTACATACATTAGTTTACATGTGAGGACCATTGTTTTTGTAACCGAAACCAGTTCGTGAAAATTAAAATACAAATAATCCTCTGTGAGGTACTTTGATAGAATGCCGTTATGATAGACAACTCGGAAAGACATCAAAAGTATCTCTGTCCCCTGTTCAGTTTACAACACCGTCCAGGCGTTCGCGAACTCGCAGTTTGAGTCGCTATTTGCTCTTTATAACCGGCTCAACACCGTCCCTCGGAACTTGGTTAATACTTTTACTGTCCACTTCTAGACGATCAAATGAAAAACGGAAAACATCTCAAATATTTATCGAATGAAAACCTCACGGAATAAAAGAACACTTATTTCTTTGCTTTGTATAAAATTTACCTACACGTACTATTCTTGCAATCGATTACACAGCAATAGCGAGGGATCATTGTTATTATATGTATGTTGTTATACTACCCAACCGTACTACGTACTACGATAATAATAATGTTTATTCATCTAAAGTATGGTAGAATATTTTTAAGTGAATTGTGAATAAACGGGGAGACCTTAGAAACCGAAAGTTTTCAGCTTGTGCTTACCAGGATCATTACCTACTTCTGCCACCATGCGCGCTGACATAGTTTCATCTATCCCCTCTAGCCTAATGCACACAGCGAATACATACGCTTCCAAGCGTCTGCTGCTATACCCCGACGTTTTAACGCAAAGTGAGAATACCTCTACGTTTTCTAGTACTATACTTCTACTCTCGAAATTTTCCTGAAAAATGAGAATTAGACCACCTAAGACGCATCCAAGTCTGCTGCAATAAAGTTCATTAAAAAAAAATTTGCAATTATGCCAAAACTAATAATCCAACACTGCCTGAGTTTTTCACACATGAAGTATATACCAATCACTACTATGTCGTGGAGAGCCTGATTTTAAGAACTTGAAAAATGGCGGTGTTATGAATTTTAATAAAAACGCAGATTTTTTCTGGTTTTTCTCCATTACTAATAATCCCATCGAGTCGTGCTAGGACTAATTTTTTTGCATCTTTATTCTCTACAATTCGTCCATTGGAAATATCAAAATTGATCCATTATTTTCCAAGTTGCTGTTAAAAAAAATGGTTTTAAATGTTTATAACACATTAAGCAATGACAGTTGGGAGTAGGAAACATAACAGGACCGTCTTTCTTATGATGGCATAGTCGGTATCCTGGTAGTATTTTTGTTGTCAGAGAATCAATAGAGCAGAAAATCTCTATTGATTGGCCTACTTAGGCGTCTCCCTCATATTACTATAATAATAATATACCAATGCAAAATTCGGTTCAATTCATTATTCATACTAGATTTCGACGTTTGTTTAAAATGGTTTGAATTTTCACTGGTTTTTTGGTGCAGATTTGATATTTCACTCTGAATGTATGTTCATAATGACTATCAACTATCAGTATGATTTATTGGAATAAAATAATTAAATAAATTATTCAATTGATGCTGAACAATTGAATAATACAAATCTGCTTGTTTACGATAACTTTAATCATAGTGTTTCCTCAAAGGGTAGTCATAATTTGTGTATTGAACATAAAAAAAAAATGACAAAAACGTTCAAATACCTGAATAATTAATCATTGAATCCCTAAATTACCGCATGTGTTCCTTCCATCACCAAACATTTTATTGTTTGTTCACAAAACTCTTTATTGACTTTTTTTTTTTTATTTCGGTATACTGGCACAGTACCTCCTGATAACATTTTCTAATTCATCGATATCTTGGAATGGTCTTCAAGCATACACCTTTTTCTCAAGGTACCCCCATAATAAAAAATCTGAAGGAGATCGGGAGACCTAGTGGATCTCTAGTGGATCTAGTTCTAAAACCTTTTTTCAATTCAATAATTCCTTTTATTATCAAAAATCAGGCTTAGCCATGGGCTCTGATCTTAGCCCCCTTTTAGCTGAAGTATTCATGTCAAATTTTGAATCTACCATTTCTAAACATCTTAGTTTCTCTAAAATTTTATTCTGGCATCGATATGTCGATGACATTTTGGCACTTTTCAAAGGCACTTTCGACGACCTCAACCACTTTTTAATTCTTCCAAATTCTTTCAACCCAAGAATACATTCACCATGGAAATATAATCTAATAATGAATTACCTTTTCTTGACCTAATGATTCACAAATCAGATACCCTTGAGTTCTCCATTTATAGAAAACCTACCAACACTGATAATATCATACCTTTTCACTCTTACCATCCGTACAATAAAAAAATTTCAGCCTTTCATTCACTTTTTCACCGCCTTTTTACTATACCTCTCAATGATTCCAATTTCTCAACAGAACTTAACATCATCGAAAAAATTGCTCATAACAACGGCTTCCCAATCCACACAATCGATAGATTATATCACAGATATGTCAACAAATTTTCCAACTTCAGATTAACACAAACTTATCCACCAAATAAACATTTTTCTTTGTCCTATTTTGGTCCTCTATCTCTTACACTCAAGAATATCTTGTTTAATAAACTCAACGCCAATATTGATTCAAATTTTTCTATCTCTTTCAAAACTTCTAACAACCTGAAAGATTTTTGGTAAACTCTAAAGATAAAATTCCATTGTTGGATAAATCTGGTGTTTATAAATTAAATTGTTCCATCCCTAATTGTAAAACATGTTATATTGTCAAACAGGCCGCAAGATCAGAACACGACTAGCTAAACACCTTCGTTTGATAGATTCTGACTCTGAAAAAGAACTTATTAACTCTAATTCTGTTTTTTCTAACCATATTATAAACGAAAAGCATAATTTTGATCCCAACTCTGACCTAGAAATTTTACATATTTGCATAAAGGTAAAAAATTCAATCTCCTTGAAACTCTTGAAATTACAAGGCAATCAAAATTCTAATTCACATTGTATCAATGAACAAATTCATTTTTAGCCTGAAACTTTTTAACTCCTTACTATTTTGATTTCCCATCTCTAGATCGAATTTCATAACACATCTCTACACCACACTCAGCTACTTCTTTTTCTCGATTCCATGTCACAGTCACAAAAATTTCTCTGTCACTTTGAAACTTGATGTTCCATAGGTCAAAGTCGTTGTCATATGTCAATCATAACCTATTTTCTATTTCCATCCCGTGTTTTTGATGATTTTATAAATCTTTTGCAATTTAAAATGTTTGTCGGGACTAACCACTGTCCCTAAGACTAGTGAACCCGCACTAGATGCGGACACTATAATGTTATTATAATTACATTTTTTGGTGTTATTTTTTCATAATTTTTTCCATCATACAATGGTAAGTTATTTTTTTCTTAATGTTTGCCCTCTTGTAATTGTAACATTTTATTTCTCTAGATCTGCTTGTAACCCTTTCCATTTTGCTGATAATGAAGGTTAATCCTTCGAAACATGTCCCAGTTTCTGATCTAAATCTTCGTGCCACATTGGTATTAAATTATTTTTTGGGGGAGTTCGACTCTACGATTCCTCACCTACCTAGTTGATCAATAAATGACTCAAACATAAGAAAATTTAAGAACATTTCACAGTACATATTGTCAAGGAAAAATAATGGACCAATTAATTTATGCCACACCCGACGTTTGTTTTAAAGGAATTTTAAAATTTTTGTCGATCCACCACCGGCCATTTTTACTACTCCATTTGAGGTGAAACTTGCCTCATCAGAAAACAACACATACTTTGCAAACGGTCTATGTTCTCCTATCTCTCCTTGTACCCACGCGCAGAATTCAAATCTCTTTTCGTAATCTCCTTCTTTCAACGCAGATATAAATTGAGGTTTATAAGAACGATATTTATGTTTTACCAACATTCTTTGTGCTGATGTTTTACTCACGTCTGTTATGGTAGATACAGCAGCAAGACTACTTCTCGGATTCTCAGTTACTGCTAATAGTAATTCACTTATTTAATACCATGTGGAATGTGATATGAAAGGAGGAAAAATAAATTAGAGAATCCTAACTGATATTTTCAGTTCTTTTAGAATATTATCTATGATTGATAATTATACTAGAATGATTTGTTGAAAATATAAACAGGATGTTCATAAAATCAGATGTGGAATCATCTGCGACTGAAAGATAAACTCTAGTCACTATCTTCCATCGTCAAGATAACCTCTTGTGGGGTATTCATGTTGAAAAGGGAAACATTCTCAATTGAGAATGTTTCCCTTTCCAAGATACTAGAATCTTCACGATAAATAACAAAACTAGTTTCTCATGTAGTGATGTCGTTGTCACTGGTCACCAGTATTATCTACTTTGACCCAGGTCTATCTGACCACCACTCCCAAATAACTGATATAACTCTTTAAGCCGAGAATGAAACTATACAACAATACCTACCGAAGATTTGATGACCCTTCTGAAAGCGAATTCTGTTTTTATATAGAAAGGACAATGTGCAATATGCCATCCATTAACGGGAGCAATGTAAATGAGACCTACAAAATCTTCCTAAGAGATTTTTTATGGTGCTTCGATCTAGCCTTCTCCAAAAAAAGAAAGAAATCTAAACTTCTCGGATAAAATAATGTTGTCAAACAAATTGTAAAGTGACTTGGATAACTTGAAACATTTGGACTGGTAGAGATCAATACACAATAAAAAAATAAAATAAAAAATAAGTGGACGAAACTATCAAACAAGAAAAACGTGAGTTCTACCGTAACAAATTAAAAACTCTAGTAATAGATCCAAAACAATCTAAACTATTTCAAACAATTAACGGAAAATCCGAAAAGCAGAAGATCTGGAAATCTCTCATGAAGGTCATCTAACCACGGATCTGAACATTATAACAGATTTATTTGGTAACTACCTATACACCGTTATTGAAAATTAATTATCCGAACATTTCGGAAATAACATATCTAAATCGTGCACTGCTTGAGAAATTATTTTGTATTTACACCGGCCACTAAAGAGGAAGTTGAGGCTGTTATCGCTAACTTAAGTAATAAAAAATCCACTGGATTAAACGAAGTCCCGGTTGACATACTAAAAAAGCGTGTCTCCAAAATATCATAATATCTTGCTGACATTATAAATATACCACATCATTCCCATTTTGAAAAAGGGAGATGCCATCAACATTGACAACTACCGCCCAATTGCCCTACTGAGCATTTTTTCCAAAATAATCATCCGCAAGAGAATCACATGCTTCTTTACTAAGCACGATGTACTTACTGACTGCCAACATGGCTTCCGCCCTGGTGTATCTACCGAAACAACCATAACGAACCTTGTTCAACACATGAACGACTTAATGGATAAAAATGAGCATGTAATCGCAATATCTTTCGACTTAACACGAGCATTCGACACGGTCAGTCATAACTTTGATTGGATAACAGGAAAATTATCGTTCTTGAAAACAGGAAAATTATCGTAAGTAATTGCACAAGTCCATCAAAATTACCGTGTGTCAAAAAACTGCATGAGTTCATTTTCATCTTTCTTCAAAATATGAAAATGACCGAATGCAGTTTTTCAAAGACAACACGCTGGAATGCGAAATTATCCGGTTATTTTGATGCACGAGTGTAATTCGGGGAAATATTTCCCGAATAAACTGTCAACTCGTCAAACTGACGTTATTATTTATAAATTCTTAGCTTGTCATCAATAACCATCCCGTAACTGGAATTTTTTTATCCAAATATAGTTTTTCTCAGCACAGAAGCTCATGAACTGACGCCACACGTATTTTCTGTTCTGTTTTGTGTTATTTGGTTCGTTTTCCAACACATTTTCTTCAATAGCTTGTAATGAAGCCCAACCGAAACGAGACATTTTTAATAAATATTATTTTTGACATTACTTGTCAAACTGACATTACTTATGAATTGTCGCTGTATTATCAAAGTGTACAATGGAATTGCCATGGATATGAACTGTGCAATTATCGGTCTACAGTGCAATTATCGCAGGGCTCTTTCGCTTTCTACAATGCAATTATCGCTGTAATTTTGCGATAATTGCACTCCATTTACATGGGATTTTTGACAGGAGGGGGATATTCGTGCTAATCTGTGAAACACATTCGAAGGAATATAATCTAGATTTCGGAACACCCCAGGGGACTGTTCTAGATCCTTTGATCTTTCTAACCTATGTCAATGACTTGCCTCGAAACAAAAATGGTTGAGAGTATGCTGACGACACCTCTATTGTGGTATCCGATTCCGACCGCCATAAGTTACAGCAAAAAACAGACTCGGTTGTAAAAGACTTCATGGATTACTGCATGCAAAATACTCTTATGATGAATCATAGTAAAACAATAATAATCGAATTCTACTCAAAACATAAAATACCACCTTCCATTTCACCTTCGAAATCAATACCAATATGGTTAGCACCTCCACTTCATCTAAATTCTTAGGAACTATTATGAAGAATCTCCCATCAATACAAGTTTCCCCTTTTTATAACTGTCTACCGAATGCAATAAAAAATGCGGGATCCATGGCTGTTTTCACAAGCTTTCAGTAAGTTTCACTTGTTACTTCGTTCGTGCGTTCGTTCGTTCTTCGTTCGTTCGTTCGTTCAATATATTTGAAATTTGGCGGGTGTCCATAATTCTGGTGACAATGCATTATGATATTTTTGTTGGAGAGAGAAAAAAACAGAATGGCGGATCCAAGATGGTGGACGAGAATTTTAGTTATGGTCCGATTTGATTAAAAATTGGTATGTGGGAGTTTTCGGACTCGGTAGATTATGAATTTTTGTAAAATTTATAAATTCAAGATGGCGGCTCCAAGATGGCGGACGAGTTTTGTGATTATGGTCCGATTCGATTCAAAAATGGTATGTGTGGGGTTTCGGGGTCGGATATCATGAAATTTATGTAAAATTCATGAAATCAAGATGGCGGCTCCAAGATGGTGGACGAGTTTTGTGATTATGGTCCGATTTGATTAAAAAGGATGGGGGGTTTTCGGGGTCGGAATTATGAATTTTTTGTCGAAATTTATAAATTCAAGATGGCGGCTCCGAAATTGGTATGTGGGGGACTTCGGGGTCGGAGATTATGAAATTTTTGTCAAAATTCATAAATTTAAGATGGCGGTCCCAAAGATGGAGGACGAGCTTTCTGATTATGGTCATATTTCATTCAAAATTGGTATGTGGGGGTTTTCAGGTTTGGAGATTGAATTTTTTGTCAAAATCTATGAATTCGAGATGGCGACTTCAGGATGGCGGACGAGTTTTGTGATTACGGTCAGATTCTATTCAAAATTGGTGTGTGGGAGTTTTTGGGGTCAGAGCTCATGATTTCTTCGAGCTGAAAACTTACAGGGAAGATACCTTGTAATAACGATGTTCTATCAGTAATTAACAGATTGAGGCAAACTAACTAAAAAGCAAAAAATAAAATAACTAATAAAAACATTTTTAAAGACAAGCTTTTATTTAAGCGGTGTACTAAAACGTATAAAATAAGTTTAAATCATGGATGACAATGATTTAATTATTTTTTGTTGAATTATTTGGTTTCAAAAAGCTTGTCGTGCGAATTGCCATAAAATTAATACTTCGACAAGTTGTTACCAATCATTGTTCAATGAAATTAATTAGTAGTTACTTTTATCAACACTTGGCGCGACAAGCTTTTTGAAACCAAATAATTTAACAAAAAATAATTAAATCATTGTCAGCAATATTTAAACTTATTTTATACGTTTTAGTACACCGTTTAAATAAAGCTTGCCTTCGAAAATGTTTTTTATTAGTTATTTTATTGAGTCTAGACTCAAGGAACTCCTAGTCAGTGAATGTTCCTATACGATTGAGGAATTCGAATCTATTTTTCAGTCTTGTGATGATATTTAAATACTTCACATTTTATGTCAATCATCATTGTAATACTGTTTTTGTCTTGTTTGTCATTGAATGTTTCTATATGGTTGAGGAATTCGAATCCTACTTTTCAGTTTTGTTATAAAATGTATAGTTATTTAATCAACTAGTGTATTAACGGTGGCGATTAATGATCGAGATATTTTAACTGGAGAGCGAAGCGAACGCGTTAATGTTCGAGATCATTAATCGCCATTTTAATATACGAGTTGATTACAGAGAAAATCCGTCGACCTCGTTCCTGGGGTCAACGTGGAATTTTCGATATCCATTTGTTTCAACTACGAGGAAACTTACAATATTTGGAATTAAAAATACATACATTTGACAGCGCGAAGGTAATATGATTTGATATTGAATAGTATTTAAATTCGTATATGTTTAGTTGCTATACCACAATGATGCATTAATAGATAAATCGTTCATTAATGGGTTATTAATGGTCGTTTTCAGAGTATGTTCAACTGTATAAATCATAATTATTCATTAATAGAGAAATTGAAGATTAAAATGGGTCAATAACGATCGAATTCAAACAGACTCGTTAATACGAGGTCGCCGGAAAAGTATTCTACATGTTATATCAGTCATCATTGTAATATTGTACTGTATTTTATTTTGTTCGTCATTGAAATTTTGTCAACACTGTTCCATTATGTCTGAACTGTAAATTGTAACATTGACTTATCCTATCTATTGTTATCGATGGTTGAAATGATTAATAAACATTTTATTTTTTTATTGTTCCCAGTTACCCGTTTGGCATGTTTTGTGTAAAATTTGTTTTACACAGATCCTGTGACCAAAAATTTTTGATAAATCCGTCCTACAGTTGTGTGACATACCACCGGATTTTTGGGATGACGTAGATTAAATAATTCTGCAGTTTCTCGATTTGTTCTATGTTCCCCATGAATGTGAATTATTTTAATTTTGTCATTTGCACTCAGCATTGTGAATAAGACTCTGATGTATACGGACAAATCTCCAATTAATAAATTTCACAATGTAAATACCGACAGTTGAGAAACGCAAAATTGTTTACTGCTTAAAATATCGAAAAATCGAAGGTAATGTGATTTTAGTAATTCATAACGAATTTCCCATGTGAAATATGAAATTATTCCTAATATTGTACAATAAACGTTAATGAAAAAAAAATATTTTTTTTCAAAATATCGATGAATTAGAAAATGTTATTAGGTAGTTTTGTGCCAGTATATCTAAATAATTTTTTTAAATTATTTTATTCCATTAAATTATACTGATAGTTATTATGGACATACATACAGAGTGATATTTAAAATTTGCACATAAAATTAGTAAAAATTAAAACCATTTTCAACAATCGTCGATATTCTAGTACAAGGACCAAATTTTGCATTAAAATATTATAGTGAAAAGGGGAGGCGCCTTAGGTGTATACTAGATACTAGTACTTTTTATGGAGCTAGAACTATAAAAATAGGAAATACAAATTTGCATAGGTGGCTGTGATTTCCAATTCTGAACATTTTTTCTGAATACACTTTTTTGATAATGTCGAAAATAAAGGTAGTTTACTCCTAATCAAAATTCATATTTTTGTTTGGAATTTTAGAATTTTTACAAATCAAATGCAAGTTTTTCGCAATGCACCAATTTTTATCAGGAATATAATTTTCTAACAAATGGATAATAAAACAAGTTTTACATGTGGTGCAAATTTTTTGAAACTCAGTGTATTTATAGATATATATACTTTCGAACTGATGGTATGTTTGCGTTCTGGGGACCATGATTGGCGAAGATATACCGAAATTTCGTCGTGACCTCAATAGGTAGTAAGTATATTTCTATTGAAATCTATCAGGCACTAGTTGATATTTTAAACTCCCTAAATAATAAAAAACAAACTGTAGCTCTATGTGTTGATCTACCGAGAGCTTTTGATTTGGTTGATCATGGGATATTGCGCAGAAAACTCGGAATATATGGTTTTTAGTGATGTGACTCTGTCTTTGATGGAATCATACTTGGCTGATAGGCAGCAACACACAGTGGAATATAGCATCGATGGCACCATAGTGAGGTCAAACTTGGGACATGTGTTGAGGGGTGTCCCTCAAGGGTCTATTCTTGAACCATTGCTTTACCTATTGAAATGTCAACGAACTACCAAATATAATGCCTCAAATGAGCATGTTCTTGTATGCGGACGACACCTCACTGATATGCAGCGAAAATTCCCAGTATGAATGTAATTCTTTGAGTACGCTTGACGATTGGTTCTTAAGAAACAACTTAAAATTAAACGTGGAAAATACCCACATCATATCTTTTAACCATCAGTCGGGTGATTTCCATATAGACTATAATTCAAAACAGCTTTCAACCAGCAAACAGGTCTCATTTCTGGGAATAGAGTTGGACAGCAGACTTGACTGGAGGGACCACATAGACACCCTGTCACGAAACTTGTCTAGATATAGCAATGCCCTGAGGGTATTGTCAAGGAGCGTGGACCGTAAGACCTATCACGCTTACATGCAATCAGAATTGTTTATGGAATTATCTTTTGAGTTAATTCTGTGGATTTCAACACAGTCTTTGTTCACCAGAAAAGATGTTTAAGGGGTATCTTTGGTCTCGAGCCTCTTGATACTTGCAATAACATATTTGTGGACTATAAGATACTGACGGCAGTAAGCCTATAAATTTTAGAATCGGTAATGTTTGTCAAGAAAAATCAGGATTTGTTTCAAACATTATAATTTATTTTAACATCAAGTCACCACAAGACATAAAGACAACTTAAAACAACATAAAACCAATTCTACATACAGGGCGCGGCTAAATTATGGAACAAATTCGATATTTTGCAAGCAATGTACTTTTGACGAAAATCCTGGAAGATGTGACGAAGTTTCTATTTTTCCACTATGTTTAACATCCAACAGATCCCTGTAAGGATTTTAATTCATCTCGACGGTAATAATAGGTCTAAAAATGCCATTCGTGTTCGTGATAAATCCGTGGATTACACCTAACCCGATAAATAGGCTAAGCACCCTCTGTAAATCACGCCAATGCCGCTACGCATGTATATAAATACTGCGCGAGTGTTGCTTGCGCAAGCCAGCGACTCGAGAAAACAATTTTCATCGAGCCAGCTGTGCTATGAACAAACGCCACCGAGTACATTCAGTCACCCGATAGAAGCCAGAGACATCAGTCCGTTCGAGACAAAAGCACCCGCTGCCATCTGACGTCATCCGGCCGACGTCACATCACGTGGATTGCTACCAAGGAGAGTTTTACAAGCTGGGTAATTATACTATGAAAATATATTTTGTATCTCAATCGGCAGAGTTCACAAAACGGCGCTCGCCTAAAACTCGGTCGAGAGGAATCCGCAAAAGAGGGGGAAACCGACTGTAGTTCCGTTTAGAAAGATTTCAAAGAATGATTCGCTTACCGAGTCTAGCACCAGCAGTCAGGCGTCCAACAACTACCATCCGAAGTGTGAGCCAACTACCGAAGAAGCCTACTACCGTCCCGAGCCTTGCCGACTAGCTTGCCGAAGCAGTGATAGCGGGGTTTGGTGAATATTCTCTATCAGGTGAAAGGTATCGGAAATATTTGAAAGTACCATAGGTGCGATTCGCGCATGATCAAACCATAGCCGTAAGAGGCCCATATTCAATTTGATACCCGTTTCATACTCCGAATAGTCAGGGCCTGTTGCTTTGCACCCGTTTTTGAGCTTGCATACTAGTCCGTACGCCCCTTCCCCCGCATGAGCTTTTTGGTTGCCAAGTTTACCCCGCTTGCTTGAAAACACCCTCCCCGCTTTCTCTGTATATAGTGCTTGCCATTTTGTGTATTTGTTGTGATAACTTGAGGCTGCCGTCAGCCGCCCTGCATGTATTTCTATGATTAATATACCTATTTATCCTGTTTCCAAAGTATTGTTTTATTTACTATCTTGAGTAGAATTTAAGCACCTAGTGCACAGTCGGCATCCAGGTTCGAAACCCAGTTGAAGGCCTTGCTGGCCCCGTTACATTGTCACGACTATACTGACCCCTGGAGTGTTTTTCTTCACTGAGAGTGCCCGGAGCAAAATTGGCCTTTTCCACTATAAACCAAAAGGTGGCGCCCGAGGCAAAACCGAGAATAGTGAAAGGCGCCAAAGTTTGATAGTAGAGAGAAAGACCCCTTACAGAGAGGTCGATTTTTGTTTTCAAATTCCAATTTTTGAATGTATATTCTAAAGAGGTTATGTCACTGGTTTTGACGTGGTGACATATTCGGTAATTTTTTTAAATTGATGTCTTGTGATACTTCATCTGAAAGGTCCTTCAATACTGCATTCAATGATTTCAAATAATTTGATTTGTTTGTACAGGGTGAACAAAAATTATTATTTTATTTCAGTAAGAGAATAACTTCATATCCAACAAAATACATTTGAATAAAATATTAATTTTTGTTTGTAAATCGGTATTTAAGAACAAAAATCGACCTCTTGCAGGATTTTTGTCAAAAGTACATTGCTTGCGAAATATCGAATTTGTTCCATAATTTAGCCGCGCACTGTATATACAAAAAATTTTGAATTCTCAATCAAAAAGATCTTGAATAAAATTCCTATTGATTTAAGAAATTTGCCTTCCGCTCAACTAAGAAATGAATTAAAATAATTTTTATCTAGTAAGGCCTTTTATTGGCTCCAGGAGTTCCTGAATACTGACATTATTTTACTGTGATGAATTTGTAAATGGCTTAGGCTTGATCTTTGAATACTCTGAACCTAGAATCTTATTGTTTGTGAACGTATGTATTTATTAATCTACTATTTTTGACATGTTCAATCCACTTTCTACCTAAATGTTGGTACCAACCCTCATAAATGATTTTCTTTCTACCTAAATGTTGGTACCAACTTTTGACATACCCTGTATAGCTGATAGACAGAAAATATTGCAGACAGAACGGGCATGATCCCACAAAGCTTGCCAAATTCTCCAATCTACTTGCAGGTCGAAAAACTTCTGAGTTTTGAAAAATAGAAATATAACTTTTTCTGAGGTTGTGTATTTCACAACTTTCGATGGTAACGTTTGTATAAGTAAGTGATTTTTATGGTTTCTGCCTTCATTTCTAGATTAGGTTCGTATAATACCCAATTAAAAGTGATATATAGAACTGCGTTTCATTATTTACCGTGCAACCATAAAATCTGAAACAATCGAGTAGTTGCATAAATGCAACATAATGATTTGTTTAACATTTTTACTTATCGGCATTTCCATACTAGTTGTTTAATGAAGATGTAAAGAATCTCTTTGTATGAATTACCTGCCCGTTTGCGTCTTTCAGAAATGCGGAGAGACAATGCACCCATTAATATTCATTATTTCGATGAGCTCATAGTCAGGTAGTTACCTTCATTAGCAGTGATTTAAGTGGGGGACACAGGAAAAAATGGATCAAAATTATTTGGTTTGATATATGAGTGTGAATTGATATTTCTAAAAAACTTCTTCAATTTTCAGTTTTCGTACATCGAATTGAGAAATCCGATAGCACATCTAATTAATACAACGAAATAGTTTTCAAGAGGGGGTAAACCTCGGAATGAAAGATAATAAGCTATAAATTCGTATAAACCTTTGTCTTGACATTTTAAAAGTTGGTTCTAACCACTCATAAAATCTTGTGTCTTCGTCTTAAGATATTCATGGTCAAAGGTAGCAAAAATCGGTTCTTTAGTATAAAAATTGTAGAGCATAAAATTCTCAATTTTTTTTTTAACCGTTCATGAGATATAGGGCGGAGAGTGCGGAGCGCTCAGTCATACATGTCATACAAGGTCAACCGTGAATCCCAATACATAAGTACAGCTTATAAAGTTACTTATTCACTTCTACAAACAGTGTTTGAAAATGGAGTACGCATCTTGTTAGAAATATATAATGCTCCAAAATCTGAGGACAATATTGATAATCTTCGCTACACAAAATTCGTTAAATCAACAAAGCCTAATAAACCTGTGCATTTATCAACTCTTCCCCCATCAAGAACAGCAGCTCATCAACATATAATCGTGTCTGCTACCAGATTCAAACATGGTTGGGGAAAGATTTGGAAGCCCAGGAATGAGGTTTGGGTACTACAAAATGAAATCCTGAAACCGACAACAATTTTATTATCACCAGTACCAGATGAAATGCTCAATATAATATTTTACAATTGCAAGAATTGTTGTGGTTCACGCTGCGGATGCAGAAAATCGGTATTACAATACTTTTCAGCTTGTGGCCAGTGTAATGGACAGGCATGCGTCAACGCTTCATCGTATTAAAATGATCTCGATGAAAAAATTACATATAATCCTGAAATCCTTGAAGATCTAGAGACGAACATAATTGATAACGAGGATGATGATTATGAATAGGCGAGATCACAAACTCACAAATTTGCTTCATATGTGCTTGAAGTTGAAATACAGTGATAAAATATTATGTATGCACAGTTTTTCCTAGAAGATATTGTGTAATATTCGAATAAACGCTGCTCTAGAAATCTCAAATTCAGTGAGACATTCAAACACAGCGTCACTGCCATTGATTTGGCATTTTCCCGAGTTGCCAGTGGCACTATTTTGCGTAACTTCTGAGGAAATGTTATTCTCTTTCATCCCATGAATAAAACAGAACTTGTGTCAGCATGTGTTATATTGAAATGAAGACATCGTATTTGCTAACTGTTCTTGATTTAGTTATTCATGAGTAGTATGTACAGTGCTTCTCAAAAGTCCTCTCCCCCCCTCTTATTTTTGGAACGATTATACATAAACAAGTGAAATTTGGAAACTGGATATTAAAAGTGACCAATAATTTTAAATGGAACCCTACGGCAAGCGACACCTCTTTTAAAAGGTATCGAAAAAACCTATTCAATGATACTAATTTTGTTTGTGTTTTGGCAACTCGCTTTTAAAAAACGCAAAGCTGTGATGAATTAAATCAGTTAATACTAAAATTCCAAATAGCTCCGCTCTGATAGTTGTCAAATAAGCTGACGTTTTTGTTAGTCTCCCTAATTCGACGTTTTTGTAATTGTCCAAGTTTTTGTACATTTAATAATTTGTGTTTTAGCAGCTTTTGGTACTTTTAATATTTTTGTACATTTTAATAATTTGTTAAACTGTTGTGAGCCGAACGTTTAAGTGCTTCAAGAAGCGGAATGGTACGTGCTTTAGGTGATAAAGTAGCAGCGATCCTAATTCTTGGTGAAACTGGACAAAATATTCATGCAGCAGAACGCAGTTTCAATGAGAGGTTTCTCGATCACCCCGTTTCGAGGAGTTATTTAAGTGAGCTTCTTTGTGAGTTTGAAACAACGGGTAGTATTGATGATGCGAAACGATCTGGCAGACCACAAATTTCTGATGAGAAAAAATTGATATACTGGCAGGAGTAATAGTTAATCCTACTTCTTCAACAACTCACGTTGCGTCTACCTGTGAAGTCAGTCGAAGTACAGTACACAGGGTGTTGAAAAAAAAACAAATTTCATCCATACAAATTAAAATGGTTCATCAACTCTCAGACGACGACCCAGACCGATGACTAGAATTTTGTGAAAATATGGAAACTAAAATTAACCAACAGCCAGACTATGTCAAAACAATTTGTTTTAGTGACGAAAGTACTTTCTATCTAAATGGAAATGTAAATACACAGAATGTGAGGTATTGGAGTGACGCAAATCCTCACCTGTTTCGTGAAACACATACCCAATGTCCCCAGAAGATGAATGTTTGGGCAGGTATCCTGGGAAACCACATCGTTGGGCCTCTTTTTTCAAATACTGATTTAACCGGTGAGGTTTATCTGGAGCTGTTGCAAAACGCAATAGAACCGTTAATCCTTGAAATTTTGGAAGATAATCCAGATGAATTCGACAATTTGGAAATAAAATTCCAACATAATGGTGCTCCTCCACACTATTACGATGCAGTAAGACGGTATTTGGATGATGAGTATCGTGGTAGATGGATTGGACGACGAAGTTCAACGGAATGGTCAGGTCGATCACCGGACCTCACACCTTTGGATTTTTTTCTGTGGGGGTACCTTAAATCGAAGGTTTACGCCACTGAACCTGACAATATTGACGTTTCAAAACAACGGATTGTTGCAGAATGTGCGGCTGTTTCCGTAGACACATTTGCAAAAGTACGAGAAGAGTTTAAAAATAGGACTGTCAGGAAGTAAATGGAGGTCACTTCGAGCAATTTCTTCAAGTAGATACTGATTCTTAAATCTGTAATTAATATCATACTGAATGGAATTTAAATTTTAATGTTTACTGATGAGCCATTAAAACTGCCATAAACACAAACAAAATTAGTATCATTGAATAGGTTCTTTTGATACCTTTCAAAAGAGGTGTCCCGTAGGGTTTCATTTAAAATTATTGGTCACAATGGCCTTGTGACGTCATCTTTGACGATTTCGTCATCTATCATCACTAGTAGGGAAGTTTACAACCTTTAATATTCAGTTTCCAAATTTCACTTGTTTATGTATAATCGTCCCAAAAAGAAGAGGGGGGAAGGGGACTTTTGGGAAGCACTGTATGTATACCGAGTGCTATGTCATTATTTTTTCGGCTTGCTAACATTGTAAAGAAATATTATGAATAACGCTTGGCAACGCTGTAATTCCTGGCAATCTCAGCGATCGGCGAGTTGCCAGTATCACTATTTTGAGGAACTTCTGAGGAAATGTTATTCTGTTTCATCCTATGAATGGAGCATTCATATGGAAATGAGGATTTCGTATGTGATAACTGTTCTTGATTCAGTTATTCTTGAATAATATGTATGTATACCGGCCTGCTCACATTGTGGAAAAATATTATGAATAACGCTTGGCAACTCTGTAATCATCTTACACTTTCGACGATCGGCGATAGATCTGAACTTGTTACGTCACATCCTGGCGCGATTTACAGTGTTCAAACAGGAACATTTCTTTGGGTTTTTTTTTGGAAAAATCACTGAAAAAAACAAGAAAAAAATCCAACCACCTTTCTCATCGTTTTGGACATTGTGATATTTTTTCCAGGAATTAGTGATCTCGCCTATTGGAAAGAAGAGAGCGATGATGAAGGAGAATACTATTAAGATACATATTTTATTCCTCGGATGCTGGTCTCGTCGCCAGCTGCACCTCAGCCTCTTGGGCTTTTTGTGCCTTCCGGTTTTTGTTTTCCAGCACCCACTCAGTAACTCTAGTCCCCTGTATCAGTTGGGGGTTGGCCTTGGCTGTCCGAATATTGCTTTTACGGTCTAGCGTCTCGCATTCTGACAATATATGTTTGGCCGTTTCTGTCCCTTTGCCACATTGTCTGCAGGAAAGTTCTCCGTTGTACAGCCCCATTTTGTGCAGGTGTCCTCTCATTGGGCTGTGACCAGTGAGAAGGCCCGTTATTGTTATGACTTGGTTACTACCCATCTTAAGTAGTTCTTTGTTTCGACGGTTCTTTAATATATATTGATGCAAGAGAGGGGCTTCCTTCCAGCGCTCCCTTTGTTATCGTTTGACCCAGTTCCGTACGCAGCCTCTAATGGCTGATTTTGTCGCTCCGAGTGCAGGTTCTGGGCCAATATATGGAGTTGATGAGCCCATACTGGCTAGTTCATCAGATTTTTCATTTCCCTCGATGCCACAGTGTCCTGGGACCCACATCAAAGTTATTTTGTTGTGTTCTACTAGGACATTGAGTTCTTCTCGGCATTCCATACCAGTCTTGATGTCACTTTTGGGTTCGTGAGAGCCTTCAGTGATGCCTGGCTGTCTATGCATATTTTGATCCGTGTGTTGCGTACTTCCCTCATGTTGTTTTCTCTCACGCAGTGTAAGATTGCGTACATTTCCGCTTGGAATGCGGAAGTATATGTTCCCAATGAGGTGCTCATTTGGGAGTTTTTTCCCTCACTGCATATACCAGCACCAGTTCCTTCCTTGGTCTTGGATCCGTCTGTTTACCAGATCCTTGATGGTGTCGTCTGTCCATTCCGTTCGGTATTGTATGATCACCTCGAAGTTCGTGTTAAACAAGTATCTAGGAGTTTCATTTCAAGAATGTTACCTGCCGCTATTTCCTTTATCTTGTTGTGATCCGATCTGTTGCTCGTATTTTGTAGCCTTAGAAGTCCCATTCTTGCCTCCCCCAGGATTGTTATGTCAATCGGTGGAAGGTCAAGTACTGCTTCCACGGCTGCTGTTGGTGTTGAACGATACATATTTACTACTATAAATAAAATAAAAGTTAAAAAAAATCCTCACCGCATTTGAACTGAAATTGTAATAAATTAATGATACCTAATTTCTGAATTAAAATATATTTGAAATAGTTCACTTCATTATTCTATTATTGATATGAAGTAAGTATTATTAAACGAGTATTTGATACATCAATAATATTTATCATGTATATAATGTATCAAATAGTTAATAATTGAAGGTTTTCACATAATTATAAAATTTTTAGTGGAAAAATTAACTTTATAAACCGTACTGGTATTGGGATTCACGGTTGACCTTATGACTGAGCGCACCGCACTCTTCGCTCCCTATCTCAAAAACGGTTGAATGTATAAAAAATTCATAACAAATTTTTTCGAAAACTTTATGCTCTACATCTTTTATGATGAATGCAAATATCATTTGAGGGATAGGAAGCGAGATATTTACAACAAAACTATTTTTGCGACCTTGTTCACTCAAGACGCGGGCACGAGATTTTATGAGGGGTTTGAGCTAACTTTTGAAATGATAAAACGAGATTTATAGCTTATTATCTTCCATTCCGAGGTGAAACCCCTTATGTGACTGGATTAAATCGGAAGATGTAGGCTAGAGAAACTATTGCTCGCAAAAGTTTGTCACAATAGCTGCTAGGGATGCTTGAGAATAAGGGTAGAAGTATTATATATAACAATAAGTACATGGAAGCGGAAGATCAAATAAAAAACTTGATGGTATGCGAACCTTCTCTCTTCGATCACAATATAATTGTAGTACGATTTAGAACTGGTACACGGGGTACAAAAGTGGAAGGTTAGCAAATAATATTTAAAGTGCAAAACTACGTACTCATGATGGATGTGAGGGTAGCTTCACACTACAGAAGCTCAGTGAGGGGGGTAGGGTTTGTCGATTCAGACTAGTAGGTACTTCGTTCAAATTATATATGATGACGATTGTCCCCAGCCCTACTTCTGTGACTGAATGAAAATCCAGGAACTTCAAGAAGATAACCACTGCGAGTCCATCTTCTGATCCTGAAAAACATCTCCACATGTCCAAAAACATATATATTCATTACTCACCCCATAGTAAGGAGTCTCGGATAATCCAATCAGTGGGTAACTGTGCTACCTAAAGAAGAGAATGTCAAAATCAATTGCCACATCCAAGAAGAAATAATGAAAATAAAAGACACAAGTCTATTGGAAATACCTATTGGCTGTCGAATCACCACCCCATTGCCTAACATCAGCAACAGGAATAGTTCAGCAATCCTGGACAAAAATTAAAAACATTTGCAAGTTGTTCAACCACTCTTACAATTTGGGGGTATTTCCGTCCAATTGGAAAATTGCAAGAGTACAGCCAGTCCCTAAAAAAAGGAAAAAAGGCCCTACCTAGCAACTACAGACCTATCGCACTGCTATCTATTATTTCAAAGGTCATGGAAAAAGCCATCAACATCGAGCTCATGAAATATCTGGAAGACTCAGGAATTGTCAACGATAGGCAATATGGCTTCCGCCATCAGAGATCAACTGGTGACCTGCTCGCTTACGTCTCACATATATGGCAGCTATCTATTGAAAAGTATGGAGAAACTTTAGCTGTGGCATTAGATATCTCCAAGGCGTTCGATCGAGTTTGGCACCAGGGACTCCTCGCCAAGCTTCCGTCTTATGGCTTGCCCCCTCAGCTGTGTTCTCTGCTTGCTAGTTTTCTCTCAAACAGGTCTCTCCATGTAGTGGTCGATGGAGCTTCATCTGACACTCTACTCATAAATGCTGGTGTTCCGCAAGGATCTATTCTCGCACCAACACTATTTCTACTTCACATCAACGACCTGTTGAAAGCAACTTCATGTCCAGTACACAGCTTTGTCGATGATAGTACCCTCCATACCGCTTTCTCTTCCAGGGCCCCTATATCAGCCCGTGAAACCAGAAATGAACGAGGAAGAAATGTTTATAATATAAATATGGACTTAGCAACAATTCTCGAGTGGGGATCTAATAACTTGGTAGAATTCAATGCAAACAAAACACAAGCATGTCTTTTCTCTAGAAAAGCCGATCTCACTGTGCCTAACATAACTTTGTCAGGAGTAACCATACCACTGAAGTCATCCATATCAATGCTTGGTATTACTATCAGCAATAACCTTTCCTGGGAAAATCACGTGAGGTCCATTGCCAAAAGTGCATCCCAAAAACTTGGTTTTCTGTTTCGTGCCAAGAGCTATTTCACCCCCAGTCAGCTGCTTATGATCTATAAGGCACAGATCCGACCTGTCCTGGAATACTGTTCCCATATTTGGAGCGCGGCACCTAAACATATCCTGAGGCTATTGGATTCTGTCCAAAAAAGGGCAATTCGTCTCGTCGGTGATGCCTCGCTTACAAACTCGCTCACTTGTCTGGAACACCGTAGAAAAGTTGGCGATTTGTCTCTATTTTATAGATATTTTCATGGGCGATGCTCTTCTGAAATATCAACAATCGTTCCTGCTTTGGCAGTCTCTTCGAGATTAACCCGTCAAGTTCAGTCATGACACCCCTTCGTGGTCACTTTGGAGACCTGCAGAATATCATTTTCCAAAGACTCGTTCATCCAACGAACAGCGAGGCTTTGGAACTCATTGCCTAGGGAGGTGTTCCCCGAGGCATACAACCTTCAGAAATTTAAGAAGAACACCAACTCCTACCTTCTTTCCCTAGGTTCCCACGATGTTCTCTGAACATTACAGGATATCCCTTTTCGTGGGAACCAGAACATAAAAAAAAAAAACCTAAAGATGATTTCAAGATCGCCCTAGAAGACATCGAGTCGGATGACCCGCACAACATCAAAACGATGATTGCCGTCGGTAACCCTCTGGTTGTGAAACTTCGGGGGAGGAAATATCTAATGGATTCCACCACCGTTCCCAAGTATGCAGCAGATCATATTTCAGACATGATGTTCACAATATTTTCGATGATCAGAGTCAGTTGCATTATCACTCTCATTCAAGTTAAAACGAGTTTATGTATTTTTATTATTTTCAACCTGCAGTAAAATTTTTCAAAAGGGACTTGAGCACTTCGAAAAGTTATTCCACGGATTATCCATGGGGCGTTTTTTTTTTTAGGGTAGGTGTGGGAGTCCTTGAGTTCTGGGGTCTATGTTCCTCCTGTATCTCTGATTCACCCACGAAAAACTCCACTAAGTTGGCTCGTCTAGTCATGACCTCCAATGATATTTGGGCCTGCTGGCCCATTATATCTTGCCTATTATTCGGTCTTACATCACCCATTCCAGTAATTTTGTGCCGAGTTTGTATAATTCGTTTATTGGGGGTTCACCAATTGGTAACCCGAAAATTGACTGTCTTCTGCGATCCATGGGATGTAATCCAACGTCCGTCGGTTAATTTTATATACATTAAAGTTTCTATATTATGTCAAAATGGATTTTCATCAAGTATCGGCTGCGTTAATTCAAAATATTGCACACAAATTTTTCGCGACTTTACCTAGTTGTTTACTCGATTACTATTCCAGTCTTGGGCAAATATAGGCAAATAGAATCACAGAATCAAAAAACTATCACACCGTAGTGAATAGAACACAAAACTCCATGTTTTTATTTGGAACAGATGAGGAAGATGTACAAAATATAATTATGGACTTAAACCAAACAAGTCGCCAGTACATGATGGCATCCGCTCAGAAACTTCATCATCATTATCAATAAATGTTTTAAAACTGGGCGTTTCCCAAAAATGCCAAAAATTGGTGTTATCAAACCCTTATATAAAAATGGAAACAAAACAGATCTGGTTAATTATAGGCCCTGAACACTAATTTAAAATATTTCAAAAGTGATGGAAAATTTGAAAAAGAAGACTTGTAAATTTCACGAAAAAAATATGAAATAGTGGCCGATCAACAGTATGGATTCAGAGAAGGAAGATCGACAGAAGATGCAATACAAGCTCTCACATCTTATATTTACGAAGCCTTAGACAAAAAAATTCAATAATGTGCATTCTCATTGATTTTTACAAGGCATTCGATACGGTTTGCCACTCTAAACTTTTAGAAAAACTAGAGGACTGCGGTATACGGGGAAAAACATACGACATATTCAAAAGTTACTTGAGTGAGCGAGAACAGATAGTAAGTATTGATGACACAATGAGCCATCCTCGAAGAGTTACCTTTAGCGTCCCACAAGGAACCGTTCTAGGACCAATACTTTTCACAATTTACTTAAATGAACTCCTTCTGATTGAGACTAAAGGAAATATATTGAGTTTTGCGGATGATTCCGCCATTCTGTACAGAGACACAATGATTTCATGATTTCATAAAGATTGAGAAATGGTTCCGACAAAATAAACTCTTCTTATGAATTTTGATAAGACGAAATACTCACCCTTCTCGTCGTACTCGAACAGATTACCTGATATGGGAAATCTAAACATAGGAAACAATCAGCATAAACCAGAGAGCGAAACAACGAAATACCTAAAAATTGTCGTTGATAGGCACGTTGTGACCTGCAAATAAAAAGTGAGAAAATTAAGAGGCACCTTGGCTAAATTCTAGTACCTGAGAAACTTCTTGGATGCCAGACATCTGAAAACTCTGTTCTTTGCACTCGTACAATCCCAACTATATAGGATGGGGAGGAGTGAGTGACTGCTACCTGAAAAATCTTCTTATCACACAGAAATGGATTCTGTGACTTATGTTGAATAAAGGTAAAACATATTCTAGCGACAGTGTATATGAAGAAGCATCTGTTTTCGTCTGGAGGCAACTGTTTTGCATGAGTGTTCTGAGCAACACAAAAAAGGCAACATTCAGCTAGAACAAGTCACTCACTCGCATAACATGAGAAATAAAGAAAACTTCCTGAATGCTCCTTGTGCAAAAACCATCGGACAAAAATGCATCGTATCTCGGACCACGACCCTTTCGGACTCTATCTCACAAAATTAAGAACCTTGCAAATATCAAATTATTCAAAAAGGAAATTAATACATGGATTTCTAACAATGGAAGACTGTTTTTTTCAAGACTTTGTTGATCAAAACGCATGGTATCTTGGACCACGACTCTTTCGGACTCTATCTCACAAAATAAAGAACCTTGGAAATATCAATTATTAAAAAGGAAATTAATACAGGATTTCTAAAAGGAAGTTTTTTTCAAGACTTTGTTGATCAAAATGTTTACAACTAACTAGTCACTAATAACCCATGATTGTTCCTGAAGAATAGAAAATATTATTTGATAATTTCCTTAGTACATCAAATAGTTTTTCAACTGTTTTTATCAGTATTTTATCGGAATGTTATTATTGAATTATATCAGATGATTTGAATTTTTAGGATTTAACAACATCGAATCATCACAAAGTGGTAAATCTCTCACTGCTTAAGTGATTGAACTGTTTATTGTTCAAACTTCATTCACATCTCATTTTTTATGTATAAATTGAAATTGACAATAAACATTACTATTATCATAAAAGTTTCACGTTAAATTGCCTCATCTATTGACAGTCCGTCGTATGGCATGTAAACCTGAAATGCCTAAAAACCATGGTGTATTCACTGATTCGATTTTGTTTAGAATTTTTGGGGGACAATAAATGAAAAACGTTAAATTCTGCTTAGAACTTTATTAGTAGATGGCTCGGTTAAGGAATATTTGTTGTTTGTGTCACGCAAAATGTCAAGATTCAAACCTATGGAATTTTATTTTTCTGTCGTTTACGGAGATCATAGTTCTACGGACAAGATCCCGCTCAGAACAGTTGGCGCGCAAATGAGAAGAAATCCTCCAAACTTACTACAATGTTAACATATGTCTGTCAAAAATCAGATTTTTCTTGAAGTCTACCTGGCGATATTTTCAAAGTGATTTCTTCTCAAATGGCCTTTTTCGGATCATGGAAACTTCCACGAAAGAATGAGAAAGTATAGGAGAGTGGACTGATGTCTCTAGATGATGAATTAACTTGAAAATTGAGGGGATTGGAAAATGTCCCCGAGGACATTGTTCCATTGAACTTTCCAATACAAACTATTACCAAGCTATCAACTGCCCATCTCTGCAGGACTATTACCTCTCTAACAACCTTCTGACATGAACAAAATCAGAGAGTTCATTGTAGATATCATAAAATCTGTTGATGAAGTTGAGAAATCGATGAATCCTGGTGTGCGACAGTCCAGGCTGCTTTCAGCTTTCTTAGAATGACTTCTCCGGAAAAAGTGAGGCCTACTAACAAAGATGAGGGGAGAAAACAATAATCTAAATGCTTCTCTTTTATTTTTCAGTATCACCCCGCATGAGATAATCGGAGAAGGAGGGCGATCTAAACCAAGCAGTTGTTCGGAAGAACAAGGCCCACTCCCAAGATCGATAAGGCTAATGACTATGATTAGGATAATTATCACTTTTTAATAAACACATGAATTTTACAAGTATGCGTGGACTTTTAATTCTATGAAGATATCTTGATTTTGGCTAGTGAATTCCGAACCGTCACAGAGGGTCCCATGGCTCTTTGGAAAAAAATATTCACTATATTTAGAATTTTCCAATACTATTAGTCAAAAGATTGTCATCTCATGAGAAAATTTGTATACAAAATATATATAATACAAAAAATAAATATAAAAGTAATAATAAAATTATTCGACTTGCTAGTTACTAGATACATTACAATCACAAGTTGAAAAAAATCATAACAATGGGCAAAGGTAGTTCAGAGAAGATTCAAATAAATTTATACATATACGAGTCATTTTACTAGTGGAGTAATATTAGATTTTAGCTTTAGAAAGTTAGGGGACTGCGGGAACTTTTTACTGTACATTATTGATGATGTAAGGAACAACATATAAAAAGAAACCAACTGTAAAGTGTGTGCCTAATTCATTATTTAACAAATAAGTTGCAAAATCACATTGTTTATTGAATATCTTAAATTATATATAAAAAAATTGAAAAACTGATACCGCCATTCGAAAGAATGGAAGATTTTACATAAAAAGGTATATAAATATTTTTTTTAAATGAAAACTAAGCTGCAGATTTCTTTAATAAAATAAGAAAACGTGAGGTAGGACACTGAAGTGCATCTCTTGAGGAATAGTAGATATATGAAGTTACGTCAAAGTAGAATTTTCTATAAAATCAATTAAAGATCTGCCATTCTTTGAATTTTCAAGATGAACATCTGAAATTTGTACAGTTTAGTCCCAAAATGACACTTGAGATGGTGTGCAAATGAAAAAAATCATAAAATTTTATTTCAAAAAATACAGTCATCAAAATATTGAATAATTTCAAAAAATGAATGAATGAATTTTCAGGCCTTGCTTCAAAAACCAAAAACCCTAGTTCAAAATGTCAATAGTACTTCCTGAAGCTTGTAATCTGTACTTCAAGAAGGTTTGATTGATTTTATCAAAAAAAAATAATTAATAATAAAATTTAGCCAAAAATAAACACATGTTGCTCCAAAATCCGTGAAAATTGTTGTTAAAAAAATAACGTTTATATAGAACAAAAATATGTTTACCTAAAACGACCTCAAACAAGTTATAGCAGCGTAAATTTTTTTTAAGTGTAAATTGATCAAATACGAAAATATTACTTTGATGTACTTTATATTGGACATCAGAGAACTTGATCGGTAAGTTAGTGCTCACCTAACGCTTCTACGTATACTAGTGGAGTAATATTAGATTTTAGAAGTTGGGGGATGATGGTACCTCTTTACTGTACATTAGTGATGATGTTGGGAACAACATATAAAAAGTTACCAACCGTAAATGTGTGCTCAATTAATTATTTAACAAATAAGTTGCCAAATTACATTGTATATTGAATATTAAAAAAAAAATGGTGCCACTCGCAAAACTGGAAAATTTTACATCAGAAAGGTAAATTAATTTTTTTTTTAAATAAAAACTAAGCTGCAGAATTTTTTCGCTAAAGCGCGAAAAAAATGTGAAGCGGCGATTCTGAAGTGCAGCGCTGGAGACGCACGCAGCCACGAGCGCTTTACACTAAATTTTATAATTTTTTGATCTAATTGATTAATTAACATAACAAAAATTAACTGAAAAAGAAAATGCAGTAACAGAATTTGTCAAGTTTTTTTTAATTTTCATATAAACATCTGAAATTTTTACAATTACTCTCAAAATACAAATAAAAAAAGGAAATTAAAAAAACGAAAAATACAGAGCTCAAAATATTGAATAATTTAAAAAAAAATTACAAATTTGAATTTTGAGGCCATGCTTCAAAAACTCTAGTTCAAAATGTGATATTGAAAATTATATATGGGATATAACAAAATTTGTTGAGTGGTGGCCACATTTTTCAATCGAATGAAACAAAAATACTTCTAATGAATACCTTGGCTACTTTCGAAAATGGTCCAATAGTCTCAAAATGGCCGCTGTTGAAAAAATTCGCAATATTTCATTTCCATACCCAATATTGGCTAACTATAAGTCGTTTGATAGAGCTACATTAGCTCCACAACTTTTACCCGAACAATTTTTATCTTAGATGTACACACAAATAAAAAATAGTTAGCTGTGAATTATTATTCATGAAATCTACCTTTACGACTGGCCATGCCATCGTTTTTTCAATGTCATAGTCTGGTTCAGCGACCTCTAAAATCCTTATGTCATCAAATTGGATAAAATTTGCCTAACAAAATTGTTTTTCATTGTTTAAACAATGAATAAACAAGCAGCGGACGAATATAAGTTTATAACTTTTTTCTGCAAGTAAGTAAGTAATATCAGAAGGTTTTAGGAGAATCCATGGAGTCCTCCAGGGTTCCAAAATAATGCATGATTTTAAGCTATTGAAGCTTCGTCTCTAAAGCTGTAAAAAACGAACAGCAAAAGTTTAGATATGTTCCTTCAAATTTTTCAGGAAGCGAAAGAGATTGCATCTCCCGTACTTCTATTGGTTTGAAAGCTAAATTAAGTAATTGTATGTAATTTACAGCACTTCATAAAATCATTATCCGCTCCATCATAAGATTTTTATCATGAGCAAACAGGGACAGAAATACATAAGTACCAGCTCGGTGGAGCCGTATCAATAGAAAATTAACCATACAAAATACGGTTCATAATTAGAATTATTTCGGAACACCTTTCGAAAATTCTATATAACACTGACATAAGTACATGGAATAGTTTAAAATATGTTACATCCACAGACCACATACGTTACATCGATCGATCAACTTTATAATATTTCACAACAAATTGACATAACCTTAAAGGCGACAAAAGCACAATCACAGAACGGATCAGAGACACAAATCACAAGAACACCATGTGTGGTCTGTAATTGCATTTTACCGAATTATGACAAGAAACGACGTCGGCGCCATCTGAAACTCTAGATAACTCCCTTTATCAAGTGGGCTGGTGTCCCCCAGATTGTCCCAATATTTTACAGGTATAAGTGAATACACCATGTTTCTAGACATCTTATGTACATCATGGGCATGAATATTTTCAAACTCTCAGCTTTTCTGCCAAACTGGAGGTAACAATTTTGCTTAGCAGGCCACGTTTGCGATATGTGAAACATTATGTGGTCACGAAAATGGCCACACAAAACGTGAAAGCCACTAAATGCGTGTAGCCACACAAGGATAGTGCGACCAACGCATTCATAAACAAAACGCTATATATATATATATTTTGTAATTGACTAGTAATTTAATTGTAGTGAATAATAAACATACAGAAAACTTCGATGTGAGATGTATTGGTACTTTTATCAAGTAAGAATAAACAATACACATTCAATTTCATTCTTCACATAACTTATTTGACATCTGATTGATATTTCAAACATAACAATTAAAATTAGTTATTAGGTCAAAATAACGATGCTCAATGAATCTTCTACCCGTTCATTAATTTCTAAAGAAACTATAATATACAATTTACTGATGCGATAAAATCTAGCATGTTATGGAACTTTCTACTTGGATGAGTCACTCATTCAATACTGAACTGGATGCCATAATTTTAGGACCACACACATACACATATATAAAGAACCGCGCGCGCAAAAATAAAAAACAAAGGAATACTTGAATGCATTGTCAAGAGGAAATTGCTTTCGTGCGAAATTCGTGCTTACGGCTTGTGACATGACGTTTAATTTGGGAATACTTTTGGTAGGTAATTACCGAAGTCTTGCCATCAAATGAGCATAATTGCCATTCATTACAAGTATTTTTGACATGATTATGTGGTTATTTGAGGTGAAATGTAGCATGTTCTTCACAATTCAACATTCCTGAAACCATCACGGCAATGCCAATAACCATTATGTCGGGTCAGAGATCATCCTTGTAGCCTTCAAAACTGAAGTGTTTCGAATTTGAATTATTTATCTCTCGAAGAAATTTTGTGTAAGATTTTACGTTGTATTCTTCAGTGGGATATTGACAAACAATCATATTGAACGTATCACGTTGAAGAAAATGATAAATGCATAGCTTATCGCATTCTATGACCTGGTCTTCAAGAAAAAAATATTGAAAAAGTCTGTGAAACTGAGATCGACGTCCCCGTTTATCATTCATCCACAGTCAAGTGATCAAAGAAAATAGTTAATGGACAAAAATAAGACCCGTATTTGAAGCTTCATCGTATAGAAAGTATATTTCATTACGAGTCCGGAAATAAGGATTTTTCCGTGCGCGCGTGACAAATTCTCACGCAGGGAAGTCATGCAGGCACGGAAAAATCCATTTGTTATGAACGATATTTTTATTGAACATACATAAATTGTAACTACGGAAATAATTGGAGATCGGGAATAGCTATTTGTATTACTAGGGAGGAAAGTGCCACTGTTCCTCCAAGGGAGGAAAAGGCACTCTTCTCCCGTATAATACATTAGATTTTTCCTCCTATCCAACTCATAATTTTTTTTTTAATTATTTATGGCAAAGATAACTAATTTATCAATATATGCGATATAATTAAGTACACAATTATTGTTCATTAAACGAATTTATAAATATATGCTATATAATTAAGTACACATAGTATTGTTTATCTAGATTTTTAGCATTGATTATGTTAATATTGAGTGTGCAGTTTTGAGCAGCACTTATAGGAGCTTCAGTATTTGAAGTATTTTCGCACATTGTAATGGTGGTAACTTCTAGAAGTGCTTGGCTGATTATGGTCTAGATCAGGTTCTACATTATTTCTCACAATTTGATAAGACATTTTTCCCCTCCTTCGCCTAAGATTGTTCTACATAACGTTCAGCGATATTAGTGCTGTTTTAGAGTTGCCGAAGTTCTTCTGAAACTGTGCCCTGTGTAATGTTCGGCATTTGGATGTTTAAGATATTCTGCAATTTTTTGTGGTAGGTACTTTGGATATAGTATCCTTGCCAACCACTTGATTTATACATTTTCCTGCTGTAAAGCATACGAAAAATCGTTATGTTCAGTTTTAGGAGGTAGACAGATATATTTTCTAACGATTTGAACAAAGTTTGCCTGTTGCAGCATTTATTACGAAAGTTCGTTGTTTATTCGTTTTTGAAGTAGGAATATTCATTACTAAAAGATTGTCTTCATCTTCAATATCATCCACAGTAATTTTAATAAGCTCATCACATCGACATGCTCCAATTCCAATAACAAGGAGTACCTTTGAATATTTTATGTCTAAAATTAAATTATTTGCATGATATTTCATATCTTACCTTCATAATTAAAAAAAACATCATCCGGGGCTTCCATTAAGGATGTATTTATTTCTTTTCTTGTAAAAGTTTTAGCTTTATTAAGGTTTGTATCCGGCATTTTGAAGTTTCAGAAATGCAATCAACTTTGGATATTTAATATCGACATTGTCCTTTATTAAATATAGAATAAGGTGTGCCCCAGGGAACCATCCTGTGCCCAATTCTGTTCAATATTTACCCAAATGATCCAGTCTCAATCCCAACAGGAAAAATATTCACATATGCCTATGATACAGCCATTTTTTATGAGGACTTCGCTGAAAAATAAAGTAGAAATGGATCTTGGAAATATTTAGCTCTTGTTCAAACACATATAACTAACGGGGTACTGACATGGGGATCAGATGGAAGGACCACTTTGAATAAACTGAAACTGATAGTAACACAAAAATGAATGCTTAAAATTATTTTCAAAAAAAAGAATTCTACTTCGAAACAAATATATTTGATCCAGTACAACTATTCTTTATGCATACTAATATAAAATATTTCAAATCGAAACACAAACATCCGAGAATAGAACACAAATATCACACCCGAACCAAACAAAATAATTTCAAAATGTCTTTCATGAATACAGCTGTAGGACAAAAGAGCCACCGCTACCTCAGTCTCAAATTATTCAATAGCCTACCAAATCAAATAAAAAGTTCAAAAAATCAAAACATTTCTGAAAAATCCTTAATGAAATGTATCCATGTGACGAATATATCGAATACAAAAGATGGACTAATATAACGAATTATTATTCAAGTTCATGAACCTCTTTGTTTCGCCTAGATTTTATTAATTGATTTTCTATGCTAATGTGTTGAACTTGACTCCATCTATCTGTATTAATAAACGAGCCTCAGGATTCAATGTGCTAAGCACAAACACATTCATCGAAAATGTTTAACACTGTGTGGAAGCGTATTGCCGTATCATCATTTCTGGAAGTTCATTCGGCTTAAAATTAGTAGTTCGTTTGTGAAACAATTTAATAAGTAGTACTCAGGCTTTAGCAAAAAATGTTACACCTAAACGAGATAGCCGGTTTAGTTTCAACTTCTGGTACGGGAATTGTTTTTTCCCGATTTTCGCTCTGCCTGATTTAACATTTTTTCTGATGTCATATAATTATCGATATAGTAACAATCATTCATTTTTATAAAGCTGAATCAATTATTTTCTTGTCATTATCCCTGAATACTCAATATTGTTCAGTAATCATGTCCGTGAGTAACATACATTTATCGCAGGCCGTAAACTATGAAATTTTGAATAAGGATTGTGTTATATATTTTATTTGAAACGAATTGATTTATTGAACATTACTGTATGGTATTTTTGATATAGATGTTACCAAGAAAATAATAAAGGAGAAATATAAGTGTTTTGAAAGTTGATACGAGTTTTTTTTATTGCATTCGAATTTGCATATTACTTGATAAACATCATAGAGATAAAGAAAGAAGAAAATTGGTCCTTTGAGCTAGCAAATTGAATCAGAGAAGAGAAAATGTCTTTTGAAGAAAGTATATCCAAAGTTCTCAGATCCGGAAGGAAATTGATGACGGGAGATGTCAAGAAGTCAGATAAAAATCTAAAGGTCAAGAGACAACTTAGACATGGGATCCGATATATCCAAGGGAGAAAAAAGCAAGAAATCTACAATAAGGAGCTCTTTAATAAGGAGCTCTTTAAGAGAAAATACAAGCCGATATAGAAGCCCATGAAAAATTTAATAAGATCGAAGAAGAAAAAGAAAGAAGAAAATTCATAATACTCCACTTTAAGTCTGAAATAATTTTTGCGAAAAACTGAAGATAAGTACTTTTAATCTGTTGAAGTTTATGTTGGAGTATCATTATCAAAGCCATTTTTGATTGAATTATCTAGGAAAATATTATCCAATCAATATGTTTTTGATGAAGAAAAACAATTATTGTGTATTAATATCTACTTCAATCATAGAAACGGTTTAGTGGGTACACTACATAGAAACAATCAAGGCATTAAAGCAAATGTTCAAATGGACCACCATTTTCTTCAATACATAATTGGCATCTCCGTGTCATCGATTGTCGCACGCTTTGGAATATTCCTGTTGTATCCTGTATTAACGTACATGCTGCTAAAATTCTTGCCGTTCTAAAGGTGTTTCATACACTAGGGATTTAAGGTATCCCCGTAAAAAAAGTCTAGTGAAGTTGAATCCGGAGAACGTGCAGGCCAATGTATAGGACCACGTCTATCTATCCACCGATCATGGAATGTTTGATCAAGAAATTGACGACGATTCGTTGGAAATGGGCCGGTGCTCCGTCATATTTATACCACATTCTTTGACGAACCAATAGAGGTCCGTCTTCAAGTAGCTCAGGTAAAACATGTTCAAGAAACACTCGATAGTTCTGCCCATTCAAACGGGGAGGCAGAAGATATGGTCCAACGATACGATTTCGATAATTCCTACCCAAATATTCACTGAAAACTTTTATTGGTAGTCTTTTTGAAACATTGCATGCGGATTTTGTTCATCCCATAAATGTCTGTTCCTACTATTGATATATCCATCTCTAGTGAAACATGCCTCATCCGTGAATAGAACATATCTAGGAAAGTCGTTTGCTCCTTCATACATACTCAAAAACCATTCACATAAAAATCTACGAGGGCCATAATCACCAGTATCTAGGGCCATCACCTTCTGTAGGCGAAATGGATACAATAGTTGTTCACGTGCTACCCGACTTACGGTGGATTGTGACACTTGTGACCTATACGAAATAGCCCGAGTGCTGGTAAAAGAATCTGCTGTTGATCGTTCAAGAATTTGTTCTCCCGTAACATTATCTCTTCCTGTTCTATTCGCACCACAATGGTGTTTACTGAATTCAAACGACCCCGTTTCCTTCAATCGTCGGAGCACAGCTATAAAAGTAGTGAAATGGGGATGATGTCTGTTTGGATATCTATGTTGAAATAATTCAGCAGCGGCTCTGGCATTTCCCCCTGTTCCACCATAAACGAAATGCATATCTGTATATTCTTCAAATGAATAATCCATTTTGAAACGATGTTCACAGACTGAAATGATGGCAGATGACTTGGCAATAATACAAACTGTTTTGGGTTACTGTCAATTATGTCTAATGTAAGTATCGATAAATCAGTGTGTTTCTACCGGGAACTATGAAAAAAGGGTACGTTTCTTTTTAGTTCCAGATTTCCTGTTTGTTTTATGCGTTGATAGTGGTGTACTGAACAGCCTACCACAAACTAGCATGAAAGGCTCGACTTTGCAACTAGATATCACGACTCGGAAGAAATCATTTGAGTAGATATTAATACACAATAATTGTTTTTCTTCATCAAAAACATGTTGATTGGATGATATTTTCCTAGATAATTCAATCAGAAATGGCTTTGATAATGATATTCCAACATTAACTTCATCAAATTAAGAGTACTCATCTTCAGTTTTTTGCAAAAAATATTTGAGAGCATAACTCTTATCTAAGTGGGGTATTATGAATTTGAGGTTGGGTTTGTTTGTCAGTTGATCTGTCAAAACAATCATATGCAAGGAAGTATGGTAACATATCAGTGAATCCACGACATCGATTCGATGAAATAATATGGTGAATGGAATAATTGAGTTATCGGTCTCATTTTGACCCGTACATTGTTTCCGATTTTCCCAACATTAAAAATTATTGCACATAGGAAATTATGTCTCTACTAAGGACATATCTTCAGTTTTTTTTTAATTATCTCAGCAACCTCCACTTTTGGGCACATGGAATGTCATGACTTTCAGGTTGAGTATCGATGAGCCGAACTGATGTCAAAAGCTCATTTGTCCATTCACTTGTCCCAAGAAAATATGAAGGAACATATGACCACATACCATCGTAGCTACGCCACTGGATTACGAAAATAAAAAAATATAACTTCAAATTAGCACGTTGATAAACCTTGATTAGTTTACCGAATTTCAAATTTTTTCCTCCAGGAATTTTGTAGAAAACAAATTGAATCTTAATTTTTTTCGTACTTTCCACACCCTGTATCTCAGAGGGGATGGATTTTAGGACAAACCTTGAAAGCAACTTTCCACCTTGAAATGGGGTGAGGAATCTGTAGTCGGAGTTTGTCGGTCTTATTCTGACTCACCCTGTATACAGAGTGGCCACTTTTTTAATGGGATTGTATTGGTAACTTTTAAACCATAAGAGTTAGAAGGTCGGTCAAATGGAGAAAAGTTTCCATTCATAGAAGCATTGTCAAGCAGTTCAAACAAATCGAGATCATCAGGGCCGGTTATTGAGATATCATAAGAAAAGTAAATTCTGTCATTTTGATTTTTCTTTTTTTCCCACTTTATTTCGAATATTATCAAAAAATATGTCACAGGAGTTTTTTATTCGACAGTGAATTATCCTCAATTTGACATAATCAGATTTTGTATCCAACGTTTCGTAGGCTCTGGGCCACCCTCAACCTCATTTTTTTCAATATGGACCTGCATATTTTATGACACTTTTTGAAATAACTTTTAACGCTGAATTCAACGATATATCATACAATGTCATTCAAAGTTGATTTTCAGGTGATTTTGACCCTTATCCAAATTTCTTTGGGTCGGATCTGTATTACATTTAGGTACCTTTAGTTTAATTCAACAACATGCAATACATTTCGATAAGAAAATCAACTTACTCATCTTCAACTGATTGGAACGTAACAGAATCGAAGCAAGAAACAAGTAATAATTATTTACAAATTTCAAGAGGTAAAAACCTAATTCATAATAATTAAACGAAACTATCATTTAAGGAAAAAAAACAAATGATTATTCGAAAGTAAATGATGAACATTAATGAAGTAAAAGATAAACGCCATGTGAAGTGGAATAAATAGAAAAATCGAATTAAACGGTTTTCTTCACATAAAAGATTCAATATAAATTGAACCAGAAAATGGTAGATCTCAGGTGAAAAACAACTACTTTCCTAGCAAATACCACGCAGAACGTTGAATGATATTCACCTGAAAATCCATGCATACCTCCATATGAATAGACATTGGATGCAAATGTTTCTTTCTGATAAGCTCGATTATGTTTAATTTATGTCGTGTTCACCTAACAATCCGCATACCGGTTTCAGGCTTTTTTGGCCCTCATCTATATCTATATGCTAGTCGGGCTTGCCACTCTTACTGAGAAGGAATCTTTTATTTAGAAACCTATCGAGGTGGGAGATTTTCGGAGTGTTTCTTTCTGTCACTAGGTACCGCCAGTTAAAAGTTTTCTTTTCCGGCGTACCTATAGGTGTTATAGACTCGATGATGGTTTTGGTTATGTTGTGTCTCGCTTCAGCCAGAGCTCTTCGGACCTTTAGCTGGTTGACTACTCCGTACTGATGAGGGCCAAAAAAGCCTGAAACCGGTATGCGGATTGTTAATTGAACACGACATAAATTAAACATAATCGAGCTTATCAGAAAGAAACATTTGCATTCAATGTCCATTTATATGGAGGTATGCATGGATTTTCAGGTGAATATCATTCAACGTTCTGCGTTGTATTTGCTAGGAAAGTAGTTGTTTTTCACCCGAGATCTACCATTTTCTGGTTCAATTTATATTGAATCTTTTATGTGAAGAAAACCGTTTAATTCGATTTTTCTATTAATGAAGTAAGTGTTCGAGTCCACCATTTTGTAAAATGCACTTTGCGGTTCTAGAACCCATACTTCTTATACATTTGCTTATTTCGTCTCCTTGAATACCTTCCAATACATTCTCAATCTTCTCGCGAAGAATCTCTATTGTCGGGTTCGTAGTATCATAAATTTTATTTTTGAGATATCCCCACAGATGAAAATCCAGCGGATTCAAATCCAGAGATCTGGCAGGCCATGCTACTGGACCTCTTGTTCCAATCCATGAATCGGGAAAAGTTCGATTCAGATAGTCTGTGACTATTCTTGAGTTGTGTGGACCACATCCGTCTTGTTGGAACCATGGACTATTACGCCGATACCGTATAGGAAGATCATCCAACATTTCTTCTATAATTTCTACATATTTTACTCCGGTTAGGTTGCCGTCAATAAAATAGGGTCCCAGTAATTTATTATTCAACAAACCGCACCATATGTTCAAAGAAAAACGATATTGATGTCTAACTTCATGAATTAAGTGAGGATTTTCTGTGGCATAAAAATGTTTGTTCCTTCGATTGAACATGCCAGAATTTGTGAATGTCGTTTCGTCTCCCAAATGATATTGTGCGCAAAATTGTTGTTATTCCGCACCTTCCGTTGAAACCAATTACAGAATTGCAACCTTCTCTCAGGATCATTTTGATATAGTTTTTGCACGGCTTGGTATTTATAGTCATGGTATCCGTGTCTCTTGAGTATTTTATTAACAGCACTTTTTGATAAATTGCATTCACTGGCCATAGTTCTCGATCCTATTCCTGGATTCATTCGAATTGTGGCCAGAACATTGATGTCATTGATAGGCTCGTTTCGTCGTACATAAGGACCTCCAGGTTTGATGAATGAATAATGTGCAAGTAACGTTGTAGATAAACGTCGAAACATCTTAATATTTGGTGTTGTTCTTTCAGGATATAATTCACCATACCTTTGTTGTGCTTTGAACGAATTTCTATCTAGTTTTATGTACACTTCGTACATATCTCTCTTCTCTTCATTTGTGTATCTTACCATATCGAATAAGTTGAATTGAAATTACTCAGAAAAGTATTTAATGACAAGTTCTTGTGACACAATAATAAACGAAGTGACAAATAATATGACATTTCTTGTTATGTTCTTTTTTATCCACGGCCTACTACTTGAAAATAATACATTCAATAAACCTAGAGTTGTGTGTATGTAAGAGAAAACAAGTCTATCAACGATATCAATGTTCTGACCCAAATTTAATTGAACCCAGAAAAAAAATCGAGAACTGTGGCCAGTGAATGCAATTTATCAAAAACTGCTGTTAATAAAATAGTCAAGAGATGCGAATACAATGATTTTGAATTTGAATACCAAGCCTTGCAAAAATTATATCGTAATGATCTCAAAATGAAGTTCGATTCTGTAATTCGTTTCAACGGAACAAATGACAAATCCAACAATAATGATTCCTCGCGAGAAGATTGAGAATGTATTGGAAGGTATTCAAGGAGACGAAATAAGCAAATGTATAAGAAGTATGGGTTCCAGAACCGCAAAGTGCATTTTACAAAATGGTGGACATTTCGAACACTTACTTCAATGATGTTCATCATTTACTTTCGAATAATCATTTGATTTTTCTTTCATTAAATGATAGTTTCGTTTAATTATTATGAATTAGGTTTTTCACCTCTTGAAATTTGTAAATAATTATTACTTGTTTCTTGCTTCGATTCTGTTACGTTCCAATCAGTTGAAGATGAGTAAGTTGATTTTCTTATCGAAATGTATTGCATGTTGTTGATTAAACTAAAGGTACCTAAATGTAATACAGATCCGACCCAAAGAAATTTGGATAAGGGTCAAAATCACCTGAAAAACAACTTTGAATGACATTGTATGATATATCGTTGAATTCAGCGTTAAAAGTTATTCCGAAAAGTGTCATAAAATAAGCAGGTCCGTATTGAAAAAAATGAGGTTGAGGGTGGCCCAGAGCGTACGAAACGTTGGATACAAAATCTGATTATGTCAAATTAAGGATAATTCACTGTCAAATAAAAAACTCCCGTGACATTTTTTGATAATATTTGAAATAAAGTGGGAAAAAAAGAAAAATCAAAATGACAGAATTTACTTTTCCTATGATATCTCAATAACCGGCCCTGATAATCTCGATTTGTTTGAACTGCTTGACAATGCTTCTATGAATGCAACTTTTTCTCCATTTGACCGACCTTCTAACTCTTATGGTTTATAAGTTACCAATACAATCCCATTAAAAAAGTGGCCACTCCGTATAACTCTTTCACTATCAAATCATCAAATCAAATATGTTCGATATGGATTCGAACTCGAGCATCCTGAGTTAGAGGCTGACGCGTTAACCACTAGGCCATGAACATTGTTGTTTATGTTATGAAAATAAGGGTTTTCAATTATTCATTGCCTTAATAAGCCGGGTACTGACTTGAATGTGCATGTGCATGCGCTCCGACTCAACGCATGCACATTCAACTCTGTACCCGGCTTCACTTGAAAGCCCGAGGCTTTGTAGAATGCTGAAAAAGGTATATTTCCTTTAAAATATCAAATCATTGTAATAGTGAGTTGAGAATCCCTTATTTAATCAATTTTGCATTTCCAGTTTCCCTAAATAGGTATTGAATGCGTTGAAAAATAATTTTATCGCAAAACAATCTCGAATCTACTGGTAGTTTTATCCTTATAAAAAAACTGATCTGATTGATTCTCTGGTTGAAATTTCGGCCATTTGATTGGCTCAATAATAATGAGGGAAATAGTCACTATAAAACTGACCTGATTGGCTCTCCTTTGGAATTGTGGCCATTTGATTAGTTCAAAAATAATGAGGGAAATGTGCATTTTGAAATCACTCGGAATATTGTAGCGTTTTACCCATTGAAGCGTTTTACCGATATTTCACAGGAGTGAGTGAAATTAACGTTCATTTCATCTATTGGCAAGTGTTTATTTATTCAGGTATGTTAGTCATTATTTGTGAGCCCCAAAAGATCAGGTCCAAAACTTCGATTGCGTTGGGTAATAATAAATGGAAATGTCTAATTTCTATCAAAAAGCTACCCAGACATTAATAAGTGTAACTTTACTTCACTCTCTAATACCTCCATTTTATTGAAAACTTGATTTGTGTTAATCGCTTGCGCCCATATTGGGATCTCTTGCTCTTTGAACGCTAATAAAATTATCGTTGCCCTTTCCACTTTCTGAAGTACACTTATTTTTATGGTTATACAGTTTCATGGTTATAAAGTTATATGGTTATTACGTTCAACTGATAAAGGTGATTATAATTTTTTATAACCTCCGTTCGAAACATGATGAATCTGTGTTAAGTGTTGCAAGTCCAATGTCGCGAAGAAATATTTTAGAAACGAAAAAAATAAAATGGGAATGGAATCCGCAATGAGTATATACCGGGTGTCCCTGGACTTCCTCTTTTCCTCTCGTGAATGTATAGATGGGGTCAAAATATCACCAGTACTTCATATAACTTTTGTTCCTAAAAGCCTTCGTTACCAAGTTACGGGGCCCCTTAAAGTTACAAAAGGAAAAATTTTTTTTTATAACTTTAAAAAAAAAAATTTTAAATCAGTTGTTTTGCTACAAAGTCAGGAACGGACTACCACCGATGGTCCACAGCCCAAAACTTTGAAATGACAGATAATTTTTCAATAGTTTTCAACAAAATAAGGTTACGTAGACAATTTTATGAATAAAAGTACTCGTGTGGAAAGTCGATCGGAGCAACGATTCTTAATAAAAATGCAGTTTTACTCGACGACATCAAACCCGATCGTTCACCATTATATGAAATGAAAAGTGGAAATACTAATGCTAACGTTAATTCAACAAAATTTATAACAGGGGTAATACAGAATATGCCAAAATAAAGTCGTAAAGAAAAAGTACAGTACTTAGTTGAAAGTTTCATTCACAATGTAGATATTTTTTCAAATGAAATATCAAGTTATGTAGATTCGTGGTGTTTTTGAACTAACAAGCTACTCCACTATGAAATATTGAATTCAGTCCATATTTTGTATGTACGCGTGGAATAAGCACGTTTCGTGTTGTGTTTTCTGAATCTCATGAAACTCAACATTTGGATGTTGCAAATTCATATTCACAGCTTAAATGTTGAGGAGTTTCACTGATAAGTATAATTCCATGGGAGAAAATCTTCAACCCGAAAATAAATTCAGCTGAAAAAACGCACATAGGAAGACATAAATAATAAAAAGCAAACGAATAAACTACAAAAACGGCTGCACATGAATCAATCTTTTCGAATAATGGTAGACATCTCAGGTTGGATGTCGTCGAACAAAAATGCATTTTTATCAAAAATCGTTGCTCCGATCGATTTTCCACACGAGTACTTTTTTTCAGGAAATTGTCCAGGTAACCTTGTTTTGTTAAAACATATTGACAAATCCCAGTCATTTCAAAGTTTTGGGGTGTGGACCATCGGGGGTAGTCCGTTCCTGACTTTTTAGCAAAACAACTGACTCCTGTATGAGAGCTCATCGAAGAAATTAATTTGTTTAATCAATCACCAAAATTTAGATGATTTTGAATAATTACTTTGAAAGTTATCAAAGAAAAACATTTTTCATTTTGTAACTTTGAGGGCCCGTAACTTGGTAACGAAGGCTTGTAGGAACAAAAGTTATATGAAGTACTGGTGATATTTTGAGCCCATCTATACATTCCCGAGAGGAAAAGAGGAAGTCCAGGGACACCCTGTATATAGTTTGCCCATATTGGTATGAAAATTGAAGATTGAAAATAGAAAGAAATCTTTGAATGTATGGGGCCGCCGAAGTTTTTTATCCAATAGACAATAGAACACCCTATATATCATCACATATTCAGAAGAAGTATATTTCTGCAATAATTCAATACCACAGATAAAAAAAATAATTGTAAAACCCTCAAGAATAAAAAAAATTATCCATGATAAATTTGAAGATCTACCAAATGACCTCAAAAGAGTGGATTAACTACATGATTTTTTTATCCACTTGATTCCAGCTAGTACTCCATGTTCTGAATTCCTAACCTTTTTTGGCTCAAAATAACTTTTTAGACTTTCGCAAAGCTCAATCTAATAGACAACAAAAGGTGAGTACGGGAATTGCTTATTCAACACAGAAATAAGGATTACCACAGGGATCTTTACTTGGATCCCCATCATTTACACTGTACACAGCAAAATACAATTCATTTTATATCATCCATTGTTATATCAAGTCACAACGAGTATTGTATTAACCATTACAACACTCCAACATATCCAGATGACATTTCTCATGTTGTTAATCATCCCATAAATAAAGGATTAAATTACTTTTCAGGAAGTGCGTTCGAAAACTGTGTAGTGAACTTTCAGATCACTTGGTTTATGTGGGAAACTCTTTCAGTACATTTTCAAATGAAGCGTGTCCTTATTTCTTCAATATAAATATTTATACCTGAATAGTTGCATAATTTCACTATAACAGACAACACTGGATAACCATGTCATTAATTATTTGAGATCGAAATAAATTATGAAGAAATCAATCCAAACGCAGTTTCCGTTACGCAAAAATGTAGATGACATCCGTGTTTCTCATTAGATAACATATTTTGAGAAAATCTATCACAACCTCCGTGTGGTTTCGGACGACGTTGATACATATTAATGATGCAATGGAAACACCAAAAAACAAACAGTGAATCGATAGCCTGCCAAAAATACTGTTACTTAATTATAATAATTAATTCCTCATTTTTCATGAGCCCTTCGGACTTATCATTCGATAATTTATAGAATTCAATTGAGGCTCTCGGATAACCTGGAATGAATTATATCCAATTAAAAAACGATTCGAATGTATCAACAACAGTAGATAAAAAACGAGCATTCACATGATTAACATAGAGGTAGGTAGTTAAAATGTTTCCGTTTCCAATAACCGAATTATTACACACGGCAGCTAATGGCATACTAATTCAGTGTGTTGTAATACATTTTGCCACTATTAATGGTTCAATTTCCTTGTAACTCTTCCAGATGAGTATCATTTCTGATTGCAATCTCTTCTCGGTTTCAGTCCATAACGGCTTTTAATGCTAGACTAAATTTTTCCTTGTGACCTGAAAGTTTTAGATGGAGTCAAAAAATCTTGATGGAATCATTATGGAAACTGTTGACAACTCGAATTACATAATATTCTGATGTCACTTGATCTCCATCTTGTTTATCGTCTTAAGATTTTGGACTCCATTATTTTTTATTTCGTGGGTAGTGTATTATTAGAAATATTGTACACTTCTACTCAATCATTTTCACCTTTAGGTATGGCCAAAAACGCTTGATTATTGATCTGACTTTTCTGAGGGAAAAGGAATCAAAGGCAACTTAAAAGAATTTTAATATAATTGAAGGAATGTACAAAATAATAAACAAATATCTCAATCAAGAAGTTAATGCACAAGAACAGATGAAAATGAGAATACATGAAAAAATTATAATAATTGACTGCAATCAAATATCAACTCAAGCTATCCTTGATCAAGAGTACAAAAACAATTTGAGTAAATGTAACTCAACGCAAAAAAATTATAAAATTGAAGAGTGAAGTGAGGTTTAATTTAGGGCCTTCTGGACAGAAATGGAATAGATCGACGTTATTGTTTATGTTAAGTTATATGTAATTCCAAAGATAAACGGGATAGACTGGATAAACTTAAATGCCCAGAATGCTCAGTTGTTTATGTAGGACAAACTGGTCGAAAATTTGTTGATAGACTTGAAGAACATACAAATCTCTTTTATAAATATCGCCATACAGACATCTGGAATACCCAGTCTGCTTTTGCCAATCACCTGTTAGAATCCGGACACTCAAACTTTAACATGAATAATAACGTCGATCCCATCCATTTCTGTCCAAAAGGCCCCAAATTCTTGAAATCCAAAAATAAAAAAATGCACCCAATAAAAATTGTGTCAAGGAACAAACCGAATTCGATTGCCTAAATTTATTTAAAGCTCTTGCTTTTATTCGTTAATCCCAAAATACAACTTACTTTCTCTAACCATCTATCACATCTCTGTCACTGTTAGAATCCACCACCATGGTACAGCGACATCTACTAACCAATCACTATACTTCGTAAGGTTAGGTTAACACGCATAAATTTCATTGTTCCAAACTGTTTAGTTCACCAGATCTCTGCCAGATATCCCATACTGAATGAACAATCTGTCAATTTTTCCATTTTGTGAGATTTTCTCTTCGCAGGATTTCACCAAGTTGCTTCAAACATTCTAAAAATGTGGCAAACCAAAACCTCTTTAATAAGAAAGAGAAAACTTCGCAAATAGGGTGTCCCTAATAAGGTCTAAGCTGGGAACACGCCCAAGTTTTAATTAAAAAAAATTGTTCTACCATAACAATTATAAGTAAAGTTACCTCCATTTTGTTCCATAACCTGTACCATAATCATTATTTTGATTTTTGTAATTCTACTGGAGATGGGGATCTCAATCTCCGAAATGCATACATTTTTCCAGTGAGCCATGCTGTTTTTATTTCGTAGAGAACGACTTTGAGTTAACTCTCTTTTTCTTTCCATATAATCAAGTTTATCAGAAAGAAACATTTGAAATCAATTTCCATTGATAATGGAAGTTTGGATTGATTTTCGGATATAATTCAATGTCCTGAGTAATATTTGCCAGGAAAGTAGTTGTTTTCCGTTTACCACTTTAAATTTCTATTGAATTTTGTGTTTGAATCCTCCGTTTTTCTAATATTACACTTCACATGTTTGGCTTTTTTATTTAAATAGATTTGAATTTTTCAAAGTATTCGAAATAATATTATAAATATTGGAAATATTATAGAAAAAAACTTCTCTCAAATGGAGAATTTTGTAGATTGATGGTGTTATATACAGGGTGACCTAGGGGTGCCTGCAAGCTCCATTACTTTTTTTTGTATCCAAACTATCGACTTGATTTTTTTCAAACGATAGGTCCGACTACGAGACACATTCTGAAAATATTTATATACAGGATGCCCCAAAATAAGATATACAACTGAGTTCTATTATTTCAAATGGCAACCTCCCATTTTTGTTAAATTTTGGATTTGCCGCTAAATTGTCAATATAACGTTTCTTAGACTTATCTGCAATCGTTTTTGCATTATGTCAATTTATGAGTCAAAATAGCGTCATGCATAGCCCCACAGAAAAAAATTACAAATTTTCAAAACATTCAAGATAACTCAACCAACTTTTTTCCAATCGATTTCTTAGGCTTTAGCGCATCTTTTGAAATGCAGGCGAACTGGGAGTCGATATTCCATCGCCTACTACGATTTTATCGAAAATTACAAATATATTTACTTTTTCAAATGTAACACTCTATATTTGATTGGCATTGCATGGCATTTTTCAAGAGCTTCTTATCAATATATGCTTATAGTGTGGTCTACTTTGTAAAGTTTGCGTGATTTGTTTTTGATCTAAAAATTTGTTCCAATATCATTCTTTTTCCTTCATAGTTTGTCATATTTCCTTCATTATTGTGTGTCAGCAGAAGTTCTCTCCTTCAAAGGTCATCTCGCACCCGTTTTTTTTAAATTATTTTGTCTAGTTCTGCTGCTATTACTGCTTGATTTGTATATTTGTTATACCGGGTGACACAGGATATCGGGCCACCCCTGTTACTTCTGCATTCGTGAACGGATTTTCCTGGAATTTGGTACAGTTATATAAGCAACCATTTGGGATTGGATCACATTACAATCCAATATGGCGGACTCCCGGTTTTTCTGGAAATGCCAGTAACTTTGTTTTTCAAATGGAACACCCTGTATATTTTCACATATTCGAATTTATTAGGTCAAAACAAGTCCAAACCTCATGTCAATTGTAATTTTTTTTATACAATTGAAATTCAAATAATTTTTTTATTTTACCTCGTGGATAAATGATATTTGGTCAAAGCTATTCACAATGAGTCGCAAATAATAGAAAAACTAGATTTCTTCTGCAAAATTATTTTTTGTGTCACTTACTGGTTAATCAATTCAGTCACATCACATTTTGATCAAAAATTCATTTTTTTCAAATGAAACCCCTATGGGCCACCCACCTGTCTCTCTAGAACATTCATTAAGGAAGAAAATTACATATCATTTTTGTATTTCGGTGCAGTAGGAAATTGTATAAATTCAAAAATCTACAACTAGTTCATGAGTTTTCTGGCAGTTCGAATAATTTTTCAACTTAGTAAGCTGTGGAAAACAACATTTCTGAATCTTGTCAACTAATTGTGTAAGTTATACTTATAAGCACGATAATGGTGTTTTTTTTAATTCTTCTAGTGTTTTCTCGACTGACATTCCATTTGTATTCCAATTCCCGCATCGAAGCGGTTGGATCAAAATCAACATAAGCAAAACATTCATTTCTGCCTCCTCACTTACGATCATCATCTCCATTGTTGGATTCTTTTGGGAATCTTCTCTCCATATTTTTGAAACAAGTTCTTTGTGGGTGTCTTCTGTGTGGGTATCGTTCAGCGTATAACTGACAAGCGGCGACAATGTTTTCAAGACATTCTCCGTAAATTAATAACATATCAACCTGTTCACTTCTTGAGAACCTATAATTTTGATTTTACATTTCTACTAAACTAATTCCCGGAAGTTAACTTATTTTCGAGAGTTGAGATGAAAGATGACAGCGAAACACAATTAGTTGACAAGATTCAGAAATGTTGTTTTCCACAGCTTACTTGGTTGAAAAATTATTCGAACTCATGAACTAGATGTAGATTTTTGAATGTATACAATTTGTTACTGCACCGAAATACAAAAATGATATTTAATTTTTTTCCTTAATGAATGTTCTAGAGAGACAGGTAGGTGGCCCATAGGAGTCTCATTTGAAAAAAAATGTTTGATCAAAATGTGATGTGACTGAATAAATTCATCAATAAATGACACAAAAAATAATTTTTCAGAAAAAATTATGTTTCTCTGTTATGTGCGACTCATTGTGAATAGCCTTGACCAAATCTCATTTATCCAAGAGGTGAAATAAAAAAACAATTTTAATTTCAATTGTTTCAAAAAAATTACATTTGACATGAGCTTTGGACTTGTTTTGACCTGTTGAACTTGAATATGTAAAAATATACAGGGTGTTCTATTTGAAAAAGCAAAGTTGCTGGCATGCAGAAAAACAGGAAGTCTGCGATATTGGATAGTAATGTGATCAAATCCGAAATGTTTGCTTATATAACTGTACGGAATATCAGAAAAATCCGTTCTCGAATGTGTCACCCGGTATAGTCAATTGCATCTTTCTTCAAAGGTCATCTCGCACCCGTTTTTTTTTAATTATTTTGTCTAGTTCTGCTGCTATTACTGCTTGATTTGTATATATGTTATATAGTCAATTGCATCTTTCTTCGCTTTCTCCAATATTTTGATCAATTCTTCTTGGCAGTCCTCAATTACTTTATTAGTTTATCAATGTCATCCTTTTTGTTTTGTTTAAGTATTTTCTATTGGGTTTGTACATGCAATTTTTACTAGGAAGTGATCAGAGTCGGCTGCCGCTTCCCTCTCATTTGTGATTTATTCATGTGTTTTCTTTCTATTACTCTTCCATCCAGTGACTGCCACGTCCCTTTTCTTTTCTGCGTAATTGTGCGCTTATTTTTGCCATGTTCCGTTCTATTACAATATTAATCAATATTTTACCATTGTCATTTGGTATATCTTGCTTCAAATATATCTCCGGGTTAACCCCGTTTTAGAATTCCGTATGAACCCTAGCTTACCTCTGAATAACATCGTATATGTATATAATTTCCTTAACAGTGAATTTTTGTTGAAAAATTTGGGCTGAGTTCCGACAAGCTGAATAAGACTTGTCATGCAAATTCCACAAACCAATGATTTCTATGATAAAATGTGATGACTGGATTGTATAAATATCCGAATGACAATTCAGTACTGTATCGCAATTAAATTATATTCATAATTAATATTTGGACTTCATAAACAAAGCATAAGAAGTTTCGCCCCTATTGTGTGTGCTACGACATCTCACGTACTTTTTTTACACGCTTTATATTAGCTTCACTTGTATGTTTGTTTGTTTGTAACCGACTCCTTTGGGCGCGATTTTGACCCACTTCCAGACGTCCGAATGATTTGAAATTTGGCAGAAGTACATAATTCCGGTGACAATGCATTGAGAAATTTTTGTGTCCAGAAAAAACAGAATGGCGGCTCCAATATGGCGTACAAGTTTTGTGATTATGGTCCGATTCGCTTCAAAATTGGTATCTGAGGGTTTTTGTGGTCGGAGATTATGATTCTTCCGTCAAAATTGAAAAATTCAGGATGGCGGCTCCAACATGGCGGACGAGTTTTGTGATTATGGTCTGATTCTATTCAAAATTGGTTTGTGGGGGTTTTTGGGGTCGATATTATGATTTTTCTGTAAAAATTGAAAAATTCAAGATGTCGTCTCAAAAATGGTGGCCGAGTAGTTTTGTGATTAGGATCTGATTCTATTCAAAATTGGTATGTGGGGGTTTTTGGGGTCGAATATTATGATTCTTTGTAAAAATTTAAAAATTCAAGATGGCGGCTTTGAAATGGCGGCCAAGTTTTGTGATTAGGATCTGATTCTATTCAAAATTGGTATGTGGGAGTTTTTGGGGTCGAATATTATGATTCTTTTGTAAAAATATAAAAATTCGAGATGGCGGCCTAGTTTTGTGATTATGGTCTGATTCTATTCAAAATTGGTATGTGGGGGTTCTTGGAGTCGGAGATTATGATTACCTAATTTATAAGATTATTCCATTTTTTAATTTGCAAAAAAATAATATTTAAAAAAAGTAAAAAAACCCGCTTTTATAAATGAATGAACCACACTAGAAAGTAGGAAATAAATAATAGTTTAAAAAAACTAAAAAACACGCTTCTATAGAAAACCAGACTAAAAAAATTTAAAATAAGAAAAACATGTATTTTATTTAAAAAAAAAGCGTGGGGTGCATGGTATCAATAATTATATAGTACATTACACACCTAGGGCAGTAAAGTAAGAAATGTCTCAGATCACAGGTAATTGTTGGCAGATGCGATACCATGCACTCACGCTTTTTTTAAAATAAAATAAATGTTTTCTTATTTTCAATTTTTTTAGTCTGGTTTTCTATAAAAGCATGTTTTTTAGTTTTTTTAAACTATTATTTATTACTAAGTATGAACGCTTTTCGCAAAGCAAAATCTATATAGACTGCTAATGATATTTCCTTTCACTCAATTTTGTAATTATTTTGCGTTGAGTTACATTTACTCAAATTGTTTTTGTACTCTTGATCAATTATTATAATTTTTTCATGTTTACCATTTTCATCTGTTCTTGTGCATTAACTTTTTGATTGAGATATCTGTTTATTATTTTGTTCATTCCTTTAATTATATTGATACATTTTCGAAGTTGTTTTTGATTCCTCTTCCCTCAAAAAAGTCACAATAAGATCAATAACCAAGCGTTTTTGGGCTATACCTGGTGAAAATGTTTGAGTAGAAGTATTTATTATAATACACTACCCACTTTCAGAATCGAAACATCATACAAAATTGGACTAATATCATTTCCATAGTTGTCAGATTCTAACGCAAAGAGTTTCATTAAAATCGGTTGGCTAAGAACTTTCCCGAGTCTGCAGGTTTAAGTATTATGCAAAAAGTTCAAGTGAATTTAGAGCTAATAGTGGACATAAATATACACATAACGTCCGTATATATAAAGATTTTTTTGAAGTCGCAAAACCTTATTGAAAGATTTACCTTTACTAAAATAAATACGCACATTCCACCATAGATTTCGAAACTAAGTCAGGTTTATATTTTTGTCGTACTCCAATGACTGCGTGAATGTAACATGATTTTCTCAACACAACATTGCTTTTGACCTCAGGGCCATTTAGAATGTGAACACAGATTATATGGCATATATTTGCTTTGGACTAATTTATTTCTTTTGAATAATTCATGGAACTTGCACAATTATTATACACTCATTGATTCCAGAAGAACCCGTTAATGACAAGTGCTCATTTCAAAATGCTCGTATGCACAGTACATAATACATATTGATGACGTCCTGAAGTTGATATCGATTATGTGATTTTATCGGTTCGTATCTTAATCAACAAATAACTCAATCAAGAATAATCTTTATACTACGATTTTCAAGCCTTTTGAGTTATGATTTTGTTGCCCGACTTTGATTCTTGAATTGTTTGGAAGTTTCAAATTGCATATTTTTTAAACCCTGTTGTAAGTAGATAGATATATATCTACCGGGTGTCCCAGATTTTTGCCCAGCGGATATCGCGGTTGTTTAATGAGACTATTTCCCTCATCATGTTTAAGCTAATCAAATGGCCGAAAGTTCAAACAGAGAACTAATGAGATCAGTTTTATAATGATAAAACGTCTTCTCGCTATGTTATACTGATAAAACCACTAGTAGATTCGATATTGTTTTTCGATAACACCACACATTCCCTCAGCTGTCATTATTAGTCAACGCATTCAATTCATATATTATATTAATTCAATTCCTGTAAAAATGTAAATTACAATCAAAAGAATGTTTTTGTTCGATAAGTGCTTTATTTTGAAAAGAAAACACATTTTCACTTGCCACCAGTGGCGTACAAGAAGGGTATCATGGTCCCTTTTCTCCCTTATTTTTTATGCCACTGGTGCAATGCAAAAAATATTCATTTTTCACATACCTCATTCAATTTTGAGTAAAAAATTTATACTTGTTTGAATCCGGAAAAACCAATCGTTTTCAAGGTAATTGCTCTTTTATGAATACAAACATACTAGTAATGAAAAAATTGTTCAGCTTAAGTGAATTTCACAATACTAATTACTGGTTCAAATTGCAACTGGATATTGTACCTAACAAATGAATGGCACTTCCACATGAATTTTTTTCACAAAGCTACTTTCTTGCAGAGGTACAGGGTGTTGAAACTGGAAAATTAAAAGGCATTTTTATCTTAACTTTCATAGTTTTGAAAAAAAACAATTGAATTTTAAGGTATACTTTCCTTCAATGGGTGCTCTATTTTGAAAAGAAATCAATTGTCACAGTAACGTGCAGAACCATAGTTTCTTTTCCCACGTCACATCCCACGAGACTGATAGATTTTTAGTAAAAAGTGTATAAAACTTTCGAAAATAAATTTTGATTATAAGTACATGTTCACAATTTTTTCATTGTATTTTATTATTATTTATAAAACATATGTTGCATTGAATTCCCACCCAATTATTCCAAACAGAAATGCACTCATTCACCATAATATTGGAATAATGTAAACATTTCTCCTATGGAAACCAACAACAAAACCATTTGATATACAGAAAAATATTCCAAAATGATATCCAAAAGAAGATGAAAATTGAACTAATTTACATCATTACTTATTTCAATTCAATTTTGCAACGACGTGATTCAGATGATTATGTACAGTTATCAAGTTGGAATCTTTCATTGCAGTGATATTTTATGATTTGAATCAGGTACCTACTTGTCATCGGATATGGACAACATTTTTGTATTTTTTTGGACAGAGTAATAAATACAGTTCCTCAGAAGAACTTGTTCCAGAATGCAGAATTTTTCCTTTAGTGAGCTTGCAGATATGCATTTTGTTTATGGTATGTGTCTTGGAAATTCAACGGTTTCCTTGAGAAAATATAAAAAATTATATCGACATTGGCGACAACCTAGTAAAAGCATATTCAGTTCCTTACATCGAAGGTTGAGTGAAAATGGGTCTTTCACGACCAATATGAGATTGACAGGAAGACCAAGGTCAGCCAGAAATCTACGGGCAGAAGAAAGGGTTCTCGAAAATGTATATCAAGACCCCTCAATGAGGTTGAAGAATTGGTTTATCCAAATCATGTGTTCACAGGATATGTAAGGAACACCAACTTCATCCATTTCATTTGGTCAAAGTGCAAGAACTTCGTGGTGGTGATCATCGAAAAAGATTAGAGTTCTGTAATTGGGTTATCGAGAAACATGAAAATGATGCTGGATTCACTAACAAAATATTGTTCACGGATGAAACAACATTTACCATGGAAGGTATTTTCAATCAGCGACACGCACATGTATATGCAGGAAAGAATCCACATGAAGCTATAGAACACCATTTTCAATATTCATTTAAAATAAAATATTTGGTGTGGTTTGGTAGTAGCCGATAACCTATTGGGATTCTTAGAAATCGAAGTTGCACTAAATGGACATAAATATTTCGAATTCCTGAACGATAATCTTCCAGAATTTATAATTATGGTTTATGTATGATGGGGCACCTCCCCATTACACACTGCCAGTGAGGGAATGTCTACATCTTCATTTCAATAACAGGTGGATTGGTCGCGCCAGAGATGCACCTCTTTGTTGGCCTCCTCGAAGTCCAGACTTAAATCCACTAGATTTTTATGTTTGGGGAGAATTTGAACAGAAAATGTATTCAAGGCTCATACACACAATGGATGAGTTGCGAGAGAGAATTCAGGAAAACATGGAAAGGATGCAGCTAAATGAAAATGTTCTGAGAAAACTCAAATTCAATTTAATCAAAAGAGATTGTATCCAAAAAAATGGTGGACACTTCGAACAGTTTATGAGATAAAAGGATTCCGAAGAAATTGTTCAATAAATAGGTTCTATAGTCTTCTATTATTATTTTTAAGAAATTGCCATGACACTCTTCTTGTACGCCACTGTGGCAACTGATTCTTTTCAAAATAGAGCACTCATCGAAGGAAAACATCTCTGCAAATTGGTTTGTTTTTTTTTAAATCTTTGATAGTTATGGGACAACATTTTTCACTTTCAATATCCTGTACCTCTGCAAGAAAGCAGCTTTGCGAAAAAATGCATGTGAAAGTGTCATTAATTTTTTTGGTAGAAAATCCAGTTGTAATTTGAACCGGTAACTAGGATTGTAAAATTCACTTTAGCCGAACAATATTTTCATTACTAGTATTAATTATTTTGAAATTTCTAACAACCATTCAAATTTTGTCATTTTGTGTCATATGAAACAATTTCACCCAATCATGTGAACAATACACTGACTATTCCACGCACCTTGGAATTTTCACAAAATCTGTCCAATCAGAAACCAAAGACAGCTTGTATTATCGCGAAAACACCAGCTGTCTTTCAATTCTGATTGGTCTATCAGCATCGTGTTTTCAACGACGTAACCATGGATACGGATCGCAATGCAAAGTTTGACAGTTTGACCAAAAATAATTGTAGCTGCAAACGTCAAAATTAGTCGCTTCGGTGCTACTAATAAACCAAAATATTGAAGAAAATATACCCAGTAACACAAAAAATCAATATCTCATTTATTGAGACAATTTATGACGTTCTGTGGGGAACGCAACTACAAATTAGATGCAGAGAATAGCAACGAAAGATTAGCATTCATTCTAAAAGACTGGGCATTCAATATGCGGAAAATTGATGGAGAGTGTTATTAAAACCATATGGAACACTACTGCAAAATTAGTACAAGAAAAATATTTATGTGAGTATCAGAGACATATTGATCCCTTCAAAGATATAATGTTCAAGGAGGCGAGGGCGGCTCGAGATACTAGGAGAAAACTGTTGCAAGCTGTACCCGAAAAAAAGAAAATAAGTTCTGTCGCTATGACTTAAGACGAATATAGAAATATGTGCTTACAATAGGACGAAGACACGCCAGAGGGACTCCAAAAGAAGTTTTCTCACATAGCTGCAGTAGAACTAGCTTGGAGAAATAACGAAGTAACTTTTTCCATGTTACATTTTTTTAAGGAAGAGACTGACAACAAAGGCTGTTTAAGAATCAGAATTGCATATAATCTGATATCCTCCAAAACCCGCCAAGGTGGTGATAAAAACTGTGCAGATACTAAATGGCTTACTCCAAATAACGGTCATACTATTCAAATTTTTTGCAATTTATAATAATTTATAGTCGAGAATAATGTATTATGTTCGTGCTCATTAGAAATTATTTATTGTTATAGGTAACAAATAATAATTAAAACAAATTGTTTATAGTTACAATACATATTTCATGATTATAATTAAATTTGAATTATTTATTATTATTAAATTTCTTCCTTTCATTCTGCCGAATTCAAATTTTTTGACCTTTCACTTTGTTCGTGAAATAGTCTAATAAAATATCACTCGTGATTGAATTTATCTTATAAGTCTGTCTTTTATTTCTAAACTCAACTGAGTTGCTTAAAGAAAACAACTCAGTTTCGTTTAGAAATAAATCGACAGACTTATCGCGAAAATTCAGTCACTAGTGGTATTACTACTGATAATTGCATTCAGTGCAATTATCAATCACTATGACATTACGATTGAGTTTGACAACTTCATTCCAAATAAATTTCAAAATGTCACGTTTTGGCAATGCGAATGTTCAAAGAATAAATGCGCTAATCAAAGAAAAAATTCCCAGAAATACAACCTACAGTTACAAATATATTTGAGGAATATTAATGGAATTTTGCTGCGAACGAGAATATGAATTAAATGAACATAGAAGCTTAGAAGAATTGGCTTTGATACTAAAAGATTCGGCGGTCAATATGAGAAAGGAAGACGGGACCGAATTTAAAGAAGCAACGGTGAAGACAATGTGGAACGTTTCGTGCAAACTTTTGCAAGAAAAGTACTATAATGACTAAAATATTATGATTGACCCGTTTAACAATATAGTATTTAATTTACAAAATAATATTGCTATGGGATGAAAAAACTCCTGAAGGTCTTATGCGTAAATTTTACCATATTGCTGCTGTAGAATAAGCGTGGCGAGGAGGAGAGGCAGTTGCTTGTCTGGTGGATTTTTTTCAAATCTAGAAAAATAACGGTGACTCTCCAACAAATCGCATTGAATACAATCCGGTGTTCAGTAAAACGTGCCAAGGTGGACTAAAAGCTGTAAAAGTAGTAAATGGTTGGTTTCCAATAGTGAAAGACAAAGCTGCCCTGTACGTCTTTTTCAAAAACTGATATCAAAACGAGGCGACAATATTACCTCACCACGACTGTTCTTAAAACCAAATCGACACTGGAAAAATGAAACTGACAAATGATACGATAATGTACCTGTTGGACGAAATACAATAAATGGATAGACTAAATCTGCTGCTGAGGCAATTGGCTTGAATGTAAAGGACAAAAGATAACAAATCACTCGAATAGATCAACTGCTGTGGCAAAAAGTGGTGTAGAAGAACAACAATTGCTGAAAATTACTGGTCATAGCTCATAGCAAACAAAATTCTATAATACCATACTTAAATCTCGATCAAGAACACCACAACAAGATCATAAATATTATGCGTGGTAATAAATCTCCTATAGTAGAGAACAGCAACGAATCTAATGTCTAGTTAAATTTTAATAACTGTACTTTCACTAACTGTACTTTTAATAAATAATAAATGTTTCATTGTGTTGAGTTATAATTTTTTTTGTCAAAAAAATTTCTGCCGAATATCCGTCGGACATTGACAAATGCCCTCATAATTTTATGACAAATTTCTCAAGCTCGTTGCTTGTTACTAAGGAACGAGTTTGGTCATAAAATTATCTTGTCTATTATCAATGTCCTAGGGATATTACTACTGAAAACGGTTGGTTTTTCCGTTTTCAAACAAGTATATATTTTTTACTCAAAATCTTCCATTTTAATTTGGCACCATAGTTTCGGGACACCCTGTATAATAATTGACTAAAAATTTTTATGTGCACGAGTCAATGTTCCCAAACTGATATACATCATTATGAGATCCACTTATGGACATAACATGCATACCCACAGGAAATCCTGGGCTGTTTCCTGTTTTCACAATCCCAGTGATACTTGCATATTGAAAGTTCTGTAGATGGCTTCGAATCTTTCATTGCATTTCCCGTCACAATTCTGTAACAGATATATTATTCGATTGTCCAATTGACCGCATATTTATTCACTCCAGTACTTTCAGTATAAATTTGTTCTTTCTCAAGCCCTACACGACAACGTACGAAGAACGGCTCATTCTCTTTCATTACGCAATTGCAGATTAGATTGGTCACGAATATCCCATAAGAATTGTAACTGTTACCGCAGAAATCCAATAACTCACGCTAATATAGCCGCAGAGCCGAAGGCATGTGAGATAGGAAACTGACAAATATTATTAGTAACAATTTATCCAATGATAATGTTAATATTGAATTGTGAATTATACGAAATGTGTATGGGGATCGATATTGGAAAGTAAAAATGTCAGTATGTGGTCAATAAAAAGTGTTTTCGAAATCCAGCAAATAGTAATTTGATTGCTTTATCTGTCTACAAAAAACATTTGATGAAATAGTTTATTGCTGAAACGGTCGTTTGGTTCGACTTTATGTTTATGATCATTTTGAGCACATACACCCAATATTTCACATAACTTTCATTTTGTTACATGACTGGTATATGATTTTTCATTCCGTCGTTCAGAAAACACAATGGAGCACTGTAGAATCCCAAAGATGTCCAAATGACGTACTGTATTGTGAATAAAATTATTTTCTTATAAATGCTTTTCAGTAGAATGGATACCCACCCGTATATTGAGAATAGGTACTCTCATGTTTAATTGGAAATGGAAGTGTACTGCCAATTACTATATTAACAAATGTTTTGAAAATGGTGACTTCCCGAGTAAATTAAAATATTCAAAGGTTATACCAATACATAAAAAGGGGAATTCGAATGTATTGAACAATAATATACCACTATAAAAAATAATAATAATTGAATAAATATTTTCTTATGGAATAAAAATTATTCAAAAAAAAAATTAACACCAGCTTTTATTCAAATGTACTGAAAAGGAAAAATAATTTCTTTAATTGTTTGACTTAGGTAAGAAACTTATTTTATATCGCGGCAAGCTTTTTCATCTCCTACTCACAGACAAACAATAAAAAAATCAACAACAAAAATACATTTTAGTGCGTTTGTATAAAAGCTTGTCTAATTTTTTTTTAAAATAATTTTCATTCAATTCTTTTTAGTTATTCATGAAATCCGTCATCTTATTGAATTCTGACAAAAACAGATGATCTCCGATCCCAGAAAAACCACAAATCAATTTTAAATGTAATCGTGCCATAATAACAAAACACGTCGCCATCTTAAATTCATGAATTTTGACAAAAAAATCATGATTTCCGACCCCAAAACTCCCACACACCAATTTTGGGTATAATCACAAAACTCGTCGCCATCTTGGGGCCGCCATTTCGAATGCGTAGATTTTGACAAACAAATAATGATCTCCGACCCTAAAAACCCCCACATACCGACTTTCATTGGAATCGGGCTATAACCAAAAAACTCGTCGACATATTGGAGCCGCCATCTTAAATTTATGAATTTTGACATAAAATTTGTGAATTCTGTTTCCGAAAACCCCTGCATACCAATTTTGAATTGAATCGAACCATAATCACAAAACTAGTCCGCCATATTGGAGCCACCATTCTGTTTTTTCTCTAGAAAAAAATTCATAATGCATTGTCGTCGGAACTATCAACGCCTGCCAAATTTCACGTTAATCGGACAACTAGAAGTGGATCAAAATTCACTTGCAAGATTTGAATAAAACATACCTATAAATGTGAAGTTAAATAAAAGCTTGTAAAAATAGTATATTATGATACAAGTCTCTAAAGCACGCGCAACGAGTTTGAGGGCACGACGCGTAGCGGAGTGCCCTCAACGTTGCAAGTGCTTTAAAGGCACTTATTATACACGTGTATCATACGCTGTTTTTTACTATATCTTCATCATAACTCAATAACAATACTGGAACGGAATTTTAGATCAGGATAATGTTCCTTAGGTTTCAATACATCTAATCAGGTAACAAATAATGAAAACAGATATAGCAGAAGAATTCAATGAAATTTTTATATCAGTAGGAGAAAAATTAGCAAGCAAAAACAGGCAAGAAATCTTTATTGGAAGTGAATCTAGCCCATTCATTTTTTCTGGAAGATGTGAATAAAGCTGAAATACATATATAATTGTTTCATTGAAAACAGAAAGTCACCAGGCCAGATAACTTGATGCGGAAATCTTAAAATTTGTGAAAGAATAACGGCCCCAATTACATATACTATCATAAGTCCTTTGCAAAGGAAATTGTCTTGCAGCATTCAAGAGATTTGTCGTGAGTCCTATACACAAAAACGCCGAGAAGTTAAATGTGATCAACTATCGTCCCATCTCCTCAATATCCAGCCTAGCTAAAGTTCATGGAAAAGCCATAAAAAAGAGACTTGTAATTTTCTTTGAAAAAAATCATGTACTTTCAAAGAAACAATATGGTTTTCGACAAGGAAAATCCACGCAGGAATCATTATCAAGTCTGATAAATGAAATAGCAACCAACATAGACAAAAAAACACCAACCCTATGTATCTTCGTCGACCTAGCAATAACATTTGATACCGTTAGTCACATCCAACTTCTTGAAGTCTTGGAAGGGTATGGTCTTAGAGGTACACCATATTCATTATTCAAGAGTTACCTAGAAGATAGAAAATAATGTGTAAAAATTGCTGATGCAACCAGTAGTTTCAAAACAATTAGATATGGTGTTCCCCATGGAACTGTACTAGGGCCAATTTTATTCACCCTTTATCTCAATGATATTTTTCATGCAAGATTTGAAGGGAATATAGTGGGTTTTGCAGATGATACAGCTGTTTTGTATAAAGCTAATACATGGCAAAATTTAAAATATATTGCAGAAAACAATTTCTCGAAGATCGCTGAATGGTTTGATAGTCGTCTACTCACTGTAAATGTTGATGAAACTCATTTTATCCCATTCACCTCATATGCAAAATACCTACCTAAATTCGATACGTTATCCATAAAAAAGGAAAATGAACAGCAGTTATTATTAATTCTGTTAAGAGTATCGAATACCTTGGTATATATGTAAACGCCAACCTAAAATGGGATGTCCATATAAATTTTGTAACAAAAAAACTAAGAACAATACTGTACAGAATACAATGTCTAACTTCTATTTATAACACTTCACAACTTCGTATAATATACTTCTCACTAGTAGAAAGCCATTTATCATAGGGAATTATAGCATGGGGCGCAGCCATATTTCAGTACTAGAAACAGCACAAAGGTACATATTGAAAACCATATATCAAAAACCTAGGAAATTTTTATGTACGACAATTTTATTTCCTCAAAGTTATCACATATCAACATTCTCGAATATCTGACTTATTACCGATAGAACATCACCATAATTCAAGATATAAAACTGCAAAAAATTATATTATTATCAAACCAGAAAAAGATATATTGCAGAGAACTTGCCTATATCTAGGTCCAAAATTACTCAATTCTCTTCCTCAAAGTTCGAAGCAAATAAAACAACGAAACCGTTTCAAAAATGAATTGAAAAATTATTTGAGCAACTCCCCAATAATTGACATACACCAAATCATAGAAAACACAGATTTTTTTATATACTTGATCCATAGTATACATGATGTTGCTATTATGATTATTATCTCATTATTATTTTAACCACTTCATTAGTTATTGATTATTTATTGATTTGTTGAAAATATAAACAGGATGTTCATAAAATCAGATGTGGAATCATCTGCGACTGAAAGATAAACTTTACTCACTATCTTCCATCGTCAAGATAACCTCTTGTGGGGTATTCATGTTGAAAAGGGAAACATTCTCAATTGAATATTGTTAGAAATATTTTTCTGTGAATTGAAAAATCCACGATTATAATGAAGTTATTTTTTGTGAATGTCTAACAGAAAACAACTACTTCCCCGGCTAAAGCCACGCTGGACATTGAACTACATCTGATAGATATTCTGAAAAGGCCCTAACTCAAAAGAAAAAATCTGAAATTGAAAATCTGCATTTTCATTCAGATAGTTATTTGATTTTCCATTCCAGTCTCAATTAAGAACTCATAAAGATGAATGAGGCAAAGAAGAATGTTTTCCAAAAGAGAGTACTCACCAGAAATCATTCGGAACATTGACGCAGGAGAGACATCGCATTCACTAGGCCTTCAATACATTTTTGTTGACGAAAATCCATTTCACGCTTCCACGATCATCAGGAAGACCGGAAGAAATGGGAAACACATTCTTCTTTGCCTCATTCATCTTTATGAGTTCTTAATTAAGACTGGAATAGAAAATCAAATAACTATCTGAATGAAAATGCAGATTTTTAATTTCAGATTTTTTCTTTTGAGTTAGGGCCTTTTCAGAATATATATCAGATGTATTTCAATGTCCAGCGTGGCTTTAGCCGGGGAAGTAGTTGTTTTTGTTAGACATTCACAAAAAATAACTTCATTATAATCGTGGATTTTTCAATTCACAGAAAAATATTTCTATCAATATTCAATTGAGAATGTTTCCCTTTTCAACATGATTATTTATGTTATGTTGTGTATCCGAGTATATGTTTGTCGAAATATTTAACATTCACCATATCATAAAAATCAAATAGATTTTATTTATATCTTTGTTTCATGTTATACATCACATTGTTGTTATTATATTATTATCAATTTTTTTTAACCTTTTTTTAAGTATTTATCTATGTTTGTTTGAATATTTCATTACTTTTTCAAATTATTAATAACATATTTAATCAAACCCTACGCACAGACTTGTTCTACTGAAGGGTTTTCAATTCATTCCCTCCTCCTTTCATTGTACTTCACTTATAACTCAATGTAATTCAAAAGGCGATGTGTGAATAGAATTATTATTATAAAATTATTATTATATTATGTAATGGACATCTGATGTCATGTCTTGTTGACATGGATATAGCAATTGTTGTTTACAAGCTTTTTTGACAGTTCATATGATTGATATGAAAGTTGGACTTGTTTTTGTTACCTAAGCAACCTTTAAAACACGGCGTGTTTTAATCTTGAGATTTCGGACGATTTTTCCTTTAAAACACGGCGTGTTTTAATCTTGAGATTTCGTACGCTCTTCAGTTCATAAAACAAGGATTATGATGCAGGTATGATGAAAAACCATAGTTTAACTCTCAATTAGGCTTCCTTAAAGGTGGGTCAACAATACACGCAGTCACTGAATTTGTCTCTGAAACAATAAATGTCTGTGTCTCACACGATAGATAGACCTGTATGGTATACGTGGTAAGGCCCACAAGATGATTAAAAGTTATTCAATGAATTGTCGTTAATTACAACAATATTCCATTCTCCTGTCAACAACAATCTGTAGGTGTACCACAATTCACTATTCTTGGAACCTTACTGTTTTGCTATATGTTAATGACTACAGCTACAACTTATATGTCCGCACAATATAATATGCGGATGACTGTATCATATTTTACAAGATTCCATCAAATATGTGGCGGAGCAAGTTGAAATAGCCAAATATAACTCTCATGATTACTTTACATCAAATATGTTGTACTTCAACCCCGAAAAAACAACTCTCATAAATTTCTCAGAAAAATATATATCACATGTAACTGAATATCACAAGTTTCTTGGAGTATATTTAGACCCAAAAATAAACCGAAAGTATCATAGCTTTCAAAAAAATTAGACAGTCCTGTTCATCTAATAAGAAATTTATCACAATTCAAATTATCAAACGAGCATATATGATTTATTTCAATCCAGGTTGCATACGGAATACTACTATGGGAAGCTCGACCGATGTTGACACAGTATTTAAATTACAAAAAATGGCACTACGCTCTATAACAAATAAATCAAAGTGATACTCATGTAGACTCTTGTAATTGCAAATAATGACACTATCTGCCCACTATATCCACTTATGTCTTACATACACCTATGAAAATAAAGCAGATCTTCCGAAACACGAATTCCAACACTTATAATACAAGGAATATTTCAGATCTTTTCTCCTCAGCAGAGATTTAACATCAACACACAAAGCTATATCCACATCGAAAGATTCTTCAACAAACGATCATTGTAAATTATAGAAGTGCTAGCTTATAAATAAACACAGATTGTAGAATACTAGTTGTGAAAATCTGTCCATACACTACGAGTACTCAGGAATACCTGAATTGTGATATTTCCAATAATTTGTGACTGCATATATCAAACGCTTTTCCCTTCCTATCCGATATATAGACACTTGGATTAGTTCTTGTATCATAACTCATTTGTTCTCTTATTCTTTATTGTACCTCGTTACTAAAAGTTCTTCATTGAAATAATATTTCCATAAGTTTTCTTGTAGCGCTATATTGTGGGTGAGAAGCAATCATTATTCCTGAACGTGTTCTGCATCAAACATCTGAAAAAAAAGGCCATTGTCCACAGTTTGGTTCGAAAATTCGTAATGGTTCCTCAATGGCTAGGACGATGAGAACAATCATATAAGTCGTTTGAAACCATAATAGATAATCGACAAAACATATTAATTTTACTGCAGCTCCCTTGGGAAGCTAGTTACGTTACACATTATTTTATGATCATTACTGAAACTCGTATTATTGTACGACTAACAAATCAAACATCTCATATTTGTTATGTACGCCACTGGTTTATTCAGTTATCTGGAGTGATATGTAATAAAAGAAGTACTTGTGTGGTGGGGGTAAGATGCCTAAAAACCCTGGTGAATGAACTGATTCGATATTGTTTAGATTTTCGAGGGGACACCACCTGTTACTTCAATAGAGCTTCTCTCTCTGTGGTAGATGGCGCCGTCCAAAAATGTTTGTCTATATTCTCGCTTAATGTCAGAACTTAATTTCTGACATCTGCAGCATCTTATGTGAAATTATTTTCAGTGTTTTGTCGGTATCTATGCGTTTTCCATCTCTTCGATTTGAAATCATGCTTAGATTATTCCTGAGTTTGTTCTTTAAAAATCACTCGTTCATCATTTCATTAGTGCGTGAGTAATTGTTTACTTTCAAGTAGTGTGTATTTTGTGTGGACAGTATACAGCAGCAGATTCGAATTTTCACCTGTATTCAGTACCAAAAGCAAGTACAAATCTCGACGAATTGACTAATAATGATATTTCCATAGTTCATCATATTGTATGCATTGAATTTTATATTTTCTGAAATTTAATGACAATTTCATTTTCAATTCACCGTCTGTCAAAATGCAGTTAACCTCAAATTCAAATGGTACAAAATACGAAAAACAACACGACAGTGCTTTCTTTGTGCAATGTTCGGGGGCTTCTAATTCTAGCTTTGGTATTGGTGAAGTTTGACAGATGTCCTTTTCAACATGCAGAGTGAACGAAATTGGCGCCATCTGACACGCTAGTAATCTCTATTATCAAGTAGGCCAAGTGTCGCCAAGTCGATCCCAAACTTCTACAGGTATAAGTGCAAGTACCAGGGTTTTTATACATCTTAGGTTGGGGTAACATTTTCGAACACAGAAGTCAGTTATCGTTTTTTCTTTGTAAAGTCCAAGTGTATCGACGTTAAGATATTATTATAATTCTTCAAAGAACCCACAATCTTTCATTTAGTGTATTGAGTTGAATACACAACATTTTGGTGACGAATTCGAGAGAATTATACATATCAGTTTCGGAGTATACAACGAAAAGTTGTCAATTGGACAGTGACAGAAATCGGACAATTTTTGAATGAAACGATGGCCCTGAAATTGAACCTTTCAACGGTGGAGCCGAAGAATTTGAAACCTATTTGGAACGGGTGGAGCATTTATTCAAGGTTGATATTGTTCCAGAGGAAATGCAAGTATCTCCTGTTCATTACCCTGGCGGGTACACAAGTATACCAAACGCTGAAAAATTTGGCAGCTCCGAAAAAGCCTGGTGAGCTGAAATATACCGAAGTGGAAGAGTTTCTTTTGAAGCATTATTGCCCACCTGTCACGGAAATTTACGAGAGATTCAAGTTCAATAAATGTAACCAAAAGTTAGACCAAAGTATTGCAGAATATATAGTCGAATTACGCAAATTGGCTAACACATGTAAGTTTGGATCGTTTCTAGATGATGCTCTGAGAGACCGGTTCGTTTGTGGGATGCTGTCAGAAAATATACAAAAAAAACTCTTGTCTCAAGTCAAATTAACTTTCACAGAGGCATGTCAGTCAGCTCAAGCTTCAGAGTTGGCGGAGAGGCAAGTTAAAACGTTATCAGACTGCGGTACTAGTTGGAGTGTCAACTACGTTCAAAAGCAGAAACAAAAGTTCAGGCAGCAAATAAGGCCAAAAGAAGTTGTTAAAATCAGTCCGGAGGAAAGGCAGGAAAAAAAAAGAATCCAGTGCTGGTAGATGCGATAAATGTGGTAGAAGTCATCCCAAAGATAAGTGTCCAGCAGTCAAATGGAAATGTTATTTTTGTTTCAAGATGGGGCATGTTAAGCAATTATGTCCATCCAAAAGAGCCACGACAGTAGCCGCAGTTGAAGAAGAAGGTCAGAACGAATTCTCGTTTGAAGAAGTAAACAGCGATTTGTTCAATTTGAATAATATGCATGTCAGTTTAGCTGCACCACATCATATCTGGTTGGGTTTGAATGGTAAAAGGGTAGCTTTTGAAGTAGACACAGGCGCATGCAAATCGGTAATGTCCTTCAATAAATATAAGAGTATTTTGAATTACCTTTGGAACCTGTAATGTATAAACTCAATGTAGTTTCAGTCAGGGTATCAATGCTTTGGGTGAGTGTCAAGTTGACGTAAATCATGGTGATCAAAACATCATTTAATTCTGATAGTAATCGAATCAAATAAGGATTTTGTACCATTATTGGGTAGAAATTGGTTGAATGTTCTTTTTCCTGATTGGCAAACTGGTTTCGGTTTGAATAGTCAAGATGTCAATACGAGCTCGAAAGGAGACACAATCAATATTGTAGATGAGTTGAAAATCAAGTATAAAAGTGTATTTGATTCGAACTTATGTAGTTCTATCAAAGATTTTCATGTCAAATTCAACATAAAAGAAAATGTGGTTCCGTAGTCAAAAAAGCTTATTCTATGCCCTATGCCCTGAAACCATTGGTTGAGAAAAAAATCGAACAAATGGTTCAGGTAGGTATGCTGAAACCTGTGAGGCATAGCGAATGGGCCTCACCCATCGTAGTTGTATCGAAAAAAAATGGTGATGTTAGAATTTGTTTAGATTTCCGTATCACTGTGAATGACGCACTCAATATTGATCAGTATCCGTTACCAACTCCAGAAGATATTTTTGCAAGTTTGGCAGGGGTAAAATTTTCACGGTTTTAGATTTGGCAGGTGCTTATTAACAGTTAAAAGTTCATCCAGATTTTCAGAAATTTCTAACCATCAATAGTCATGTTGGTTTGTACCAATACACGAGACTAACATATGGAATAACATCAGCGCCATCTATTTTTCAATCAATTATGGATCAAATTTTGAGCGGAATACCTAATGTTGAATGTTATCTCGATGATATTCTGATAGCAAATAATAATTTAACGGAAGCACGAAGTACTCTAGAAATTGTCTTGAAAAGATTGTGTTACTATAATGTAAAGGTTAATGGGGAAAAATGTAAATTTTTCGAAAAGCAAGTTGAATACTTGGGGCATATGATAGATAAAGAGGGGATTCATCCAACTGAGGATAAAATACGAGCAATAGAAAGAGGCTCCAGAACCTCAAACTTTAACTCAGTTACGAGCGTATCTTGGTTTATTAAATTATTACGGAAAATTTATACCAATGTTGTCAACGCATTTGAAACCTCTTTATAAATTATTGGAGAAAAACGAGGATTTCAAATTTGATCTTGTCTGTCGCAGAGCTTTTAAGCTTAGTAAAAATTTAATTGCTACGAATCAGGTTCTCGTGCACTATGACACAAATAAAACAATAGTAGTGTCATGTGATGCAAGTTCCTATGGTGTAGGGGGTGTTTTGAGTCACAGGATCGATGGTCTTGAAAAACCAGTGTTATTCGTGTCAGGCACGTTATCAACCGCTGAAAAAAATTATTCTCAACTTGAAAGAGAAGCTTAGCAATCATATTCAGCCTTAAACGATTTCATAAGTATTTGTACGGTAGACAATTTATATTAGTATCTGATCATGAACCTTTGAAGGTATTATTCAATCCTGATAGGCCCATTTCTGTTATGTCGGCTTCGAGAATAATTCGGTGGAATGTAATATTATCAGCCTACGATTATAAGATAGAATATCGTAAGGGTTCGCAACTATTTGAATCGGACATGTTGTCTAGATTACCTTTACAGGATTCAACAGATGTTGATAGTTCTTTGAATTCATTCAATTTGGTTACAGAATTGCTGGCCTAACACTGATAATGTATTTCAAAGAGTTCACATTAATTTTTTTCATAAAAATGGTTGTCAATTCTTGTTGATTGTGGATAGTAAATCGAGGTGGATTGATATTCATTCAATGTCGAAGGGTATGGGATTACCAGATACTATTGTTAGTGATAATGGACCGCCATTTAATTCGAACGAATTTACGAATTTTTGTCGGGCTAACGGTGTCAATGTGTTGAAATCACCTCCTTATCATCCACAATCTAATGGTTTGGCTGAACGTCATGTACAGAATGTAAAATCAGCTCTAGACAAGTTTTTATTATAAAATCCACTCTTACAATGGAGCAACAGATGGTAAACTTTTTGTTTGGTTATAGAAATACCCCTTGTACCAGTACAGGATGTAGTCCTAATGATATGATTTTCAAAATCAAGCCAAAAACGCGCCTCGACTTATTGAAACCAAAAAAAGGGGGTAAAGTACTTTTCAATAAAACTTTCGATTTTGTCAAACCGGGAATTTTCAATGTTGGAGAAAAAGTTCTGGTGGGAAAATTGGGTCCATATATTGACGATAAATGGAAAGAAGATTTCATTCTTAAAAATATTAGTGCAGTAACATATCTTGTAAAAATGGATAATAAAATTTTGTACAAGCATGTCAATAGCTTGAGAAAATATCCAGTTCACAGAGATATAACAGAACCAGTGAGAACAGACCCAAATCCATCAGGGTTTCAATCATTAGGTGTTCCCAGTTCACCAATTATAACACCGAATGAAATTTGCCCCAACATTGAACAGAATATCAATGACCCCAATACAAGATATCAAATCCTAGTCCGAGTTCAAGTTTCACTGATCTAATCAGGATATTGTTAGTCCAAACTGTTCAAAAGATGTTGAACCACTCTGAGACGTGGTAACCGTGTTCGGAAACCACCTCAACGTCTAAATTTGTGAGTTAGTTTAGTGTTCAGTTTGATTTATTTATGTAAGGGAGGAAATGTTATGTACGCCACTGGTTTATTCAGTTATCTGGAGTGATATGTAATAAAAGAAGTACTTGTGTGGTGGGGGTAACATTTCCGAACACAAAGTCAGTTATCGTTTTTGCTTTGTAAAGTCCAAGTGTATCGACGTTAAGATATTAATTATAATTCTTCAAAGAACCCACAATCTTTCATTTAGTGTATTGAGTTAAATACACAACAATATTATACATACAAGGATGATTCAAATTTGATAAATTCTTATCAGCCTGAACAAAATTCTCGAACTTTCCAATAAAACTAAAGAGAGTATATGTGATTATTATTAAACATCCTCTTGGTTTCATTCCATACTTATTTGGGCATTGATTGAGACAAATAGTAGACCAATAAAAAAGTAATGACAGTGCTACTATGACATCTGTTTGATTTCTCCGCATTATCGAATTACAAATGAAGCTGTCTTCAACGTACAATGAAGAAATGGGTTGTTCATTCATTATCGTATCAGCAATGATACAGGAGGCAATAACAAAGTTATAATATATTGTGGATAATGGACTTTCGAAGTGAAAATAATCACCAACATTCAAATTCTTCATTTCAGGAACTGAATTATATTTATCCTGGATATTTCCATTTGTGTTACATGGGCAATAACGATATTTAGGCATTTACCTTTTCTCTGATTATGATATATGGATTTTTGATTGGGGCAAGTACTTACTATAGGTAGTAGTAGTAAGTAGTGCTTTACTCATTCTTATGCAAATTTTCATCGCCAACCTGATATATTTTCGCACCAACCTCTTAACCTCTTGTATTCTCCACCACACCAGTTCTGCCACGTTGTATGTTGAATTCAAGCACATCAAAACATTTGAATAGTGTATATACGAGGGTATACCCAGAAGTACCCGTGCTGACAAAATAAACACAATCATTTTGGGAAAAATATATTTATTTCTCTACATAGTCTGCTTTATAAATTGCTGAATATATTTATGTGAGGAGTAATCAATATTTAATATATACGTACGGCACTCATGCCAAATTGAGAAACAAAAAATAATGTTCACTACCCGTATAAAATCTCCTATACATCAAATAAAGCGACTGTCCACGTGAACTTGATGGACGTACGTCATAAGGAACAATCTGTGTAAACAGCGCCAATGAAAACGGCGAATCGTATTGTTAAACGTACCGTATTGGCCTAGTAGCGTATCGAGGCTGCAAAGCTATAAATAATCTGTTTTATGTTTGAAAACCATGGAGTGAGATACTTTGCGATATCAGTGGAGTGGATCAAAACAATTGACAAAGCTATGCAAAATTGTAAACATAGAACGTAGTAATAAAATGAGGTATCTCCGCCTGTGGCAGATCAAACTAAGGGTTCCGAAGGAGTTTTCATATTTTGCAATTGATATTTGAAATACTATACCTCGATACACTTTTCCCAGCGATGTTCAATAGTATCGATACCCTATTTATAGTGAGAATCGTCGGGCTCCTCAGAATACTCATCAACCACACACATTACGACCTTCCGGTTTTCTTCCCGGCGAGTACCTGCCGTTAGGCTTACCTCACACCATGGGAATCCAGATACGCCTGATTAACGCGCTAGATAATCCTAGCTACCGAATCATTACAGCCACGGTAGGGTCTGCATGTCAGTGCCCGAGCGGGTTAATACGCTGCTCCCCGCAGAGTCAGTCAGGGAATACAATCATTTGCGCCCGTACAGATGAAGGAATTCCCCCGTCTCAACCGAATTACGGTATTGTTTTCCATTGGTCCACTATCTTGTTACTAAGCAGTTTTTAGAGTTCATTAAGAACGGCTGAGGAAAGTTTAACATAACTTTGATACGTCCCTGACTATTTGGGTTATTATTAATTCCGGTCTGGCAATAAGTTCTATTCCCAGTTTAGAAAATAAATGTGAATACCCAAAGCTACTGGAAGTAACATGAAAATCCGGCATAAAACATAGCTATGTTTTTCCGCATCTTATAAAAAGAGTGAAAAGCTCCTCGGATGACCTTGCCTACTGATGGAAATGTCTTCGCCTCCTTTGGAGCCGATTCATCCCTTTCAGTTCATTGCTTTGACTGTGTCAAAATCTTATGTTATTTATTCGAGGAAATGCTATGTCTGGGGCACCCAGTTTTAAGGGGACTAGTCAATTCCCAAATCCACCTCTCAGGTATAAAGTGATGGTCCTACGTTCCATCCATCGTTTCGAATCGACGCTTTATTGCTGTAAAACTTCGCCAAACACTCGACTGAAACATCCTAACTAAGCTGTTTTTGTTCCATTGTGAGTAATCGCGGCACCTATCTTGCACACAGCTTTCTCGAGTCCAAATTTTCAGTCATTTCTGGCGTAGTCATCTCATTTGGTGGACTACTGAGATGTTCGTTTTGACAGCTCGTAGGGCCTCGTTTCAACTCGCCACCCAATATCTACTGTTGTAAACGAAGGAGCAGACTCTCCAGAGAAGAGTCTGGCTTCGCTTTCACATTGGTTGGACTGAGGCTTTGTTACTCTGCAAACAATTTAAGACTCAAACACATTCCATTGCACGCCGTATCTGCGCGGATAATTTATATAATTTTAAACATGACTTCGATATCACAAACTGGCAAACTATAATGGCAGCCGATGACAAAGAAAATGTTAGATTACTGTCCGAATACCTAACTAACACTTTGGGTCACTATATTAACAAACACTTTCCTCTAAAAAAAAAAAAATTCAATCACAAAAAACTAGTGGTATAAATTTTTCAACGACCATTTCAAATTCATGAGAAATAATCTCACAATTTTAAAAACCACAGTGAATCCTCAAATTCGATTGATGACAAGAATATTTTTTAAAATTATAATAAATCATACAAAAATGCCCTGACTTTTTCAAATCCTACTTATCAAATAGATACATGTCAGTATACTTTAATAATAAAAATTCATACACTGCTCAAACCGCGCATGGGGTACCACAGGGTTCTGTATTAGGTCCACTCCTGTTTATCATCTATATAAATGATATATTCGATCATATGAACTTTATCAACTGCATACTGTTTGCTGACGATGCAACTTTTTATCACTCAGACAGTAATCTGAACGATTTGAATCAAGTATCAGCTCAGATCTTTCCCGCAATTAAGCAGTGGCTAACTCCTAATACCCTGAAGTGTAACGAAAACAAAACGGAATCTATTACTTTCTCAACAAAAAATATTGTTAATCATGAAAAATCAGTTAAACTCCTTGGCATCCATATTGATCAATCCTTGAAATGGTCAAATCATACCGAAGTGCTGTGTAAAAAATTGTCGACACAAACTTTTCTATTAAGGAAAATCAGCTCTTGCATAAGTCCTGGGGTACTACGCACAGCCTATTTCGCGCTTTTTCATTCTCACCTATCATATGGTACATATCTATGGGGCAACTCCCCTTCCTCAAATCGGGTTTTTCTGATGCAGAAACGGGCAATTAGGATAATTGCAAATGCAAATTATAGGGACTCTTGTAAACCCCTATTTTCAAGCCTACATATTATGACTCTTCCTGCCGTGTACATCTATCAGTCTCTTGTAGAAATACACAAAAAGAATCAACAATTTCAGACTCACAGAGATATTCATTGCTATCAAACAAGAAACGCCAACAACCTTGTTGATAAATTATATAGATTGGAAATTTCAGCTAAAAATAGCTTGGACATAAAACTTTATAATAAACTGCCAGAGGAAACCAGAAACCTCTCAATTTATAAATTCAAGAAAATAATCAACAAAGTACTTTCCACAAATACTATATATAATCTACATGATTACTTCAGTTTACCAAACTCCCTTTTCCACACATAGATTTTAACTATTTGTGTTATTATACTTTCATATATTTATTCAAACCTCATTGTGTTATATATTATTGTGTACATATTTTTTTGTGTTTTTTAGTATGTGTATGTGAGTGTTTGTGTTCACATTGACCTGTATGGACATATGATTGTGAGTCTTAGACATGTATATTTTTTTTCAATGACTTGTGTAAAGATTTTTATAATCAGCTGCATCAAATAAACTCTACTCTACTCTACTCTACATCCGACTATAGGTATAGAACTAAAGATTCCCATACCTTTGAGTCAATTGTCAAACCACTTGTATAACTCTAAAAAAGACACTTTAGAAAACCCGAAAATATTATGGTTTCTTCATGTTCAATCTATACAAAAATTTAATACATTTTTTTTCAATCTACTTGACGCTAAACTATAAATATTTGTACATTGTTGACTGTACAAAGGTATTCAAATAAAAATGTGTCTATTTTTAATGTTTTATAAATAAAGTTTGCATTGATATGTTTCTAAATTTCTTATTCATTGAATTGTCTATACTCGATGTTTGTATTGATATCAGGTAAATTCGTGTTGTTCAAATTCTAAACTGTTTCCTTTAGCAATTTGACTCGAAAAACTGTCAACCTAAAAGCGCTCCACCTTCGGTGTCGCGTTTTTAATAGTTGACAGTTATGACGGAAATTTAAGTCATTTCCAAGAGGGCGGATGAATTCGATCATCAATGGTTCCTTCTGATTTGCCTCAAAATCGATATTTGGTCAGGTGTTAAGGCTTTCAGATAAAAATTCAGAATAGTTTTGACAATATGCCGGACGAATTTTACAATTCATCAGTATTCAAGGCCTCGGGTTATAAATTTCAATCAATTTATCGAAATCCAAGATTGGTGTTATAATGTAGCAACTAAATTTAGTAATTAATGCTTTTATTCCACTGAAATCCATAATGTTGCAACTGGGAATTATTCTCATAGAAAACGTTATCATCAACTGCGGTCGTGATGATATAATAGTCCTCAGATGTTTTGCAACCTCAAATTTCTTTCAAACTGAAAACTCTGTGCTGTCCCACACAATTGGTTTCGTGCACACTTGACAGATAGTCGACATTGGAAGTGGAGGTAAAACCTCATTTTTCCCATTTGTTTATGTTGGAGAGTTGAACATTTTTACCGATTTCAAAAAGAATTCAGTAGTTGGATTACATAGGTTTTTGTTCAATTCGTAGATGATCATCCCTTCATATTGTGCTGTTGTGGAATGCAAGAAAAATGTTTCTCTTTATACCGTTCCCAGTGAACATCATCTAAGGAATTCTATTTTGTCAGGTACATTCTCACAATATTTCACTCGAAACACAATAAAAACAGTAAACATTTCGAATAAACGTTCTTTAATAAGTGAAAATGTAGGTTGTTTTACCTCCAATGTCAACCATTTGTCAAATGTGCACGAAACCAATACACAGTGTACATGGACGTTATCACGAATCACTTTCTCAACTCCAATTGAAAATTCCTACTCATTCATTGATTGTTTGAATAATCCAGGCTACAATTATCAGCTTTTTGCAGAAATCGCAGTAGGTCAGTCGTTGCCCCAATGCTCGAAAAGCAGATGAGGAGTAATAGTGAGGTGCAATCAGCTTCCAGCTGCGGATTGATTTCTCATTGTGGGGAAACTGAGAAAGAGGTTGATAGAGATAATAGTTGAAAAACTCAACATTATCAACAAGTTTGTCTCTTGACGCATAATTCCATGAAATATAGCGATCTCGAGAAAGGCCGAAAAATTACTATTAGGAATTTTTTGGGCTAATAACTACTGACATACTTAGTTGTTCCATATTTGTAACATATGGAACTGTTAGATATTATTGGTTTACCCTGTAAAAGATTGGTTCATAGAAAAATAGACTCATTTGGTGAAATTATTCACGAGAAAGAATTTCAATTCCTCATCGAATATTCATTAGAGGAAGTTATATCCAGTTGAGGAAATAATTCAGCAAAATGCATATGAAACAAAAATTGGTGAAGTTTGACAATCCGGGGCTACAAGATGCTGCGCCGGAACGATCAGATTTTGGAATCATGAACTTCCGTTCGGCATGCGTTGCTAATGACTATTTAAAAAAAAATGTGCGGAAGGCAATGCCGAATATGTAGGGTGGCTATGGAGGGCACTAGCGCCCCAGTTTTTTGTGGAAAAAAAAACCAAAAATTATTATAACTCACTGTTCGGCATTTCCTTAATATCCCTAATTATTCACTTGACTTGGAAACAATGCGGTCGTCGTACATTTTAGTTGGTTAGGAGCCCAGCTGCACTTGCGCACTTCCGTATTTCCGCTCATTATATGTGACATCATAGCTCACTGTTCGGCGTCAATTTTATAACAAATATGAAATAAAATGAACATATAAAATATATATGCCGAACAAATTAACCGGACATACATTTGTTATAAACAACAAAATGCAAACATTGTAAACAAATTATACAACTGTTGTGATGGTCTTTTATGAAGAATTTCATCATATTTCAATCAATAATGTAACCTCCGAACAAAATGATTAGCTATGTTATTCGTAATACTAAAAAAGTTTACATCAATTTTATTTACGAAATGAATAAGCAGCTGTTATTTAATGATTATTAGCTTCTGAAAATCACTTTACACATATTTAGATATAAATTAAGGTGAGTCCAACAAAAAAATGCAACTACCGAACATTTATGTTATTAAGGGGGGCTCCCTCATCTCATTACACGGAATTATGTAGATACATCGTAACACCGAACAAATTAGTCGGGTACACCAGATCTATATAAATAAAAATGGATTGCTCTGTTCGTTGGTAAGCCATAACTTGAGAACGGCTGGACCGATTTGACAATTTTTCAATGTAGTAATGGTTCAGTAAGGTTTTTAGAAAAATTGGAAAAGTTGCCTGGAAAATTGGAAAATTCGGGAACGGGCTTTATTTTATGGGATCGAAATGAACTCAAGACCATAATTCAGGATTCGAACGATAGATATGCATAATTCTTCATTTGTTCTGTTCGCTATGGTCCTGGAAAAGTTTCCAGGAAAAATTTCGGGACATTACAAAGGAAAGTGGACAAACTGCAAAAATCATAATTATTGGATGCACTATCGATCATAATTTGACGATAAGAACGACATATTCAGTTGTTTCTTTTTTTGAAAGTTGGCTCGCCACTAGATGGCGCTGCAGTGCATCAACTTCTGCACCGTTCAACCGATCGCCATGAAAATTGCTATACGCAGATATTTGAACACGGAAAATATTTTCGCGCTATCCATTTTACTAAAACTCGCATAAAAAAATAACGTTATAATCGGATAAAGGAAAACGCGTTAACGGGATAACCATGGGTTAATGGGATAACGGGAAACGGATAACGGAATAACAGGATAACAGGATAAGGACGGTATAACAGGTTAACAGGATAACGGGTAAATGGGATAGCGAGAAACGGGAAGCACGCAGATCATAGGTATAACCTAGATGGAACAACACAAAGAAAAACAGGAATGAATAATAGTTGAAAAATACTAAAAAACACGCTTTTATAGAAAACCAGACAGAAAAATAGAAAATAAGAGAAAAAAATGTATTTTATTTAAAAAAAAAGCGTGGGGTGCATGGTATCAATAATTATATAGTACATTACACACCTAGGGCAGTAAAGTAAGAAATGTCTCAGATCACAGGTAATTGTTGGCTCACGCTTTTTTTTAAATAAAATATTATTTTTTCTTATTTTCCATTTTTTTAGTCTGGTTTTCTATAAAAGCGTGTTTTTTAGTTTTTTCAAACTATTATTTATTTTCAACTCTTTAGTTTAGTTTTCTATCAACGCGTGTTTTTAGTTTTTCAAACTATTATTATTATTAAATTTTTTTAACTATTATTTTCCAATATTGAATAGAATCGGACCATAATCACAAAACTCGCGGCCATTTTGGAGCCGCCATCTTGAATCCTTCAATTTTGCCAAAATAATCATAATCTACGACCCCAAAAACCCCCACATACCAATTTTGAATAGAATAAGACCATAATCACAAAACTTGGCCACCATTTTAAAGCCGACATCTTGAATTTTTAAATTTTTACAAAAGAATCATGATATTCGACCCCAAAAACCCCCACATACCAATTTTGAATAGAATCAGACCATAATCACAAAACTCGTCCACCATTTTGGAGCCGCCATCTTGAATTTTTCAATTTTGACAAAACAATCATAATCTCCGACTACGAAAACCTTCAGTACCAATTTTGAAGCGAATCGGACCATAATGACAAAACTCGTACGCCATATTGGAGCCGCCATTTTGTTTTTTTAATGCATTGTCACTGGAATTATGTACACCTGCCAAATTTCAAATCATTCGGACGTCTGGAAGTGGGTCAAAATCGCGCCCAAAGGAGTCGGTTACAAACATACAAGTGAAGCTAATATAAAGCGTGTAAAAAAAAAACAAATTCTACGCAGATGAAGGTTCGCGAGTACCAGCTAGTGTTATAATATAAATGTTGCAACCCAAAGAAGTCAAGATTGAAAGATAACTATAATCTACCCTTCGTCAATATATACAAACGACGAATATTATAAAATGTTATTAAAAATTACCGCCGAAAAAAGGAGGTTATAACAATTAGACGACTGGAGTTGAGCAATAAAAATAGTATTAAAATACGTTCATTTAATGAAAAAAAAAACTCATGGAAAGTATGAAAATAATACCCTAATGGAAAAAACTTACGTTTCCATTGAAAACTAAATTTATTTAAGTTTCGTCATCGCTTCCAGCGGACATTCTACAATCCTACTTTTTATTTAACCAATATCCAAACTATCGTTTACTATCAATAGTTAAAAGTATCGATGTTTAGCTAACAATACGAGAAGCCCAACTCAACTGCCGTTTAACAAGGATACCGCAGTGGCGTATGTATCAGTAACACTATAAATTCGATGATATTTTTTTATGATTCCCTTTAAACTATTATTTTATCATATAAACTGATGAATGGCGTATTATCAATAAACCTCCGTACAAAGAATATGTGCCGAACATTAGTTGTAATTATATTATTTAAACATAAGATCCGCAATCTGCAGATGTTTTTACATCCCACATAGCTATTTTATTTGTTCGGCAATAGTTAATTCCAATATTTGCCATTCTAATAAGTTAGTATCAAAATTTGAAAAGTAGGTTTGATTTCACATAATGACACCGAAATACGGAATGCGTATGTTCGGCGACCGTATTGTTTTGAATTGTGGTGAATAATTAGGGATATTAACGAAATGCCGAACAGTAAGTTATAATAATTTTTGGATTTTTATCAAATGCCAGGGGCGCTAGTCCCTCCATAGCCACCGCCATCACCGAATTTTTGTTTTTTTAATAGTCATTTGAAATGCATACCAAACGGAAGCTTATGACACAAACTTGTGAGCACAAGACAACAAAATATAAAAAATCCACTTTATATAATGCAATGATTCTGTATAATAAATTACCTGAAGAGATCAAGCAAATTACCTCTGATAAAGTGTTTCATGGCAGAGTGAAGCAGCTGCTGCTGCAGAAATGCTACTACAGTTGTGAGGAATTTCTGGATGATGATTTCCGATAAGCACGTATTTTTTATTTTTATTTTTTTATATATATATATATATTAAATTTTTGGTTTTTCCTTTTTAATTTAAATTTTATATATATATATATATATATATATATATATATATATATATATATATATATATATATATATTTTATATTGTTATTTGGGTTGATTATATGATTTTTACTTTGTATATATTTTTGTGAGAATTTATTTCATAGATTATAATTTCTGAAACCCTATCATAACAAATGAAAAATACCGGCTATGTTTTGTTACCTTTTTCTTTTCTTTTCAAAACCTTTTACCTTATCCCAGCTCAGTCAGGTACGCCTATGAACATGTAAACTCCTTCTTCAGTAGCAGGTTTCTCTAATCGGTGTTGCCGGCTATGGCACTATCGATTCGATCATAAAAGAGGTTCAGTGGAGAAAAGTATAGTTAGAAATTAAAAAATAAACACAGGTTTGCAGAGAATAATCAAAGTAGTTGACTTTATTCAGATGAAAACTTAAATATATTCTACTCTGCGATAGCTACCTTATACTAGCAAAACAATGACAAATAATAGTGCAGTTTGATGTTTGTGATAATGAAAATTTGATGAAGAAAGTTTGAACGAATTATCAGTCTTTTTGGGTATGGAATTTTATGGTTGTTCAGCCCAAAACAAAATAACCAGTGGTTTAGAACACTTAAAGTTCTTGGTTTTATGTGAAAAGTTGCACTTAGGTGAGTTCAGTTATTGAATACCTTGTAGCTGCGTTTCAGCTGACGTTTCCAATCCTGTGGACGTATTTCTGGGATGTCAATGACAGCTCACCTGCACTCCTTCCAAGGATTTATTTTCTGGACCAGGTAGGTGGGATTTTTATTTTCAATGTGCTTCCTCCGATCAGCCTTTCAAGAAATCTTCCTCGTTCGGCAATTTTATATCAGGTTTTCTTATATTATGGGTGAAAACTTCTTTTCAAATTTAGTACGTGGCTTCACTTTCTCGAAACTTTTTCAATCTCCCCCGAACTTGTTATCTTGATCCATGGCAACACTCACCAAATTTTTATTTTTCACAGATTTCCGAGTTTGTAACACTTCTCAACGAAGTATTTGCTGTTCTAATTAATGTTGATGATTTTATGAATGATATCTAATTCTAACTCTCACATACTATTTACAGATTCATATAAAATATATTTTTTTCAATTTCTGCCCTTACATTTCATTCTATATCAATACTTTTCCCACACAAACTCTTTCGAATCCCATTGGTGGGTTTTCTGTTCATGTGAATTGTAATACAGGATGTCCGAAACTTATCTATACGTTGATCTTGCTTTAATTCAATGTTTGCTGTGAATTTCAATTTTGATATAGTTTAATCGTGGATTTTTGTTAGATGTATTGTTGGATATATAGTTTTGATACCAGAACTACTTCAGGAATGTTCTCTTCACAGACATGTATCGACTAGAGCATAGTATAAGGTTCTATAGTAGTGAAAAAAAATAAAGAAAATTGTAAAACAACACAGCATTAACGATACTAATAAATATAACCAATAATAATAATGATAATTATACGTTTAATTATTCAATAACATTTCATAACATAACAATATATATATATATATATATATATATATATATATATATATATATTTATACACTTATATTACTAAGTACGACCTTCATCTACCTATTTTATTCGTTTTTATCCTCTTATCATTATATTCTATATTTATAACTGATTATTGACATACCATATGTACATATTGTACCGCAGTGGCAAAAAAAAATTATTATTATTATTATTCCAAAATCTGGGTTTTCGAAACACTTTTATCGCTCTGGCGCAGCATTTTGTAGCCACGGATTTTGGTCGGCGATGCGATTTCCGTGATGTGGGACACATATTTATGGATTTCAAGATAGTTGTGAGCGGTAAGTTATGATACATGAAAAAAGTGTTATGGGCTCCCGGTCTATTCCCTTTTCAACATAGTTTTTGAGAACTATAAATTCTTGCCTCAATATTTTTTCTCTAAGTAACCGAACATTGGCGTTGCTAACTAATAATGTTAGATATCAAGTTAAACATACATAGTCTTGCTTCCAACAAATTATCTTCCAGTGGTACGTAGTAGATTTTTGTTGTTGACATTTTCGCCAATGGAAATTGCGTGTTTTCAGTTACAATAATAAAACGAAGAAGTCACCGAAATTGATGCCATTTCTTGATTATTGCTCGTGCAACCTTGACGATATGTTTGTCCATATGTATATTGTGCAATATTTTTGTTGTTGTACGCGATGGCAAAACTGTACGGTTGCCTCTCTGACTATAATTTCTCTCCAATAAAACATGAACGCTCTGCGTTGAACTTGAACGAAGATGAACCAAGAATACAGGAAACTGTAAAAATGTTTAGCGAGGACGTCTAGTTCGACTCGTCTGCCGAGTCAGCGTTGATTCAACTCACTCGTTTGTTTATATCCACTTGTTCTATCCTCACCGGGATCATCGGCCAACCTTGATATTTTATGCATGTGTCACCGTTTGCGAGATTATTCAAATGTGTTTGTACCGTTAGGGATTATTAATAGCATCTTCAACGTAGGTTGCTTTTTTAGTTTTCATATAACGAGCTCTCCGGTGTTTTTAGATTAGGTAAAATTTTCGATAAATAACCGTTATTGAGTATTTTTGCACGTTTTATATTTGCACTATTAGTTATGCAGAGTAATGGCATAGTGGCTCTCTCTCGTCGGTGATTATAAATTTGACATAAATATTGTTTTTTTGTTTTGGTTGCCATAGTGATTCTTCACAAGGCATGATCGTCACCACTACTCATGCAACTTCAAAATGTTGCCCATTTCATAGTCACAGCCTACTATTCTCTCTTCTCTCATTTGAATGCATTGTGAATTCAATAACTGGAATATCTACTAGCAGTTTAAATTGAAACTCTCATTTGAGATTCGATAAAAGACATGGAAATATACACTATAAGAAATTGGAGATTTGTAAATAGCGGAAACAAGGACAATAATAAACTGGTCCAAATTTTAAAAATCGCCACACAAACGATCGATTTGAATTCACTTTACCAGACAGTGAACAGCAACAACAATGCTTATTATCAATGATACCCAACACCAGACAAATAATATATGTCTGAATAACGAAAAAAATGTAGATCTCTATTTGTTTCATTTATAAAGCATAATTTATTATTGTTCTACTAAATAATATTGTTTTTAACACATTACTGTTCGTGAATCTGTTTGATTCATTACTGTGTGTCATATTATGGTTATCTTTATAATAAACTTCAATATGTATTGTAAACCCATATGTATTTTTAGCACTGAAGAAAACGATAAATAAACGTCGAAACGTCGGCAATGTTTTAAAATTTGGACCACTTTTATTGTCTTTGCGTTCCCGCTATATACAAATCTCCAATTAACTTGAAGGACGCAATTTCTACAGAACTATAAGAAATGTTAGATTATTGTTCATATATTTTATTTTGTTGTTCTAATTTTTATCACTAGATAGTGTTGAATATGGGTTAGAGCAATAATTGTACGGTTTTCCAAAAAATCACTACCAATAACTTTTTTGATAAAATCTTTGAATCTTTCTTAATTCAATGATGTAGTCAAATTTCCCACAAAAATCCATAATTGCATTGGTGGAATTATCAAACGCCATATTTTATTTTCTTATTGTAACTCTTTCATTGACGACCAAATTTTAACATAATTATGGTTCGAATCATTTTGAAACCAATCCAGTGGTCTGCTCAGATTTTTTATAAACTATCACTGATAAAATTTTCTGATATTTTACAAAGAAAAATAATTATTGTTAACCCTGAAAATGAAGACTCATTTATGAAACGTGGTATTCCACCTCAAGGAAAAAATCATTCGAATCGGATGTAATACTTATTTATGCACAAGCGGGCGGTAAAGTGCACTTTATCACCCGGGTTTTCTACTATAAAGGAGTACTTTACCGCCCGCCGGACCATTTTATCATCCGCGGGCGGTATAGTGATTTTTTATAGATTTTTGTAAATTTTGAATTGTAAACTCAAAAACAAACACATCAAAATCATTTATGTAACACCAACATAATACTACAAACAGTTTATTTATTCAAATTTAAAATTAAAAATTAGCAATACTCAAAGCCGACAAATATTTTCTTGAATTACTAAGGTGATATACATTTTCTCTACTAATTGTAGTAGGATGTTTCTGAGCGTTTACCTTTGATGTTGAGGGCGTATCACAGTCCCTTGACATAATCTTGTTAGCGATATTTTTTCTTGCAAATTTTGTTTTATCAATGTAACCTTCCGCTTCACTGCTTGATTTACAGCCAGCGTGTAACTTAATGTTGGTTAGATTTCCATTTGCTTCAGCTGAAAGAGTGGCGGACCTACGCCAAAATCAATGTCCCGTGTATTTACTAGCATTAGGTAGCCCCAACCACCCAACCACTTGAGTAGAACACTTCATATAAAAAAAAACTCAAAAAATATTTTGTGTTCAGTCTGTGTTGGTCGTAACAAACGATATTTCCTGTAGAGCCCAAGAAAGCTGGACATTGGTTTCTTCCCATCCACAACCATAAATCTTCTGTCTACCTTCGTTTTTGATTCTTTTATGCTGACTAATAATGATTCCCCAAAATCAAGAATGTTGTCGATTTTTATTTTTGTAAGTTTTTCACGCCTGCAGGCTCCGTATACTCCAAAAATTGAAGCAACTTTAATTAATAAATACTTGTCATCTGGGGCTTCTGTTAAGAATCTATCTATTTCATCTCTGTTCAAAATCAGTGACTTTTTTGGGTTGTAACCATCGCATTTACGCTAAAGAAATGCAATTAGTGTAGGGAACTTACTGATATCTTTATTATGTTAATTGTGGCTTTCAACATTGAGTAATAGCTCCATAGTGAAGAAGGTTATAGTTTTTCGATTTTTCATTAAAATATGCTAACAAAGTATCTTGAGTAATTTGATTCAATGTGAGTTATTCTCCTGTACAACACACTAAATATTCCTGATACATCTTCTCATAAAACTTCCTTGATTTCGATGGTAGAAGATCAAGTTTTGCTTCCTCAGCTGACTCAACAATATTCTCTAGAAGATCATTTTCATCAAAAGCTATCGATTCCATTGTGAAATAATGCGGACATAATGGCGCCGACACAAAAGTAAATTGTTGATTTGGTTGCTATGGCCATAAACAATGTTAGTTACAATACGATTTGAATAAAACTAGAATATCGCTATTGTCAGTGTCAATTGCTGTCAATCTGAACATATATACTGAGTGAGTCAAAATTATTTTGATTACAAAATATTATTTAATGAAATAAATACTGGCTTGTGCATAAAATCACGTATGTAACTCGGACGTAAATAGCGTTTCAGCACCCTTGGCCTGTAATAGCCCTCGGCTGCACCTCGGGCTATTATATTCACGCCATCGGGCGATAAACGCCTATATTACGACCTAGATACATAAATAACTATTATGTACCAAGGGTATTGAGTAGATGTTAATGTCCTAAGGACAACGATCTCCCAAACCCGAGGGCCTCTGGTCCGAGGGTTTTGTAACCCGAGGGCTCATATCTATTATCCGCGGTGCATACAAACGTGTATGTCATACTAGTTCATTATTGCGTCTACATTATAAATATTTAAAAAATTCGAAAGTTCAATTCAATTTTAACAACATTTTCATTTTATCATATCAATGCTAGGGAAATGCTATATTTACTTGTTGAAAAACAAATTTGCTAGCATCAAACTTAAAAGTCAAAATGAGGAAATTTTGGAATTCCTGACGAAATTGCAAAAAGCGGAAAAAAAGTAACACAAAACTTGCTGCAGAATAAATCGAGAGACGCCTACGACAGAGAATATGCCATTACTGAATGGCAGTAAACTGTGTAGAACATATCAATGAAACTGTGCTGCTTGGATATTCCGGCGATCTCGCTGACACATATTCTCCGAGTTCGATATGGTCCAAATATTCATTGGAACAGAAGACTTTAATGGTAAATGAGAACAGTAACATGGCTAATTATCATAAGTTAAGCAAATATTCAAAGAATGGGCAAAAGGATACCTGCCAAAAAAGTCAGAAGTTCGGTCTGGAGAAGATGTTTTGAAATTTATTTATGAAGCAACGAATGGGAAGTTTTTAATGAACACAGTTGCATTGATATTTGGTGTATTTGGTGGATGTCGACGACAAGAACTTGTGAATATGCTAGTGTTTCACGTAGAAGATGAAAAAATCAGTTTCGTGGTAAACGTACCAGAGACAAAACCGATAAAAAGCGCGTTTTTACCATTGTTGACGAACAGTTTGGAGCTGATGAGAGACTACCACGTGGTTATATAGAAAAAAGACTTTTCCTGACCTGTAGACAAGTTTGCTGCACTGTCCAGTCAGTTGAAAAATAACCGGTGTGAAGTTAGCCACATCCACAGGTATTAAGGTCAATACATTTTCAGTTTTTACCAAAGGAATTAAGCCAAAAAAAAAAGTTCAAATCAAGCAATTCAGTCACAATAATATCACCTCCCCCCGTCCTTCACTCCACCCTTTTTCCTTTTGTCGGGACATCAGAGGGTGATAGGGGATACTTTCAGGGAAATAATTCAATAACTTCCCTACATGAAGAAGTACAGCATTTTGATTTCAGGATGTGTTTCATGGAGGAACAATAAATCGAATGACAATCCCCTCTATAGTTTGTCACGCCTTCAGAGGATTCAAGGGGGGTAGTTTCTAGGAAATAATTCGATAACTTTCCCAAATGAGAGAGTACCGCGATCTATTTTCGGGATATGTTTTGAAGGGAAAATAAATCGAATGACATCCCCCTTATAGTTTGTCAGGCTTTCAGAGGGTGGTAGGGGGTTTTGAATAATTCAATAACTTTCCAAATGAAAGAGTACCTTGATGTTTTATGAGGAAAAATAAATCGAATGACATCCCTTATTTGTCAGCTTCAGAGGGTGGAAGGAGGGTAGTTTCTAGGATTTCCCAAATGAAAGAGTACCGTATTCTATTTCGACTGTGTTTCATGAGGGAAAAATAAATCGAATGACATCCTCCTATACTTTGTCAGGCCTTCAGAGGGTGGTAGGGAGGGGGGTTGTTTCTAGGAAATAATTCAATAACTTTCCCAAATGAACGAGTAACGCATTCTACTTTCGATATGTGTTTCACGAAGGAATAATAAGTCGAAAGTTATTGAATTATATCCTAGAAATTACCGCCCTCTACCACCCTCTGGAGGCCTGACAATTTATAGGGGGGAGACATCCAAATTATTTTTCTTTCTTGAAACACATCCTGAGAGCAGAACACGGTACTCTTTATTTGGGAAAGTTATTGAGTTATTTCCTAGAAATTGCCCCCTACCAAGCTCTAAAGACCTACAAACTATAGGAGAGATGCCATTCGATATATTTTTTCTTCTTGAAGCACATCCTGAAATCAGAATGCGGTACTCTCTAATTTGAGAAAGTTATTGAATTATTTCTCGGAAACCTCCCCCCCCCAACACCCTCCAAGGGGAATGCATTCGTTTTTTTTTTTTAAACCAAAAACCAGAAACTACCCCCTTTCCACCCTCTGAAGGCCTGGCAAACTATAGAGGGAGTGTCATTCGATTTATTTTTCCTTCATGAAACACATGCTGAAAGCAAAATGCGGTACTCTTTCATTTGGGAAAATTATTGAATTATTTCCTAGAAACTACCCCCCTATCACCCTCAGGTGTCCTGACAAACGGTAAGAGTGGTGTAATAAAGTGCAGATGCTATAATTGTTATTGAATTGTTTGATTTGAACAATTTTTTTCGCGTTAATCCCATGGTAAGAACTGAAAAAGTATTGACCTATTTTTTTTATAGTATACTCGTGGATGTAGCTAACTTCACACCGGTTGAATAAAACATATTTTAAAAAATCGTGTTCATCATTGCGAAATAACTGGGTTTGAGCGATCCTGAGAAGTATACAGGTCACTGGCAGAGGCTGGAGGCAGTATGACCACGTTGAAGGGCCATGGTTGATGGAAGAGTACGTCGGTTACTGAAGGATATTTAAAGGATAGTATATTTGAAAAAAATTAGGTTTCAAGGATGCTGGCAGCTGCCATTCAAAAACTTGATACCCTTACAATGAAATATGAATCAACGTTTACTGCAGGATCCTTCCAGAATTGCCAGTTTTATGTGGATTCAGTAGATATTTTCATAATACTTTAATTTCATATTTTGTAATTTTATTGATGAAATTCATTAATGAGTTGATACAAAATGTCTTTTCGTTGATGTGGCTGAAGATTGGATACGGTCAGCCATCCAAACTTGCTATAAACCCTAGAAAATGTTGGATTCCGCGGAAATGTTTATCAGTTGATGGAAAGTTATTTGAGTGATCGTAAACAATGCGTCACTATTGATAAAGAAGTAAGCAACACTAGAGTGGTCAGCTATGGAGTTCCTCAGAGAACAGCGCTTGGTCCTATCCTATTCATTCTGTTCACTGTTCGACTTACTTGTCTCTGCTTGAATAATAAGCTTTGCTAATGACGACACAGTCTTCTTTTTCGAAGATAGTCAATTCATTTCCCAAATCGTGGAATAGTTCAATAGCAAATTACTCACAATAAACCCAAAAAACCCATTCACTAGTTATGAACCTGATCTTCCAGGCTATTGTGCTATTGATATACCAATTAACGGTGATATAATACAATTAACGCTGGACAGTAATCTCAAATGGAATGTGCTTATGAGAAACCAGATTCTTGGTATTTAAGAATACTTAAACAATATCCTCGGTCTCAAACACCTAAAAATAATTAATAACGATATAATCGCTTGGGGAGAAGGCACCATGCATCACCATGGAATTTGGAAACGGTACAGAAGTGGATATTAAAAATCATGTTGAATATAGGTACCGTACAGAAATAATGGACTGCTTGTGCACCAGCGCGAGAATATGAAACAAGCTTGAAGTGTTGATCAAAAATATAACACAAGGTCTAGAATAAGTTCCATCGATATTCCAAGTATGTTGAAAACAATTGGAACGTCTCCCGAATTATTTCTTTTCATCTCATACTAATGAACTCTCTTTCGCTCTTCAAATCCAAAGTAAAAACACGGATCTTGAATACAGCCAGAACAAAAATACATCTCCTAATTGATATCAAGAATAACTGACCAAGTAGTAATATCAGTAATATGATGTATTGGAAAAAAATTTTTCTTTTCAACTAGTTTGCACAATATTGTATCTTGTATAAAAAAAAATTGTGTTAATAATTGCACCCTGTTAAAATATTATATTCATGTAACAACTTCATTTAACAAAAAAATCATGCTTTTAATTCCATCCCCAAATTAATTATTATCCGACCCCCACGTACAGGCCCTGCCTCTGTGGGTTTTTGTTATTTATTTGCCACACTGGCTTGCAAATGTTGATTATAATAATAATAATAATAATATTTATTCACTCCAATATACATTTTTGTTTACATTGTCATTTCATATACAGTTATTGGTGGTAAATAAACAAAGAGTTCCATTTTAACCGTGAGGTTGTGCATGGATTGATTATGCTTTTAATGATGTGGTACAAGTGCAATGTGGTTATTTTAGTATTGTTTTTATTTAACTAGATTATATGATATGGAGTAGGACACATATATTTTTGAAAGAAGAGAAAAAAGAAATGAAAAGTGAAATGAAAAAAAAAATTTAATTATAATTGGGTGTGGAGTTTATTTGCATTTCATTATTGTGTGGAGGGTGTGTCTGTCAACTGATTCAATATAATCTTTGAATTTGCATTTAATGAGTCGTAGAGAGTGTATTTCTTCTAAGTAATTTTTGAACTTTTTTGGGAGTGTATTATATATTTTTTTTTATTGGTACATTAGCGAGCGCTGGCCGATTGATTTGTTCATTCTCTTTATAGGAATATTTTGTTTAGCTCGTGTTTCATATCTGTGCTCTATTTTTTTAATCAAGTGTTTATTTTTATATAAGTATATAATTGTATTGAATATGTATAATTGTCTAGGATCAAATATTTTAGTTTCATTAAATAGATCATTTGTAGAATAGGTATTTTTTTTTGAATATATAATTTTTATAATTTTTTTTTGTAGAATTTCTAGTTTTTTCATGTACGTTGGTAGAGCTGCTCCCCAACTTAGAATGCCATACTGTATTCGAGACTCAACGAACGCATAATATAATGTTTTCAAATATTTTGCATTCAAGATCCCTCTCATATGTTTGAATTTATATAGTAATGGTCTCAGAGTTTTTGTAATATTGTCTATATGGAGGTTCCATCTCAAGTGAGAGTCAATTGTGATACCGAGATATTTGATATGGTTTTTTGATAGTATTTCGTTTTTTGTTTTTTCATTTTGTATTTCAAGTGTGTTGTATTTCGGGAGATTTGTCTTGTAGCAGGTGAAAGGTAAGAAAAACGTCTTTTCTACGTTGACTGTGAGTGTTCTATGGTTAAACCAGTTTAATATGTTACTTAAATCTACTTCTGTTTATTTTTCAGGCTTTCCCATGAATCATCCGTGTAAAGAATAGCTGTGTCATCTGCAAAGCTGATTATATTGCCGGTACTATGCGTTGTAAGTAAGTTGTTTATATACAGGGTGAAAAGTAATGGCCCGAGAACTGTACCCTGTGGTACGCCATATTTAATTGTTTTTTCATCGCTAAGTTCACTATTTATTCGGACAAACTGTATTCTATTTCTCAGATAATCTTTTATAAGGGAGAGAGAGGGTCCTCTTATTCCAGCCTCTTCCAAAACCTCCGCCAGTTGTACGTGACAAACTGTGTCAAAGGCCTTGGCTAAGTCTAGAAATACACACAGTGTGGGTTTACTATCGTCAACTGACTTATATATACCCTCAAGTAGGTGGTTTATAGCATCGTTAGTTGATAGTCCCTCTCTGAAACCAAATTGTTTGTCTGATATGATATTATATTTATTTAGAAAACACATCAATTTGTTTTTTATTGCTTTTTCTACAATTTTAGCTATTGTTGAAATTAGGGATATGGGTCTGAAATTACTCATTTTATTTCTTTTATCTTTTTTAAATATAGGTATTACAACAGATTTCTTGAGTACGTTGGGAAATATTCCGGTTTAAAAAATTTTATTAATCAAAACAGTTAGAGGTTCTACTATTTCTTTGAGTGTTTCAGGTTTTATTCCATCTATACCTGGCATCTTTTTTGATTTAAGTGATTTAATTATATTCAGTGTTTCATTTTTATTGATATTAGTTAAAAAAAGGAATTTACTTTATATGATTTCTGTAAACGTCCAAATTATCGAAGTGGAGTGGGTATGAATATCCGAAAGAAAAGCACGAAGTCATATCCAAAAATTATTAATGATAGTGATACATGTTTCGAACCCTTAAGGGTTCATCTTCAGTCGTGCTTAGAGCTACAATACAAGAAAAAACCACAATTGTCACAATTTGAACATATTCCCAAACAAGAGGGGGCTGTGAGTGTTATACGTACATGAAAAATAATGAAATAATTACATATTGAAGTAGATTGTTAAAAAGTGAAAAGTACACAAGATGAGGTGTTGGAAATACCAACACCTAGAGTTATGGTGAATAATCATTAAGAATAATTGTAAATTCAACAGAATTGATGTGAATATTGACCAACAATACGGTCAGATGCCATTCTATAGTAGCGCTGCCAAATGTGGAAGCAATGAAGCTATTCATAAGGTAAAATTGTTATTGTGGCGCCATCTAATGTGATAGTATGAAACAGACAAAGAGGGAAAGAGGATACAAGTTAATTCAAACATTAAAATTGAAGGTAAGGAGAAACACTTTCTCTTTGGTAGAATGTAATCGGAAATAGTATAATTTAACAATCATTTTTACAGAAATTGTAATAGTATATTACCTACGTATCAAGTGTTGTAAAAAGCATATTACGCACGAATGGAAAAATTGCCGCGTAGCGGCGAGTGCGGTAATTATATGAGTGCGTAATTGCTTTACAACACGCAATACGTACTATACTATTTCTACGACTTTCATATACTGGGTGGTGCGTTTGTTGGAGCCTTAAGTAATAAAAAAACGAAGGTAACTAACTTAGTTTATGGTTTAATTTTCAACAACAACGATCTAATCTAAGAAAATATAAATTTATTCTATATAGTATATAAATGATGAATTTAAGAAATTGAATTTGTATGTAACTAAATAATTAGGAATTATTAATTATTATTATCAGTGGTATTGAAGTTAATAGTACATTTTTTACAGTTTTTTATTACAATGGGAGCATTCGATTTTCCGATAAATTATTCATTGTTAAAATATTTGACGAAATCTCAATATCATTATTTACAGTCGACGTGGATGGTAAATTATTGTTGATGGATTGCAATTTTCTTTCAGAAGTTGCTGTTTTGTTTACCGTGGATTCGTCTACGTATCCTTCTGCTACGGTAGAAGACTTCCACCCACCGCCACCGAGTCGTTTCAGCGCCATTAAATCACCCCCTGCGCCGACCAAAATGGTAGCCGAAGTCCTCCTGGAGCAATGACCGGTGTACAAAGCAGCATCGGGCAATTCCAAGTACTCTGCAATTTTTTTTCGGCACTGCTCCTAGTTAATTTATTCCCACTACTTGTCTTGTCATTTTTCCATTTTGATAATTCAGGAAAAACTCTGTAATACTGGTCCCCTTTACAGCATTTCTCATTTCCATATATTTCTTGCAGATATTGTTGAGAATTCCGGGAACAATGAACGATCTAGGTATTTTATTTTTCGTATCAGAAATTCTTATAAGTGTTTTCCCATTAGTTAGAAGATACTCACTTGTTTTCATATTTTTGAGTTCTTGTTTTCTACAAGCCCCAGATGTTTCAATAATCAAGGCTACCTTCATAAAGAGGAATTCCCGATCCGGAGCTTCTTGTAATTTTTTTTTTAATTTCTTCCGCCCTAAGAATTCTTAATTTTTCTCCTTGTAGCCGTCGGACTGCCCCTTCAGATAAGTTTTAATTTTTTAATAATTTTCAAAATTAACATCGTGCCTTATATTCAACGTAGTTCGTAACATCGAGTATATTTCCCAGTGCGAGGAGGGTTCAAATGTTTTGGTCAAATGATTAAAATAGGCGAGCAAAACATTTTCGGAGTACGTACTCAACATGGTTATCCATACTCCATTCCATAAACTTTTGATAAGCCTTTTCATATCTATCCTTTGATTTTTGCGGCAGAATATTCTCTTCAGCAGAAGCAGCCTGAAGAACAATTTCTGGTGGCGTTACACTCACTTCAATATCGGAGTTGCTCATATTTTTAGACATACAAAGAATACTAATAAATTAAAGATTGGTTTAAAATTCATAAAGTATCGATCCAAACTTCAAATCTCAAATAATGGCAATGTCACTGTCAAATATTCAAAACGCAAGACAGATAAATGTCACGATTTGAGTGGTTCAAGGCTAACTTGATTGTTATACTAGGCATCATAACGCACATTTGTGCGTTTTTATTCTTTACGGGCAGTTGTGCGTAAGAATGGATTTACTTATAGAGTGAACTGTGCAATGTTTACTAATATAGCAGTAGAAAAAGAATTGAAGAAAGGTATACAATGAAAGTTGATTTATTCGTTTAATAATGTTATGAGGGGATTTCTTATGTTAGAATTCATTTCAAAATTTCCAGAGTGTTCAATAAATGACCTTTGTTAGACCGATGGAGTATTTTTATATCTTTTTCATTGTCGAAAGAGTGATTGGTGTTAACAATATGATTAGCGAAGGAGCTGTTAGAATTGATCTCTACCAAGGAAGTGTTTTGATATTTTACCAAATGTTTGTCGATGATCTTCTTATGTTCTTTCACTCTGGTGATGATTTTTCCACCACTTTGGCTAATGTACTTGGCATTGCCAGAGGGTTCGGAACAACTGATTTCGTATACCCCTGGATTATCCAGGGGGTCGGATTCATCTTTGTTATTGACTAAAATGTTTGAAATAGTGCTGTTGGTATAAACACAAATATGACAATCACCGTTAAAGCGTTAGAAAATGTTTATGATGTCGTTAGAAACTTTACCAATGGAAGGGATAGAAGAATAGCGTGTAGGTAAAGTTGTAGTAGATTTATAAAAGTGTCGTTTGTACGTTTTGTTGTAAAGGATAGCCATTGTTGACTCCAATTTGTTTGATGGTATTTAATTCAGCGTTGACATTTTCTAGGTTCAAGGGAATAGAAAACAATCTGTTGAATAAAGAATTGAAAGCAGACAATTTATGCGAGGAAGGATGATTAGATGTGAAAGGAATAAAATTATTTGTGTGGGTGGATTTTCTGTAAATGGAGAATTCAAAATTTTGATTGCTTTTTCAATCAGTAGATCTAGAAAAGGTAGACCACTATATAACAAACTGCTGTGTTATGATTGACTTTACCGAATAAATCACGCATATGTCGGTTGGCCCAATGTGAGTTAAATTTCTGAAGAATACCAGCGAATTACCTACTACTCCCTACAATAGGTGGACTCGACTTGGCATTGAAATCTTACTCGAAATTCCTTGATTACTCATTACTAATCTCGATAATTTGTGTGAATGGTCGGTCGTTATCTCAGCGTATACCCCGAAGACATTTTTAATAACATATATAATTATATACCTCTCTCAACCTTCTCCAAAAGGGGACCAGGTCGTCTCTCTGCGTCTGGAATGCTGGGAATCTTAGATTTTCCTCCCTCGGTGTGTTTTCGGTGTTCACTTATCACCAAAAGTCGCCCGTAACTTTGGTTAAGACTCCCCCCAGGATTTCTCAAGAAAACGAACTGATTCTATAGATGGCTTTTATCGAGAAGATTAATTATATGGATGGAATAAATACGTAAAGAAAATTAATTGAGTGAACTTTGTGAACAAAACAAAGTTAATTTCATAAAACTATAAACAAATTTGTAATTACTCCGTCGACCAATCCCGAGTCTAGTCGTGAGTGGAGCTACGGCTTGATGTTCGTCATCCGAGAGGTGGTGCCCCCCCCCCCCTCATTATTTGAGCGGTACTACTTCGAACTATGGAATTCTTTGTACTACTTCAGTAGTTTTTAACAATTATCTCTCTCCTTTAGACTGCTAAAAGTGATCATTCTGTACAGCTAGAGTTTTAGGGTTTTTATTTGAAAGGAAATGATCAGAAAAACTTTCACCGTCGACTCGTTGCAGCCTAATGAGCCGTTATTCTAAATACAAATAATTTTTCATGTGGGTGTCAATTAATTTCGCCAACGAAAACAAACAAATTCTCCGGTTCCATAAAAATTTGTTACAATTTCCCGCTTTCAGCCAGTGAACCTATATTTCTCAGCAAAATTCCCATATTTCGAAGGTTTTATTCCGTACGTGCCGGAGACAACACCAGATATTTATAGCTCTGCAGATGTGCCACCCGCCAGGCCAATTTGAGGCCGCTTGTAATTTCTATTCATCCTTCGAGATGGTTGACAAACAACCGGCTAACAGATGTAAAAATTTGTTTTCAAGATTTTCGTTTTCGACTTCTTGCATAGCTAACCTGCGTTCCAGATGTCAAGGTTTCCCAAACCTGTGATTCTTTAACTCACTCAAATCCAACTGTTCATGGCGTCGGATTTCTACCCTTACAAACAAAGTTTTGGGACCCGAGTGAGAAAATCTGCTATCGAAACCGTTGGTATATTCTTACAGGGTGATTCCTACGAGTCTGTTACAGTTACAATACTTGATTTCCATAGTGAGCCTGATGGGATAATGTATAGAATTCAGGAAGGAGAGTAGTGAATTTGATTCAGAGGCGTTTCCATTGAAAAGGACGATGCATTCATCTACATATCTATAGAAGAATATTATTTTGTCATAAAAGTGAAATTGGGGAGTTGTATCTAAGTTATGGAGGAATATTTCAGCGAGAAGAGATGAGGAGTTGCTGCCTATCACCAGTCCAGAGAGTTGGTAGAAAATTTCATCGTTCAATTTGAAGAAATTTTGTTTCAACACGGTGTCCAATAGAGGGCACAAGTTCAAACATTGGAATGAATTGACACCACAATTAAACAATAGATTCCTGACTAGGGCGATGTAGTCATCAGGAGGGACACTGAGAAAGAGGTTAACAATATCAAATGAGACCGAAATTGAGTTTGTAGGGATTGTGATATTGAAGATCTTATTAGTGAGGTCTTTGGAATTTTTGAGAGAGTTGGGATTATATATTATATAAAATAACCCTCTGGGCCCTATTGAACTTATGGAGATGACTCCGTGCTTTTCTTTCGGATATTTAATTATGGTTTTTGGTTGGTTAATAAATTTTATTACCATATTATATTTAAAAAAAAATGTTTTTTGTGTCTTTATGCCCGCGTGTACCATATGGTTCGCACGGGCATAAAGTACACTGTTATATAGTTGGTAACTAAGCAATAAAAACACAATAATGAACTAGTATAAAATATATCTCTCTTCCTTTTGAAATATGTTGGTTCATTTGATACAATGAATTCCGAGTGAAAAGGCGCCCAGGTTACTGTGACCCCTGCTCTCGATCTCGAAAAATGATCCAATCATTCATTACACCGATCGGTTAAGTCATCGGTACTCGACTATACCTACGAAAGTACCTATCCTAAGAATGGATCACATCGGTAGAAGTGTTCTTAACATTGTGAAACATCAGCGTGATTTATTTCACCGCAAGAGTCGTATACTAGAGTAGCCTGCTTCTTGTATACAACTGCATTGCATTGCTTTAATGTCGGTAAATAATCGATTAGAGGGTATTTACATTCATGACCTCAGACTCTGTGACGAAAAGATTAACTAATTGGATACCTAAAACTTCAATGGAACGGTATCGGCATCTGAATGCGGAGAACGTTTGGCAATAGGAATTCAGATCGTGAAGTATGTTAGCTAATTTCGAACGTTTCCTTGATTCTTACTAGTCCAATCGAATTTGAATGTACGAGGTAACAAGTATTCCCCCCAGGGCAGCATCCATTCAAAATACGATAATTAGAAATGAAATTGGAACACCGAAATGGTGAGCATGAGTCATATATGTAGGGAACAATCACCATCGCTAAATGAAATTAGCATAAATGAACTTAGTTTTTTATTTCCTGGGTGGGGCACTCAGTTCGAAAGTATCAACGATCTAGATGAAGAATTCGAGTGCTAGTCGAGTCTCGCACAATAATTTTTCGCACCTGTATTCCTACTGACAAAGTTGATGAAATTCTAGAAAAAATTAATAATTATCATCCTAGATCGAAATTTACAATAGAAAAAGAACTACATAAACAAATAAACTTTCTCGACACAACAATAATACACGACAATACTGGAAAAAATTTCACAAACTGGTTTATTAAACCAAATGCATCAAATCGTTACACTAACTATTTGTCAAACGGACCCCTTAGTTACAAAAAAAATGTTATTCAAAATTTAACTGGCAGAGCTATGAAGCTTGCTCACCCAAAATTCAGGAGAAATAATATAGAAATAATCAAGAATATATTGAAAGAAAATAATTATCCCAGCCACTTTGCAAAAAAAACAATAAAAAAACGAATACATGCGATCTACATTAAAAATTATAATGGAGTAAAGAAATCAAAACATCCTTCCATAACAAACTATCGAATAAAATTAATAAAACAATGGAAAAACACAACATAACTATTGCACATCGACTGAAAAATACGAACAAAACCATTTATTCAAAATTAAAACCAGAAATACCAAAAAACAAACAAACTCATACAGTATATAGAATACCATGCAAAGACTGTCAAAGTACCTATATGGGCCACACAAAACATTATTTGCAGAAACAAGTACAAGCCCACAAATACTCAAAAACCGACATTACAGCCTTATCCAAACACGAAAAAGAAAATCAACATAAGTTTGACACTAACAACGTTGAAATTTTGACCAAAGAAAGGAATCCAAGAGTAAGAACTTTCCTTGAAATGATACATATTAAAAAAGACCCCTATAGCATTAACAATAGAAATGATCTCAAAAACTTGAGCCAGATTTATAACAACCTTTTTGAACTTTGTTTGTAGTAATAATAATGAAAACTGATCTTTACATGCAGCCAAAAAAATACAGTCCAGCCCATATACTAAAACTCAATATAAACAATCCCTTGTACTTATGAAGAGGGTAGAAATGCATGAAAGATACATAAACCATTTCCGATAACTTCGTCGTAGTCACACTCCTACAATAACGTTCGTACGATGCGACCGCAGAAATAAAATAAAATAAAAGTGAATACTCATAAATGTTACAGATATTTTTATGTTGAGTTAAATAACGTGTTATATTTCGAACCATATGTTTTTGAAGAATTATTTTAGTGCATTTTTACATTTCAATATTGTGCTAAGTTAAAGGTCTCAAACTCCATATTTTTTATTTTAGTATTTTAACCTGATGATGACAAATACCATGTCGAAACGTAGTTAAGAGAAATTATATGAATTGACCTTTATTCCGAGAAATTGAAGAAAATATATATGTGGTCAAGAAACTAAAGAAAATATATATATATATATATAAATATAAATAAATATATATTAACATACCTTGAACAGTTATTTTGGAGAATTTGCACGACTTTTCATTCTCTCGTTTAGGTACAGATAGAAGACACTAGAACCGAAGTCTATTTGTGTTGATATTAGAGAATTTACCTAGTTCATTTTTGTATGTTGGGGAAGTATATGTTAATATCTCCCTTATGACTTGAATTTGAATCGAATGTTATTCCTAAGTTTTTGCAGACAGTACTTAGTTCTATGTTCACATCACCAACCCATATATTTTCAGTCTGATTCATTTTACATCGATCGGTTCACCAATACCTTTTGTACCTAAGCACATTGCTACAGTTTCGGACGGATTGATCAGGTGACCATGATCCACAGAAAACTTACACACTTCACGAATATTCTCATTTAGGTCGCAGATTCTTCTGTCTGTATAAAGATGTATGTATAAAGATGTATGTTCCGCGATGTATGTTCCATTAAGATGTTATGCAATCCACGATTGAAAATGGTTTCAAAATGTCCAGTCCTTTGAATACAATGATTTCATAGATTTTTTTGTTCTTGTCCCCAGAGACGTGAAATCAGTTAGTAGTCTGTGATGTACCTAAATCTGATTATTAAAAGTAATGGAGGGATCGACATATTTTAGTAATGAGTTTTTGGTGCTTTTATAAATAAATATCACAGTGGAATAGAACAACCTTCCTATTATGTCATATTTGTTGAGAGTTCCAGTATTAATTGAATCGGAGTGTATCTGTTACATTTTAAGGTGATTCACGAAAATATATTTTGCAATTAATGTTTCTTCTGAACATTGTTTCTATCTAGTAGACACAGGAGGGCGACATTGAATTCTAAATGGATAAATAACGTCTGAATGTTTTTTGGGGAGGTATCGGAATTCTGTTTTCCATATTTTGGGTTTTTTCTCCCGCTGTTTGTGACTAGGATAGTTATCATTAGACTTCTCACTCAAACTCATATTCAATTACGATGACCTAAATTTTAGAATTTAAGAATCTTGTCTGGTTTCCTTGGAATATTGGGACGTATATTTGACAGGTCCCCATTAGATTTCGTATGCCATGGATATTCGTTTCATGATTCTGATATCTCCATAGTTTTGTGTTCCATGTCAACTACTTCAACGTTCACTTGTCAATCTTGTCATTTAGGTCCAGCTATCACACCTAAAGAATGGGTTATAGAGAAATCGAAATGTAATTTCAAGTTTCATCCTGGTTAAGGATATGTTTTTCAACATGTTTGTTATGTAACCTTATACAACACTCATTGAAAATGAGATATTTTATGGCCTTTTTGGCTTCTTTTACACCTAACGAGTAAGTTACCTCACTTTTCAAAAATATTTTAAATTTACTTTCTCCATTTTTTTTTCAATTATTTAAATTTTCTCTATCAATATTACTTACAAGTACGCACTGATGATGACCTGAAGGTCAAAAGCGATTTGCTACGATTTTAATAGATTATTTTATGCACGAAATACAAATTTCTTTCCTCAATTATATCGATACGTGCACACAGTCAAACTTTCACTTGAAAATCATTTGCCTAAAATAATTTACAACAAAAGTAATACTGAAAAATTCTAAATACAAAATATACTTCCTTTGATGGCGTTTCGGGAATCACCTCTGTTCACTTTATCAAATCCTGGTTTTTAGAAAATAATCACAATTTTAAATCGCACTTGAATTGTTTCGTATTATTTTGATTATTTTTTGACATTTCTAGAAACCAATGAAAACTTTCAATTCAAATCTTTCATATACGTTTTGGCCAATCAAAACATTATTATAGTGAACATTTTTTGACAGTTCTAACAACCATTCTAATTTTATCATTTTCAAACAATCATGTCAACATTACACTGATAATTGCATTCAGTGCAATTATCAATCACTATGACAACACGATTGAGTTTGACAACTTCATTCCAAATAAATTTCCAAATGACACGTTTTGGCAATGTGAATGTTCAAAGTATAAATGCGCTAATCAAAGAAAGAATTCCCAGAAATACAACCTACAGTCACAAATATTGCTGCTGTTAGCGTGGCGAGGAGGAGAGGCAGTTGCTTGTCTGGTGGATTTTTTTCAAATCGAGAAAAAAAACGATGACTCTCCAACAAATCGCATTGAATACAATCCGGTGTTCAGTAAAACGTGCCAAGGTGGTTCTGAAAGCTGTACAAGTAGTAAATGGTTGATTTCCAATAGTGAAAGACAAAGCTGCCCTGTACGTCTTTTTCATAAACTGATATCAAAACGAGGCGACAATATTACCTAACCACGCCTGTTCTTAAAACCAAATCGACACTGGAAAAATGAAACTGACAAATGGTACGATAATCTACCTGTTGGAATAAATACAATAAATGGATGGACTAAATCTGCTGCTGAGGCAATTGGCTTGAATGTAAAGGACAAAAAGATAACAAAACACTCGAATAGATCAACTGCTAGCAATTGCAAAAGAAAGTGAAGAAAACAATTGCTGAAAATTACTGGTCATAGCAATCAAAATTCTATAAAATCATACTTAAATCTCGATCAAGAACACCACAACAAGATCATAAATATTATGCGTGGTAATAGATCTTCTATAGTAGAGAACAGCAACGAATCTAATGTTAAGTTAAATTTTAATAATTGTTCCTCCAGTAACTGTGCCTTTGATAAATAAATAAATGTTTTATTGTGTACATTTTTGTGTCAAAAATTTTTCGCCGAATATCCCTCGGACATTGACAAATGCCTAATAATTTTATGACAAATTTCTCAAGCTCATTGCTTGGTAATAGCCCTCAGCCTCCTGCGTCGGACTGTTACCAAGGAACGAGCTTTCGATTGTCATAAAATTATCTCGTCTATTGGAGAATTAATCATCCTGATACGACCCCTGTCGGAGATGAACTGAACTGTCAAGTGCAGGCTTGTTTATATTGCCGCCATATGACTGTTGTGTTATTTTCACGATTTGCTGTGTAAATACTAGCTTACAACAAATTGGAATTTTATTATACCGAAGACAATGTCGAAAGTCTTCGCCGAGCCATATATATGTTGTGCGTTTGGTTGTAATAGCAGAAGAAGCGTGAATTTGTAACCTCTTTTCAAAGTTTCCGGGAAAAGAAGGAGTAGCGTATATGGAGTCACTAAACTGGGACTTCCGGGCAAATTTAAGTATAGGCTTGGATAAATCATTTAAACTCAGAAAACCAGGCTCGAGAGCGGAGGGTATGTTTACTCTATTTCGCAAGTATTTCATCTTACCAGGTGAGTACAACGAAATCTGATTGCCAGTTTGCCTATATATTCATTTCAATGTATTCTTTGTGAAATATTTCATTTTTATCAACAGACATATAAATAATATGATTAGGATAACGTAGTTTTGTAAAATATATTTTTTTCACCAATTGTATAGTTATTCTAATCCCAATTGGAACAGCAATAAAATAACAGCACTACGAGGAGTGTTCATATGCACTACCCGGCAAATGGGAAATTTATATACTACCAGTGTTTTACTTTCAAAGCGTTCCTGTATTAACATAAAAAAAATCTGGCGTATCCAGTTGCCCAGATTATTAGTAAAGGCGCTATCAGATATATTTGAGTAATGAAAGCTCGGCTAGCTGGAATGGACATATGTTATCTACAGCTGCATAATATCCTGATTTTAGATATTCCTTGATCACCGCCGTGCCGTGAGGTTAGGAATTATCCATTGAAAATAATTTTATCATTATGGTTTCTGGGGACCTTCAAACAAAATAATAAAACCAGTTGAGATAACATTGTCTACTTTTACAGGGGTGATCAATTGCTATGATTGTAAGAATAAGTAACCGAAGAAATACCTCTGAAAAATAAATATTCGAACGCCTATGTCAATGCGGAAAGTGCAAAGAGAATCCCTTCCCTGAAACTTTTTATGTCGTTCCAATTGGGATTAGAAATACTATAACTTCTGTCAATGTCTGAAATAGTGTGTCTTTTATACACTGGTCTAAAACTAGTTTTTCATTGTATACTAGGAATATAATTGATGGCAGTCATCTGGAGGAATCTTATTTTTTTTCTACCCTTCATAAAAATGAAGATAATGATGACAGATTGTGAACCCAAAAGCCTAGGCTGAAAAGAATAGCTGTTCCTGAGTTTAAATTTGCCAAACGAGAAGAAGGGACGCGTATAACCTCTAAAAAAAAAAAACCAGCATAGAGAGAACTGATAATCCTCGTTCAAGTATAGAAACTTTTGAAACTTATGGAAGGAAGTGCCACACTTGTGAAGAAGTTTACAGAGAAGGTAGGTTTAGTTTAAATAAATATATTTCAATCTGGGATGCAGGCAATACATATGCAATTTTCTAAATGCTAGTAGGATAGTGCTTTGGAGTTCTCTCAATTAACACGTGTTTTTGAAAATTCAACCTAAAGCAGTTAAAATGGGGGTCGAAATTTTGTAGATTTTTAAGTTGAGGTAAAAAAAATGGGCATTTGAGGTCTTGTGTTACAAAATGAAGAAATACGTGTTTCTGTGTTTTTGAAAAATCCAATCCCTGACGTTGTGAAATGGGGGGTTAAATGGGGATTGGCAGTTAGTATGAAAGTTCCGTTAGTTTTTAGGTTAAGCTCATGTAAATTGGTATTTGAGGTCTTTGTTACACATGAAGAGATATGTGTTTCTGTGTTTTTAGAAATTAAACCCTCAAGGAAAGTATAGGGGTTCCGTTAGGTTTTAGGTTAGGCCACGAAAATTGGTATTTGAGGTCTTGTTACAAAATGAAAAATACGTGTTTCTGTGTTTTAAAATGTCTTAAGTTAGGGTCATAAAATGTATTTGAGGGTCATTGTAACAAATAAAGGAAAACCTGTTACAGTGAATTTAGAAATTCATATCCTAAAGGGCGGAAAATTTGTATGGGGCTTCAGTTAGTTTTCGAGTTACGATCATGAACATTCGTGTTTTGGCTATTACAAATGAAAAATCGTTCAACCTAACTTGAAAAATTCTGTCCCTAAAGGGTTGAAAAGGGGTTAGTGAATTTGTAATACTCGTCACAGAACGTTACTTTCGTTGTAAAATCAATTATGGCACCCAAATATATATAGATTAATAGTAAATATATATAAAAAAAAAAAAAAAAGGGAGTATATATGATGATAATAAATATTATCGAAAGCTTGGAATCCGTGTAAAAGAGTACACTTATTGGCCTGCTGCATAACCCAAATACAATCACTTAATTAATATATATATATATATATATATATATATATATATATATATATATATATATATAATATATATATATATATATATATATATACACATACATTTTGTTTTCATGACTGAGCACATGCACAGTATACAGAATATATCAAAGAACTGTGTAATCCCCGAGATCACAAGCGTCCTTTGATTGGCACAGTGGCATTTGCCAATGAAGGTGAAGATTTAGTCATTTCTATTTTTTCAAAACAGAAAATTATTCCATACCTTATATGAAAAATTTAACATGGGATACCTCACAACCTCTGGTTATTTTATCAGAAATATAAAGTGAAAATGCTTGATTTTTTCAATTTATATTTTAAGCGTCATTGATTTTTCATTAAAAAAGTCATAATATTGTTTATCCCTTGAAAAAAATTATCAAACTTTTTTTTTAATTAGTAGAAAAATAAGTCGGGTCCACAGTAAAATGCATTTATTTATAGGAAAGAAATTAGCAAGGCATTTTGGCAGATTATTTCGCCATCTTCAGGCTCTCTAAAATATACATAAAAATGATACAAGAGTGGCCATCCTAAAAGTTGATAACAAAGGTTATCGACTAAATTAATGAGTTGACATTTTAACTTCAATGTTGATGTATAGCTCGTCCAGTATTGAAACGACTACTTTGGCCTTCCCCTACCTAAAAACCAATTTTTCTCGAAGATTCCCGAACCATTGTCTAACTGTGGCTATTAATATAAATACCATAGGCGTACCAAATTATTTGGTAATGGAAAAAATATTTTTCGACAAATCTGTCAGAGGGCATTTTGGCAAGGTAACAAGTAAACTATTGCAAAGTTGAATAAATAACTGCACTACCTATTTATTAATCAAACAAACCTATGACAAGACACTGGTGAAGATTCGCCGTAGCATAAGCAGCCACATCAAATCGTGTTTTACCCCTCTCCACCTACCAAACGGTCGTTTCAATACTGGACGAGCTATAAGTCAGTGATGTTATGTTTATTTCTGTGCTAAGTCTTCTATCAATTTTTACGATGTTCACCCTTGTATCGTTTTTATGTATATTTTAGAGAGCCTGAAGATGGCAAAATACTTTGCCGAAATGCATTGCTATTTTCTTTCCTAGAAATAAATGCTTCTTACTGTGGAGCAGACTTAATTTTTTCTACTAATTAATTGGAACTCCACCTGGCATGGACTACTTTAATAATCATTCTTTTTTTTTTCATGTTCATCTAGCATCTGTACAGTTTACACAGAATGGATGAAACAACCAATTAATTCTTCAAAATGAAGTGGGGATATAAGCTTCTGTTGAACTTACCTTCATCCATTGGGGTATTCGCCGAATTGAATGGATTATTGCATGTACCACTATATGTTCTAAATATTACTGTATTGATATTTTTATATTTTGAACAAGATTTATGTTGTAGATTACCTATTGTATCAATATTTTTATTTAACCTTTCTAACTAGATTTATGATGTAGATATTCTTGATGTTGAAATTTATCATCAATGTATTGAATGGATTATTGCATGTACTAATAGATATTCCAAATATTACTGAATTAATACTCGTTTTAACGAAATTTAAGATGTAGATATTTTCTCGATATTACTATTCATCATGAATGTATTGAATGGATTATTGCATGTACCAATAAATGTTCCAAATATTACTGTTACAATTTTTTTTTTACTTTTTTACAATATGTCTGTTTTTATTATAATATAAATAAATTCATATTATGTACCTGTTAGTGTTTCTTTTATGTACTGAGTCAAATATTTATTAAGTTCGAACTACTGAAAATATAATCAATAATTTAGATTGAATAGACTTGAAGTATACTCACACAGATTTCGTAAATTTTTTGCAAAATTGTTATTTATTTATTTATACCAACTCTTTGTTAAGGGATACTAATTCAAAGGTAAAGATGTTTACTCATCCATTTTTTACAAATTCAAGTTTACATTACTTTTGTACCCATCAGGGATACCTTTAAAAATTTCCCTATGTTTACAAAGCTATAGAAAAAAAATTTATTACTAAAGATATTGTGTTGAGGGAAAAACTATGACATTTCGTATCATCCCTGTAGGTTCGTGGCATCATGAAGAGAATGTGACAACAAATCTCACAAAACTTTGACATAATACTGCACATTCTAGTTATTTTAAGTATTTTTGAGTTTCAAGCGATCAAGATTAATGGAACAAAATAGTTTTCAAAAGGGGAGAAAATCTCGGAACAAAAGATAATAAGCTATAAATTCGTATAAATCTTTGTTTTGGCATTTTAAAAAATGGCTCAAACCTCTCATAAGATCTCGTGTCATCGTCTTGAGATAAACAAGGTTGAAAAAATTGGTTTTTCGTAAATATATCGCTTCCTAAGCTTTAAATTATATTTGCATTTATTAGTTGTGGAACATGAAATTCTCTAAAAATGTTGTTGCAATTAGTTTTATATACATGCAACCGTTTTTGAGATAGAGTGCGGAATCCCATAACATAGTACGGCTTATTAAGTTAATTATTCACTTATTCGTTAGTGCAGCATCTCATCAACATATAAATCGTGTCTACTACTAGATTCAAACTTGGTTAGGGAACGATTTAGAGCCTCAGGAATGGGGTTGGTACTACAAAATGAAATGCTGTAACCGACAACTTCGCCCTCTTTCTCAAAAACGGTTGAACGTATAAAAAATTGCTTCAAACAAAATTTGTAGAGAATTTTATGCTCTACATAATGAAGAATATAATTAGGAGCATAGGAAGTGAGATATTTACGAAAAACCAATTTTTGCGATATTTGAATATTCCAAGACGCGGACACGAGATCTTATGAGAGGTTTGAGCCAACTTTTGAAATACCAAAACAAAGGTTTATACCTTATTATCTTTCATTCCGAGGTGAAACCCCTTACGTGACTGAATTAGATAGGCTCATTTTATTGTCAGAAGAAATTAATGTTATCGACGACAAAGTCGTTGAAGAATTACATATTAGAGCAAAGTAGAAGAACAATAAAAATGACAAATGATAATGGTACAGACTGATAAGAATTTGTATAAGTTGAATGAATAAGATAAGTAAGATTTATAACAGGGTTCGATGTTGAGAAAGATTTTCATATTTAGAAGACTGGTAGGATCTATGTGTGATTGTTTGAAGAAAGGTTGTAATGTATAAGTTTGCGAGTGACAAAAAATTTAATGTGAAATGCAAAGTGAGGTGCTTAGAGTGGAAGAAACGCATGATTGTACCTGCAAGTTGCTTATATGTATATAAATAAATATATAACATTACTTTCGATAAAAAATTTAATTGGAAAATCAAGTTTTATTTTTCATATAAACAAATTACATGCAACATTTTGTTAAAATAAACTGTCTGCAACATTATATTGCTAAACGTTTTATGATGCTTGATAACTATATTCAAAAAGTCTTTGGATAGCCATTCCCAGTTGAACCTGGCAATAATATGGATGCTTTTTCCTCAACGATAGCCGATCATTATCGATAATCAAGTAACTGCATTCATGAACGAATTCAATGACAGGTTTCTTTTTACCTAGGAAAAACAGTGTATTAAGACACTATTTACACAATTATCGACTACTAACCTATGAAAGGGCACTTGATTTCCAGTAGTTTCACAGGTAGTCCATTTTTAACAACAATTCCTCCGAGTTATAAGCCAGCCATGGCTGCTCTTCACAAATGTTCACAACAATTTCTTTGACGTAACTATTCCTCAAAGCATTCAATATTGATCCCATGCCTGGTAGACCTATTCATAAAAAGAATTAATTGGGGTTTCCAAACAAGATTTTTCAAATATCACACACAAATGAAAAAGAAAATTGTGGGTGTTATTCAGAGTTAGATTGAAATTGCTGAATATAACAAATGGACTTACTTATTTGTGAAAATATTTTACTGCTTTCGAATGCCAATCACCTCCTTTATAACCATTGAATTATTAAGTCTGCTACTTTCCAAACAGAGGGCAAATAGTTCGAGACTTTGAGGACACATGACAATGTGGCCAGCGTTCAAAACTACCTGTCCTTCATTGATGAGTTTGGAGTAGTCTCCAAATACATGAACAACTTGTCTATTCCTAGGTAGAAATCCATGTTAATGTATCTAAAAAATATATAATATCAATAAATAAGATTGTAATTGAACAGTTATATACCTGCACAACTCGAAAGAAAATGAATATCAAAGTTAATCCACCAAAACTTCAGAACAAATCTAAAACCCAAATGAACAGGTTAGGAAAATTGAATATTTCAACAAATAAGGGTATTGTCACGTCTTCAATCGCACAAATAGATCTCTATTAAACGTTTCTCAGTCACAATATATTATCCACCACTTCACTAAAGAGTTCTAAATGTTATTAAACGCACAAATAAAAATGTAAACACAAAATTCAAATATTGCTGAAGCCTGTATAATGCCGCCATTTGTAGAAAACGGTGGTGCCCTCATCGGTCGATTTCCTTCCCAATTATCAATGTCCTAGGGATATTACTACTGAGAATATTTCTACCTATAAAATTGCCGCGGGAATAATTTGAGATATTTTGTCTTTATTCTTTGACAACCTATATTTTTAATTTGACGTCTGTCATCAATTCGCATGAAAAGTGGGGAATGAATCAAAACCGGCTTAGTTCATCATTTTGCGAGAAAGTGTGTTTGTGATCGAAAATTAAAATAATAATCTACAGAATACCACACGAGAGTTCGATAAAGTAGAAAATAATTCTCCAGATTTCTTTCTCAAACTTGTTGCCATTCGGCAATAGCCACTCGAGTAAAAGAAAACAAATAATAAGAGTCAATAACATTTTCTCTGAAGAAATGGATGTAGAGCAAGGTGTGCCGCAAGATTCTGTCTTAGGCCCTCTACTTTTCAACATTTTTGCTAACGATCTCATTCTCTATGACACGAATATTTTGGTTGTTGACAAGGATCTCAATAAGCTGAAAACTACTGCTGAAGCGGTATATGCCAATATTGTAAAATGGCCCAACAATAATAACCTACAACGGAATCATCGTAAAACAAAAACTGTTCTTTTTGGTAATGGCAGGACTGATGAAATCAAACTTTTTGAAGGTTCCAATGATGAAATAGTAAGTAGTAAATCAGTGAAACTATTGGGGGTTACCTATGATAGGCAACTTCACTGGGATTGTCATATTGATTGTTTGTGTAAAAAATTACAGAGTAGCTGTTATAGTCTGAAATTTATGGAGAATCACTGTAGTGAGTACACACTACTGTCATTGTACTATGCAAATTTTTATTTCCATATAAAGTATGGAGTTTTGATTTGGGGAAATTGTGCACATGTGAATAGGGTATTGGTACTTCAGAAATATGCGATTAGAATTCTTGCTAGTATCGATACTAAAACGAGCTGCAGAGATTATTTAAAAAAAATCAAAATCCTAACTGTTGTAAGCTCATATATACTGGAAGTTTATACATACGTCTATAAAAATAAAAACAAGTTTTTGAATACTGTTGAGAAGCATAACCATAATACACGTTTCAAAGGCCAACTACAACCTGAGAATCATCAGACTACGCTGTACCCAAAAAGTTTTTTTTTGGCCGTGAATTATACAACTCTTTTGATGAGCATATTAAGAGTTCCCTCAATGTAAATATTTTCAAAACAAGACTGAAACAACAGCTCGTTCAGAAGGCCTGCTACACTATAGATTAGTACTTAGTATAATTTGTGTTATGTTCGCGATATATGCAATTGATTTTATTCATATTCAATATAGCATACTCATATATATGACTGTCTCTCTTTGTTGTCTCTTGTGTATTCACGTTTTTTACCTTTTTATGCTATATTGTCCGGAAAGTATGTTCCTGTGAAGATGAATTTCTCAATTTTTATCATGTATTTTAATCTAATGGTAGGTATTTTATTTTATTTTGATATTTATTTGTGACTTGTCATAAACATGCATCTGTCTTTGGTCCTTGTGATTGGATTTATATGTATATTTTATGATAAATAAATTGATTGATTGATTGAGCCCGCCGGGATCTCGTGTCTATTGCTTGGCAACAAGTTTTCGAAAATCTGTCGAATTATTTTCTCTTTATTCTCACTCTCTTGTGGTATTACAACTGAAAATTGCTTTTCAAAATCTGACATGCACCACAGATGTTCCAATTCAACGTGATCTATTTTGTACGAAATTTCTGTAGGTCCATTCTTTTTCAGTAGGGACATCCTTGTTGGATCCATAGTGAGAGAACACGCAGCTATATTATCATTCCCTAATGTTTCACAGGTGTTTCAAATAAGTCAGACAGCCCTATCTTCACTTAGGAAAACATCAGATCTGATTAGTTTATTGCCTAGTATTGCTTAATTTTTTTTTTCGATTGAAACAGCAGCACGATGCATTTATACCACTTTGAGCAATAACAATTTCACCGATGGATTATTGTTGAGTGAGTTACATCAAACGAGCGTTTGTAAATGATAATCACGGGAAGAATTTGCCATGTTTATTGTTATAAAATGGTGTTAGGAAATAGAGTATACCATTGTCATGCGTTTTCGCTGAATTGCAAGAGAATATTAAAATTGTGTGCAATTTTTTTAAATCACCCAAACAGATAAAAGGTCGCTTAATACAATAGAACAAAATGCAATACAGAATTTAGTGAGAAAGCTGACACAGAAACTGAAATGGCTATTACGCAAAATCGCACTTTACATAGACACACACCGATATTTATCTATTAAGAATATAATGTCTGGAATATCAGATAATATCTAGTTGGGCTTACAGATATCTACAGAAGAAAACTATTTCAGTAGTACCCTAAAAAAAAATTTAAAAATTGTTTCCAAAATATTTATCTTCATCAATATAGTTATTTTAACTTGTTACCGCTCACCAAGTGGTAATATTGATGTCTTTTTAGAAAATATTTTAAAAGTTCTGGAGCTCGTATATTCTCCTCATGTATACATCACTTCATCAGGAGATTTCAATATTGACTCCTCCATCTGTACCAGAGACAGTGTTGATTTTAACAAGCTCTCACATATCTTAGATAGTTTTAATTTGACACCCGCAGTTCACTGGCCTACGAGAGTCACCCATCATTCAGCGACAATCATTGACAATATTTTCACAAACGTGGCATACACGGTTGTCTGTGTCGTTGATAATGATCTGTCTGATCACCGTACTGTATTGTTGCAGATTCCCGAACAGAAAATAGAAAAAGGCAAAAAACCCTTTCAAATAAGAAGAAGTTTCAACGAGCAAGCCATTCTTAATTTCAATAATGCTCTCTCAAAAGATGTTTGGGATGATGTGTTTGAACACGCAACCCTCATGCCATCTTTCAGTGCGTTCATGGATATTTTTTTATTTCATTTCAATTTACATTTCCCACTAAAAAAATATTTTGATAAAAATAAGGATAGCAACAAAAAATGGATTACGGATAAAATTAAGAAATCCAGTATAAAATTGAAGGATTTACATCATCTTCAAAAATATTACCCTCAATTAAAGAGTCAGTACAAAAAAGCTAAAAAAGATCATGAAGTTTTAATTAGAGATTCGAAAAAAAGGTACTACCAAAATAGAATCGCAAATTCCAGCAACGTCAACAAAACGGCTTGGAACGTAATATCTGAACTTAGTAACACGAAAAAGAGAATGCAAGAACCTATAATTATAAAAAAAGGTGATATGACCTTTGATAACCCTACCGAGGTATCACATTTATTTAATGATTTTTTTATAAATGCTCCGCTACATAGTCTAGACAACGGTGTTGAAATCAGTGAAAAATGTAACATTTCTGACGAGCTCAAGATAGATATGAATGAGTACTCATTTTTTCTTGATCCCTTCACCCCCCTCGAACTGAAAACAATCTTAGAATCTAAGCTTAAAAATAAACATTCCTCAGGACAGGACGAAATCCCGCTTTTTATAATGAAGGCTTGTTTAGATAATATTATTGAACCTCTCACCTACCTGGTAAATCTGTCCTTTCTGAACGGTGAGTTTCCACAATGCCTGAAAGTTGGAAAAATTATTCCCATTTTCAAAAAGGCATGTTCTACCGACATGAATAACTATCGTCCAATTACTGTTACTTCCAGTCTTTCAAAAGTATTTGAGTACGCATTTCTCAACCGTCTCTTGAAATTTTTGTATAAATGCAATTTCCGAAAACCATCATGGCTTCTTATCCGGCCGTTCTACTAATTCAGCAATTATTGCTTTTTTTGAAAACGTCACAGAGTTTATGGAGGCAGGCGAGTGCCCTGCTGGGATTTTCTGTGATCTCAGCAAGGCATTTGACTCGGTCAATCATAATCAGTTAACTCGAAATTGTATAATTATGTTGTACGAAGTGTAACATTAGAATGGATTTCATCTTTTCTAAATCATCGTTCTCAGTACGTATGTGTTCCTGATATCCAATCTGAGAGTGTTGGCTTCGTCAATTCGGAGAGTAAACCCATTAATATTGGTGTCCCCCAAGGATCTATCCTCGGACCTATTTTATTTATACTTTACTCCAATGATCTAGATAAATCCTTGAAAGGTGTTCATGTAACAATGTATGCAGACGACACGTCTTTGATTATCTCGCACAAAAATGATTTACGTATCCTTGAAGATACAGAAAATGTTCTAGAAATGATGCAAGACTGGTGCAGTACCAATCGCCTGAATATGAACGCCCAGAAAATCCAAATTTTAAGATTTCATAACTATCAAAGAAAGTGTGATCCTCTAAGAATTAAGATAAGTGATGATGTATTCATTGATAGTTCGGAGGAATCCAATTTTCTGGGACTCCTTATTGACGAAAACTTAAGTTGGAAGGGTCATTGTACAAACCTAATGAAAAGACTGAACTCTATATGTTTCATGTTCAGGAATCTCAAACATATACTTGAAATTCCCCAACTAGTGGCCCCATACCATGCACAGGTTGTGTCACGAATTAGGTATGGAATATGTTTGTGGGGCAACTCCACCATGGCAAAAAATGTCTTTTTGACACAAAAAAGAATTATTAGAATAATAGCGGGAGTTCCAAGTACTCATTCTTGCAGGGACCTCTTCAAACATTTGAGTACCTTGACCCTCATGTCAGTCTATATTTATGAACTGTCCGTATTTATTTTTAAAAATAGACAAAAGTTTGTTCTAACGGGCGACTTCCACTCCGTGAACACACGCCAAAAGAAAAAATACCATATTCCCTTTACAAAATACAAGGTCTCAAGTAATTCACCCACAATAATGGGTTTGTATGTTTTCAACCATTTACCTGAAAGTTTAAGAGAAGTTAAATATATTAAAAAATTCAGTAGCTCCTTGAGAAAATTCTTGACTGAAAAATGCTTCTATTCGCTGGAAGAATATTTCAATAGTTAGCTAGATCTTATCAAAATGTGTACATTGAGCATGAGTGTTTATGTGAGTTGGTTTTTGTAGGCATGCGAGGACATTCGTCCGTAGCAGCAATAAGGTAGCGAGGACATTTTTGCATACGAGGACCCACACTAAGTCCTCGCATAATTCTGACTTCATTTTCGTAATCTACGGGTAATTTCCTCTCCGAACGTACCTTTGCATCAAAAATCGACCATGTCCTCCCATGAATATACTACTACGGGAGCTCAGTTCACTAGACACTCCGCTAGGGTCGCATCAATCGATTCGAGGACACACTCGCACCCAATTCTGTCATTTCATGTGAGGACCTCTGACACACAAAGTGTGTGTTTGTTGTAGCCAATCAAATTCAAGAATTCAAAAACGAACATGCCTGCCGATAGCGTTGAGAGGACACTATATCTAATGAAGATGTTTGATAAATTTGAGGTATTTATGAAGTTCTGTAACTGGTCATGCTATCCTTGAACCATGCGTGAAAATTTCCATGAGAAAGGAGAATAATCAATGTGTGGAAGGCTCACTTTTCACTTTATCTTTCGAGAATTCATGTTGTACAGGAAATTGCACCAAACATATGTTATCGTTAGGCAAGTAAAAAAAATATTCCATGTTTGTCGGTCGTACAATATACTTTTTCTACGACCACCATTATAATTCACCTCAAGAATTACACTTCCAGAGCGAATAAATGTAATATCCTACATTTTTCTTTATGCATTTCGAGAAAAAACTTTCTCGATTGAATATCGAATCCGAATTCAAAATTATATTTGCATTTTTTGCACATTTATCCTCCAATGAGGAGCTCTTCGTCTTTTTATCCTTTCATTCTGTGTAAAATTTGTAAACATACAGACACACACCCATTTGAAGTTAAATAAAAGCTTGTAAATATAGTTTACATACAATTAGGAACAATCATTTGAAAACTCTAGATAGTTCTCGGCTACCAAAATATGTTTCCAAAGGCTCACTCCTTTAGAGAACGTTGATCCCAAATACAACTGGCTTCTGCAAGTCAAAGAGTAGTGTCAATGTTAGGGCAAGTAGCTAAGTGGAAAGATTTTTTGGAGAGTACTTCGAAACAAATGTCAAAATCAATATTAACCGCTTCCAAAGATAAACTCCTGAATGATGACTTGCATAGATTGGGTTCATCTACATATTCCTATATTTTTCGAAATGTCTCCCTACGAATAAACACATAGAACTATCTCACTTCCAATACAATAAGTAAGAATCTTAGCACAGCTGAGAACATGTAGCAAGAAACGTCTGAAATTTAGGATCAGCGGTTCGAACTACTTCATCAACACTGAAGAACTATGCACGATGTGCAACATGGGAAGAAATGAATCCACCGATCATATTCTATTCGAGTGACCTATATATGAAGGTGAAAGAGTCTCAAACATGATTCAAGAAATAAGTAACATAAACGATGTAATATATCTCCTTAATTATGGCTCGCTCACCTATTTAAAGCATTTGGTATTAACGAACATGCTTAAATTGAGATCATTTATTATCAATGAATAGAGCTTGTGAGTCATTGATAACTGTTCAATAATTGTCTTACAGTGCTTAATAAATTTGCTTAATTTTATCCATCTTTAGTTGTCTCCTTCTTTTTCTATGTCTATACAGTTCGACTTTATAGTCCCTCCCTATTAACTTTTGAACGGTTTGACGGAGAACAATGGGACACAAACAGTTCTGAATGGCATTACCGATACTACTTTTTGAAATGAAAAACATTGTGATTGTTCGATAGATGACGCACATCAACTTGAAAATTCCAAATAGCATGGGGGTCAAGTGGCACATCGTTGAAAATATAATTCAATTTTCTTTACAACCATTATATTTTTTGGAATTTTGTTAATACGTTTTTCACAATATGCTTTTTGAAATGTCAATTATAAGTGCGGATCTCAATGGCACCCTTATCTCAGTAAATTTTGAATGGTTAGATGTGAAACAATGGGACTGAAAATATTTTGATTGGTATCACCCATCCTACTTTCTGAAAGAGATGCATTGCAATTATTCGAAAGACGGCGCTGGTTGCTCTACAGAGTAACAATTGCGACGAGTAACACGAAATACGGTCAATAGGGGAAGATTCATGACTAAAATAATTTTTAATTTTCGAGTTCGTTTCAAAGCTTAATAAGGTACAGATTTAGAATCCATACAGCAATCCAATTTCCAACCCAAATGAAACCCCATTCATTTATTTTTAATGTCCCTAATCATAACGGGTACCATTTATTGGATTTGATAAACTGATAATCAAGTAATTACCTAGAAAGGACTAATATGAAATTGGATTATTTTGTCGATGTTCAAGACCTACCAATATATAAATGATGTATTTAGTATTGAATGGTGGTAGGTAGAAAGGGGAACACGAGTGGCACGATTGACAACAATTTTGCTCTATATTCTCAGTAAATAAAATCCTACATAATAGTTTTGTTTTTTTATTGAAATGACTTTTCAAATTCTTATTGTGAAAAAACATATCAATGAAATTGAAACACATCAGATGGTTGAAAAGAGAATTGAATTATCTTTTCAACGATGTGCCACTTGACCCCCCCTGGCTATTTGAAATTTTGATGTGCCCCCGCGCCATCTATCGAGCAATCAATCTCTTTCACTTCAAAAAGTAGTATCGGTGAGATCATTCAAAATAGTTTGTGTCCCATTATTTTACGTCGAACCGTTCAAAAATTAACACAGGTGGGAACTATGAAAAGCCGCACTGTATTTTCCACTTGGATCAATCTAGTTACGAATAAGTTTCCTGCTCTCATCTTCATGAAGAAATCTCTTTCTTTCTTTTTTGTGCTGTGAATCACCAATCAACACTTTTGTCGAATAGGTTTAAGCTCAACCACTTGTAATAAACATTTTAATTTTTTCATATACAAGAAAATATCTATCTATCTACAATTAGAATGTTCTTTTGCAAAACATGACATAAAAAAGCGTAATATCTCATTTATTTGCTCTGAAGTCTGTTTTCCGAGGAGAGATACCATGAAAATAATTTCTGGTTATGCCTGTTATTGCGCGGCATAATTTTGAATCCGTTACTCACAGAATAACCCATGTGAAACAATCAAGAAATATTTTCATTTCTCAGTGCATTTGTATAAAAGTTTGACTTATTTTTTTTTTATTTCATTCAACCACACTTACTGCATGTGCTTTATTGATCAAGAAAGTAGGCCAATTGTACAAACTTTTTCATTTCTACATCGCTTCAAGAGAAACTATACCGAAATGAATTTAAATTTCCGTACACTTTTAGGGGATATGGATCAAATTAGGTCCATAATTGTAAATATTCGGCGAGTATGATAATGTTGAAAAAAATATATGGGTTGAAATAAAATTCTCCATTTATATCTTGACTCAAATGAAATTCATTATGGAATAAATATGGTACATGAAACGAGTATTTGAGTTTCGGAATTTTGATATGTCGTGGCAACTTCTAATGAGTCTCAATTTCAAGTGGCGGCTCGTTGGTGAATTCCAGCAAGCTATGGAATGAATTTGAAATTTTACACTGATTCAAAGGATAATAAGTCGAAGGGATCTTCATAGGAGGGAATATATGCATGGAATATATATATATATATGAGTTTTTTTCGAAATATATTAAGAAAAAAGTGTGATATTACAAGTTTAAAGTAATTATAATTTAATTACATTCATATTCAATCGAAAGAGTTTTTTTCGAAATGCATTAGGAAAAAAGTGTGATATTCCATTTATTCGATCTGGAAGTGTAATTCTTGAGGTGAAAAATCATTGTGGTCGTAGAAAAAGTATAATATACAACAAACATGGAATATCCATTCCTCACTCGTATGAATTGCGGCACTCGCTTTCGGCTCATACCACAATTTACATATTCTTAAATAATCACATTGTACATTATACTCATTGTTAACTCGCTATGAACTATGACATCAAAATTAAATATGGAAATAAAAAAAATTAACTCGGTTCAGTTCTCGACATAGGTTGATACAAAAGCGCCAGAGATACATAGTCCTCGCATCGACACATGGTACTCACATCGACACACGGTCCTCACATTGACACTTGGTCCTTGCATTAACACACAGTCCTTGCATCGATACACAGAGAAGTTAAATAAAATGATTAATAAAAAAATCTTTAAAGTCAAGCTTTTATACAAATACCCTAAAAAGTTAAAAAACTATTGCTTTGGATGTATGACGTAGGTTATTTCGTGAGTTACAAATTCAAGAGCATGTCGCGCAAAGTTTTCAGTACGAATATAAAAGCGACAAGCTTTTGAATCTGTAACTCACGGAATAACCTACGTCAAACATCCAACGCATTTTTTTTACTTTCTAGCTCATTTGAATGAAAGTTTGTCTTTAAATTGATTATTGATTATTTCATTTTGTGCTTATTAGTTAGTAAGCCTCAATCTATGCATTTTTGATGAAGCATCGTTATTATGAGGACTTTTTACTTGTGAGTATTGAGCTATCTAGTTTCTCGATGAGGAAAACATTATCCATCCTCGAGCTTCCATCTTAAATTTATGAATTTTGACAAAAAATCAATGATCTTTGACTAAATTCACAATTTCCGATCCAAAAAACCCGATATACCAATTTTGAATAGAAACGATCCATTATCACACAACTCCAAAAAATCCGATATACCAATTTTGAATAGAAACGATCCATTATCACACAACTCATCCACCATCTTGAAGTCGCCATCTTCCATTTATTAATTTTGATAATCTTCTTCATTAATTTTGATAATCTTCCATTTATTAATTTTGATCGGATCATAATTACAAAACTCTTTTGCCATTTTGAATTTATTTAGCTCCCTTTCGAGTATATATTCACGTTGTATAACGGGTTTACAAGATAACGGGGTAACGGGATAATGGGATAACGGCAAAACGGGAAACGGGTTAACGGCATGATGGGATAACGGCAAAAGGGATAACGGATACCAGATTAACGACATAACATAAAAACGGTTTGACGGAATAACGGGATAACTGAATAACGAGATAACAGATAACAGCAAACGAGATGAAGGATTTAAAATCGTTTTCATATCTGGAATTTGCATCCCAGGAGGTAAAATCTACCCTTATTATAAAACAGGCTATATCTCGAAGAGTATCAGTAACAGAAAAAATGAATTTTACAAGGAATTAGCATTCCAAGGGTGAAATTTGTTTTCCAAAATTCTAATCGTAAGAGATTAAAATGACTTAGGAAATATTTGAATAATTTTTGAATTTGAAACATTTTTCTATCATGTAGTATTCCGTTTTCTTCCATAGTTTCAATTTGAACCTTGAGGTAGTTGTGACACAATACATAAAGTTAACATTATCCCAACCCGACCTATGGAAAAATTGACGTAATTTTATCCTGGAATAGGTTGGCGCTGAATTAAGGTGGAAGATAATTTTATGTCATATTCTCGTCAGATTCGTCAGTATTATCAAAATCATTGTTGAATTATATATTTTTTTCCCAGTAGGATGAATAAGATCTGGGTGGAAAAATATATGGAAACATGTTCTCAACAATTATTCCTGCCAAATCTTAACTATTATTATCATATCATGGCTCTTTATTCCACCAAAAATTATAAGAAAATTAAAATCTGTATCCATATGATTATCATCATTGTTCGATGACAAGCGTTTGAGCAACTATCTCAGTACTCTAGGAGGTTAATTGTAATTTCATAAACATCACGTGAATCAAGAAAGCTTTGCAACCTATGATCGTTAATATAAGGCTTACAGCAAATATCGTGTTTAACCCTGAAGAATTTATTAGCCGGGGAGGTAGAGGTCGGAACGACTGAGTTTTTTTTGTCAAGCTGAAAATGTGTGAATGGAGAATATAGTACTGAAGAAATGAAAAACGACCTGGCTACCCCGGTTATGGAACCACCCTGAATTTTAAAATGCAAAAAAGTTATTCAGGTGCTTTCTGCTTTCTCAAAGCTGAAAATTTGTGAATCGAGAATTCAGTACTAATGACTAAAAAATACTGACCTGGCTGGAGAAAATTAATTATTTCGTAGTCCTCGCATCAACACACAGTTCTCCCTCAGACACACGGGAAGTTTGATAGAAAGGCACCAAAAAGGTTCATGGATCGACACAAAGTTCTCACATCGACACACAGAAGGGAAAGAGGTCCTCGCATCTACACACAGTCCTCGTAACGACATACTCTCCTTGTATAGATATACAGTCCTCGCATCGACCCTCAGTACTTGCATTCACACAAAGTCCTTCCATCGACACACAGAAAAATTGACAAAAAATTGGCGCGAAAAAGGTCCTCGCATGAGAGTCCTCGGAACCTATTGCCATTACGGAGTCCTCGGAAGCCACACACAAATATTTTTTCTTGAGATTTGACGAAGTGTATTATGATATTAGTGAACTACGTAAAATTTTATTGTCCGTGATATGAAAATGATTGTTCTGAGACGTTTCCTTCATGTGGTCCTCGGAACGTTATTGAAATTCCACGGTCCTCGCTTTGTACCCCAGTCACGTATAGGTGTGTGAGTGTGTGTGTGTGTGTGTGTGTGTTAATTACCGCTGACAATACTCTACTTTTAACTGTATATTATATATTCACTATTTATATACATTGTATACTGACTATTCCTATACATTTTATATGTCTTATTGGAAAATAAAATTATTTATTTATTTATTTAATATATATCGTCAGATAGCAATGTTGCTGCATATTGCTGAAAAATCGTTTTTTCAAACTATAATTTTATTATTTTGGGATGGTTTGTTGGGATTTGGATCAATTTTGTTGAAGAAAAACTATTGTTTCCTTGCCAACATTTCGAATTTTATTGAATTCATCGTGAGGGCTCTGTAACAATGAGTTTTTGTAAGTTGAAGGGGTTAAGAAATAGTAAAAATAAAGATACATTTGACCACAAGAATTGGAACATTTCACAGTGAAATAGATTATTGAAAAAGGAAAGACAAAAATTAGTTTTTCCGAGTTGGATGTAAATAGAAATAATACATAAACGACATTCTAGATACAAACGAAAAACAGTTTCACGGGACAACAGGTTTACCATCAAGTGCGAGACAAACGAATACTGAGATAAAATTCAAAAAATACCAGTGAACCACATAGTTCTTTTATCGACGGAGAAACACAATTGTGGTAAAACACGATAACAAATCATTTAGGTATCTGACTTATCAAGTTGAAATAGGACATGTTCAATCCTTCTATGTCTCTCCTGGTATTGACGGTGACGATCATTTGAATCCTAGAGAGCTATAGATCTTGGAGAGTACCGTCCTCATAAAAAAAACTCAGACATCCATTTGATTCGAATAATTGTAAGCTGTATTGAATTCTCACTTCCAATGAGCCGACTTCAAACTCGTTCAATTCTCAAACAAGAAAAAAAATTGAATTTTTTTTACGTTTTTTGCATCGAGAACTACTTTCACTGCCGTTGTTAACGAGAAAGCAATCCGCCCGTCCCACGTTTGCTTTTGAATTCATTATTGACTGCGCTTTGACAGAATAGTGGGAGGAATCTTTATTTTTCATTTCATGTATACAGATTCGAATATTGAATAGCACAAAAAATATTGAAATTTCATGTCATCTGTCATGATTTTCAAAGAGTGCTAGCGGCCACATAAAAGCTTACACAACCTTCAGTTATATAAGTGGTTATTGGCTTGACAATGAATGATTGGTATGTTTAAAGACAGTTTGGAAAAAATGTTCCATATATTTTTTATGATTTTTTCAGTTAAGAATCAATGCAATCAAGCTGAATCTCGTATTGCATTCATTGCAGTGAAAGAGTTTTCTTCTCACACCAGAAGTTGTGAATTATTTGCTTGCAAGGAATGTGTATTGATTGACAATGAAAATAACACCATAGATGATAACAAGAACTTTCATCGAAACTATTTATCAATCGAAGTAGAGATCACATTTGAATAATATTAAAAAATTGTGAAATTATTTTGTTTGTTTTTTGGAGTCATTAAATATAGATAATTTAATTGCCAATCTTGCTGAAAATACATTAATTCAGAAACAGCAAGTTAATAATCCCTCAATATCATTCTGAAGGAATTTTAAGACTCTTATCCCTGTCAACTGTCCTTGAAATAGAATTAGCCCATTTATTTTACTCACGATTACACCAGCCCAAACGTTTTCTCCGAATATTTCCTGAAAATAACTTTCAATTCATTGAATACTGATTCTGTGCGCACAATATTTGCAGATTTGTCTGTTAAATTTCCAATGTTCGTGAATCTTGACTCCTCGAAAAACAATATGGAGGAATTAGCATTATTGTTCTGAAATAACCAATAATCCAGTAAATAGCGGGGGGTTACCTTACAAACGGTCCGGTAGTTCTACATTTTTGATATTTGTCTATTGACTGTTTGAAATGCAAAATGCACAATTCTTCCCCCTACTACGCCGCTATGTTGAAAAAACCGAACAAAATCGGAACTTTCTTCGAATTTCATTTCGCAAGCTACAAAAGTGTTCCATTCAATTTGTCCTAGACTGATACTTACGGAATATGCAAAAAAATTGTAAAAATCGCATTTTCCGGAAATTTATCAAACTTCTAACTTTAGAACGCTGTAATTCAGTTATGGTCTATTCTAGGAAAACAAGTTCCGAAACAAAATTTGTAGGGAATTTGATTACCTACAGAATGTATATACATTTTTCCCAATCAACTCTACAGAGTGGGAAGTAAACGAAAAAGTTGAAACAACATTCCATGGTCGTTATTGATGGTGGGTACCTTCTTCACAAGGTTGAATGGAACAGAAGCTCACGAAGCTGCTCTCCAGTGAAATGCAAGCCTCAAACATAGCCACAGACCAAGATTCCGAAGATGCTGACAGGTTGATAGTTGCCACAGCTAAATGCCTCTTCCCCACGTACGACGCCGTCATCATTGTCGGGGAAGACATTGACCTACTCGTCCTGCTGACTGGCACAACACCTGCGGTAAACAATGTCCACCTCAAAAAACCAGCGAGAGGGAAACATCCAGACGCAATCTACTCCGCCTCCTCCTAGAGGTACAACACCACAGGCTGTATTTTGCTCATGCACGCAATATCGGGCTGCGACACCACTTCAAATATTTTTGGGTTTGGAAAGACTACATTCTGACAACTTTTTGGGAAAGACCCATCATTGCTAGAGCAGCCAAAGAGGTTCGAGGACCCTGCTGCCAGTCCCCAAGAAATTCTAGCAGCAGGGGAGAAATTCTTGGTATCCCTGGAGAATTATTAATGATCTGAGTGGAAAAAACCACATAAATAAACTGGAGACCACTATAACACCAAATGAACTAAATAATTACTTTTGCACTGCTGCTAGTATAATAACACAGGACTTATCAAAAAATATTAACCCCTTGGAACATTTTGGCAACTTCACCATTTCTCAGTCAATCTTATTTTATGATACAGATATTGTTGAGCTAAAAGAAGTACTGTTGTCAATTGAAAATAAAAATACGCATGGAATTGATGAGATTTCTATAAGAGTGCTTGAGAACCTACCAGAAGACGCTCTTCATACATTAGCCACCCTAATTAATATGTCATTTCAGAGAGGTGTATTCCCAGACTTCTTAAAAACAGCTATTGTAATTCCCTTACATAAAGGTGGCGCGCAAGGTACGCCAGCAAATTTCCGGCCGATTGCTCTAATACCCGCTCTGGCAAAAGTAATTGAAAAAATCGTAAAAATCAGAATAACTAAATTCTTAATAAAGCATAATATAATCTCAAACTCAGTATGGATTCCAGGGAAATAAAAACTCATGTGATGCTATCTTCACATTTCTCCAGGAATTATACACAAATGTAAACTCCGGAGAGGCTGCGGCAGCCGTGTTCTGCGACTTCTCCAAGGCGTTTGACTGCGTTGACCATCGAATACTATTGGCTAAGCTTCACCGCTATGGCTTCAGAGGAGTAGTGAATAAATGGATTGAATCATACCTGACAAACCGCACACGAATGGTTAGAACCTCAACCATTTCTGATGAAGCACTGGTTAATTGTGGTATACCACAAGGGTCCATACTTGGCCCTACCCTTTTTTTGCTGTACATCAACGATCTGATGAGAATAGATATCTCGGGCAAATTTACAATTTTCGCTGATGACACCACAATATTATGGCATGACAAAAATAAAATTGACCTGGAAAGGAAAATCAACTGCGACATGAGCAAAGTAAAAAGTTGGTGTGACTCTAACCTTCTTGCCCTTAATGTAAAAAAAACCAACATATATACCTATACTTTAAGTGCGATGTTGGTAATGTCGAACTAGAAAATGGTTACATAGAGAGCCGTAACAACACAAAGTTTCTAGGGGTCATCATTAACAATAATCTGAAATTTGAAGAGCATGCAATTAACCTAAACAAAAAACTGGCCTCTGGTTGTTTTGCTGTAAGAAGGGTGTCATATGAACTAGGGTCTTCAGTAGCAAAAACAGTATACCACTCATTGATTGAGTCCCATCTGAGATACGGCACACCGTTTTGGGGTGTTTGCAATAATAAGATCATGCAAAACATCTTGACTTCACAAAAAAGAGCAATTAGATATATTTCTAAAGCAAAGGCACGGGATCCTTGCAAACGACTTTTTGTCCTACATAAGTTGCATACTGTTATTGCCATTTTCATTGCGGAGACAGTTTGTCTAATAAAAAAACATATGAATAAATTCAGTACGGTTAACCGTTATCCTACACGCAAGGAAAACAGTATCAACTTACACAGACCAAACTCAACTTTAGTAAAGGACTCCATTATTTACAATGGCTGCAAGATGTACAATCACTTACCTGATTACGTTAGAGAGATTAACACTGTGGATAAATTTAAAAAGGCTGTTTACTTCTTGCTATGTAGCCGACCATACTATACCTTGGAAGAATTTTATGCTGATTCCTTTTAATTCATTTTAATTTAATATATTTGTACTGCCTCGGATTATAACATCAATAAGCATATATGACAAAAAACCCTATTATTTTATTTTACATATTTTACATGTTTTACTATTGTATTTGTTTATTTATCCATATATGTAATTAACCTAGTTGTAGCTCATTACATTTTTTATAACTTAAGTTAGTGCTTTGTCCACAAGAATGTAGGTTCTTCATGACAATAAAGTATATTGATTGATTGATTGACCTGTATGGTGGCAGTAGAGAACAGTCGTTGAGCTCCCTTCGATAAAGCAAATTGAAGACAAGTACCACCAAGCTCAATCTGGCTAAACTACCTCCGACCACTGACGCAGCACATTTCCACTTCCTGAGGGCATACCACCAGGTCATGGAGTGGATGGGGTTTGTCAAAGACCCTATCGAGTGGGGCTGGTGTAGAAAAGCTGAAAGATTGGAGCCCATCAGGCTGGGTAGACACGCTGCTCCCCCAAACCTACTCAAGGCAAACTCATGCAGAACTAGTTGTATGTGGGCGTCTGGCTGTAGAAAGGCGGGCCTAAAGTGTTCCGCCGTTTGCAAATTCTGTGTTGGCCAAGAATGTAATAATAGGAATGAAGTCATCGTCGACGTCGAATACGACGCCGATCTAGTAACTTCACTATTTGACGGAAATGAAGACCCCGACCTCATTAAGTCACCCCCTACGAAACGAGCGAAGCGCATGTAAATTTGTTTTATTTTCAGTTCCTAGCTAAATTACTACCGATTTTCGTATGATTATTACTGCCTTTTGTTCTTACTTTTTTTAAATAAATGAATCTTTGAAAAATGTATCTGCTATGTTGGTGGGTTATTTGAAATTGATCATCCCCTCTCACCAGTAGGTACTCAAGTGAAATAGTACCTGCCTCATGAGCATTGCACTGTAACATGTAAGTAACCCAAGTAGAATTGGTATAAACTCCAAATTCAAGCCAAAACTGGAAAATAATTAGTGAATTTTTTAAGATACAATGTGGAGTCACAATAGCTAAAAAAAGCAATATGCCGTTGTTTTAACTTTTATGTTTACCCGCTTCCCCCTACACACGGTTGGTTAGAAAAAAAAATGACATGTATTTTGTAGGTTATTGAATTCCCTACAAATTTCATTCCAATACTTGTTTACCTAGAATAGGCCTTAAATGAATTAAAGCGTTCTAAAGTTAGAAGTTTAAATTTCCGGAATATACATTTTTTTCAAGTGCATATCTCCGTAATTATCAGTCGTAGAAACAGAATTATAGAAAATTTCATTCTTTACAACATTGAATGGAATTTTCTATAATGCACCGAAACGAAGATATAAGCGAAAATCTGAAGAAAGTTTCGACTTTTTTTCGGTTTTTTCAATATGGAGGCGGGCGCGGAGGGGATGAAATTGTGCATTTTGCATCTCAAACACTCAATAAGCATCGTAGACAACACATAAAAAAATTTAGAACTACCGGACCGTTTGTAAGGTAACTCCTCTTTCTTTGTCTCTATTAATAGGGTTACAATTACAGTAAACTAGATTTCCATCATTTTCATACAAATGCCGGTGCACTTAATACTCAAACGACCTGTACCTATGCTTTTTCAAATTATTCCTTGCTGAATCATGACTAATTTGTAACTCATGGCTAATATATCTAGTAGAAGCGGCAGGATTCACTTCTACAAATGCTAAAACATTGATTTTTGTCACTTCATCAATGATAAAAGTTATGGTTGGGAGTTTCTTGTCTAAGTTGTTTCTCCACAATGGGGATATATTGAAAACATGGATGATGTCTGTTGGGATACCTTTAAGCATACAAAGTTGTTGCGTTCCTCGTATTTTTCTTGCATTCGCCATACATTAATGGCACTATTTCATCTCTTGTTTGTTGGATAATTCAATGACCTAAGTCACATTAGGTATACGAACTTTTTACTGGACGTTAAAACCTGACCCTATTATACGCCAAAGTACGAAGTCCACATGCTGACGTCAGAACATTCGTAACACTAGATTTGTTAAAAATATGAACAGGATGTTCATAAAATCAGATGTGGAATCATCTGCGACTGAAAGATAAACTTTAGTCACTATCTTCCATCGTCAAGATACAACTACTTCCCCGCCTAAAGCCACGCTGGACATTGAACTACAGCTGATAGATATTCTGAAAAGGCCCTAACTCAAAAGAAAAAATCTGAAATTGAAAATTTGTATTTTCATTCAGATAGTTATTTGATTTTCTATTCTCAATTAAGAACTCATAAAGATGAATGAGGCAAATAATAATGTTTTCCAAAAGAGAGTACTCACCAGAAATCATTCGTAACATTGACGCAGGAGAGGCATCGCGTTCACTAGGTCTTCAATACATTTTTGTCGACGAAAATCTATTTCACGCTTCCACGATCATCAGGAAGACCGGAAGAAATGGGAAACACATTTTCAAGAAGCAATCTTACTTTGCAAAGATGGAAAAAGTTAGAATCATTTCTTTTGGAGAGACACTTTGAAATTAGTGTTTTCTGACATTAAAACCTGTCATGGGGTATGATAGATTGATTTGTTGAAAATATAAACAGGATGTTCATAAAATCAGATGTGGAATCATCTGCGACTGATAAACTTTAGTCACTATTTTCCATCGTCAAGATAACCTCTTGTGGGGTATTCATGTTGAGAAGGGAAACATTCTCAATTGAATATTGATAGAAATATTTTTCTGTTAATTGAAAAATCCACGATTAAAATGGAGTTATTTTTTGTGAATGTCTAACAGAAAACAACTACTTGCCCGGCTAAAGCCACGCTGGACATCGAACTACATCTGATAGATATTCTGAAAAGGCCCTAACTCAAAAGAAAAAATCTGAAATTAAAAATTTGCATTTTCATTCAGATAGTTATTTGATTTTCTATTCCAGTCTTAGTTAAGAACTCATAAAGATGAATGAGGCAAAGAAGAATGTTTTCCAAAAGAGAGTACTCACCAGAAATCATTCGTAACATTGACGAAGGAGATACATCGCGTTCACTAGGTCTTCAATACATTTTTGTCGACGAAAATTTATTTTACGCTTCCACGATCATCAGGAAGACCGGAAGAAATGGAAAACACATTTTCAAGAAGCAATCTCACTTTGCAAAGATGGAGAAAGTTAGAATCATTTCTTTTGGAGAGACACTTTGGAATTACTGTTTTCTGACATTAAAACCTGTCATGGGGTATGATAGATTGATTTGTTGAAAATATAAACAGGATGTTCATAAAATCAGATGTGGAATCATCTGCGACTGAAAGATGAACTTTAGTCACTATCTTCCATCGTCAAGATAACCTCTTGTGGGGTATCCATGTTGAAAAGGGAAACATTCTCAATTGAATATTGATAGAAAGATTTTTCTGTGAATTGAAAAATCCACGATTAAAATGAAATTATTTTTTGTGAATGTCTAACAGAAAACAACTACTTCCCTGGCTAAAGCCACGCTGGACATTGAACTACATCTGATAGATATTCTAAAAAGGCCCTAACTCAAAAGAAAAAATCTGAAATTGAAAATTTGCATTTTCATTCAGATAGTTATTTGATTTTCTATTCCAGTCTTAATTGAGAACTCATAAAGATGAATGAGGCAAAGAAAAAAATCTTTCTATCAATATTCAATTGAGAATGTTTCTTTTTTCAATTCGTAACACATTGTGTTATTTACACAGTGTCGCGCCAATTTGCCGATTGCACCCGGCAATACAAGTACAATTGACGATCATTTATGTGTGGAATGTTTAGGTAGTTTTTAGTTCAATCATTCGAAAAACATGAAGGTGAATGTATAGGCATCGTGCTCGTGCACCCTGAAAATCGCTGTTTGACTTTTCTTACGCGTTTTTGTCTCCTGAACACGAATCAGAAAGGAAAATGCGGCGGTCTTCTACCGTTTCCGAGATATAATGACTTTCTCTTTCTTCAAGAGGTCATTTTTAGGCAACGTTTTCGCGCACAACAATCACTCACGATGCCTCCTTTTTTTACCAGCTTAAACTACAAACACCAAAAGACTCGTTTTCGGTAAAACTTTAGCCGGTTTCATCGAAAAAATAATCCTTCTCCAACAGTTACAAATAACCTAACTTCTCACATTTGACAGATGAAATTTAGTAAATTTGACATGACATGTTGACAATAACAAATAAATCACCGCCAACTTTTCAGATTCAAATATGAGCAACAATTTCCCCTTTCATTTATATTGGCAATTGTTTTGAGCACCATCATTGGATTATACAGAGCTTCTCAAAAGTCCCCTCCCCCCCTCTTATTTTACATAAACAAGTGAAATTTGGAAACTGATAATTAAAGGTTGATAGGGATGATAGATGACGAAATCGTCAAAGATGACGTCACAAGGCCATTGTGATCAATAATTTCAAATGGAACCCTACGGCAAGCGACACCTCTTTTAAAAGGTATCAAAAAAATTTATGCAATGATACTTATATTGTTTGTGTTTATGGCAGTTTTGGCAACTCGCTTTTAAAAAACGCAAAGCTGTGATGAATTAAATCAGTTAATACTAAAGTTCCAAATTCAAGCTCCGCCTCTGGATAGTTGTCAAATAAGCTGACGTTTTTGTTAGTCTCCCTGATTTGACGTTTTTGTAATTGTCCAAGTTTTTGTACATTTAATAATTTGTGTATTGTTGATCGAATGTTTAACTGTTTCAGCAGCTTTTGGTACTTTTAATATTTTTGTTCATTTGATTAATTTGTTAAACTGTTGTGAGCCGAACGTTTGAGTGCTTCAAGAAGCGAAATGGTACGTGCTTTAAGTAAGTTTGAAACAACGGGTAGTATTAATGATGCGAAACGATCTGGCAGACCACAAATTTCTGATGAGAAAAAAATTTATATACTCGCAGAAGTAATAGTTAATCCTTTCAACAACTCACGTTGCATCTACCTGTAAAGTCAGTCGAAGTACAGTACACAGGGTGTTGAAAAAAAAACAAATTTCATCCATACAAATTAAAAATTGTTCATCAACTCTCAGACGACGACCCAGACCGAAGACTAGAATTTTGTGAAAATATGGAAACTAAAATTAACCAACAGCCAGACTATGTCAAAACAATTTGTTTTAGTGACGAAAGTAATTTCTATCTAAATGGAAATGTAAATACACAGAATGTGAGGTATTGGAGTGACGCAAATCCTCACCTGTTTCGAGAAACACACACCCAATTTCCCCAGAAGGTGAATGTTTGGGCAGGTATCCTGGGAAACCACATCGTTGGGCATCTTGTTTTCAATACTAATTTAACTGGTGAGGTTTATCTGGATCTGTTGCAAAACGCAATAGAACCGTTAATCCTTGAAATTTTGGAAGATAATCCAGAAGAATTCGGCAATTTGGAAATAACATTCCAACAGGATGGTGCTCCTCCACACTATTACGGTGCAGTATGCCGGTATTTGGATGAGGAGTATCGTGGTAGATGGATTGGACGACGAGGTTCAACGGAATGGCCAGCTCGATCACCGGACCTCACACCTTTGGATTTTTTTCTGTGGGGGTACCTTAAATCGAAGGTTTACGCCACTGAACCTGACAATATTGACTTTTCAAAACAACGTATTGTTGCAGAATGTGAGGCTGTTTCCGCAGACACATTTGCAAAAGTACGAGAAGAGTTTAAAAATAGGATATTTCACTGTCAGGAAGTGAATGGAGGTCACTTCGAGCAATTTCTTTAAGTAGATACTGATTCTTAAATCTGTAATTAATATCATACTGAATGGAATTTAAATTTCAATGTTTACTAATGAGCCATTAAAACTGCCAAAAACAAAATTAGTATCATTGAATAGGTTTTTTCGATACCTTTCAAAAGAGGTGTCGCTTGCCGTAGGGTTCCATTGAAAATTATTGGTCACAATGGCCTTGTGACGTCATCTTTGACGATTTCGTCATCTATCATCATTAGTAGGGAAGTTTACAACCTTAAGTATTCAGTTTCCAAATTTCACACTGTATAATCGTTCCAAAAATAAGAGGGGGGAGGGGACTTTTGAGAAGCACTGTATATTATTAAATTTTCCGATAATCGGCCCGTTCACCTCTTTATTATGTACTTCTGGATAGTCCACTTTGTAATTTACTTGCAAATTGGCCGTTAAAGAGAAATAAACGAATATCGACATTTAGAAATCACAGTCCAAGTAACGCGGAGTATTACGGATGGTGTGACGTCAGCAAGGGGACTGGGTAAGGTTTGGTGCTCACAGTCTAAGTATCTGGGCGCATAATAGGATCACGTTTTAACAATGGAATAATATTAGATTTTAGCTTCAGAAAGTTAGGGATCTGCGGTAACTTTTTACTGTACATTAGTGATGATGTAAGGAACAACATATACAAAGTTACCAACCATAAGGTGTGTGCTTAATGTATTATTCAACAAATGAGTTGCAAAATTACATTGTTTATTAAATATCTTGGATAAAAAAAATTAAAAAAAAGCTGAAACCGCCATTCGAAAGAAGGTATATAAAGTTTTTCTTTAAAATAAAAACTGTAAGCTGCAGATTTTTTTTTCTAACGTACGAAAATGTGAGGCGGCGACGTAGCACGTAGCCACGAGCGCGCTTCACTTAATTTGTTTTTACTTTCGATCTAATTGATCAAATAAAAATTTTATGAAAGAAAAAAGAAGTATCTAACGAGGTGTTATGTTTTCAAATGTGAAAAAAATATGAATAGGAATAGTACATATATGAAGTTACGTCAAAGAGAATTTTCTATAAAATCAATTGAAGATCTGCCATTCTTCAAATATTCAAAATTAACATCTGAAATTTGTACAGTCCACTCCCAAAATGACACTTGAGAAGGTGTGCGAATGGAAAAAAATCTTAAAATTTTATTTCAAACAATACACTGGTCAAAATATTGAATAATTTCATAAAATGACAAAATTGAATTTTTAGGCCATGCTTCAAAAACCAAAAACTCTAGTTCAAAATGTGATATCAAGATTTTCCATCGTACTTTTCGAGGCTCATAATCTGACTTTAGGAGGTTGATTGGTTTTATTAAAAAAATTAAATTTATAATAAAATTTCGCAAATAATAAACAAATGTTGCTCCAAAATCCGTGAAAGTTGTTGTTAAATAAACTTTAATTACGTTTATATATAAAAAAAATAAGCTTACCTAACCAATATATATTTATATCACGACCTCAAACAAGGTATACGCAGCGTAAAATGTTTAACACTGGGGAAGGTTAAAAGATCTTATTTGCAAATTGCCGACCAACTCTAGACACGAATTGGAAGTGACAGTGATGCAAAGTTTTGCTTCTCTCACTCCCATTGAACTAATTAATTCGGCAAGAAATGTTCAAAAAAGGTGCCGCCTGTGTGTAGGAGAAGCTGCTATTCATTTCGAACACCTCCTCTAAAGAAATATTTTGTTATTGTTTGTTCTTTATTGTTATTATTATTGTTGGAGTTTCATTTATTACTAGTAAATATACTAGAAATTGTTATCAGTTTTATTGTAACTATGAGTTTTAATTACTGTTGTGAACTGCTTTCTTAATATTTGATAGCCAGTAGTGAACACTTGCTTTCTGTTTCATCGCCGCATCGTCCAAAGCCTACTTGTTCAAAGTGTGCGTTTAAAAGTCTACATGAAAAAACCTAAAAGCTCTGCATTTCAAAGGCGGCTCTAGCAAAACATCAAGTGTGCTACATTTTTGGAATGGTAATTTCAAGCTCTATTGAAATATATAAAAATAAACAGGTTGTCTCATTTAAAAAAATGATTTTTCCATTAATGACTATTGATATATGATTTGAATGAATACATTACTTACACATAAAAAAGTGCTCAAGAAATGTTTTCATAGAAACAAAGAATTTTTGACAGGAAAAAAGTTACAGCCACTTTTCGAAAATGCACATTTTCGAAAAACATGCTGTAAATCAGAAACGATGATAGATATCGATGTGCGGTTTCCACCATTGAGTTTGTCATAAAAATTGACCCTCAGACACAGACATCAGTTTTCATCTATCTAGTTTGAAAACACGACTTTTCCTTTAAAAGTGTCTAAGTTGGCCCACTCGGTACACTAAGGATGATGTTGAGAACAACATGAAAAGTTACCAACCGTAAAGTGTGTGCTAAATTGATTATTTAACAAATAATTTGTCAAATTACACTGTATATTGAATACAAAAAAAAATAACCAATGGTGCCATTCGCAAAAATGGAAAATTTTACATAAAAAAGGTATTGTAACGTAAATAAACTTAACTTGGTTTCATTAATTTATTTCACACTTAAATTTACAACTTAATTTATATTACGCCACTGTATAGCTCGATCGTATGGGCTCGTTCAGACTGAGACTCTGAGACTGACCGTGCCATCTTGAGGGCGGCCTATTTATCTCCGTTACAGAATTCCCGATCTTTCGAATTCTGGCAGTTGGCGACCAGCATGTTCCAGTTGCTTCCAATATTGACCGTTGTTATCCGCGGCGGTGCGATTGGATTTGTTCTCGAATATCTCCGGGGATGACATCATCCTTGTCGATGGCAACGCGTGAGGCGACAGGTCCGGCCTAGGTTCGTTACAGTATATAAAATTTTTCTTCAAAATAAAAATTGTAAACTGCAATTTGTTTTTGCTAACGTGCGAAAATGTAAGGCAGCGCTGGAGGAGCACGCAGCAACGAGCGCTTTACACTAAATTTGTTATAACTTTTGATCTAATTGATCAAATTAAGCTAACAAAAATGTATCTCAAAAAAGAAAAATGCAGCTAACGAGTAGTCATGTTTTTAAACGTGAACAAAAATATGTATAGGAATAGTACGCATATGAAATTACGTCAAAGCAGATTTCTGTCTAAAATCAATTATCCCTTTGTGTACCAGTGGATAACGATGGGACCACCTATCAAATGTTTAATTTCTCGCGGACAAGTAAGCTTCAACTGGGATCACCTATTTGGCATGTTGTGTAGTGGGGATCCGAATTTACGCTGAGTGCGGTGTCGGTCGTGAGTTACCGGTTCAAGCCGAATGTCCAACGGACTGAATGCACATGTGTTCAGTGTTTGTTCACGGAGTCATTTGATTTGTGTACCTTGATTCAATTTGGTGATATGGCAGGTATGTATATGATTTTAATTGTTTGTTACTGTATACCTAAACATATACTGAGATCTGTTTGCTGAATTTCGATTTTTCACATGCGATTTCACATGGTTTTATTAGGTGGTTCCATATGGGACCACTGGTGCGCTGTTAATTTTATTGTTTATTTTATTTTTTCAGGTAGACTTGATCTTTCTGAACTAGAAATTTTTTTTGGCACTTCATAGACCTCACTGTTGTCAATGCTTTCTTGATGTTCCAAGAAAAAAGCATCACACACGGAAAACACTATCACTAAAAGAATTCAGGCTTGCTGTTGCGAATGGGCTGATTGGAGCCGATCCCACAACCCCTCAGAGAGGCAGGAGGAGTTTAGATCCCATGGTCAATAAATATAAGCCATATGTTGCCTTAGAACGGCACATTAGTAAGGCCGCGCACATGCCAATACATGGTAATAAGACCAGATGTGCAAACTGTAGTTCAAAGAGTCAACCTCACAGAACTAGATGGCACTGCTCTTCTTGCAATGTCGGCCTATGCCTCACAGATAAAAAAACTGTTTTGGATTATTTCATAAAAAATAACTTGTTATAGTTTTGTACTGCATTACGTATTTTCCAAATAAAAATTAAATGAAATCAACACATTGAATTCTTATTATTTTCCCAGTGGTATCCTGGTGGAACCATCTGTTTCCGTTGAATCTGAGAGAAAAAAAAATATTTTCAATGAAGAAGTCATTAATATATAATATATCAAGTCTAATTATGACAGCAAAAGCATGTTTTTCGACAAAAAATTTATTTGGGCCACAAAGGGTCAAAGATGTTCCATTTTTTTATTTTCAGGATAAACATCTGAAATTTCCACAGATTACTCTCGAAAGCACAAATAAAAAAGGTCAATTTAAAAAAACTTGGATATTTTATTTCGAAAAATATACAAATTTGAATTTTTAGGTCATTGCTTCAAAGACCAAAAATTCTAGTTTAAAATGTGATATTAAAACTTATATATGGGATATTGAAACTTGTTAAGTGGAGGCCAAATTTTTCAACCGAATGAAACGAAAATACTTCTTATCAATACCTAAGCTAATTTCGAAAATGGTCCATAGTTTCAAAATGGCAGCTGTTGAAAGATTTATGAAAAAATCGCAATATTTCATTTCCATACTTAATATTGGCAAACTATAAGTCGTTTGATAGAGCTTCAGTAGCTTCACAACTTTTACCCGAAAAGTTCTTCTCCGAGATGTACTTATAAATAAAAAATAACTATAAATTATAATTCATGAAATCTACCTTTACGACTGGCCACGCCATTGTTTTTTTAATATCAATTTGGGTCAAATTACTTTGATATCCATTGAGTTATTTCAAATTTGCCTAACAAAATAGTTTTTAGTTGTTTAAACAATTAATAAACAATCAGCGCACAAATATGAGTTTATAACTTTTTTCTGCAAGTCTTTCCTTGGTAATATCAGAAGGTTTTAGGAAAATCCATGGAGTACCCCAGGATTCCGAAATAATGCATAATTTCATTCTATTTTTACTCCACTATAACGTCTAGTGAACTTTTTAGGTTATTGATATACACTAATTTCTTACTTGTCAAAGTTATTTTAGTTTCCATAGCACACTTTTGATTTTTAAGGTTTTTATCAAACAATTCTGTGATGAGAATAGGAATAAATCTGAAAAATTGAGTGAGGACTATTTGTTTCCGAAACTGAATGGACCTACTTGGAGATATTTGTGGAATCGAAAAATGAATAATTACACAGAGCATCAAGAACTTTGATTCAGTTTCGAGTGAAGGTGCCTTCGAAATGTTTGACTTTTTGCAAAATTGATTTATCCGCAAAATAATTATATTTTTCGTTTTTATCGTACAACTGAAGTTATAAATCTGGTTTCATTAAATTTTTTATCCACAGTATACTTGATGAGTGATATACCCCAATTTTCTAATCATTATTCGAAAAATAATAAGTTTACTAGGATTGTTATCCATCCGACTTTCGAATCGAAACCATCAATGGACGTGAAAATTAGAATCCAAGGAAGGTGTGTCTAATAGATGTTGTCATTTGAAAAAATTTACTTTTCTCACAATTAGTCCATAGGTACTCAAAATATAATAGTTTTTACTCAATTTATTTTTCACAATTTTTTATATTCTGTTTTTTTAAGTGGACTATGAACATTATTTCGATTTTCTATGAACTCTTCGAGTGATTACTTATACCACCCTTGTTCTTCATATATCAAAGAATATCATCTGAAGAATAATTATGGGCTATTTTAGAAATCCACATAGGTTCGTCTCAGGCAGAAACTGGTTTTCAATTTATTTACCCTATCATGATTCAGTACAATTTATCAAATTGAACGTTGTAGTTAGCCCACAATAAGCGGCCGATTATTATTTTTCAATCAATGAAACGTCTAGATAAATAAATTGGTAGGTGCATATTACACAATTTTTATGGTGATATCATGTTAAATAATAGTTTTCGAGTACATGCAACACGAGAAGGTGGAGCCCACGCCTTTAGGGCTTTTGCCCGCGACAGCGCAAGGTCATAAAAAGTGAAAATTATACCACGAATTTTTATGAACTAGATCATAGCAAATATTTCGAATACTTTGACCAGTCGTTGTTACAGAAGTGTTAATAGGCTTAATTAGCTAGCTAAATGCAAATGTAACTGTTTCACTTTCGAAGTGTTACTTTTATATTCCATTTCATTGCCTATTTGAGAAGTGAAGTCAGCAGTGCGTTACTAAATGCGTATATACAATCATTTGCCTCGATTTCCATGGAATGGGATGTAGATATTCTTTATTTCCTCAGTCATTGGAAACATTCAGATGGATATTATCCCACTGTTAGATGTGAATTACCGTAAGTGATTTTTGTTCCTTGTGTCACCAGGAGTCTAGTGAAAAAATGTGTAAATAGAATTCCCATAAAATGTGAAACTCATTTCATTTGGGACACTAATGAGAAAAAATCTATATTGAAATCGTCCCTACGATAACCGAATATAATTTTTTCCAGCAACCGTTTTGAATTAATAGCAGGAGTTATATTTGGAACTAGCTGACCGACAGACGTTGCCTTATTCCTTAAAAAAAAATATGAAAACCGCCGCCCGCGTAGAATTTTTTTTTCCTATCCTTTGTTTTTCTTTGTGTTGTTCCATGAATGTTATGCTTTTGACTCTACCCGCTTCCCATTATCCAGTTATCCCGTTTTCCCGTTAATTTTTCTGTTCTGTTTGAGGAGTCTTGATTAGCCTCCTTCATTAACGCTCTGACGAAATATGGCGGTGGCAGAAACTTTAATGAAAATATTGCTGAGGTCAACCCGCCTCCGACGCTCGATAATTTTTCTCTCGATGGAATCCTCCTTTTTCTTCTGAGCTTTGAAATATGGTGTGGCAGGACTTAATAAAAATTTATGAGGCCACCCGCCCCCGATGCTCGATATTTTTTTTCTGTTGATGGAATCGTACATAAGCCTCTCTCTCTTGAACGCTCTCTCGAAATATGGTGCTGGCAGGACCTTTAATAAAAAATTTACTGAGGCCGACCCGCCCTTGACGCTGGTAAATTTTTGTCGTTCGATGGAATCCATCCCCCATTATTCTTCATCATGAATACTCTGACGAAATATGGGTGGAGGAAAAAAAAATTGGCCAACCCTCATCATGAATACTCTTTTTTTTTTTTTTTTTTATGTTCTGGTTCCCACGAAAAGGGATATCCTGTAATGTTCAGAGAACATCGTGGGAACCAAGGGAAAGAAGGTAGGAGTTGGTGTTCTTCTTAAATTTCTGGAGGTTGTATGCCTCGGGGAACACCTCCCTAGGCAATGAGTTCCAAAGCCTCGCTGTTCGTTGGATGAACGAGTCTTTGGAAAGTGATTTCTCAGGTTCCAAAGTGACCACGAAGGGGTGTGATGACTGAACTTGACGGGTTAGTCTCGAAGAGACTGCCAAAGCAGGAACGATTGTTGATATTTCAGAAGAGCATCGCCCATGAAAATATCTATAAAATAGAGACAAATCGCCAACTTTTCTACGGTGTTCCGACGAGATGAATTGCCCTTTTTTGGACAGAATCCAACAGCCTCAGGATATGTTTAGGTGCCGCGCTCCAAATATGGGAACAGTATTCCAGGACAGGTCGGATCTGTGCCTTATAGATCATAAGCAGCTGGGTAGGGGTGAAATAGCTCTTGGCACGAAACAAAAAACCAAGTTTTTGGGATGCACTTTTGGCAATGGACCTCACGTGATTTTCCCAGGAAAGGTTATTGCTGCTAGTAATACCAAGCATCGATATGGATGACTTCAGTGGTATGGTTACTCCTGACAAAGTTATGTTAGGCACAGTGAGATCGACTTTTCTAGAGAAAAGACATGCTTGTGTTTTGTTTGTATTGAATTCTACCAAGTTATTAGATCCCCACTCGAGAATTGTTGCTAAGTCCATATTTATATTATTAACATTTCTTCCTCGTTCATTTCTGGTTTCACGGGCTGATATAGGGGCCCTGGAAGAGAAAGCGGTATGGAGGGTACTATCATCGGCAAAGCTGTGTACTGGACATTAAGTTGCTTTCAACAGGTCGTTGATGTGAAGTAGAAATAGTGTTGGTGCGAGAATAGATCCTTGCGGAACACCAGCATTTATGAGTAGTGTGTCAGATGAAACTCCATCGACCACTACATGGAGAGACCTGTTTGAGATAAAACTAGCAAGCAGAGAACACAGCTGAGGGGGCAAGCCATAAGACGGAAGCTTGGCGAGGAGTCCCTGGTGCCAAACTCGATCGAACGCCTTGGAGATATCTAATGCCACAGCTAAAGTTTCTCCATACTTTTCAATAGATAGCTGCCATATATGTGAGACGTAAGCGAGCAGGTCACCAGTTGATCTCTAATGGCGGAAGCCATATTGCCTATCGTTGACAATTCCTGAGTCTTCCAGATATTTCATGAGCTCGATGTTGATGGCTTTTTCCATGACCTTTGAAATAATAGATAGCAGTGCGATAGGTCTGTAGTTGCTAGGTAGGGCCTTTTTGCCTTTTTTAGGGACTGGCTGTACTCTTGCAATTTTCCACTTGGACGGAAATACCTCCAAATTGTAAGAGTTGAACAACTTGCAAAGAACAGGTGTTAGTTCGGGGGCACATTTCTTGAGAACAATCGGCGGGATTCCGTCAGATCCACAGGCTTTGTTGGTGTTGAGACCCAGCAAAATCTTTCTGATAGTACGTTGGCGAAAGGTGATCTCGGGCATGTGACTGTCAATAGGTGTAATGTTCGGGGGTTGTTTTCCCGATGAATCCAGAGTGGAATTTCCAGCAAATAGGTGCGCAAAGATATTGGCTTTTTCCTGGGCAGTCGTTGCTAGTGTTCCATCTTCTTTGGTTAGAGGAGGAAATGAGCTGGAAGTGAAGTTTCTCCCCACAGCTTTGGCGAAAGACCAACATGAACGGGATCCGTTAGGACATTCAGCAAGTTTTGATCTTATTTTGGCATTGTGGGCATCTTTTGAGCATTCTATTGTCTCTTTGCATATGCCTCTAGCCTCGACGTATGCTGCTCTGGTCTCAGGGCCCGGATTTTTTAGCCATCGATGGTATGCTGCCTGTTTGGAAGCCACAGCTCTAGAGCAGTTTCTGTTAAACCAGGTCTTATCGGATGATGTTCTTCTTTCGGTATTCGGTATGTAAGTTTGCATCCCCAACATGATGATTTCAGAAATTGTCTCAGCACATCGTGTTGGATCTACTGAAGAGAAACAAACTCTCTTCCATGGAAACGCTGAGGAAAACATACGAAGACCTTCCAAGTCGGCCGAATTGTAATGCCACATGAGACGAGGTGGTATTGTGCAGCCCGATGGTAAATGGAAAGAGCATGTTGTGGAGATGAGGGTGTGATCAGAGTTTCCAAGTGGGGCACAAACTTCTATTCTATACGGGTCAGGATTGGTGGTGAGGAAAAGATCTAGTGTATTGGCAGACTGGTTGTAGACATCAGGGATGCGGGTTGGTAGCTCGACCAGTTGTTCTAGACCATGGTGGTGGCAGGAATTCTAATGAAAATATTGCTGAGGCCAACCCGCCCCCGACTCTCGTTTATTTTTTTCTGTTCCTTGGAATCGTGCATTAGCCCCCTTCATGAACGCTATAAAGAAATATGGGGGTGGTAGGATCTCTAATAACAATATTACTGAGGCCAACCCGCTTCCGACGTTTGGCATTTCTTCTTCTCGACCTAATATTTAAATTATTCTCCCTCAAGAACGCTCTGACGAAATATGTTGTCCAGCAGGATTTTTAGGGGATAAAAATATTGCTGCCGCTGTACCGCCCCGACGATCGGTAATTTTTTTTATGTTGATGGAATCGTGCATCAGCCCCCTTTATGAACGCTCTGACGAAATATGGTGGTAGCAGGATCTCTAATAAAAATATTACTGGGGCCAATCCGCTTCCGACGATCGGCATTTCTTCTTCTCGACCTAATATTTAATTATTCTCCCTCAAGAACGCTCTGACGAAATTTGTTCTCCAGCACTGGTATTTTTTCGGGGAATTAACTCCTTCTCCAGTATCTCTATCACTTCCATCTGATTTATTCTGCCAGGATTTATTTTGCCAGAGCTTCTACAAATGAGTGGCTTCTACAAATTCAACAAAAACAATATTATATGGATCAATTTCTTCAGAATACTATTTCAACCCGCTCAAATGCGGATATTCAATAAGCTTTGAGTAAAGACAAACTCAAAGAACAAAGTTTTATTCCCTCAAGGAATAAATGAATTTCTGTATCCATTCGTACTTGAAACTATAACTCACAGCACTTCAGAATATATTGAAGTAAAATTTTATAAATCTGGATCTTTTTGATGAATTGCAAATTAGAAATCCATTAATTGAAAGCAGCACCATGTCAAGATTGATAAAAAACCTGATTGATTCACTTTCACGCAAAGAGAATTGTCGATCGTTATTGGAAATGCAATGAATATTCTGCAAAAAACCCATTTATTTTCGTTAGTCGAAGCGATTAAATTATATAATGAATCTCATTTTTTTTAAGGTCTCCAAAATTTGGCAAATCTGCTGTGAAAGTTTCACGCTCTCGGAAACATTGTATTTTTCACGGTTTTTGTCGAACAAACAATTTGTTTTGGTTAGTTTCGATACTTCTAGACAAACTATTTTATAATAGTGATTAATTATATGCTAAACCGTTCGTTACTTCACCTTGAATGTGATTTGCAGAATAAGAATACTTTTAAATCACCTTGCAATTGACTCATTCCTTTGCGCCGAGAAGAAATTTTAAAACGATAATTGAATAGACAAGGAAATCAAACGGATTCTATAATTTTTTGTGGAGAACTGTGTTTTCCTTCACACATAAATGAATGTGTATCATTTATGTAGATAGAATATTATGAATCCTCCAGGATCATGATATAGGTTACGTCGGACAACAAATAATTGACAATCAAGGAAAGTGATAGTTTTCTATTAAGTGGTAATATCAAATTTCCACGAGATAGAAAACTCACTTTTCTTACGCATTGAATACGCTGTTTTTTTCGTATTTCTAATAGAAAAGCATTTATTAATAAAATAAAAATAACCATAGACCATTATAGCCGCCCCTCGTATACTACATCCGTCAAATATAAATCTGTCGAACCCATAAATAGTTCAATCGAGTATGGCAGTGCTTGTAACATTGAATGTAAATTTTACGTTGCTAATAACAAAACATAACGACGAGTAAACGAACAATAATTTTTTCTTTTTTTTATATTTTAACTACCTTTAAAAGCTACATCGAATCTATTACCATCCAAGTCAAATGTAAAATACGAACAATGTTACAAATTATTTTCTATTGTTTTCTTGATGGGAAAGAATGCTTTATTGAAAGAAAAACGTAAGGAGAAGTACTAGTTTTATGGCTAGAATCGTCTATCTGACAGATGTCTATCCGACAGATGTCGTATACGAGGGGCGATTATAATGATCTATAATGAAAGTGTTGCCTAGAGAAAAGTAAACACGATATCGAAGACGATTTTCTGTTTTGCATAATAAACCATCTGCAGTTGATTATGTGTGAGAACTGTTTGCAAATTTTTCATTCAGTGAATAGATAATGGATCTTCCAACTGAGGTTCATTCCGGAAAATTCAAAATAACTATCAGTGCATCTTCACGATGAGATCAGATTTACAGCCAATTCTTTGTCCATTGTGAAACCTATGATATTGTAGTTTCAGTGTTGGAAAAAACACTCAATTGAAGATTCTCGAACGACCAAGCTGTCAAGGACTGAAGCAATTCATTCCATTTTATTTCCAAAGTCTCCAAAAACAACAAGGACAGAGGTTTGTCAGTGCCGGTTTTAGCACTATCAGCGCCCTGGGCAGGATTTCTACGGCGCCCCCTAACTTTCTACGGCGCCCCTTAACTGCAATTCAAAACAATACGAAAAAACGCAAAGGATATAATGAAATAACCATTTATTAAAAGAAATAACCATATATTGAAAAAAAAAATACTCTTCTAGCCTTTCTATCGGCGAACTCTTTTATTGGGTTATCAAAGTCGATGTTTTGAACGATTTCATTTTCGATTGACAAAGTTGCCGAGTTTGTCAATCTAGATTGAGATATTGACGATCAGATCAGCTTAAGCTTAGAAATACTCCTCTACCTACTAGCAACCGTTACGGGCATAGTCAATAATATTCGCAATGCTATCCATACATTTGAATATAATTCTTGTAAGCTGCGATCTTTGATAAGATTTAAAACAAAAACAGGAGTAACCACATTTTGATCAGGCAGAAAAGATTTCAGACTTACGAGTTCATCACTCAGCATACAACCATCTATATCTGATTTAGAGTTTAGAGAATGATGACACCCTGTATCTTGAAAACCAAGCATTACCGGACCTATGTTTATATGAACTTTTCGTCTTGGAATTACTCGAAGAATCACCCCTTCAAGTTTGGCCACGTACTTACATAACACCCTGTATAAAGATGCGCCTGCGGCGCCCCTTCATATCCGGCGCCCTGGGCGGTCGCCCAACCGCGCCCTACCCTAACGCCGCTACTGGAGTTTGGCGTAGTTCATCATCTATACAGTGCGGCTTTTTATAGTACCCACCCTGTTGACTTTCGTACGGTTCGACGTGGAACAACAACATACTAGTTCTGTTTTTTCAAATGCATATTCTGAAAAAACTTATTAACGAAATTCGACAAAAATAAGATGATTGAAAACAGAATTGAATTATGTTTTCAACGATGTGCCACTTCTCCCCCCTATGATATTTTTGAAATTTTGAAGAATTGCCCCCGCGTCATCTATCACACTGTGTAATAAAAATTAATCTCGATTCTTTGTGAGCGGCAAAACGTGAGAACGGCTGGACCGATTTGGCAATTTTTTTTGAATGTTCGTAATAGCCCGAGGATGGTTGATACGGAAAATAGGAATTGCCCGGTACTTGGAAAATTCGGGTATATAAGAAATTTGGCGGAGAAAAAGACTTTGAGTCATTTATTACCAAGACATCAACCCGCAGGACATTTTCATTTCAACACGGTCGACGATTTGGTAATTTTTTTTAGAATGTTCATAGAATATTTAGAAAGGATTTTTTATTGGTGCCTTTTACCCATTTAAAGCACGCCTCAGCGTTTTAATGAACTTTAAAAACGCTGTTTTTTAAAAGGTAACACAGACAACATCAACAAACTCGAGAAACGTGAAGTCTAAATGACAAATTTTATTATGGGAACTGTAGGAGTACCTTGTAACGAAAAAAAATATCACTCACAATCGTTATTTTATATGTGCTCTCCATCCATTTGATGAACTTTTCATATTCTTTTATATATACCACTGGATTTTCGCGGTATTAACCGGATTCTGCCTCACTATTCAAAAATCGATATTAGAATCATTCATTTTGAGCTCTGGTGACAACAAATATTGATCTTTGGTAACAAATTGCAAATGAATGTTTTTCTCATTTCCATGACAACGAAAGCTATACTGATGTCACATCACGAATTCAACCTTCTTGCATTATTAGTTCTTATTTCTATTTTTGTAGTAATAATACCAGTATATATGATTTCAAAGTGCACCAATAAAAAAAATAACGTAAAGTATTCGTGGATAACTGGTCTTAAAAACACTTGCTCTATTTCGAAAAATCGCGCGTGTTTTAAAGCCCTCTTTATCCACTTATACTTTAATATACTATTATAAAATTCATTGGAAATTTCTATGTTCTGGAATAGTTTTCAGGAATATATTATTTGAAAAAAAATTAATGTATGTTTGTGTTGGTAAGCTCACACACACAATAACGGAAAAACGGGATAACAGGAAAACGAAAAAACGGGAAAACAAAAAAAACGGTATTACAGGTAAACGGAAAACGGGATAACGAGAAACGGGAAAATGGGATAATGAGAAAACGGTATAACGGGAAAACTCGATAAAGAAAAAACGGGAGGGTAACGGTTTAACGAGAAAACGGAAAAACTGGATAACTGGATAACGGAAAACAGGACAACGAAAAAAACGGGATAGAGTAGAGTAGAGTTTATTGACTACATTACATATTTCGAATACATTTGAAGCAGGTCTTATGAAATTAAAAATATTTCTATATCTAAGAGTTACAACTAATATCACCGAGTTAACATTATGATTGAAAAGACAAAACACAATCCAATCTGCAAAAATAAATCGAAGCACAAATATCACCAAGTAAATATTATCATCAGAAGACAAAATACAATTAATTCAACGTGAATAAAATAAATATAAGTGTTTTTCACAAATCCTCGTTCGTGAATGCATGAGAAACTCATTTTCCGAGTAAAAACAGTTCTTTAAAATAATAGTTTGAAAAAACTAAAAAACACGCTTTTATAGAAAACCAAACTAAAAAAATTGAAAATAAGAAAAAAATGTATTTTATTTGAAAAAAAGCGTGGGGTGAATGGTATCGCCTCGGCCAACAATTTCCTGTGATCTGAGACATTTCCTACTTTACTGCCCTAGTTGTGTAATGTACTATATAATTATTGATACCATGCACCCCACGCTTTTTTTTTAAATAAAATATTTTTTTTTCTAAAGCGGGTTTTTTAGTTTTTTTAAACTAGTATTTATTTCCTACTTTTCAGTGTGGTTTATTTATAAAAGCGTAGTTTTTTAACTATTATTTTATTATGTTTCAAATAAATGGAAAATCTTATTTAAATTAGGAATCATAATCTCCGACCCCAAATCTATCGACCATAATCAAACTGGCCGCTTGAAGCCGCATCTTGAATTTAATTTACAAAAATCATAATATTCTACCCCAAAACCCCCACATCCCAATTTTGAATACAATCAGACCATAATCACAAAACTCGGCCGCCATTTTGAAGCCCCATCTTGAATTTTTCAATTTTGACGAAAGAATCATAATCTTCAAACACAAAACCCTCAGATACCAATTTTGACGCGAATCAGACCATAAATCACACCATATTGGAGCCGCCATTCTGTTTTTTCTTCAAACAAAAATTTCTTAACGCATTGTCACTGGAATTATGTACACCTGCCAAATTTCAAATCATTCGGACGTCTGGAAGTGGGTCAAAATCACGCCCAAAGGAGTCGGTTACAAACAAACAAACAAACAAACATACAAGTGAAGCTAATATAAGGCGTGTAATAACGAAAAAGATATAACTCTTCATTTGAAATTGTAGAAATTCAGCCTCCTTATTGCTTCAGGTAGTTTTTATAAAAATGTAAATCCAGATAATTTTTCTGGGACACCAAACGCCTGTATCTTCGCGTTCTCAGCAAATTTCCTGATCTCGTATGATACTGATGTAAATCAGATTGTAAAGCATAATCCGCTCTGTTTCTATGCATTTAAGAAGAGACTATAAATATAAGCACTTGGAAGAGGCATGATCTGAAGCCGACTGAAAAGAGCACGGCAGTGATCTCTGTAGCCCGCTCCTCCTAACACACGAATAATCCTTTTTGGAGAATGAAAATTTGATTGCGTGACCAGAATTACCCCACAGAATGATTCCATAGGTCAAATGACTATGGGAAACTCCAAAGTAGCTTGACCTAAGAATATCAATACCAACTAAATTCCTCAGTCTACGAATCAAAAACACCGCACTAGATAATTTATTCGCCAATTTATCAACATGGCACTTCCAGTTGAGCTTGTCGTCAATATATATACCAAGGAACTTGACACTATGCCCATCTGTTGAGTGGCATTGGAAAATATAATTATATTCTGGTTTTCTCAGAATTAAGCAAAAGCTTGTTAGAACCGAACCATTCATTTGCTAATTCTGAAGTGTGTTTGGCGGATTCCATCAGTTCCTCCATATCACTGTTACGATAGGCGAAAAGAATACAATTTTTGGGCAAAATATGATAGTAAAGGTCATTTATGTATATAATGAATAGGGTCGGTCTCAAGATAGATCCTTGAGGCACCCTATGTATGAGTTCCTCCAAATTTGATTTAACACCGTTAGTCGAGACATACTGTTTTCTACCACATAAATAGATTAAAAAAAATCTAGAGGAAGCCCCCCGAATACCATAAAAACAACTTTCTGAGTAATATATCATGAGACACGCAATCAAACGCTTTTGTGAGGTCGCAATGTTCCCCCAATTCTAAGCCTTCAACTACACTAGAGATGACGTTTGTAATAGCTTTAGTTGTTGATCGATTCGACCTGAATAACTGGGGATAACGGGATAACTAAAAACGGGATAAAAGGAAAACGGGATAACGAGAAACGGGTAGAAACAAAGGCATAACCTAGATGGAACAGAAAAAAAACAGTCAAAAAGAAATTCCAGTCGGAAGAGATTTTTCAGGATTTTTTTTAGGGAATATAGAAATTTGGTCAGGACAACGTCTGTTGGTCAGCTAATTAGAACATAAATAAAACTGGCCCCAGTATGGAGCCTTGTGTAACACCTATTTCTAAATCCACATGGTGGGGGTTTGTAGCAATTTGTTCATTATTGAATTACTATCGTTTCGGACGTCCATCGTCTTGATGTATTCTAAGGTTTTCACGACGTTTCGAATGCTTGTATCTGCAATCGTCTTCACGTGAATACTGACAAGTTTAGGTGCTACTTATCAATTTATATGACTGTCGGCGCAATGATGCGTGCAATAATGCCATGTGCAGTGGTGCGTGTAATTTCGCGCGGTGTGGTGGTGCGTGAAGTTTCGCGCCTCTGCAGCCCGCCAGAAAGAGCAATCAGGGGTTTCCATACGTTCTTGATCTCAACGCTTGGTTGACTAAAGGCGTTATTGGCTTCGATGTAGGCGGCCTCTTTGAACTTTCGTTTGAACCAATGCTCCTCTCTATGTAGAACACTTGCGTCGTCCCATAGAACTCGATGGTGCTCAGTCCAGGCGTGGTCAGCGATTCCCGATTTTGATGTTTCTCCACGTTGAGTCCATTTCTTGTGCTCATCCAATCTTAACGATAACGGTATCTTTGTCTCTCCAATGTAGTGTAACAGTAAATTACATCGTCAAGGAAGTTAGCTTAGGTACGTAGGATTTAATTTGAACAATTATACGAAACGCAAAACGGGTTACTGTAATAGCTTTCAAAAATCATCGCAGCATCAGAAATCAATTTGAAAATGTTTGCCCACCTTGTAGGTAGGAGAAATCGATATTATATTTACAACCTCAAAAAGAGGCGCCGCCGAGAAAAAAGATCACAAATTGTTTTTCGGTTGAACTGATACGGAAGTTTTCGAACGAAATTTGGCAAAGAGATACGCGGACTCGATCATTTTCTGTTGAACGTCGTCGAAGCTATGTGTCCCCGTAAATGTTTGATAAATGTGTGAAAATGGCCATTCAATTGTTGAAGGTAGGAATTTTCATTTTGCCTTAATCTTGAGCAGCCCCATTTTGGGAGTTGAACTTTGTAAATTCATTGAAGGACTGATAATAATGTAGCTAAACTTTGATTTCGGATTTGCCGGCCATTATTCTCAACCCTATCACAAATTTCATATTGAGAAGAGTTACGTAGGTCACGTATCCAGTGAATATTCGATTGCTAGAAACTTCCTACGGGATAGGATCCCACACACGTTGGAATATTATTTGGGGGAAGAATAAAAACCGTCATCATCCAGAAACGGGCCTCAAAGCAACAGTCGTTGCACACCATACCAGTCAACAGAAAGGGAAGGGCGGCAAAAGCCCATAAGGTTAGATCTTTCCATTTAATATCACCAAAGTACCAGTCCTACCAGTCAATAATTTCACGACAAGATATCCAGACGTTCCAGTATTATAATTTTTCCTATCATTATTTTTAACATAGTTCAGCTGAGCTTCAGCTAAAGCTGTATTTTACTACAAACAAAAGTGTAAAACAAATATATATGGGTACCAAAAGTAAATTGTAAATGAACTTTGACTTTGCCACTCAATTCCAATTCTTCTATTTTGTATGAAAAATCATAGTAGTAAATCATTGAACCCATCATATAGTTTGATTTATAACATGGTTGAATTTCTTTCGGTTCTTAGTTCTGCCTTAAACTAAGTGGCGCCCAAATAGAAACAAAACTCATTTATTCAAATCTAGTAACATCATGCCTATTAGAACCACGCCCGCTCCCGAACTATAAAGAGAAGCCGCCGCAATTGTGCCCTGCGACGAAAAGAAAAAGCAAGGGTTATAGTAGGAATCTCCGCATTCACATGGAACTTCATAAATGCAATTCTTACTGATTTCATTTTTGTTGTCGGGTTTGGTCTTGGTCAAGAAACTCCGTAAAGTACTGCCGGATTGGAAGCAGCTCTTGATGTTGAACTTGTTTCCGATCCTTCTGATCTTTTCGGAGACACCTCTGATGTACGGATGGCAGATCACTGTGCTTTGTTGTTGCTCTTCAGATGTCTTCGTTCTCCGGAGTTGTTTCAATACTTCTTCTAGGAGTTTCTTGGGATATCCATTCCGGTAGAGGTCCTCTCTGATGTGGTTTAATTCGGCATCTAGTGACTCCACGTCGTTGCATATGTGCGTCGCTCTCTCCACCAATGTTCTCACGATCTCTCTCTTCGTCGAACTCGGATGTTCGGAGCTGTAACTGAGGTACTGCCCCGTATGTGTCTTCTTTCTGTAGACGGAGGTGCGGATTTCATTGCCTATTCTCTCAACGTTCACATCGAGGAAGGGTAAGGCACTGTTGGTTTCCATTTCCATCGTGAATTTGATCGAATCTCTGATTCTGTTAATTCTTGAGAAGAAATCCTGGAGATGTTTGTCTCCGTGATTCCATATAATGAAGGTGTCATCCACGTACCTCAACCACAGCTATGGTTTGTATTCTGCCTCCCGTATAGCCAATTCCTCGAACCACTCCATGTATATGTTGGCGATGATTGGAGAAAGGGAAGATCCCATCGGGAGTCCGTCGACTTGAGAGAAGAATCGGTCCTTTTCCTGGAAAAATTAGTTCTGTAGGCAGCACTGCAGTAATTCCAATATTGCGTGGGTAGGAAGGTCAGTCCTCTCGTGCAGCTGGTCATCCTCATCGAGTTTCCTTTTGATGATACTGAGAGATTCCTCTATAGGGACATTGGTGTAAGAGCCTCTACACCAACTACTAACTATACAACAGATCTTTTCATAATGCCTAATGATTTTATCCACATAGATAATTAATATTCGTATCACCATATATGATGTTTAATTTTTCATTCATAAGTTTGATGTTATAGTTGACGTTTTTTATGTATCAATTTGGTATTTCTCGGTTAAATATTCTACTCTTACACCACCGGAGTAGAATAATTTCGTTCTAATTGATTTCTCAATATTTCGTTCGATGTAGAGGATATTGAAATGCCCTGATCTGAATCGATAATTTCGTTTTTATTCTAATTTTGAAATGTGAACATATCCCAACTGCAGTTTCGTAAACCATATATACATATAAACACATATGAATAAAATTTCGTCATGAATGATTTATTGTTATGGACTTCGGAAACTTTTCGTTTCCTGTCATTTTTATGGCTCATCCGCTTAGGAGCATTCGCGTCCTAGATCGCAATAAATAAAAATTCTGCATATTATCACTCCGTGGTCGTGTGAAACAATCGATTCCCCGAGTAGTCTGATCAACATGTGCCTTTTTCTCGAATTCGCCTCCACCGAAAATTATGATCAAGGTATCATTCGATTCGTTATTCGTAAGTCCTGCTCGAAAAAATTGCAAAAGTTATGAACAATTCAATAACAAATGGGAAGGTTTCGTTTTTTGCGAATATCTCAGAAACTATTGCAGGTATCTGAAATCGAAAAAGGCTTCAAACTCCTGTAATTCTACTACCAATATTTATAATTTTAATTGATAGGTGAAAATTGGGCTAGAAACGGGTGATGTGGCTTCTGCGCGAACCGCACGATTCGTTCAATTTTTGTTTAAGTTGTGCTTTTGTTAATCAACTTATTTTTACAAGTTGGAAATTAACACAAAACCCCTGATAATTTTCAAACTAAAAATCCGATATTTTTTCCATTTCGTGGATCTATTCTTTGAACGCTTTTAAAAAGATCCCTGTTGGAAAAATTCAATCATTTTGAATTTCCACTCTTTTATTAACAATTGAAAGCATTAAAAATGAAAAATTCAAATAAAGTTATAATTTTTTTAAATATCCCGTTCATTTCATTTTCTTATTGTTCAAAACTACATGATATTTTTCATTTTTAACCGATGAAATCAAAAAGGATCAGTGGATATGGTGTACTTCGAATTCGGTCCCATTTGAATTCAAAAGGTCAAATCTATCCCTAAGGATGGCGAAATGGAGGATATTGATCACTCACTCTCTGAATTCTGGTCCGTTAACCGATTCTATCAGGCATAACTTTGTACTGGGTTCTTCGATTTGGATTATTCTTTTTTTGTATACCTCATAGTTGACCATATTTGGATTTTGAATGGAATTATCCACCTTTACGGGTATAAAAATAGGGGATAATTGATTTTTCACTTGTGAACATTGGCACACATATGTAGTTGACAATGCCAGATCGCTACATCCGTCACAATCATTATATTCTATGAGAGGATGAAATGTTATACAAAGTAAAGAAATAAACTAACAACAAAACTAATTTATATTACAACGAATAGTAAAAGTAGATATCATATTATTTAACTGGTAATAGTCGGAGTAAGGTGGGTAAGTAAGTATTTTGGAAGTAATAAAAAAACAAGTAGGTAGTAATTAATAAATTACAGCCACAAAAAATTGAAAAGTAAAAACAAAAAAATTAAACCGACGAAATACGGAATTAAAAAGTAAAAAATAAAATAAACCTTCTTAGTCTCAATAACTAAGCTCCTAAACTAATGTAAGTAACTAATTTTGAGTTGGCGCCAAACAAACAATCAACGAAGATCATTAAATTACTTCAAAATAATTATCAGAATGTTACCGCGCAATTCGATGCCATCATTTTACGCCTTACCTAATTCATTTGATTATTATGATTTTTAATAATGAAATCGTTTAAAAAAAAAAGTTTCAAAAACGCATTTGTTAATCAACAATTTGTTTTGCTGCTGAATATTGATACTAAGAAACCGTTGGCTCTTTTTAAAATTATTATTTCTATTAATCTTTCATATTCTGAAGAAAAAAAAGGTTCATATTTTATTTGTTTATTCAATAAATAATTTGATATAAACAAATGGAGTTTCCAAGGCAATATTTTTTTAAAAAAAAACATGACTTTGTGATGAAAAAATTGTATTCTATTTTTCATATAATTTTGAGTTTTCGAGCTCGTCGTTGACTTTCAGTTTTTCTATTGTAATTGAAATAATGTATAAACTTTTGAAGATACGACAAAAATTATTAAATGAATTTAGCTATTCGAAACTGTATTAATTAAAAATAAAAAAAATATAAGTTTTTATTATTAATTCAATAACTGATTGAGCTACAGCTTCGGTTAGAAGTTGAATTTTATTTATTTACGGATATTTCCATAAATAATAGCAAAAAAGCTAATAAATAATTGAGTTAGAGTTTTGGTATCTTCAATAGTTATTTCAATTACAATAATGAAAAACTGGAAGACAACGTCAAGCTTAAGAACACAAAAATATTTAAAATTATATGATAAATAGAAAAAAAATCACAAAGTCGTCATGTTTTTTTTTTAATATCTGAAAAAAAATTGCGTGGGAATCCATTTTTTATTACAATTGTTTATCAAATGAACAATAGAAATCATGATTGAAAAAAAAGAGCGGTTCCTTAATATTAATATCGAGCAGCAAAACAATAGTTAATTAACAAATGCGTTTTTAAGCAATATTTTTTTAAGGAACGATTTTTTCTTAGAAATCATCATCTTCATTAAATATTAGATTCCCAAAGATTTTATTTTTATTTTCTCATAAACAATGCATTAGTTCATAGCGTTATTTAAAGGAAAAATAAAAAAAAAAATCATGTAGTTCTTAACAATAAGATATTTAAGAAAAATATTTTTTGTAACTTTATATGAACTTTTTTTATTTGTTAATGCCTTCAATTGTTAATAAAAAAGTGGAAAATATTTTTCATCCGACGGAGATCCTCTTTGAAGCCTTCAAAGAATAGATCCAAGAAGTGGAAAAAATCTCAGATTTTAAGTTTGAAAATTATCAGGTTTTTTATGTTAATTTCCAGCTTATAAAAATAACTCATTTAACAAAAGAACAACTGATAGAAAAAAAAATGTGTTTCTAACGGATTATTGTTTATTCATGTATTCAAATGGTACATGAACTTTTTTGTTCCTTAATATTTATATTTTTGTTCAGGTAAACGAATCGTGCGGTGCGCGCTAAGCCACATCACCCTTTTTCAGCCCTTTTTTCAAAATTATGAATATTGATGGTAGATCTCCGAAAATTTTTTTTTAGGAAATTTCTTTTCTTAGATTTCAAATATCTGCAATAGTTATTGAGGTAGTCGCGAAAAACGAAACCTTCCGTTTTTTTACTCAATTGTGTATAACTTTTGCAATTTTTTCGAGCGGGACTTAAATTTGTTCAAAAAGTTTCGAGATGCAATTACGAATAAAAAATGACACCTTGATTTTTTTTAACAAAAAATTAAACCGACGAAATACGGAACTGAAAAGTAAAAAATAAAATAAACCTTCTAAGTCTCAATAACTAAGCTCCTGAACTGATGTAAGTAACTTATTTTGAGTCGGCGCCAAACAAACAAGCAACTGAATGAGGTAAGGCGTAAAATGATGGCATCGAGTTTTCCAATTTTTTGTGGCTGAAATCTACTAATTACTACCTACTTGTTTTTTGATTACTTCCAAAATACTTACTTACCCACCTTACTTCAACTATTACCAGTTATAAATAATAGGATTATCTACTTTTACTATTGTAATATAAACTATTTTTGATGTTCTGGTTAGTTTATTTCATTACTTTGTATATCATTCCATCCTCTCATAGAATATAATGATTGTGACGAATGTGGAACAAAAATAATGACAGTAGCGATCTGTCATTGTCAACTACATATGTGTGTGCCAAAATTCACAAGTGAAAAATCAATTATCCCCTATTCTTCTACCCGTAAGGGTAGATAATTCCATCCGAATTCCAGATATGAAGTATACCCTATCTATTAAAAAAAGAATCATCCAAATCGAAGAACCCAGTACAAAGTTATGCCTGATAGAATCGGTTAACGGACCAGAATTCAGAGGGTGAGTGATCAATATCTTTCATTTTGCTACTCTTAGGGGTGGATTTCATCTTTTAAATTCAAATGGGACCAACTTTGAAATACTCCCTATCCACTGAAAAAAGAATTATCGGAATCGAACGTCTCAGTAAAAAGTTATGCGTGATCATACATAAAAAAAATGATAAAAAAAAATATGCATCGACTAGAGAACCTCCTCCTTTTTGGTTTCGTCGGTTAAAAATGGAAGATTATTGGTACTCACCATAGGATTTATATGGCTCTCGTAGAAACATGACGAGTCTAAGCGAAGGTATTGGCATCAAATCATTATTTTAAATTGTTCGCAAGTTACCAGATTTCAATATGTAAGAGTGGATGATGTACTTCGTGATCAGAAGGAAATCGAGCATGGCGTACAACAAGGATCGTTTTGGCTTCAGTCTAGTCAATATTTATTAATGGTATGTTCTCTTTGAGGAGTAACGTATTAATCTTAGGGCTTGCAGACGACACCGTCATCTTTTACGAGGCAAGCACTTGGCAAGAATAAGAAGTTACTGTGAAAACTGATTTCACGTTAATGAATCACTGGTTGGAACATAAGCTGTTGACTGTTGATTTGGAAAAAACGTATAGCCTGTGCCCTTTACAACGGGGGCAATAGCACTTCATCCTATCTGAAAATAAAGTAGCTAATTGTAATCCTAAGGTGGGATAGGAAAGGTCCGATGGTGTTAATCTTTTCAGTCTATACGTTTGTTGACTGTTTTCTAGAAGTTCCAAGGCCAATGGATGTGGATGGATTTGTAACCCAGATAGACATATATCATCACTTGCGTATTTGATTTATTCGCGCACTGCCCGTGCACTTATTTCTTGATGTAATGTCTCATAGTTACAACCATAGGACACTCGTTATAGTTTATCAAGCTTTGGATTGAACTGTTGAATAATTTCGATATCAGAAGTACTCGCGGCATCCCATAGGTCGACCCAATAAAATCAAACTGGTTGGATTGCCTAATATACCTATAATTAGTTTGGTGCCAAACAGGGAGAAGCACACTCCCTTGGGGGACACCAGATTCAGAGTCTTGGATTTTGACCAGTTCATCTTCATATTTCACTTGGAAGTAACTTTCAGTTACATATGATTTCAGGACATTTGAAAACACGTGAGATAGAAACTGAGTGCTTTGGTAATATATTTTTGCATGATGATTCTATGAAATGTGTTGTAACTTTGTGGGTTTTACAACAGTTTTTCGCAGGGTGTTCAATGAGCCTTCTTCCTCAAGTACGAAAAATTCCCCACTAGCAGCGCTAGTAGTCCGCTAACTCACATTAAAGTTCATGTAAAAATAAACATCAAAACATGTTTTTTACAGAAGACGACGTTTTAGGAGCCAAGTTGAAATTTGCAAATGTGAAGGAATAATGTAGCAACATCAAAACGGTGGCTTGCTTGTCGAAATCTTAAAAATTTTTAGGCACCGTTTTCGCGTAAAAAATCACTCACAATGCCTCCTTTTTTTTGGCAGATTTGAAAAACTACAAACACCAACTCATTTTTGCTACAATTCTACACAAAATGTAGCCGGTTTTATCGAAAAAATACTTCATCAACATTTATACCTTACCTAACTTTTCACATTTACTAAATTGCATCTGTCAAAGGAAAAGTTTGTATTTTTTCGATGAAACCGGCTATATTTTGTGCAAAGTTGTACCGAAAATGAGTGATTTGGTGTTTGTTGTTTAAGCTGGTAAAAATGACCTCTTGAAGAAGGAGAAAGTCAATATATCTCCGAAACGGTATGAGAATTCGTGTTCAGGAGGCAAACACACGTAAGAAAAGTCAACAGATATTTTCAGGGAGTATGAGCACGACCCCTCAACATTTACCACCTACCTTAATAATCCTTGCAGAAACTGGATCAAGATTTTCTTCAGTTGGACCTTTACCTCCTCTTAAATGTTTAGAGCAAACATATATTTAATATTTTTTTTCGTGAGGTTTTACGAATGGCATAAAATACACGTTTTTCTCTTGATATCGATTATTTGAAGTACAGTTCGCAAAACTACAATGTTTTTAAAAATCTTTTTTTTATTTATTTAATTATTTTAAATAATTCAGCAGTATCACTTAAATAACACTATCTTAAATGAAGGAGGTTTAACGTTTGTTCCTAACACAAGTGCTGCCTCTCGTGACAAATTTGCAACACTAGTCTTAGGAAAAAGGCTCATTGATCAAAAGTTTCCCATGTTACTAGGCAATAAACATTCGAATAGAGTTACCCCACAGAGAAACTGAAAATAGAGAGAGTTGTCAAACCTGCAGAAAAAGTTGGCACCACGTTTAGACAGAGGCGACATATCTCGCAACTGGCCGAACTAAGTTAGTACAGGCGGGTTTTTCAAATGTATTACTTTTATATGGTTGATATGGTATTTTATGAGTGATCGATTTGCCATTCCTGTATTTTATATGAATGGTTGTATCCTATGAAATTCAGGAATGGCAAATCGATCACTTATAAAATATATACAGTAATCGATTCGTAGAATGTTAGTTCGTGGTTAAAATAAAGTTTCAGAATGAATCTTTGTTTCATGATATCAAAAACAAAATTGAAGTTCTTATAAAATAAGAATAATAACACCATAGAAACACATTTTATTTCATCTAGGACAAGGTACAACTACAGACAAAACAATAATAAAACTCTGAAAAACAACAAAATTAGAAATATTCTTCAGTCTTATCATGGAATCAACCAAAATGAAAACAAACTACATTCACAACATGCCTTCAATAATTTTGTTAATTTATTATTAGCACAAAGGAGAACGAGTAGGTATAACAAATACTTCAGTTTGATGATAATCATTAAGTAGGCCATGTACTCCATACTTCCTCAAATGGTGATAGGAAATGGAAACTTTTGGATGGAAATAAGTACCAATTTGTGAAAAAAAATCTGCAACTGATGGATGGAAATAAGTATCAGTTTGTCAAAAGCAGCTTATATTTCACCTTGTAAAAGAATATTTCCAGGAATTTCAGCGTCAACTCGAATAACAAAACATTTTCGACGTTGGGTTCCGAATTCAAGTCCATAGTATGATATCTATCATTAATTTTTCGATGACAATGACAGTAGAATTATTCTGAAATTATTACGTGGTTTGTCATTTTCTGACAAACATCGAAATTGGAAAATTATCATGTCATCATTCGTCTGTCGATTGCGGGCAGCGCCTCCATGCGCGACTGGCCGTACCAAAAATATGGTGGTCAAGATCGCCAATGTTTCAACAGTCTCTTCATTTTCAAATTGTCTATGAGTTACCCTAATCATGTGAGATATGTCATATTTCACGCTTCAAATTATTATTATTATTTTGTTGAAGTTGTATTGAACCAACGAATAGTAAAATCTTGTATTTTATCGTTTATAAACTTTCAATCACGAATTCCTTGCGTCAATTGATGAAGCAATAGATCACATAATGTGACCATCGATATTGATATAAATCGATCCATGAACTCTTAAAAGCATTATAATACCAATTTGATCTCCTACTAGCAAAAATAACGGCACAAATTCTTCCCATATTTGGGATAATACCATCGAAATCAAACTCTTGGAAAAAAATAAGCCCTCTTCATTCTATGAATTATGGTCATTGGTAGAAGATGAAGACATTCTCAATTAATAGGTGAGAGTTCAATGCTTCGCCAATTCAAAAAATCATATACATAATGTATTATATCAGACAGTAGCGAAAATAAAATAATCCCCCGCAGATTAACGATATAAATAATAACTGAAGTGTTGAATGAATTAAATTAGTGTTAACGATCATCGATCTAAAAAACTTCCTATAAAGATGACTGGTTAATGGAGTGGCCAAATTTATGTCATTTTGCCCTACTCACAAATCTGTTCCTTGTTAGTTCATAAAAAGATGATTTTCAGAATCAAGTATTTATGCAGGTTGTCCAAAGATTTGAGGTGTGTCGAAGACCTGCATACGCCATATGATATTTATGAAAAATACTGATTCCCAGAGGACACACTGAAATTGCATATTTCCCAATATTGTAATTAAAACTATCCCTAGATTATACTGGTTTCACCCATTCAAAGAATATGAGGTTTCGTATCCTTCTGCACGGAAAAAAAATATAAGTAGATATTACCAGAAATAAATGCTAACAACAATCGTTCCTTGTTAGTTCATAAAAAGATGATTTTCAGAATCAAGTATTTATACAGGTTGTCCAAAGATTTGAGGTGTGTCGAAGACCTGCATACGCCATATGATATTTATGAAAAATACTGATTCCCAGAGGACACACTGAAATTGCATATTTCCCAATATTGTAATTAAAACTATTGTAACGTAAATAAACTTAACTTGGTTTTAATAATTTATTTCACACTTAATCTACAACTTAATTTATATTACTACGCCACTGAATAGCTCGATCGTATGGGCTCGTTCAGACTGTTCGTGCCCTCTTGAGGGCTGTCTATTTATCTCCGATACAGCATTCTCGATGTTTCGAATTCTTCCAGTTGGCGACGGCATGTTCCAATTGTTTCCAATATTGACCGTTGCATTACGCGGAAGAGCGGCTGGATGGTTCTCGAATATCTCCGGGGATGATCTCATCGCTGTCGATGGCGACGCGGGAGGCGACAGGTCCGGCCTAGGTTCGTTACATTGCCCCCTTCTTAAAGACATTTCGTCCCGAAATTTCATCCTTGGAGTGTGACGATATCTGCATGACTCCCCATATCTGCACCGTGAAGTTCGATGGAAGTAACACTCCACGGTCTTCATGATCGGTCGTGGAAGAGGGTTACAGCAAACCAAAATCTTGACGCCGCTGGATCTGAATATCGCCTCCAGCATACTTCTTATGACTCTCCAGTCCAACCCATCAATACCACAGGATAATTTTGGAATTGCTAGATCCACCAGATTCTGGTCCACCATAGTATCTCTTAGTTTGGTGAGACTCTTCCAGACATCTTCATAAGACGGTTTATCTTGGGAATGCCTCTTGGTGACTAGGTAGTAGATGTTTCTCTGACCTTTCTTCAACTGTAGCACCCCACCAACTTCTGGATTCTGCTCCCGCAGTGTTTGGAGTTGACCAAATTTCTTGGAGAACACTACGGCGATGCCCCTGGACATTCGAAGATCTTCTGCCACACAGTGCGCTAGTGCGTAGTCAGCAGGCACCTCGAAAAGGTCTCGTGACTCCTCTCTAGTAACCCCATGTAGAACTTTCTGCCCGTTTGAATACAAGGACATAAACTTCTCGAACGTCATATCATCCTCCGGTGGCTTGAGGGTGCGAACTTGGTCATGGTTTCCAGCGTAAGGGGCCAACCTGTTGAAATGGACGACCCTTGGTTTCCCTCGGGGTGGCTTATGGATTCGGTACACAAGGTCGTTTATCCTTTTCACGATTTTATACGGGCCTTCCCACGAGTTCCGCAACTTTGGTGATAGTCCACGACGACGTTTGGGGTTGTACAGCCAAACCAGGTCATCAACCTTAATGCTGAAATAACCAATGACCTTCTCCTGTCCCTCCTGGATCTGAGATAGGACAGCTCCAAGTCCCACGTTGCTGGCGTCCGTATCCAAAATGAATTTCCCTTTGGGTAGGGGATAGCTCAGTATAGGTGCGTTGATCAAAGCTCCTTTCAGCTTCCTGAATGAATCTTGACATTCTTCGGACCACTGGAACTTTGTTTGGCCTTCCGTGAGCCTGGTCAGTGGTTTAGCGATGTTGGCGAATCCCAGCACATATCGGCGATAGTATGTGCATAAACCAAGGAAACTTCGAAGTTGGTGAATGTCTTTTGGGATGGGCCAATCCTTAACAGCTTTGATCTTCTGGTCATCCACTGCTACTCCTTCTCCAGAGACAACGTGGCCGAGGTATCGTACTTCTTTTGGAACAGATGGCATTTCTTAGGGCTCAGCTTCAATCCGGAGTTCCTCAGTCGCAGGAATACTTCCTCCAAGTTTTCACGTGGTCCTCAAACGATCTGCCGACCACAATTATGTCGTCGAGATACACTAGACACGTGTTCCATGAGAGTCCCTTCAGTACTGTTTCCATCAATCTTTCGAATGTGGCGGGAGCATTACAGAGCCCGAATGGCATAACGGTGAACTGCCACAATCCTGAGCCGATGGTAAAAGCAGTCTTTTCTCGATCTTCCTGAGCCAGTTCTACTTGCCAGTATCCACTCTTCAGATCAAGGGTCGAGAAAATCGTGGAACCAGCCAACGTGTCTAGGGTGTCATCTATTCTCGGGAGAGGGTAACTGTCCTTCTTCGTGACATTATTAAGTTGGCGATAGTCTACACAAAAGCGTGTCGATCCATCCTTTTTCTTCACCAGTACGACTGGAGAGGACCAGGGACTGTCAGATGGTTCGATAACTCCTTCTTTTCCCATATCGCTGACTATTTTGTCAGCCTCTTCCTTCTTGGCAAGAGGAAGTCTTCTTGCTGATTGCCGGATCGGTCGGGCACCCCCAGTATCAATCTTGTGCTGGACCACATTAGTTCGACCTCCTTTTCCTTGTCCGGTATCGAAGACGTCTTGGTACTTTTTGACTAAATCTCTTAGTTTGGGCTGTTGAGCTGGTTTTATGTCTTTGGAAGAGATGGCAACTAATTTCTCTAGTTCTGTGGGCAAGTTGTTGGGTTGGCTAATCGTACCTCGTACGCCCCGGATCACGGATGAAACTGACGAGCAGTGCCCCAAAATTGTTCCTTTCTTCAAGGTCACTGGGAAATAATTGACATTCATGACCCTTACCGGCACAAATTTGTCAGCACGCAACAAGGTCTTCCCTAGTGCAATCCCTCGTCCAATTTTCTCATCATGAAGTTTGGGCTCGAACATCACCACGTCTCCACTGCTCGCACTCCCGTCAGGCGAGCCTCCAGAATGGTTTCAGCCCTCTCAGGTACGCTTACATCTTCAGCCAACAGCACACGGATCAACTCTTCACTTCTCCCATGAAGTACCAGCTCTTCTCCGTTGACACGTAGGACGCCGTCTTTGAAATCAATTCAAACCCTCTGGAATTCATGATGTCCATTCCGATGATTGCATCGTCTTCGATGTCCGCTACAAGTGCCTGATGTTTCACTTTAGTGCTGCCCAAAATTATTTCAATCGGTAGTTCGCCATATACAGTAGCTGGCTCCCCTGTTGCTGTGCGTAGCTTCCAAGTTGTCGGTTCAATTCGTTCCGGTGTTCTGGCAAAGGAAGGTCCGAGAATTGTCCTAGTCGCACCTGTATCTAGCAGCATGGTGCAAGGCTCGTTATTGATGAGACCGTCTACGAAGACACCTTTGTTCTGTCGTTGAAGGATAGCGACATATGCGTTGTTAACCGGGGCTTGCCGGATACGGCTTTTGCAGCATTGTTTTGCTGCTTCGAATTCCAAAGCGCGTTTTGCCACAATTCCGGCATCTTATTTGTCTTTTCTCAGGCAACACTTCCTTCATCACTTTTCTTATGGCAGCTTCCAAGTTAGCAGGCTCCTGTGAGTCTTCCTCAATCGTTTGAACTTTACTTTGGCTTTTGCAGCATTGTTTTGCTGCTTCGAATTCCAAAGCGCGTGCCAGTGCGTCTACGAGATGTGTTGGACGAGCTAATATCAACGCTTGTCTGGTTTCTTGGTCACGGAGTCCATCCAGGAATGCTTGAACCGCCAGTCGCTCCATTACATTTTCTGGTGTGGCTGGATATGCGAGACGAACCAAGCGTGCAATATCAGTTTCGAATTCTTGTAAGGATTCGCCCGATTTTTGGCAGCGATTTTTCAGCTGGGAGTGGTATACGTGTTCCAAATGGGCGTGGCCATATCGTAATTCTAGATGTTTAATCAGCTGATCATAGTCCTCCTGTTCTTGGGCGGTGAGAGTTTGTAGAATATTTGTCGCTTCTCCACGTAATGCAAGTGTCGTGCTACAGCTCTTTCCCTGCATTCCATCCGTTTGCTTTGGCCGCTGCTTCAAACTGCCGTCGGTAATTTTCCCATGGAGTTTTTCCGTCGAATTGAGGCGGCTTCATGGAAAGCTTCCCTATTTCAGAAATGACCTTGACAGCTTGTATACCCTCTTGAACTTTATCCAAGTTCAAACTCAAGTCCAGCGTTGCATTTTGTTAACCATCTCTGTGGGGCGCACTATCAATTCGTTTTCCAGCTTACTGATCGTTTCCTTCATCTTGTCCATCTCTGCCTCGACGGTTCCTATTCTTTTCTAGACGATTCGCCACACCACAGAGTTCTTTTTTTGGCCTTCTGTGTTTTCTTGGAGCTTATCTTCCAGGCTTCTTGAATTTTCTTGAAGCTTCTCTTCCAGATTTATAGAATTTTCTTGAAGCTTCTCTTCCAGGCTTCTTGAATTTTCTTGAAGCTTCTCTTCCAGATTTATAGAATTTTCTTGAAGCTTCTCTTCCAGTTTCTGCATTTTGTTGCAGTTCTTCTTTCACGGATTTGGTAGTTTCTTCGAGTTTATTCATTACCAAACTCAAATCACCTCCGGGAACTTCGAATAAAAATGTTTCAGGGTCCTCACCTTCTTGTATAAGTCCTTCTGCAAGTCTTTCCTGGAGTACTTGCTTTTTACCCGTTGTTTCCAGTTCCCTTCCTCCAATTCCTGTTTCAATTCCGCTACCTTCAAGTCCGCAAGGCGCACTTTTCTTGAACACATTTTGTCTTTGACGAGGTATCAGTCTGTTTCACACGAAAAAGTTTATCAGTTTGTTAAAATTCACTTCGCGAATTCTTTTCCACGGGCCACCAGTCTATTGTCTGTTTCACGCGAAGAGTGTATCAGTTTATATTCCCACGCACAATTGTCCACTTCGCGAAAACCGGGCCACTGTCTATTTTCTGTTTCACGCGAACAGTGTATCAGTTTATATTCCCACGCACAATTGTCAACTTCGCGAAAACCGGGCCACTGTCTATTTTTGGGCGTACAAAAAGGTCTATCAATTTATTTTTCTGACTATCCACTCCACGATCACTTGTTTATTTTCAAAATCTCACTTCCGACACCAATTGTAACGTAAATAAACTTAACTTGGTTTTAATAATTTATTTCACACTTAATCTACAACTTAATTTATATTACTACGCCACTGAATAGCTCGATCGTATGGGCTCGTTCAGACTGTTCGTGCCCTCTTGAGGGCTGTCTATTTATCTCCGATACAGCATTCTCGATGTTTCGAATTCTTCCAGTTGGCGACGGCATGTTCCAATTGTTTCCAATATTGACCGTTGCATTACGCGGAAGAGCGGCTGGATGGTTCTCGAATATCTCCGGGGATGATCTCATCGCTGTCGATGGCGACGCGGGAGGCGACAGGTCCGGCCTAGGTTCGTTACACTATCCCTAGATTATACTGGTTTCACCCATTCAAAGAATATGAGGTTTCGTATCCTTCTGCACGGAAAAAAAATATAGAGTAGATATTACCAGAAATATAGTAATGTCTAACAACATTTATGGTACTATATGTGACAGGAATAAATTATGGTAAGAATTAGTATAAAATTATTCAAGAGAAAAATGCTAGGCTTCACCATACATTATAGTAAATGCATTGAAGATATTTTATATTAATTCAGGCCATATGTAATTGTTTATACCAAACATACTTCATTGTAACCTGAACTAAACATTATATTCCATAGTAAAATACCTTATGTTCAATTCGCAAAGAATCATATGTTTGTCAGTTGCATAAATTCTCTTTAAAATTTCCGAACTATTATTGTATTAATGTGAATATATTAATTTCAATTGTAAAAATACTGTATGTTTAACAAAAATATACTTTTATTCCCAGAATAAGAAACTGATATTCGCATTCCAAATATAAAGTTTGTTTAATTCCAACATTATTATCTACTTTTTATTTATTTATTTATTTAATTAATACATCCAGCAGGCTCATGCCCATTTACAGGTGTATATGATTATTACACTATTGATAATTTGTAGTAATTGCTAAATATTATGCAAACAAGTAGATAGGAATGAAGTGACCATAGCATTACATAGCTAATTCTGTAAAATACTAGCAATTTGATTTTTAAACTCAGATAAAGAGAGAAAGAAGATATCGATACATTGTAATCTGTTATAACTACGGCACATGGGCGAGGGGACAATGAAAACTTATCACTTATATATTTTAACCTGCTGATAGATAAACATATGTTTCAAAAGAGTCCTGAATATTCAATATATGAAGCAATATATATTTTCATATCAAGAGATTATCGATTTCTTGTCTAGTTGGGAATTTCTGAAATGTTTTGTAAAAATCAAAATACATTTTAAATGTTTTAAAATTTATTTAAATGAACCTACACATTCATTTTATCTTTAGAAAATATTATTTTCAAATATTATTTATGCAGAGTGGCCAACTGATATTGAGTAGATTTAATAACATCAATCAAGTTTTATAACAACAGGGAAAAATAATAAATGACAATTTCATCGACTACATATTTGTTCGACATGCACCTTGTCAAACAGTCCAATCTTCAATCTCTGAGCTCTGGTACTATGAAATCATCATTTGATGTATTGCTCAACAAGGGAACATTGAATCTGAAAAACAGAATAAATTACAATATTCGATTATTTTAGTTATACTTGAATTCAGCGTTATCATGAATTTTCATGTACCAACTATGAAAATAAATAAATAAATTAAATAATTGATATTTTTAGCCGCTAGTTTTGATCCACCCTTAGTGAATTCCTTCTTGAATTTCAATCGTTTTTCCATATTAGGAATCAACTCCTTCAAGTTTTCATCATCCATTAAATTGAAAGCTTCCTCATCTATTCCATTATCTGAAAATGAACTAGAAATGTATATTATTTAACGAATGAAATTACCTATGCAGAGCTAGTTTCTCCTGTGTCATTTTCCCCTAACCCGTCCTCAAACGAAAAATAGCTGGTGCATTTTTTGAGTAATTCGACCATAGTCTGAATTGGCCAATGACAAATGTGTCAATAATCGAAAGAACCTTTCTTATACTCAGGGCCGGATTAAAAGGTGTGGAGGCCCTGGGGCAACAAAGGAGTGGAGGCCCCTAATTATTTTTCAAACAAGTTTTTTTTTTTATTGCGGATCAAATCAAATTATTTCGACACGAGCATATGTAGGTATAATAAAATACAAGAAATAAATTAAATTACAGCGTAAACGAATGGACTCTTGCGAGCTTTTTTCGACGAAAAATCATTGATGATTTCGGTCAAATCCAGCATCCGGAGAAAATCATTCTCAATGCTAAGAAGCGATAACTTTGATAGGCGGCTTTGTCTCATCGTAATTGGCCTATTGTTTTCATTTTGGAAAATGAGCGCTTTCCAGTGCAATTTGACATCATCACATTCTCAGTTGTAATATCACAAGAGAGTGAAAATAATTCGACAGATTTCCGAAAACTTGTTGCCAGGCAATAGACAAAAGAGACCAACTGGCTCGAGTGGCTATTGCCAACAAGTTTAAGAAATAAATCTAGATAATTTTTTTCTACTATATCGAACTCTCGTGTGGTATTCTTTAGATTATTTTTTGATGTGACGATCATAAACACATTTCCTTGCAAAAATATATTATATACTAAACCGGTTTTGATTCATTTCACACTTTTCATACAAATTGATGACAGACGTCAAATTAAAAATATAGGTTGTCAGACAATAAAAACAAAATACCACAAATTATTCCCGCGACAATTTTCTAGGTAGAATATTCCCACTATTGATTGGCCAAAACGTATGTGAATTATTTGAATTGAACGTTCCCATTCGTTTCTAGCAATGTCAAAAAATAATCAGTGTAATTTCAATGTTTGAGAATGTAGCTCTGAAATTTTGTTTCTCCAGAATTTGATAGTAGAACATCTTAGATTGGTCTTTTTGATAGTCCTTTTTCAGAAGGATTTACATTTATTGCGGAATGTTATCCTTCTCTTCGACTCACACTTTCAGATTTCGGGGATTTCTCTGTTACAAGCGGACACTTGTCAACGCCAATAAATAGGAAAAACAGGTATACAAAGTGTTTGTAGAATCGGCAGAAAAATAGTCAACAGAATTTGAACTTTTGTTCTATTATGGAATGCGCACAGGGCTCTTATAAATAATTTGATGCAATCATATTCATAAATTGAAATATTATTTTCTTTTGCTCATGATTATTGAATTTCATTGTGTATCTAGATCGCTTGTGTCATTCGAAGAATACATCGACAGAAAATCTTTCATTTAATAAAAAAAAAATATTATTTTCTTAATCCGGCGCTGCTTACACTTTTAGATTATTTCCATCACACATAAAAACCGCTGCTATATTCTAGAGCTTGGATGTTTTCAGAATATTTAAAACATTTACAGCAAATCAACCAGGTTATGTTTATATGTATTTGCTATAAGCAATTTGTGTTCATTGAAAGGGCCGAGAAACTATTGCAGATCAAAGTATGGCCACAGTTTATAGCTATAAACTGTGGTATGGCTTGATATATGATGAACGGTGTGCCAAAGTCGTTGTCCACAAAAACTACACCAACAACAACAACAAAAACTACACCAACATAATCTCGAAACATAACACCATCATCTGATTGGTTTCGCAAACCATTTCTCGTTCTGACACTGTACCTTCTGTGGCCAACCAAGGCTACAACCGACACGGACGCTCTTGATATGTACGAATATGCATCACGTGATATATGGTGAAATTAGATTATGATTATATATATATATATATATATCTTTCAGAGGAGATTCCATAAGTCCATAATCATCTTTTTTACAACACAACAAATCATATGCTTGTGGAAAAGGAATACCGACATAGACGCATATCACAATACACGCCTGCAACTCAAACTGTGCCACCTGCAGAGCGTTTTGGATCGAAAAGTGGAAGTTTGCATCCCCCACCAATTTAAAAAAAGATTATTGTTCATCACCACCATTCGTATGGTTGGGAATTACATTTTATGTTCATTTTCTGAGATATATAATATAGTAATGTTTAAGATAATATACAGGGTGTTAGTGAATTAGTGCGACAAACTCCAGGGGGTGATTCTGCATGAAAAATTAATGACAGCTTGATAAATAACTTTTGTACGCGAATGCTTCGTTTTCCGAGATACAGCGTGTTAAAAGTTTTTCTTAAAAACTGACTATTTATTTATTGCTCTGAAACCGGTCGAGATATGCAGATGAAATTTGGTGAGTTTCAAGAGGTAGTTATTGCGCATTTTTGACATGCAATTAAGAATTTTATGTCCATCATTGGCGCGCATACGGATAATGATCTCAATAGAAAAAAATGGTACGCTACTGAGATATTTCAAATAAAAAATCATTTTTGAATTCCCCGTTCAATTTGTGACAAAAAATCACTCATGCCTTTTTTTCGTATGGGGCGCCGTTTTTATGCAAAAAAATAAAACATCTTAACGCGTATTTGTCATTACTTTAATACATTACTAGCTGACCCGACAGACGTTGTCCTGTCCACATTTCTATGTTCCCTAGAATGTTTTTTTCGAAAACTCTCGTCCGCGTAGAATTTCTTTTTTTCTATGTTTTCCTTTATGTTGTTCCATCTAGACTATGCTTTCGACTCCTTCCGCTTCCTGTTGTCCCGTTATCCCGTTTTCCTGTTATCCCGTTTTTCCTTTATCCCGTTATCCCGTTTTCCCGTTATCCCCTCATCCTGTCATCCCATTATCCCATTTTTTTGTTATCCCGTTATTCCCGTTATCCCGTTATCCCATTTTCCTGTTATCCCGTTTTTTCTTTATCCCGTTATCCCTTTCCCCTTATCCTGTCATCCCGTTATCACGTTTTTTCGTTTTATCGTTATCCCGTTATTCCCGTTATCCTGTTATCTCTTTTTTAATTATCCCGTTTTCCCCTTATCCCCTCATCCTTTCATCCCTGTTTTCCCGTTTTTTTCGTTATCCCGTCATTCCCGTTATCCCGTTCTCCTGTTATCCCGTTTTTTCTTTATCCTGTTATCCCGTTCTCAATTCATCGTACTACAATTATTATATTCGATTGCCATCTTGCAACCCTATTGCGGATCTGTGAATGAAATAAAAAAAAAATCGCGATGGAAAAATAGGGGTTGATCGTAGAAGGGTGAAATTTAGGGTTGTGTGTATTTTTGAATGCTGTATCATAAAAAAATAAAAACAAAGATTTTTATCTGAAAAATAAAAAATAAAAGTAAGGGGTGGACCACCCTCAACATTTAGGGGGATGTAAAATAGATGTTGTCTGATTCGCAGACCTAACCGATATGCACACAAAATTTCATGAGAATCGGTCGAACCATTTCGGAGGAGTTTAATTACAAACACCGTTTCACGAGAATTTTATATATTAGATCTAGTAGCGATGCTAGTAGGCTACTGTCAACATTCTGTTAACTACGAATATTTCAACGAAGTGTCAAATTAGCGTTTCTTCAGTTTCAAGCTTTTATTTGGTATGACATTAATGATAATAAGTAATTAATTTTGTTTTATCGAAAAGAATGGAAAATTATACAATTGCGGAATTGTCAGACATGCATTTTGTCTATGGTCGAAGTAATGAAAATGGTCGGCAAGCTCGACGATTGTATGCTGAGTTGTATCTAGGACGTAGAGTACCCCATCACACAATATTTGCTCGTCTTCACCAACGTTTGCGCGAAAATGGTACATTTAAGAAACAAACGTCTGGCTGCGGGCGCCCTCAAGAAGTACGAACTGTGCAACTAGAAGAAGCAGTTCTCGAGTTAATTGCGGAGTCCCCTGAAACAAGTACTCGAAAAATTTCCAACATACTGAATGTAAGCAACTTCACTGTATTTCAAATTCTTCAAGAACAGCAATTGTATCCGTTTCATATTCAACGTGTGCAAGCTCTAATTCCTAGAGACGTTTTTCCGCGCCTAGTTTTTTTTCCATTGGATTCTCCATCAAATCGCTCAAATCCCTAATTTTCTAAATGATGTTTCGTTTACTGACGAGGCTAATTTTGGACGACAGTGTAAACGAAATTTCCATAACAATCACCTCTGGGCTGAGGAAAATCAACATGGAATCTTTGAAGCTCATTTTCAGCATCAGTTTTCTGTAAATGTATGGCGTGGGGTACTTGATGATCATTTAATCCGTCCATATTTCCTTCCACAACGACTAACAGGCGACTCGTACCTCAATTTCCTACAGGAAGAGTTACCTGTTCTTCTTGAAGAAATTCCTCTACAGCTGAGACAACACTTCTGGTTCATGCATTTTAGCATTATTGTACGTAATCACTTAGATACAGTATATCCAAATCGTTGCTCGATCTCCGAATTTAAATCCTGTAGATTTTTGCATTTGGGGTTTTCTTAAGTCATTAGTTCATTCCACTCCCGTCGAAAATGTTGAAGACCTGAGGAATCGAATTATAGCCGGCTGTGAGACAATAAGAAATACACCAGGAATGTTTGCGCGAATACGACAATCAATGAGGCGAAGAGTTGAATCTTGTATCCCGTCTGAGGGAGGTCATTTTTAACATTTGTTGTAGTTTTGCGCCTATTTATTTATTGATGTTATTTTCTGTTATTGTTCAACGTTATTGTATTAGATAGTTCTTGATGATGTATCAAAGAACTGAAAAATACGCGTTAAGATGTTTTATTTCTTTGCATAAAAACGGCGCCCCATACGACAAAATGGCAGGAGAAATTTTTTGTCACGAATTTAACGAGCAATTCACTTCGAAATATCTCAGTGGCGTGCCATTTTTTTCTTTAAAAAAATTGAGATCATTACCCGTATGAGCGCCAATGATGCACATAAAATTCTTAATTGGATGTCAAAAAATGCGCAATAGCTACCTCTTGAAACTCACCAAATTTCATTTGCATATCTCGACCGGTTTCAGAGTAATAAATAAATAGTCAGTTTTTAAGAAGAATTTTAACACCCGGTATTTCGGAAAACGAAGCATTTGCGTACATAACTTTTTAACAAAAAATTGAACCGACGAAATACGGAACTGGAAAGTAAAAAATAAAATGAACCTACTTAGTCTCAGTAACTAAGCTCCTAAACTAATGTAAGTAACTAATTTTGAGTCGGCGCCAAACAAACAAGCAAATGAATTAGGTAAGGCGTAAAATGATGGCATCGAGTGGCGCGGTGACATTCTGATAATTTTTTGAAAGTAATTCAATGATATTCGTTGATTGTTCGTTTGAAAATCTTTTTCTTCGACTCAAAATTAGTAACTTACATTAGTATAGGAGCTTAGTTACTGAGACTAAGAAGGTTCATTTTATTTTTTACTTTTCAGTTCAGTATTTCGTCGGTTCAATTTTTTGTTAAAAAGTTATTATTTTTCAATTTTATGTGGCTAAAATCTACTAATAATCCCATCCTTTCATAGAATGTAATTATTATTGTGACGGATGTAGGAGGATCTGTCAATGTCAACTACATATGTGTGCCACTGTTCACAAGTGAAAAATCAATCATCCTCTATTCTTCTATCCATAGGGGTGGATCATTTCATTTCGAATTGGAATATGATCAACTATGAGGTATACCCTATCTGATAAAAAAAGAATCATCCAAATCGAAGATCGCAGTACAAAGTTATGCCTGATAGAATCGGTTAACTGACCAGAATTCAGAAGGTGAGTGATCCTTCATTTTGCTACCCTCAGGGATTTCATCTTTTAAATTCAAATGGAACCAACTTCGAACTACACCCTATCCACTGAAAAAAGAATTATCGGAATCAGACGTCTCAGTAAAAAGTTATGCGTGATTTTTTACTTTTCAGTTCCGTATTTCATCGGTTTAATTTTGTTAAAAAGTTTTAATTTTTCAATTTTTTATGGCTAAAATATACTAATGACTACCTACTTGTTTTTTTATTACTTCCAAAATACTTAGTTACCCACCTTACTTCAACTATTACCAGTTAAATAATATGATTATCTACTTTTACTATTTGTTGTAATATAAATTATTTTTGTTGTTCTGGTTAGTTCATTCCATTAATTTGTATATCATTCCATCCTCTCATAGAATATAAGGATTTTGACGGATGTGGAACAGAAATAATGTCAGTAGCGATCTGTCATTTTCAACTACGTATGTGTGTGCCAATGTTCATAAGTGAACAATTATCCCCTATTTTTATACCCGTAAGGGTATATAATCCCATTCGAAATCTAAATATAAGGTATACCCTTTCTATTAAAAAAAGAATCATCCAAATCGAAGAACCCAGTACAAAGTTATGCCTGATAGAATTGGTTAACGGACCAGAATTCAGAGGGTGAGTGATAAAATATATGATGGAAAAAAAATATACGGGTCGAATGGAGAACCTCCTCCTTTTTGGTTTCGTCGGTTAAAAAGTTATATATCAAACTGTCATTCTCTCATGCAGAATCACCCCCTGAAGTTTGTCGCACTTATTCACTAACACCCTGTATATTGACAATGCGGATTTTTAGCATATCATTCTGGTAACTACAGGAAGGCTGTATGTTACATAAAAAGTTTGTTATCAATAATGAACAACTTTTGATGGAAAAGATAAAGTATCCCAGAAAGTGAAACTATTTCTTTACAATAACTTATGTTCTCCACATTTTTCTCGGTGTGAGTCAGTGGAAAGTTGATATGATTTCAATCTCCTGAATAATGCATCCAGATTAATCTGAATCATGAATGCCATGACAGTCACAATAATTAGGTTGTCCCATATTTCCTGAGAAAAAAAATGTGTTGGTGATTTTTCACATATAGGGTGAGTCAAATTCGGAAGATTGATATATTCATTTCCTTCAGATGGTACCATCCTCTGTCCATCAAATCATCGAATATCACATGAACAATTCCCTATACAATTCCTCTCGGGGATGTAAATATGGGGTCAAAATATCACCAGTGCTTCATAAAACATTTTTCCTAAAATCCTTCGTTACTAAGTTATTGACCCTCGAAGGTACAAAATGAAAATATTTTTCTTTGATTAATACACGCCTTTTCTAAGAACCAATGAGCATTCTTCAATTTCTTAAAATCGACCAATTAACAGTCATTTTTAATGATAAAAAGCTACCTAGCTTTCCCAATAACCTTGCGTTTGATCAACAATACCGTGAATGGTAGCATTCACAATTCTATACTTTGACAACTGTCACTGTCAGATTATTTTCGAATTTTCTTAATACAACGTCGTTTCAAAATGACAAGGTTTGGTCAAGAATTTTTATAAAATATCGAAAAAACTGTACAGAATGTTATTCCGAAAAGTACAGTAAATAACCAAAAGTCAATATGGAAACAGTTTGAAATATTTTTAATAGAGAAACATTATGAACTTATAGAAACTACTTCAAATCAAAAGCTTGGATTAGTCATGAAAGATTGGGCTTTCAATATGAAGAGAGCTGATGATAAAGATGATGAAGAATGCGTTATAAAGACTATGTGGAATGTTACTGCAAAACTTCTTCAAAAGAAATACTATAAACAGTAAGCCCGAACATTTAATCCATTCGCAGACATTGAATTCAAAGAAGTAAGGGATGCAAAAAATGCGAAACGAAAGCAGCCTCAGTCTATTCCCAACAAGAGGAAGCAAAGTTCAACTGCTCTAAGTAAGGAAGAAATACATGAAATAATGAATTTGTGGAACGAAGATTGTCCAGAAGGACTTCAAAAAAAGCTTTATCATATAATGGCACTCGAACTAGCTTGGAGAGGGGAAAGAAGCAGCAAGATGCAAAGTGCACTTTTTCAAAGAGGAAAAGAAATCGAATGGTAGCCCAACTGGAAGAATTGAATACAACCCGATTTTTTCCAAAACATGCCAGGGTGGAGCACAAAAATTATCAGACAGTGAGTGGTTAGTGTCTAATCACAATAATCTTCATGTGTGCCCGGTGAAGTTATTTAAAAAACTTATGTCTAAACGCACTACTAGAATTACGTCAGACCGTCTATTTCTGACTGTAAATCCTTACTGGAATAAAACCAATTCTGGATGGTACAAAAATATGCCCATTGAGATAAATGAGACTGGACAATGGACTGAACAATATGCGGAAAGAATAGGGCTTGATACTGTTCGAAACGAGATCACAAATCACTCAAATCGATCAAGTGCTTTATCAAATCCTGCTAAGTCAGGTGTCCCGGAAGATCAGCTCAACAAAATGACTGGACATGCAAATGCTAAGTCATTAGGCCCCTATTTACAGTTATACGAGGAACATCATGCTGATTTAATCAACAACCTGAGACCTAAACCTTCTGGGACCCAAAGTACAAGAGATATAAACATTATACAAGAAAATTCTACTACGGAAAACATTAATTTTATCCAAAAAAATCTGGTCATAATATAACATACAACTATATCACTTTAAATGTTCATAAAATGTATGTTACTGAAGATCAGTCAAACTCTAAATAATTTGTGAATATTTTAATATGTTTTCTATTAATTTGAATTATTTATTGTTAATTTGAAATTCTTACTTCTCAATTGAATTTTCTATTCTAAATTGTATTTATAATGTGGTTGTGTATTGATCTTCCTAAAATACATTCGATACATTTACTTACCTGGCCACCAGACTTTCAGTACTAATGGGCTATTAACGAGATTATAGCGATAAAGGTCTATTTACAGTTACAAAATAAATTACCTACCAGATTTGGAAAACAAGACTGTTTTGAGAACTGACCGCTTTCCAATTTCAGAAATAAAAGGGTGAAAACTAAACAACATTTAGTCATTACCTATCTAATATTATGTTGTGTCAGTTGTGTCTATTTTAAAGTGTCTATTCGATTTTTGTGACATGAAAAATGTGGCGTCCATGGGCTCATCCTGAAGCTAGTCCTTCAACTGGTGGTCGTAGTACCACTACTCGACAAATGTTACACCCTCATAGGAAACAAATTATATTAAATGTTTATACTTCCCTTCTGAAACGTGGAATGTCCAAGGATCAAGCTGTGCAAAAAAGTGCTTTTTTAACAAAAACACCGTATTCCACAGTGTTTAAAATAGTAAGTAACCCTATTTCAAAAAGAAAGAAACGAAAAGACTCTGGCGGTTCAAGTGAACTAGATGGCTGTGATGTAGATATAATTCGAAGAACAATGTACGCCCTGTATAAAGAGAAAATTGTGCCTACATTAAATATTTTAATGCAACGGCTTGAAAAGAGTGAAACTGCTATCCAGTGTTGCAAAGAGACTTTAAGGAAGTCTCTTTTACAAAACGGATTTAAATTTAAAAAACTCACTAGAAGCAGAAAAATCTTAATGGAATCTGTGCGCCTTAAGGAATGGAGATTTGAATATGTATTGGCAATAAACGAATTAAGCGAATATGGTAGAACAGTAGTGTATTTGGATAAAACTTGGTTCGATACACACGATATTCCAAACAAAAGTTGGGTAGACTCATCTGACTTGTGCCAAACTAATGCGCCGTCTAATAAAGGAAAACGCATTACTTCACGCAGGAACCGAAAATGGTTTTATACCAAATGCGTTGTCTTTATCGGCGAAGAATATTGAGGACTCTTTAGTCGATTACCATGTTGATACTACAGTATTATCGTCATGGACCACAGTCAAAGACTAGAAAAGCACCATGTTCAAATGACACCAAAGCCACTATAAAACAATATATGTTAAATAATGATATGTACTATGAAGAAATGTACACAAAAAAACAGTTACTAGAAGTTTTACGCAATTATTCGATAAAAAAGAAATATTTTTGTGATTCATTGGCTGAAAGCTTGGGACATACGGTGCTCAGACTTCCTCCTTATCACTGTATGTTTAACACAATTGAACATATATGGCATCAGCTTAAGTCAGCAGTTCGAAGAAATATTATTTCTCCAACCTTAGGTTCAACTGTGGTAGCTCTTATTCAAACAGAAACTGCAAACATTCCTGATAGCAGCTGGGCCAAGTGTGTTTCCCATATTGAAAAGGTGGAAAAGTCATATATGGATATAGAAAAAATTCCAAAAGAAAAGTTTATTATCAATTTGGATGAAGACAGTGAAAGGGAAACTGATATTCGTGAGTAGTTTTGTTTATATATACCTTTCATCGAGAAACTGAACTTTTTATAGAGTATAAAGTTTGACATTTAGAATTAATTAGGTATATCATATATTATTATATAATATGATTATATATATATATATATATATATATATATATTATTTCATATATTATATATAATTAAACAATTGTCAATTATATTCAAGCGATTTTTCTTAATGATTATCTTAACCCAATATAATTATACCTAGCTATATAACAAAATTTAATGGCTAGGGCAGGTACAACTCTGCGTAGAATGCACCGCCTGCTGATAACTCAAGTGGTTGGTGATTAACGACCTTCTTAGATTTCTGGTTCTACTTTACAAACTTAGATTTTGATCCCAGTGAGTTTGCGGAAAAAATAATAAAAAAACGAATACATGCGATCTACAATAAAAATGGTAAGAAAAAACAACAACATACATACCTTTACCATACATAGACAAACTATCGAATGAAATTTCAAGGAAAAAAAACTATATCACACAGACTGCAAAATACAAATAAGACTATATATTCAAAATTACAACCATAATTGCCAAAAAACAAACAAACCCATACATACATATAGAATACCGTGTAAAAACTGTCAGAGTTATAGGTTATAGGTCAAACAAAACAATATTTGCAAAAACGAATACAAGCCCACAAGTACTCAAAAACTGACATACTTAAGTTTAACACTAGCAACGTTGAAATTTTGACCACAGAAAGGAATCCAAGAGTAAGAACATTTCTTAAAAAAGACCCGAACAGCATTAACAATAGAAATGATATCAAAAACTTAAGCAAGATTTCTAATAATGAAAATTCTAAACAATCCAATATTCTCATGAAGAGGGTAAAAAATCATGAATGATAAACAAACCATTCCCGATAACATCGAAATCACACACCTTCAACAGATATTTGTTTATATTGTGTTAAATAACGTGTTATATTTCAAGCTCAATGTTTTTAATTGATTCATTTTAGTCATACATTTTAATATTGTGTTAAGTAAGATAGGTCTCACACTCCATGTTTTTAATTCTAGTGTTTTAACCTGAAGATACAAATATCATGTCGAAACGTCGTTAAAACGAATTATACGAATGACTGAATAGACCTTTATTCGAGAAATTGAGGAATTCACATATATATATATATATATATATATATATATATATATTTGAACTAATTGTATTTTTGAGTTCTGGGGATCATGATCGGCAAAGATATATCAAAATTTTTTGAAAGTCTCATTGTGATGACGGTACCAATAGGTAGTATTTCTATGCTCACGAATTGAAATGAGAACATAGCTACCTTCTCTTTCAATTTGGGTCGAACAAGGTTAACCATACCAAAGAGGGCACTAAATAAATTCAGTACCAAATAAAATATCTAAAATGAAAATATAATAAATTTCAACAATCATATGTGGAACAACCTCTACCAAACTATTTCTTGTACAAATCTTCGATTAAGAATCATTGAGGAAGTTCGAAGGAACGAACGCCAAAGCTTTATCGGAGAAAGTATAGTTTTCATAATTTTTTTATATATTTTTTGTAGCTTATCACTCGGGCACCTTTCTACGGTATTAAAAAATTGAAAATGTTTCCATTCCCATATTCAGTTTCATTAATTTGCATTTTCGGAATTTTACTTCCAAGGAGAGAAAACCAAAATAAAATGGACAGGAACTTGAAGGAGTGTAAGTTAATTCTATGGAAACCTTTATAGAAACGTGATAGCGAAAACGAATTTATTCTATTGATTTAGATTCTTAATAACTCTACAGTAAGGTGAGTTATATGGCACACCTCGTAAGCATGATATGATGATCCACACCTGTGAAACAGGTACTCCTATCTCCTATATAGTTACTAATGGTAATCAGTGAGTGTCACAACAAAATAATAGTGTTCATCTGATATATAGCGCCTCATTAGATAGTTGAACACCAAGTTCCGTTTCGTTGGGCACTGAACTTGTACTTTTGTGAAGAGTTGCCCTCGGGGCAATGAGAAATAATTCAAATTCCAATTTCTCCACTTTCTATTAAACGCCTCGTATTCTGATACATTTATAAATTAAAAACATGAATTGGATTAGATTTATAACTAATTAGTAGCGGTTATACCAGTATTGGATGTCAGCGTAGGATGCATGTCCTGGAGGTTGATTATTAGAATATTTTCCCTTGGAAAAAGTTGAATAAACATTTCATTCTGATGACCGGTTTTGAAAATATTGAATTCACAAGTCAATAAATGTTCCATAATATAGTTCACCATTAGGTGATAGTTATTTATGTAATAAGGATCAGAAAGACGATCATTATGGTACAAGTCGTGAATGTTATTGGGCGAGGCGTAGCCGAGTCCGATAACACGACGTGTGCCATAATGATTGTTTATGATTCGTATTACATACAAAGTTTTATCTGATGGCTTTTAAATTAATACATTTTCGGAAAACTAAAAACTGTAAGTATATGAGTAGTTTCAAATATTAGTAGGTTAGTGAGCTGTGCTTTGCCATTTCCTTGACAACGTCAGGTTGTAACGGCAATATTTATTTATCTGCTGTCAAACACAGTCACGTAGAATTGAATATAATTTAAATAATAATGAGTGATGTCACGTAGAATTGAATATAATTTAAATAATAATGAGTGATTCTGAAACTGGTAGTTAAACTTCTGATTTGGAAGAAATGACGCGAAATATCGGTACGAAGAATGGTGTTTTACTAAGAAAATCAAGAATATCACTCACATGTTTTTCATATAGAATTTCATTATGGTACTTAGTACCATAATGAATTCATTATGGGACTGAGTACCATAATGAGCTTCCTTATGTCATCAAAATTGAGGACATAACGTTGTCATTATGACATGCCATCAGATAAATATTATTACGTCCTAATTTTTTGAATTTTTGAAACCTAACCTGAATAACCATCATGCTTTGAAGTATTATCATGAGTGTATGATTCTTCTGAGTAACCTATGAGATATGCCGAGTAACATGAATTGAACAATCCCGATCTCAAATATATATCATCATCTATAATTCAGTAAATGTGAAAAGTATTAATAGTCCAGTAGAAGCCAATATTCAATATGGTCAAGATAGAGTATTTTATGCACAAGCGGGCGGTAAAGTGCACTTTATCGCCTGGGTTTTCTAGTATAAAAGAGTATTTTACCGCCCGCCGGACTATTTTATCACCCACGGGCGGTAAAGTAATTTTTTATAGATTTTTGCTTTATGTACATACCCATATACATTTTGAATACTAAACTCAAAAACAATACTACAAACTGTTGGTTATTTTAGTTATTTTATAGCAAGAAATTACTTCTGACAGAACTTCAGAATATATATTTTTATATATATATATATATATATATATATATTTATACGATTCCGAAGGTGTACGAAACCATCCGAATGGTAGAATATATATATACAAGTCGGATATTATTGTTGAGTGGTAATACGTGGAAGATATTTTTGTATTTTTATATTTCTATATAACGTGTGTTTAGATGATTGTATCCTTCTTTTGGACATAATTTCTTATATTTTTTGTATGCCGAAGTTGGATTGATGGCTTACATTGAAGATGTGGATGTGGCACGTCAACTTGATATAATATAACGAATAGTATTATCAGGAATAACATACCTTTTACTGTGACGGAGGAGTTTGGAAAAAGGATATATATAGGTATAGTATTGCATGGTATAATGACAATTAAATGTGATGGAATAGAAAACTTCAACTTTAAAAAGGAAAAATATTGAGAAAAAAAACACAAAATGGTGGATACATGAGATTGATGGCAACATATTCTGCTACCTCGATATTATTTGATTTATTGGATCGTTTGGAACCATGGAGGGAGCATAACGCTTTTTCCTTACGTGACGAAAATATACAAATATAAACAATCTAAATCTCCATATCGTATTACATCTGGAGTTGAAGAAAACCTGGCCAATCGAGTAACCGAATGAAATGTGTTTAAAATGTTAGTACTCACAGCAAACATAAAATATAAATAAATATTTTGAAAAAATCGTATTTGGTCGGGGGACCTCCGTCAGAAACGAAGTACCTTACGCTTTTTCTTCAACTCCGAAATCTTACAAGCGCAATAGAAATATTCATTTGTTGAAAATATAAACAGGATGTTCATAAAATCAGATGTGGAATCATCTGCGACTGAAAGAAAAACTTTAGTCACTATCTCCCATCGTCAAGATAATCACAAAAAATAACTTCATTTCAATCGTAGATTTTTCAATTCACAGAAAAATCTTTTTATCAATATTTAATTGAGAATGTTTCCCTTTTCAGAAATATTCAATTCCACAACGCTCATCTGCTACAAATACACGAGTAATTTCAAAAACCAAACAGAGCTGCCGTTAAACGAGGGACTACCAAGCCAGAGGTCCGGTGTTCAATCCTCAACACGAGCATATTTCTTTTATATTTATTTATATTTTATGTTTGCTGTGAGTACTAACATTTCAAACACATTTCATTCGGTTACTAGTTAGGCCGAATGTAATTCGATATGGAGATTTAGATTGTTTATATTTGTATATTTTCGTCACGTAAGGAGAAAGCGTTATGCTCCCTCCATGGTTCCAAACGATCCAATAAATTGATTAATATGTTGCAATCAATATCATGTAACCATCACTTTGTGTTTCTTTTTTCTCAATATTTTCCCCTTTGAGAGTTGACGTTTTCTATTCCATCACATTTAATTATCATTATACCATGCAATACTATACCTATATATCCTTCTTACAAACTCCTCCGCCACAGTAAAAGTTATTTTATTCCTGATAATACTCTTCGTTATATTATATCAAATTGACGTGCCACATATTCAATTAAAACCATTAATCCAACTTCGGCATAGAAAAAACATGAGAAATTATGTCCAAAGAGGGACATAATCATCTAAACACACGTTATATAGAAATATAAAAGAAACAAAAATATCTTCCACTCAACGATAATATCCGACTTGTACTGGCATAGATATCCTACCGCTCAACATTTTAAATTTCCCGCAAGCAGAATAGCAGTTCGGATGGTTTTGTACACCTTCGGAATCGTATGAGCAAGGGCTAGATGCTTGTCATACATACTCGTATATAAAAGAAAGAGACAGAGAGAGATAAAGTCGCATGGAAGGGGCATAATGCTTTTTTCTCATGTGACGATTTCAACCAGTCAACACCTACAGCAGGCCGCGAAAAGGAACTTTGTTCTAAAAATATGGTCGTGTTGTGGATTGAACCTCGGACCTCTGACTTGGTAGTCCCCCGTTTTACGGCAGGTCCGTTTGGTCTCCGAAATTATTCGTGATTTGTAGCACATGAGCGTAAGATTTCGAAGCAAAAGTAGAAAATATATTTGTAATTCCTTACGTGATGATAAATATCCATATCGAATTAGATTCGGAGTTGAAGAAAGAGCGTAAGGAACTTCGTTCCTGACGGGGGTCTCCCGACCACGCACGATATTTATTTTCATAACCTGTGGTAGAAGTCCATTGTATCTCGAAGTGGAGTGGTATTATTTTACGAAGTAGAAAAACGCGAAGTCGTCTCCACAATTTAATATTAACAATCGATTAGTTAAAAGATGGTGGAAGGATAAAAATTATCGATTAGGTATACATGTTTCGAACCTCTATAGGTTCATCATCAGCGGAGAATAAAATTTATGGAGATGAAAAAAATTTATAGGTTTTATATTTTAGTCAAGAGATCATATTGGGACAAAATGAAAATATTTGCCTTTAGGCTCCCTTAAAGGCAAATTTCAAGTTTTCATTTTGTCCCAATATGATTCTTGACTTAAAATAATACTTAACCTATAAATAATTTTCATCTCCAAAAATCTCCGATGATGAACCCTAGAGTTCGAAACATGTATACTAATCGATGGTTTAACCTTCCACCATCTTCTAATCGATGTTAATAAATTTGAGACAATCGAGTTTTCTACTCGTAAAATTATTTCATGTTTATTCAATTCCTTTTAATTATTCATAAAATGTGTCATCTCATTGAATTCTGACAAAAATTGATAATCTCCGACCCCAAAAACCCCCATATACCAATTTTTATTGGAATACGGCTATAACCACAGAATTCGTCGCCATATTGGAGCCGCCATATTAAATTCACGAATTTAGACAAAAAATTCGTGACCTCTGTCCCAGAAAATCCCGACATACCAATTAGAATCGAACCATAATCACAAAACTCGTCCGTCATATTTTTTCTCTAGCAAGAAAATCCATAATGCATCGTCACCGGAATTATGAACACCTGCCAAATTTCACGTTAATCGGACAACTAGAAGTTGGTCAAATTTAACTTGTAAGATTTGATTATCCACAGAGAGACATCGGGACAGGGGAAACTAAATAAAAGCTTGTAAAGTAGGAAGTGAATGTACATTCACAAAATATCTGTATTGGCCCAATGTAGATTGGGGATTCACACAATATGATGTGCTACATGGGAAAATTTTGTTTATTATACCTTGCAAACTTTGTGTGTAGTAGACACAAGATAAAGATTTTGTCAGTGGGATTTTTTTTTTCGAGAGGGAACTGTACCGGAATATTGAAAGAATACAAGAGCTGCTAAATTTGAGGGATAAACTTGGTCGGTTTATCAACAATTTCAGTTGAAATTGATAATCAAATACGTTACCTAAAAATCATATAACCAAAAATGGATGCCAATTCTTGCATTTCCGATTGACTCAAGTTCAAAATAATATTGGTCCATGCTTCACCCTGCCTGAAATCCCACCCCAGGTGCGTCACTGAGATAGTTACGCGTTCCAAAACAAAACAACGGTAGACTACCTATACATTTTTTTCCCGATAGTCCATAAAGTATGGAAGAAAAACAGGATAATGAATGACCAGTACATCCATGCATTTTATGATATCAATGATCGCCACATGTATAAATTATTGTAAAAGACGGAAACATAAAGAATTCCGATCACGGAACCTAGACATGTTCGCAGAAAACTAAATACCATCGGGAATTTTATGTTTTATATCTCTTCGGTTGAGCCCATTATGGACCTTAAAGTAAAAGCTATGACTGTTGAGATATTGTGAAAATCAAGACACTAGAGAATTGTTTTCTGTTCGGGTGCAATTACGATCAGGAACTTTGTTTATTACGGTGTTGTTCAATCAATCGCGAAAAAACTTGTCAACTGTCACTCTTTTTAAGGCGTATAAAAAAACTGTCGCAACATAAAAGCGCTTGTACGATTTCGGTTTTGGGTGAAACGAGACTTTTTCTTCTGCGATGAAAAAGAAATTTCAGGACAATTAATTAAGATTGACGAGAACGAGGTGGTGGACCAAATCGAAAAATAAATAACATCGTCAGTTGTTCCCATTGTTCTCTCGAAAGACACGGATGAAAAAATGCATGAACGAACTTCTTGCATTCCATCAAGTTCCACCTCGAATAAATATAATAAATAACATGTAGAAATATTGAATTCAGTTGTGTGTCAAGTCCTACACGGGTAATTCGGAAATGAGGAGAGATACGGGATCGAAAGAATTTACGGAAAAATCGAGTAAAGTAAACGGCATTTTGGTGTCAAGAACAAAAACTCTCCTTGAATTGCACCTGAGTACTTTCTGCTGAAAACAACCCGAATGTATTCAATTCGGAAGCACAGTAAATAAACTCTACCGAAATCATAGAGATGCATCGTATGTCAAGTAATTTTCCGAGAAAAGAGTAAATAACAGTTTCAAAAACAAGCGATGAAAATCAAACAATTATTTAAATTTAAAAAAGACTAAGTTTCATACCATCATACTGTTTTCTGATTAGCTACTCAATTTTAGTCGGTGTCCAATCGGAAAATAAATTATACGCGGTAAACGTGTACTGTCATCTGGACTTCACATATACAATCGTGAAATGACTGAAAACTTTGTTGCCCCAGTAGTGCGCACAAACGACCCCGCACAAACGACCCCGCACCATCCTTATGAAAAATGGCTTTCGGTTAAATTTCCTGAATTTTTGGTATGTTGTAGATTTTGACTTCCTCAGCAAAAGTCCATGGGCACAAAAAATCTACCGATTAGTTTTCGAGATACAGGGTGTTAGATGAAAAGTGAAGCTTTCTGCTCAGAATTTTTTTTCAATTCCGAGAATTGACAAAACGCCTATTTATTCTGGGACTACCATGCCTCAATGACGGTACAATGTCACGTTGATCTCGTATCCTTTGGGCGCGATTTTGACCCACTTTTTAAACGGTCAGATGTCATTCAAACTTTGTAGATTTATCGAGGACCGATGACAATACACTAATTTGATAAGATTATTCCATTTTTTTATTTGCAAAAAAATAATAAAAATAATAGTTTAAAAACAACTAAAAAACACGCTTTTATAAATAAACCAAACTAAAAAATAGGAAATAAATAATAGTTTGAAAAAACTAAAAAACACGCTTTTATAGAAAACCAAACTAAAAAAATAGAAAATAAAAAAAACAATTATTTTATTTAAAAAAAAGCGTGGTATCAATAATTATACAGAGTGGCCACTTTTTTAATGGGATTGTATTGGTAACTTTTAAACCATAAGAGTTAGAAGGTCGGTCAAATGGAGAAAAAGTTGCATTCATAGAAGCATTGTCAAGCACTTCAAACAAATCATAAGAAAAGTAAATTCTGTCATTTTGATTTTTCTTTTTTTCCCACTTTATTTCGAATATTATCAAAAAAACACAAAAGAGTTTTTTTTTTCGACAGTAAATTATCCTCATTTTGACATGATCAGATGTAGTATCAACGTTTCGTACGCTCTGGCCACCCTCAACCTCATTTTTTTCAATACGGACCTGCATATTTTATGACACTTTTGAAATAACTTTTAACGCTTAATCCAACATATATCATACAATGTCATTCAAAGTTGATTTTCAGGTGATTTTGACCCTTATCCAAATTTCTTTGGGTCGGATCTGTATTACATTTAGGTACCTTTAAGTTTAATTAACAACATGCAATACATTTCGAAAAAAGAAAATCAACTTACTCATCTTCAACTGAATGGAACGTAACAGGATCAAAGCAAGAAACAAGTAATAATTATTTACAAATTTCAAGAGGTGAAAAACCTAATTCATAATAATTAAACGAAACTATCTTTTTAATGAAAGAAAAATCAAATGATTATTCGAAAGTAATGATGAACATTAATAAGTAAGTGTTCGAAATTCCACCATTTTGTAAAATGCACTTTGTGGTTCTGGAACCCATACTTCTATACATTTGCTCATTTCGTCTCCTTGAATACCTTCCAATACATTCTCAATCTTCTCGCGAGGAATCATTATTGTTGGATTTGTCATTTGTTCCGTTGAAACAAATTACAGAATCGAATTTTTTGAGATCATTACGATATAATTTTTTTGCAAGGCTTGGTATCCCAAATTTAAAATCATTGTATTCGCGTCTCTTGACTTTTTTTATTAACAGCAGTTTTTGATAAATTGCATTCACTGGCCACAGTTCTCGTTTTTCAGGGTTCAATTGAATTTGGGTCAGAACATTGATATCGTTGATAGACTTGTTTTTCTTACATACACACAAACTCTGGGTTTTATTGAATGTATTATTTTCAAGTAGTAGGCCGTGGATAAGAAAGAACATAACAAGAAATGTCATATTATTTGTCACTTCGTTTATTATTGTGTCACAAGAACTTGTCATTAAATACTGTTCTGAGTAATTTCAACTTATTCGATATGGTAAGATACACAAATGAAGAGAATAGAGATATGTACGAAGTGTTCATAAAACTAGATAGAAATTCGTTAAGCACAAAAAAGGTATGGTGAATTATATCCTGAAAGAACAACACCAAATATTAAAATGTCTCGACGTTTATCTACAACGTTACTTTGCTATAATTCATTCATCAAACCTAGAGGTCCTTATGTACGACGAAACGATCCTATCAATGACATCAATGTTCTTGGCCCAAATAGGATCGAGAACTATGGCCAGTGAATGCAATTTATCAAAAAAGTGCTGTAAATAAAATAGTCAAGAGACACGGATACCATGACTATAAATACCAAGCCATGCAAAAACTAAAATCGCAAATGATCCTAAAGAGAAGGTTGCAATTCTGTAATTGGTTTCAACGGAAGGTGCGGAATAACAACAATTTTGCGCACAATATCATTTGGGGAGACGAAACGACATTCACAAATTCTGGCATGTTCAATCGAAGGAACAAACATTTTCATGCCACAGAAAATCCTCACTTAATTCATGAAGTTAGACATCAATATCGTTTTTCTTTGAACATATGGTGCGGTTTGTTGAATAATAAATTACTGGGACCCCATTTTATTGACGGCAACCTAACCGGAGCAAAATATGTAGAAATTATAGAAGAAATGTTGGATGATCTTCCTATACGGTATCGGCGTAATAGTCCATGGTTCCAATAAGACGGATGTGGTCCACACAACTCAAGAATAGTCTGAAGACTATTTTAAATCGAACTTTTCCGATTCATGGATTGGAACAAGAGGTCCAGTAGCATGGCCTGCCAGATCTCCGGATTTGAATCCCTGAATTTTTTTTATTTGTGGGGATATCTCAAAAATAAAATTTATGATACTACGAACCCGATAATAGAGATTCTTCGCGAGAAGATTGAGAATGTATTGGAAGGTATTAAAGGGGAGACGAAATAAGCAAATGTATAAAAGTATGGGTTCCAGAACCGCAAAGTGCATTTTACAAAATGGTGGACATATCGAACACTCCTTCATTAATGTTCATCATTTACTTTCGAATAATCATTTGATATTTCTTTCATTAAATGATAGTTTCGTTTAATTATTATGAATTGGTTTTCACCTCATGAAATTTGTAAATAACTATTACTTGTTTCTTGCTTTGATTCTAATACGTTCCATTCAGTTGAAGATAAGTAAGTTGATTTTCTCATCGGAATGTATTGCATGTTGTTAATTAAACTAAAGGTACCTAAATGTAATACAGATCCGACCCAAAGAAATTTGGATAAGGGTCAAAATCACCTGAAAATCAACTTTTGAATGACATTGTATGATATATCGTTGAATTCAGCGTTAGAAGTTATTTCGAAAAGTGTCATAAAATATGCAGGTCCGTGTTGAAAAAAATGAGGTTGAAGGTGGCTCCAGAGCGGGTCGAAACGTTGGATACGAAATCTGATTATGTCAAATTGAGGATAATTTTACTGTCGAATAAAAACTTCTGTGACATTTTTTGATAATATTCGAAATAAAGTGGGAAAAAAAAAAAAAAATCAAAAGTGACAGAATTTACTTTCTTTAAGATATCTCAATAACCGGGCCCCGATAATCTCGATTTGTTTTGAACTGCTTGACAATGCTTTCTATGAATGCAACTTTTTCTCCATTTGACCGACCTTCTAACTCTTATGGGTTTAAAAGTTACCAATACAATCCCATTAAAAAAGGGCCACTCTGTATAGTACATTATAACATTAGAAGTTTCTCTCATGAAGGAAACATTGTTAGAAAGTGTCAATTGACTTTTAAAATGTCAAAATATATATACAGATGGAAGTTTTATTCAAGAAGATTTTTTATTTGAATGCAGTTTATTTTGTTTGTGAAAATATAAGTGTAAATAGAGCCCCATATCATTAATATCTGTTCGTTTTTTTAATGATGTTATTGTTATTTTGTTGATATGTACACTTTCAAAATCTAAAATTTTGAATTATTGTAATCGATACATTGGGTCCTCGTCAATAGAATGAAAAGGATAGCGCACAAGATCTTATAAACCTGCTCTATTTACACTCATATTTTTCATAAACAAAATGAATTGCATTCAAATAATAATCCTCTTAAATGAAAATTCCATCTGTATATATATATTTTGACATTTTGTAAAAAGTCAATTGACACTGTCTAATAATTTTTCCTTCATGGAAGAAACTTCTAATGCCACTCTTTGTAACTAGTTTGTAATATTTTCATGTTAGTAAGTATATTTGTTAATAATATTATTCTGAAATTAATCACACATATTGTAGAGAAGTCTTGATAAAGATAATAAACATTATCGAAAGCTCGACTGAAAAAACGAAGAATATTCATTGAATCTAACATACCTGACTGCTTCCCAAATAAAAATCATTCCCCTATATATATATATATATTTATATATATATATATATATATATATATATATATATTTATATATATATATATATATATATATATATATATATATATATACAGTGACCGGCAGAAAGTACGCATCATATGGGAAATTCTTTTAATAATAAATTTTGACGAATATCGATATGTGCAATCGCTTCTGCATCAAAAGCAACCCCAAAAGACGTTGTACAGTGCCGTTCGTCTTTCCTTGTTTGGCAGGAAATTTAAAAAATTTAAAAATTATGTCTCAAACCACACTTATTTGGGAAAATATTGAAAAATGTTATTTGGAAAAGTTGTTTAGAACGACATTTTATAGCTATGTACAAGTTTTGAAAAAAATCTGAGATAAAAAAATAAAAATCAATTTTATGCCATAATGAAAATTTCAATTTGGAAAAATACATTTTAGACAAATAAACTCATTAGTAAGGCCAACAGTAATATTTTAAATGATATTTTGTAAATATTCGCAAGCTACTTCTATTTTATTCGGAAAAAAATTGAAATCTATGGATTTGCCATGTATTCAGCTGCTTCATAAGAGGTCACTGAAATATCTCCAGGACATTATAATCCCGATACTGTTCACTATTAATAGGAGTCCTTGTATCTACATAATTTCAAATTGAATTTTTTATTCAAACAAAATAAATTGATTTTCTAAGTAAATTGTTGGAATCATACAATATTATCATTGTTGATGCGTGCATCGACAGATTTCCTCATGATCAAAGAGGCCATGAAACAATTGACTAATAATGACAATGTGTTATTAAGAGTTGTCAAACGATTTAGTAGTTTTTTATTATTTATCCAGGTGTTTTTGTCGTCTTTATTCTATAGTTTTTCATTGTTAAGTTACATTTTGTTGTGTTTAACAATAATTAGAGATGCCCTAAGAAAAGCTGAGTTTTGCAAGAAAAAAAATTGAGCTCTTTAATATGTGGTGAGGCTTTCATAAAGTTCCAGAGAAGCAGCAGATATATTCAATGCTAGATATCCAAATAAGAATATCCATGGATCTACTGTGCGTATTTTAAACAAATTTAAAGTTCTGGCAGTGTAGAAAATCGTTACAAAATTCCACAGTAAGCCGTCACTAATGAGGAAGGCTATCTTTAATGTTTTGTTATCGGTCGGTCGGATGGCACATCGAGAGGCAGGAACAAACCGGTATATCTGAAAAATCCATAAGAAGAATTTTGAAGAATAAATTTCGTGCATACAAACCAGAATTCATCCACACCTTACTCAATAGAATTTTGATGCACGCTTAGATTTTCCATTTGTTCCAAGGCATGATTGAAAATGCAACATTTTCCTTCCAAACATTTCATTTACTGATGAGACGACTTTTACATCAAACGGTATTGCCAGTTCCAGAATTGTAGATGGTGGGCTATTGAGAACCAAATTGGAAGATAGAGGCAAAAAAGTCAATCTTTCAAAACCAATGTTTGGTGCGGCATATTAGATACACAGATCGTTGGGCCTTTACTTTTAGGGGCAACCTTAATTCACGAAATTATTTAGTGTTTTTAAATAATGTATTTTGATTTCTTACATGGATTACCGCTGCAAAAGAAGGAATGATATTTTTTTCCAACAAGACGGAGCGTCAGTACATAGTACTCTTGAAGTCAGAGCGTGGCTTAACGAACACTTTCCTCATAAATGGATAGGACGATATTCAGAAAACCCGTGGCCTGCAAGATCCCCAGATTTGACCATTTCGTAATATCGACCATTTAGAAGAAGTAATACGACAATGTATCAATAACATTACACCACAAATGCTGCGAAATGTGTCCAGAGAAATGAAATCCCGAACAACTACATGTATTGAACGTCAGGGTAGAACGTCGAGTAATGGACATTTTACAAACTTTCGAGTATGCATTAAATTGTTTGGTTTATAATTATTTCAGCTTCTAATTTATTATAAAATGTAATTAGTAAAAATGGAATCAATTTTGTTCTAATAAAAAATTTATATTAAAATTCCTGTAGATACATGGTTCTTTGTTGATAATAAACAGTATCGGGATTATAATGTCCGAAGATATTTCTGTGACCTCTTATGAAGCAGCTGAACACATGGCAAATCCACAGATTTAAAATTTTTTTTCGAATAAAATAGAAGTAGCTGGTGAATCTTTACAAAATATTATTCAAAATATTACTCTTGGGCTTTACTAATGAGTTTCTTTGTCAGAAATGTATTTTTCCAAATTGAAATTTTTTTCATGGCAAAAATTGATTTTTATTTTTTCATCACAGATTTTTTTCAAAACTTGTACATAGCTATAAAATGTCGTTCTAACATTTTTCAATATTTTCCCAAATAAGTGTGTTTTGAGACATAATTTATTAAATTTTTTAAATTTCCCGCCAAACAAAAAAAAAGACGAACGGCACTGTACAACATCTTTTGGGTTTCTTTTGATGCAGAAGGATTGCATGTAAAGACATTTTCAAAATATTATATTTAAAAATTCCAATGATGCGTACTTTCTGCCGGGCACTGATATATATATATATATATATATATATATATATATATATATATATATATATATATATATATATATATATATATATATATCAAACATTCTTCAACCAGAAAAAATCGGTTGATTTTCAAGAATTTTCAATATAATGTACGGTTTGAGGAGTCCGAAATATTGTCATCAATATCACATACCTAGGTCTCCGGACTTGTTTGTCGGCTACATACTTTTGAATGTTCGGATTTTATTGATTTCCATATACTCCATTGGAGACAGAAATGGGCTATTTTTGAAAAACTCTCCGTAATAAAAAATGCAATATAAGAGGGTGGTTTGAACTAATGCTTTATAAATCAATGAATCTTAGCAATTTTTTGAATTTTCTTATTATAATATATGAATTAATTGGTTTCCACACCAACCCAGAAGTAGAGTTGCTGGTGAGTTTTTTTTAGTGGTTGTCCCCTGTGGGCCTGTTCCACTATGTATAGAGAAAATACGCTAAACACGTTTCCCTAATATTCCAAATGTATTCTCCGATGATTAGCTGTTATTGAAAGGAACATAAAATTGTTTTTTTTTCTGCTGCCCATTTTCTTGGTATCATGATAAAAAAAGGTGATACTAGATAGTTTTTTCGCTAGTAACTCGATATAAGGTGTCCAGTTTAGTCTATCGTCTAATTGCACGCCTAGTAATTTGACGCTGTTACTCTGAGTGACATTAAAATTAGAAGAAACTAGAACAGACCATGTTTGGGCTGAATAAATAATATCATTAATAACTTTCATAAATTCTCTGAATAAGCATTTCGACAGATGAATGTTGTATCATCAGCGAAGAAAACACTCTTTGTTGGGAAAGATAGTGACATAGATCGTTTATATAAAACTAAACATTTAACATCCGTGTACAGGGTGAAATGTAATTTTTTTGCACAACCGTTGATAGTCTATAAAAAAAATACAGATTTTCCAAATTTGTCAATTTTTTTAAAGTTTTTAATTTTTTTTCGAAATTTTAACCACTGTAATTCGTTATAACATGGCATTATACACTCATCCACGAATGTGCAAGGATTAGATAACACCTTGTATATATGGTTTCTTGAATACTTTTTCGATATTTTATTTAGGAGAGGAATTTTCTGGGTTTTGGATTCTTGGTAGACAAAATAATTTATTGATTTGTTTTTATAGAACGTTTCTTCCAAAGCCGGAACATTTTGAATTCTTGATTATTTTTTCAACATATCATTGGTAGGATAAGAGGATATTCTTTGATGTCTGACTGTTTTGTGCATATTTATTTTATGTATCATGTTGGGACTGTGTCCTCTCTTTTGGTAATCGGGAAAGGAAATTGTAAAAAAAAATGAATAATCTAAAATTTCGACAAGAACGGGTTATAGTGGAACCACTAGGAAAATAGGGAGTCATCAAAATTGGGAAATAGATTGAAAAATGAACTTCAAAATGTCAATAAAATCACTCCAAGTTTAAAGTACGAAAATTCACCCAACAAAAAAACTAGGAAACGGCATATATATATATATATATATATATATAATATATATATATATATATATAAAAGATTTGAGGTAAATACCGTTATAGCCCTTGTGCGAAAACCAATATAATCACGTGGATGTCGTCGGAACTAGGGGAAATAGTAGGCATGTACATGTCTGAAACATACACTGTTGCGATATTTTAAACATGCTGTATTTGATTTTTAGTTATGTTAGATACATAATTTGTTTTAAGATTATTGATTTGAGAATTCGAAAATATAAAACGTCAGGAAAAGGTATATTTTATTCCCGTATTTCTCCAAAATTCCACATCTAACATAAATGGCGACCGTGACAGGACTCACTGTGGAGAATCTATCTAAGGTGAAGAAAGAACGGGGTATGCTGAGAAATTGTTCACCAAGTCACCAGAATTAGAAATTGAATTGAATTCGCCGTTGAGGAAGGACAATTTTTACCGGATTAGCCCAAATTGAAGATAAGGGTCCAGATTATTATTCTTGATGAAAAAAATACATGCTGACTTGGAAGATGATGATGAGGGAAAATTGGAAAAAGGGTATGAAGCAGAGAAGTTTCGTGAGATTTGATAATGTATAGGTCGAAATGTGAGTTTGCCCCTTTTTGTAAATGAGAAGAATCGAGGGGAAACAAGTTTTAACGTAGATTCTGGGACGAGA